>JAVJGG010000094.1:14485090-14502560 GCA_035590195.1 Aviceda cuculoides | reverse complement strand
CTGAGAGCCCGCGGGGAGCGGCACGCAGCCCGCCCGGTGCTGCCCGGGGCCGCCTGCAGCGCCGGCTGCCGAGGCGGGGCGGCGGCAGTCGGGGAAGAGGCCCTTCTCGGCGGGGCGGACGGCCGGCGTTCTCCTCCTCTGTGGGGGTAAGTACGGCCCCGCGGCAAGTTGGCGGGGCTGGGGTGGTCGGTGCCACCGGCGGCTGGGTCCGGCTCCGCAGATCTCTCCCGCCGTACAAACACGGTATAAATAACACTCAGACTTTTTCTTTGCTTCTTAAGCTCTAAGGCTAAATTAGAACAGATGTGAGTTGCCTTGGTCTTTAAATTTATGATGTGAAAGGGAAGGACGTTCAAGTGTATTCCTATTTTAAGTTTCTAAAACATTACGCCTTCTCTGTTGTCCCCCTCCCGCAGCTTTTTGCATCATCAGAATGAACGGGGTTTGGGTTGATAAGTGGCAATGACTGAAATATGAAAAGTTATTGGATCGTAACTTAGATGATGCTACCCGCAGATGTCAAGTTTCTGAAGCAAACAGAAAATCCATTATCTCTTTCTCTCTCTCTTCCATATGGCTTTGTTTGCCAATGCATTTCTGATGTTTACATGAATAAATCAAAGTTGTTGTTTGCTAGAGAATGCCGTACAACCTTGCACACCAAAAATGCGTTTATGAAAAAGGCAAGCCCCAAACCAGCCCAGTAGTTCGCTAGTTGGTATAACAGAGAGAAAAGTGCAATATTAATTCTGTACTGGTGAGTCTACATAAAACGTGCGACTTGTTCCTTCTCCTTAATGTTTCAGATTAATTGTATTAGTTCACACTGTCTTAAACCATTCTCTGTAACTTGCACAGATTATAAAACCTCTATTTGATTTCATTTTTTTTTCAGTATGGTAAAATATTTCCAGTTGCCCTTATGCTTTCTCTTCCTAGTACATTAGTGTTAAGGCCTGATCTTCGTAAAAACTCACTGGTACTGAAACCTAGGATGTCTGGGAGTAAACTGTGTGGGATACGTTACGTCTAAATACTTACTAAAAAAAATAGAGTGGGTTGTATCCCAAGTCATTTCACTGTCAGGGAGAATTAGCCATACTTGTATTGCTAATGGATGATCTATCACACTTACTTTGCTTTTATCTTTGGCAGATCCATTTTCTTTAATGTTTTTGGCAGAATTAGGAGAAATGTAATTTACCTAAGTTCTCCAGTTTGAGGGGTATGTTTTCATTAGTCAAAATGAGTCGCATGTGTTTGCTTGAAAATGATTTTCAGTTATTTCCGTTCAAGCTGGACAGATGATCTTACTGATCACATGCTGTGATGCCCCAGAATATTGTATGTACTGAACTAACTGGTGCTTGGAACTCCCAAGCTGCTTTCTAGTATGTTTATTTTTTTGTTTTCTTTGTTTGTTCCCTTTCAGTTGGACGGTCATTTGATCTTACTTTTACACGTATAACTTTATAACTTTGTATGAATATCACTCTCAAAGTCACGGGTGGGAAAGGGAGTTGTCTCTGTGTGTTCTCCCCACTCGAGATGGATATCTCCACCCTTCTGCTTTAAGTATCAGACCTAAGCAGTTGGAAATCAGTTTGAAAGACTTTTTATTATTGAACGTGAGCATAAATTGTTAATTCTTGGATCTGTCGGTAGCTTGGAGGAATATTATAAGACTTAATTTATTTGAGTAGGATAGACTGCCAAGTAGACTTTTTTATACCACTTGCTTATAATTGCAAATATTAATTTTGTTTATGCTCTTAGCTTTGACTGGTGAGCCTTAATACTTGACTCCTCTTAATTTTTCCTAAAACTATGGGGAAGAGAAGTTGTATACGTTTAGGATCACACTTTAGGGTAATTGTATTCATAGTTATTTCAAGAAGTCTAGCATATTAGCAATGTCGTATGGGTGTCTGTTGCTGGAGAAGCACTATTTCACATTGTTTAGATGTGTGACACTAATTCCTATTTATGTGATAAAAGCTGAGTTGTCGACAGGGGTAAGATGAGTCGTTATGGCTTGGAGGTGTTAGCAAAATCCCTGTATGCATAGAGTTCCAGTTTAGAAAGAGGGCTATCTTACGTGTGATGCTGTGGTCAGTCCCCTGGCAGGAGGAGGAACACAGTGAATCTTCGGCGGGCTCCATCCTAGGGGAAAGCCAGAGATTCTTCAATGGTAATATGTCATGCTCTTGCTGGGTGTTGTGGAGGAATCTCTCTTGCCTGGGCAAGCCCTTGTCATGGAGGATTCCCACCCAAAGTTAACGTGCAGCGATACCCTTGCACTCACCTCCTCTTGGTACATCTTTGGTTTATCTGACTGTGGGGTTTTGGAAACCTTAAAACTGCAATAGTTCTTAAAACACGTGCTCTCAATTAACGCAAAGGTTTTCTCTGACTTGGAATGAGATTGTGTTTTACGAAGTGAGCTGGATTAATCAATCTTGTGAGCGTGCTGTTAGTTGAAAGGATTAGATCTGGTTCTTTTGTATCGTCGGGCTTCAAGAGGCACACTGGACTGTTTGTTCTGAAGCAGAAAGGCTGCAGCCTTGCTGCCTTTGCACCATAAGCAGTGTGTGAGTCTTTTGCAGGCGCTGGTATTAACATGCAGCAGCCTAGAAATAGAGAAAATAAAAGGAGTGTTTCTTCTCAAATTAAGACGTCTCTCTCTTTCATCAATATCAATTAAAAGAAATGCATATTTTTATTATGGAGTAGTGTGCATGCATCTTTCCGAAGTTTCACATCTTGTCAGTTGTAGGGCTTCAGGGTGTTTACTTGCACACCGCACGGCATGACTGTTTGGCACTGGAGTTTTGATTCATTTCTGAAAGCTCATTGATAGAAGGACCTTGTTCACTTAAGTGTAGGAAAGAGTGCCTGTGGGAAAGACTTGGTAGGATTGTCTTGTCTGGAAAGTAATTTTTGTTATTAAAGGGAATACTTCTGAAGAAATTATCTATTTTCAGTGAATAAAATGAAGCTTATAAGCGTTACAGTATGCGTATTTTGTAAAATTGGAAGGGAAGCCTGCTTCTACATGGAAATGATAGAGATGCTACTTCAACAAATGTGCTCTTGAATACAGATTATTCAGACTTTTTTCTATTTTATTGACTGCACTATGAAACTACTGATGAATGTATTAGTTCTGATATTCATTTAAGCACTGTATGTGATCGATTCTTACAGTGTATTTTCATGCTGCTAGGGTTACTGTTAATGTTTTATTTCAACTGGTTACAATTTACAAGAAGTCCTGGCTCAACTCATGCATCCGGATCAAGGACAGACTTTAGAAACCAACTGTGCAAATATTGACTTTCTTCTCCCCAAAGTTTAGATATTTTGCGTAGTATTTGTATTTCATGATAGAAAACGGATGTTTTCCCTAGGAAAAGAACACCAATGTGATTCTTCCAAAAAAAGAGCACCTATGCACTAGCATCTTTAGATCAAAACAGTGCTAATCAGATCAAACAGTGGAGCACAGACCATTGACTTGAGTCAGGGACCAGGCTAAAGGTAGACATAAATGTTTTTGTGTGCCTGTCATTTTGGCAGTGCACTGTTTGAACAATATGAGATTTTGATTTTACTTTCTTTAGATTATAACCCTGGCTGTAGGGTAAGGGCAAAGGGAATCTGTGGAGAAAAGCGAGAGGCACTTCATTAGATCTTAAGTGTCTTGTTTGGAGAGGGCCTAAGAGTTAAGAGGAAATTTCAAACCTTGCTGCTCTTTTTGGTTGGAAAAAGAATATTAATTACAACACTTTGGTTCTCTCCTACAGTGTTGTTTTTCTCTGCCCAGAGTTTCAGCATCGTACGTGCTGGCTCTTCCCCAGGCACCTCATAGCCTGCTGGTGGTGCCAGTGCTTTTCTTCCCTCCGGTCACCTGCTTCTGCCTGCGTGGAGGAACTGCTGCTTCACTCGCCCAGGACTGATTGATTGCGGGGTTCATCCCAGCACTCCTGCTAATTGCTGGGGAAGGTGCCCGGGCCCTGTGTGGCCCTCTAGGCTTAATGTCCTTCCTCACTTCATTCCAGTTCCCAGGTCCTTCACCTTCCCATTCCTCCACAGACGAAATTTGGCAAGTTCACAACCTGCAGCGTTTTCCGTCTCACAAAAAGAAATGTACCGTGTTGGGTTTTTTAACTTATGCTGATAGGATCCATATTTGTGCTATATTTAATTCCCTTTACTTCCTATTGTTTTTGCTGTACCTTCTGTCCCTCAGATGCCTGTATTTGCCTATCTGCCCATCTTCTCGGGGTGTGTGTCAGGGCAATATGCAGTATTGCCTTGATTAGTTCTGCCAGTCGGTCTGTTGGAGTCGCGGCCTTTGACTTCATTCATGGGTTCTCTTACTATCATAAAGACAGTGTAAAGGAAATTAATATGAAGATAACAAAAAGCCAGCATTTTAATGTTAAAACCCTCATTCATTAGGCTTTGATTAACAGATGAGATTTCTTGTAGTATTAACATAAGCAGTCAGTTTGTAGGATAGTGTTGGTTCAGCACCTGAATGCAAGATGCAGATTCAGGAACATGCCCACGTTCAGTTTTCCATCTGTATATCGTATTAGAGTATTTTAGGGGTTTTTTTTGGTTTGTTCTTTTTTGTTTGTTTGTTTGGGGTTTTTTCTGAAACAACAGACACGTCTGGTGAGAAAGCACGTATTTTCTTCCCCTCTCCCCCACTTTGGCCCCTGGCAGGAGGGAAAGGATTTGTTCACTTGTTGCTGTACTTGCATTCTTGGCACTGCTGCTCAGGCTGGTAACGAGGCGAGTACTAATTCTAGTCTTTCAGGGTTTGAACTGAGGTAACTGGTTTGAGGGAAACCAAATAGTAGCTTTCTCCTCAGTACCTCATTTGGCAACTGTACTGTTTTATGCATACTGCGTATTTAAAGGAGACACACCAACAGTAAAGAAGCACTCACAGCTCCCACTCCTCCTGGGCTGCTGTCTCCCCCATAATGCAGACTAGCCAACACAAAGATGTTGCGGGTTTGAAAAAATCCATGCTGTAGGAGCTTGGTGTTTTCTAGAGAGCCTTTTCATGTAAAGGAGAGGGTTTGCTTTATTTGTATGTTGGCATCCTTCAGCTTTCTGGCAGAACCAAAAGTGGTGCTAGCTGGTGATGGACTGGAATTGGTTTTGAAATGTAACAAATTGCCCGACACTGCTTTTTGGGTGCAAGCATTTGTATTAATAACATTGCAAAACTTACTTTAACATGGATGGCGATTCCTTACATTAACAAGGTGTATGTTAAGAGCATGGTCTTTCATGTTCATGGTGCAAAGTCTGTTCTTAGCTCTTACTTTCTACTTTTGTTTGGTTTGTCAGAAGCAGAGCTTAAAAATTTACCAAATTATTCAGAAGAAACTTTGGAATTGTTCATTCTCCAGATGATTTTTTTTTTTTTTTTTTTTTTTGAAACTATTACATTTTGGAAAGCAAACAACTGAAGCATTGCAAGGATAAATAAAGCAATTACTGTAGGAGAAGGATAGATTTGAGGTTTGCATATTAGTTGGGTTACATCAGGATTCAAGTTCAGTTAACAGCTGTGCTACAGATTTGCTCATTGTCTCCTACTCTCTTCCCTAGTTTTCTGTAAAATACCACCATCAGTGACATTCTCCTTTGTATGTCATGTGCGTTGTTGATTGCTTATCACATAACTCCGTACTGGGGCATACTGGAGCTGATGCAAAGTGTGGAAAATACACTGGAAACCTTTACAGAATCTCTAGAGTGTTGATGCATCAGTAAAAAACAGCATCAGAGAAGCTGTAGGTAGCTGTAGAATAAAATCTGTTCAGAGGCTTTATTTTTACAATGGGATCTTGTCTTTCATCAGTGAGACATATTCGCTACTTGCACAATGTTTTGGCAAAGTCATCATGAGCCTTGTGATAAGTTTTCATGTATATATGTTGCTAATTAATAAGGTTATTAAGAAAGTTTTTGTTAATAAAATAGTAAGTCAGCTGAGGTGTGAACAGCCAGATGGATTTTGCTCCTTTTGGAGCTCAGGTTTTTTATAAGGGTATCTAAAGCCATCTTATTCTTCAGATGTCTTTTTCCCCACATAAAGAGAACACAAAACTGGTGTTCTTAAAGATTACTTCATAAAAATAGCTGAATAGTTTCAGATTTCTGGATCTTCAGATAGAACCATAAACACACCAGATGCATTTTTACCTAAAAGAGATGCTCTGTAAAACTGCTGAAATGAAGATGATCATCAGCACTTTAGAGCTTAAGGGAGAATTATAGTGATCACAGTCAAAAAAGGGAATTGGAAACTTTACTGGAATAATAGTGCAAAAAATGTTTTTTGACTGAATTACTTCAGAAATTTGGCTAACTAAATCAGGTGGTTGTAAAAAGAAAATGGATATATTACTCCTAATGGCTGTCTAATGGCTTTTCAGTGTATGCATTTAGAAAACTAATTAAACATTATATTTAACTGATATAACAAAGTTGCTTGTGTTGCTGTAATGGGTGTTTTTTTAAGTGTCCATTATGGCTTTCTTCTAAATGAGACAAATTTCAAACTCGGATAATGAAATTAAATCCAGGTTTTTCTCCTGATTCAGAGACGCCAAGTTTTCTGATACAGACAATTCCATTATCTGTTCTTTTCACATGTGAAATGGCAAAACTCATATTTACATCAGTAGACCAGAATTTCACATATCTCTGAAGCCCCTTAAAGCTAGTTTTGCCATTGAATTAGAGCAGGCATCCAGTAGTCCTGTCAGTGCCATTCCAAAGCTGACTTGGAGATGAGACTTAAATCTCCCAGTGGCTTAAAGACACAGAGAAGTTTCTCTGGTTTTTTGAACAGTAGATGCATAATTTGGGGTAGTTCTTTACCACACCATTCCTACATTAAGAGCTGAGAGTTTCCGAATGGTCCCTAACAAGGATGTTGCAGAGCAGCTCCCTTTGACTCCCTTAAAAGGATACTTCTACGCTGATGGGCTTCTGGAGTTTTCTGCCGTTGTTGGTAAGGTGGCCTTCCATATCCCGTTATCTAAAAGTAGACACTGAAAAGTGTTTCTGTGCAAAGAGAAATGAGGCTGTAAGAGATATGAATGGTTTACAAAATGTTGGTGAGAAGGGATTTGATTCTCTAGGTTATCTTCTCCACCCCCTGCCACTGTGTTCTGCAAAAATTACCCGTTGGGTTGAAAGCAGCTTCTTGTGTTGCTGCTGTGGGTTTGGAAGGGAGATACTGACCACCAGTGTTCTGCTGTTTTGCACAGAATGGGCGGAGGGGAGAAAGAATTCGGATTAATACAAATAAAGTGGAACATAAGTCAAAGAAAAGCTATGGCTGACTGAAATTTAGCCTGTAGCAGTCCTCTATGGCTTTAAACAGCTAATCTTTTTTTTTTTTTTTTTTTTTTTTTTTAATTAAATGAATTATGCCTGTTTGTATGGGAATACCCAATATAGAATGATTGATACATACATTTATGACAGTCAGTAATCTCAGAGTAGGAGAGGGTTTGAAATGTGCATGTACTCTAGGGCTGCAATCAGGCTTTCTTTTACAAAAATAAAAACAGACACTGGCAAATTACATGAAAATATTTCTAAATTATATTGACATTGCTTTGTGGTCTGTCAGACAAAGGGGTGCTGTTCATGAAATCTAAATAACAGCAAAGGGAAAAGAGAGGATACAAAAACTCTCATCAGGAAAAGGCTTAAAGTTTTGATTTTGCTAGGAAAAGGAGAAGTTTATTTTCCAGGAAAAAAAATATTAAAAATTCAAATTGGGAGTAGGGGAATGAGAGTGGATTTGGGTAGAGGGCATTGGCTATTCCGATACAGTCATGTGAAATTGCACTGTGGTAATTGGGAAGTTCTGACAGGACCTTTGGAGGAAGTATCCAGTGTTCATTATTAATGACAACAAAGTGCTTCTTTGGCACCTCCAGTATGCAGAACATCATTTTGTAAAGCACAGTAACGGAGCCTTCTCACATTAGGCATATGCTTAGGTTTATCCCCTATCAGCAAAGTGTTTTAGGCTGGGACTGCTGAATTGAAGCCCTATAGAGAACTGCACAGAAGTTCCCAAAGTTAAAACTGTGGCAGTACGTTTTCAGGTGCCAAATTTCTCTTTGCTACCCTTTGATGTAAACTTCCCCTTTCCTGGTGTGTACCTAGACTAACAATTGTCGAGGGTCTGAAATGCAGGTTTTTCTGTTGTGTGAGTAACAAATTACAAGTAAGCGTAACATCTCAAACTTCTTTTGGTGCCTGCAGAATACAAAGGCTCAGGTAGTTTAGAAGCAGCACATGTTATTACTGAGGAGCGTAGGCGAGGTTAGCGTGCACGGAGCTCCGTGTTGCCTCAGTTTACGGTATCTAGGCTAGTATTTTTAGAGCTGATTTGGATCTCTTTGTCCTACATGTCATCTGAGGGTTAGACACAATACCCCTGCCCGCTTTCTCAGTGTGACTAAGGTACACATTTGAGACACTTTTCACTGACAGCACGAACAAAGTTGTCTCTATGTGTGTGTGTATGTATATATATTTATTTATTTAACTGGATAGTTTTACCGAGTAGCCTTCTTAACAGTCCAAGTAACTACCCTGAATTAGACCAGGTGAGATCTGCCCTTAGACCTTTCTATAGACCTGTTGTTTCCTCGAACTGTAGATGTTTGGCAACAGTTTCTGGTGCTCTGCTAGCTTGGATCACTTGTGCTGCTGTTGAACGGTGAGTTAGGTACTAGGTACCCCACCTGTATTTTGATAGTCACAGTGCATTTCTTTGGAAAGAAATACAGAAACAAATACAAAGAAATTAAGATTGCCTGTTACTGCTTTTGAGCAATTCAGGGTAGAGGTTTCTCTAGTTGAGCCTGTGGATGTCACTGGACTAAAAAAGGCTGAGGAAGATGATTTCTGTGCAGTGGCTCATCCCAATTATGAAACATAAACCAATGGGAGTGTTTAAATTTTGGGTTTGAACATACAAGTTTTAAAGTAATGAGGGGGAGCAATATGGCTGTAATATAAATTTTATTGCAATTTTCAATTCAGCATTGCTGACATGCTCTGAATGAGAAAGCATTTTAAACAGTTTTATTGCTTTTATAAACTTTTGTCTTTGTGAAGATCGGAAGAGTTGTCCTAAACTGCTTTGCTAAGGACTTTTTGGATAGTAAGAGAGTTTATAACATACGTTTCCCAGATTCTTTTGTATTTTAAAAAAGAGAGAGGGAGAAAGAGAGAAAATAACCCGAACATTTGAAACTTAGTTTCTGTGAATTCAACAACAACCAGGATCATCTTAAGAGACTGCGATAGATCACTTATAAAAATTCCGTAAAAAAAATGGAAACATTTATAAATTTTTTTTTTTTTAATAATACTGAGGCATTTAAGCGAGCCTGTTCTTGTTGGGGAAAGGGTCTTCGTTTAACTCTTTCTCTTAGATTTTAGTCTAATGAAATTTGAAATGAAAATTGGACCCAAAGTTTTAGGGCAGTAAATGCGTAAAGAAAATAAGAACAGAAAGCTCAAGGTTTTACTTCTTGCCCTTCCCTCCCCGACCCCTTGGCTGCCACAGACTCTATTTTTGTTTGTATTTTTATAATTTTTCCAATAATTTTTTAAAGCCTTGTCTCCTGTCATAATGCAGTTAGGTGGGAATTTTTCACTTTATCAAAAAAAATTCTGTCCTTTGTCTCTGCATAGGAAATCTTGGCATCATGGCATACATATCCTAAGTACCTGACAATTAGAAAGCAAAGTAGAAGAATCTATACAAGTCTCTACTTCAGCGTTTCAGAATTTGTCCACAACACAACTTCTAGGAGACAACAAGGGAAAGGCACGTTATTTAAGTATTTAGGTCGGTAATCACAAACTCAGTTTAGCTTTAATATAGTAGTTACATGTGTCAGAGTAATAAGGAGACTGGTAACAAGGACTTCTACTTATTTTGTGAAATGTTCTGTTGATAAAAAATCCCTCTGAGAAAAGATCCCCCACCCCCCCCTTAATCCTTTGTGGTGGTGATAATGCAAGAATTACCACATGGAGTCACACCAAAAGTCGTCTGGCCCAGTAGCCTATTTCCTGATGATGGCTGGCAGTATGCAGCTTTGAATGGTGCATTTTGGCCTTCATACTTCTTGGAATGTGATGGATAATAACAAGAAGTTTAGGAAATGCTGGTTTTGAAGGAAAATAGAAATGGTTGGCAATATTTGTTCACAAAGACAACTGAGAAAGCACAGAGTTCAAATTTTTCAGTTTATGCAGAGGTATTATAAAGAAGGATGTAATGGTGAAAATTGGCTAATGGTGGAAACAATACACGTAGGGCTCCTATCATAGCAAGTAAGATTCAGGAAACATTTTGGTAATGGAGCTACAGGAATCGGTTGTCTGCAGTCACGGTGGGATTTCTGTCACTGGGAGTATCTTAAGAACAGGTGGGACAGCAATGTATTGATGCTGGTTATGTATAATTGGTCCTACCTTGGGTGAGTTAGATGACCTCTGTTGGAAACTTTTGAATTCATCTTCTTATGGTTTTGTGCTTAGGGTGTAAAAAATAGGACAAATGCAGCCTTTATATGTCTGCTTTAAGTTAATGCCTGGTTTTTGATCAATTGGGGCTCTTTAAGAGATCATGATAACTTGAGTCTGTGGTCAATACCATTTGAGAGTTGATATCAAAATACTTAGATCGTTAATCATCAACAGCTGAATAGACAGGAGCTAGATGCCTTTGATTTCAAGATGAGCTTCTGGAGTTTCTGGTTCCCAGAATATCCCCAGGCATATATTTGATATGTGGTGGTCTTTGTCCCTTTAAAAATCAAGTTCGAGTACCACGCCCAGCATTCTCAAATCCCAGGCAATGAGTTGGGGACCTCACACTGGCACTGAGCATTTCCAATTAGGGCCTTGCAAGAGTCTATATACCTATGGCCTAACCTTGTCACCCAGAAGAATAGAAAGAGTGCTGTTTTCTTCAGACAGAAAGGGAAATGCACTGGAGTGATAATATTTGTTGAAGTAGACACAGGATTTGAGGATCTATTTTCTTAAGAGTTAAACTGGATTTGTGGTTTGGTAGGCAGTTCTTATTAAATGAGAATTTAATGATAGCAGAAAGACCATGAAAAAAAATCAGTGCTGGGTTTATAACTCTACTGTCAATATTTTCCACCCTGAACCCTGAATTGCAATTGCCGGGACCATTTGTCTGTCTTTGACTTTTGCTGCTGAGAACTCTCCTCTAGTTTTCACTTTTATCAATGCAATGCTTTGCTAGATTTTAATTTTTTTAAGAACTGAAGCTTGTATTTTTCCATTGTTGGTTTGGTTTCACAGTAGCTTTCGCTGCAATAATGCATTTGTTGTAATTCCACAACATTTTCAAATTAAGTGCATATGTTTAAATGTGCTCAATTTAAAATAGGGTTTGGGGCATGAGCTGCTTAACTGCTGTTGGTTGGCGGTACTGGTCTCATGGAAGGAACTGATAAGGTGTTTTGCAAAATAAAACTATGGGGTACTATGATGCAGTCCTATAATGTTATCTTATTTCCTATTCTGAGAAGATTTTTGTTTATCCTATATGTGTCAGCATGGCATAACAATAGGTTTATTGCGTTCCGAATGCAAGATAGAGGCAGGAAATCACTATGAAGAAGAGAGAGACTATTATTCCTCTTTTCCAAGGACTGAATTCAATCCTAGTTAGTCTTGATTTAAAGCAGAATTGTTACCTTGTCACCTTTTCTGGCATTTGGACAGAAATCTACAAATGTGTGGAACTGCTGTTGAAAACAAAATTGCACTGGGCTGTGTGATTACCTTTCCAAATGTCCTGATAAAGAGTGCAGACACTGTCACAGCAGCTGTGATTTTTTTAGACATGTGATTTTTTTTTTTTGTCTGGGAGGAACGTTTTGTTTGGATTTTTTTTTTTTTTCACGTCTAGCTTTTGAATAGCTTGTGAGTACCATCAGTCTTGCAATAGAATGAAAACCTTGAGCCTTAACTCTTTTTTCATTAATTAAAAAGATAGGAAGGAGCATTATTGTCACAGAGCTGACTTGGAGAAACTGCAGAACACTTCATCTTTCCCTTTTCAAAACAGACAGCTCCTTTTAGCAACTTTAATTACAACTGCCCTTAGATATCACTGGATAATAGATGCAGATACACCCATGTATCATGGAGTATATTGCCTGAACTGTTAAAAACGCTGAAGTTTTTTGTGCAAAGACTTGCCTGTACCCTTTTTTGTTAGAAGCCTATATGTAGTTGGGGTTGACAAGAGCCCCAAAAGGTAGCCCTGCTTAGAAAGAATGAGCTTAAAAAAAGTTGTCAATGAGAGAAGAAATTAAAAATTAAAAAAAAAACCAAAACAAAACCAAAACCAAACCATAACAAATTAATTCAGGTACTACACTCCAGCTTCTGTGCTTCTCTTACTTGATTGGGGAAATTCCAGCAAAGCTGGTGTTAAAATGCATTTTTCTTTTTTGTTGCTAATGTCAGATCTACTTAATGAGGGAAACATGAAGGAAGCATAGGGGAAATCAGGAAACTGTCCATGCAGAAAGTACTGTCAAAAGCAGAATGGGCAAGATTTTCATATGATGGTTCGCTAGTGCATTTAATGGGGTCATAATCTTTTCTAGCATCACTTAATGAAGATTGGTGTTTCCCCTAGATTTTAGGTAACCTGTAGACTGTATATTAATTAAAACAAGAATGAAATTGCCACTAATATTAATAGTGGGTTTTTTTTTTCTTCTTTGAAAGGTGCTATGCTTGGTTATGGAGAGTACATTGAGACTAGTTTCCATTGCTTCTGCCACAGTAACTTTTCCCAACATCAAGTAATGAAAGCCAAATTTGGTGACAACTTCCAGAGTTTGCAAATGACTTTGGAATAAAAACTGTAAAAGGGAGGGTTTGCTCCATTTATCTCAATGAGACATTAACACTGAAGTCTTAAAGTTATTTAAATGTGGTCATTAGTAACTCTCTCATTGCTGATCGTTTTAGTAGAGCTGTCTGGATAAACAAGTTACCTGTTTGGATTGTTGTGGGAAACAAATGGCCAGTGATGGGCATCATGATCACTGCCAGAGTTAGGTGAATATTTAACTGGGTCTTCAGGCCCTTGGAAAGACCATCTAGCAATCCTACCAATGGAGTAAGACAGAAATTTCACAGTGGCTCTCTATTTTAAATATCTATGGTTGTTTTTCAATAACAAGAAGTTGTATGGTAAAATATGAAGTGGGAGGTTGCAGACTGACATAAAATGAGTATACTAGAAATTAAATACGCCACATGGACTGTTTTGCTGATTTTATCTCACTTAATAATGTTACCGTTATTTTGAAAATGCTGGAGGGAAATCAGGTGCATTTCAGGTGCTTTGCATTTGCAGGAGTCTGGCTTTCTCATTATAAAATTAAGATTCAACTTGTCGAGTACACAAATAAATATGTGTAAGTTTATTTGGTTTTACTGTCTCTGGAGCGGTGCTTTTAAAATTACGGTTTAGTTCAATACATGAGCCAGAGATGTTGGTGGTCTTTCTCTCAATGTCAGTGTTTCTGTATTGTGCCTCTGGCAGATGAATATCCATGGGAAAATGTGTTAAATTTTGATCACTGGCTCTTGAACTGTGGCCTTTATGCTACTGATGGTCTATCAACCATAGTAAAGATCCAAGAAGCCTTATTAAATGACTACTTCAGTAGTGCTTGCAATTAAAACCTTGATAATAAACATGCATGTTGTCATGAAAGAGAGGATGAGGACTGAGGGACATATAGCGATATAAAATGCTGGGAACCCCTGTTGCAGGTGATGATATTCCGTAACAAGTTTTTTATTAATTTTGAATATGCAGGTGCCCCTCCTCTCTTTTTTGGGGGTGTGTGTGGGGGGGTCTGTGTTTGGTTTTGCGTGTAAAAAGCTTTAATGTACCTATTTAATGGTGTAAGAATAACACGCCAATTGAAAAAAGTCAAAGCAAGCAAAGAATTCTGACTGTCAAATGACTTGAGGGCATTTGTTTGCCACTATTCTTAAGGCACACAAAAAAGACTGTAAAATAACTTTCTGAAACAATGGGCATTTTCACTATAGGAGGCTTAAAAGAATGTTTAAAAATAAATTTAGAATCAAGCCTTCTTCCAAATACTAAAGGTTTGTCTGATCTGTCTGCAGCTCTTGGGTAACTTGGTTTGTTTCAGTAAGAAATCTGTAAAGTAAGGATTTACCTGCTTGATCTGTAAGGTAAGGATTTCCTCTTCATACACTTAGGCCTGTCAGATCTGGTCCAGGACAGTTCTGGCACTGATGTCATACTTTATATATTTTACCAACGGTTGATTAACACCTATTCCTGTCAGCAGAGCTGGATACATTTGTCAAGTGAGAAAGTGAGAAACTACCATTTCTCGTCACACTGTCGCATCTCCCAACAGCTGGTGGTATTAAGCCTTGCTTCCCTACACTCGGTATGCAGAATGAATGAGGCTGTGTTAGTATGACTTCTGTTTTTATAGTTAACTGAGCTTTGAAATCGTCTCCTAAATCATCCTTGCCAATAGCATTAACTACCCCTTTGCTGGTAGTCCGAGATTATTCTACAGTAAGTTAAAGGGTAACTCATCTTCTTTTGTGATGACAGGAAACATGGAGGGATGTAAAAGATAATGGCTAATTCAAAGCAGATCACTCCACTCTGCTTCTGGAAATCCATCAACTCAATTCAAACACAGATCTGAAATTTTGCAACAAACTTTGAAAGCTCTTTCCCTTTCGCTGCTTCAGTAAATTGTTATCTGGGGGAGGATGATGCAGATGCCCTTGAATTAATGATGCCTTTCATTACAAAGGGGTGAATTGCACATTAGCCTGGCATTCAGAAGCCTGAAGGATTCAACCACTGTGCTTTTGCTGCTTCAAAAAAGGTAAAAGAGAGATGCAAAGTAGATAAGTGATGTAGTACTAAAGAAAGGTCTTTATCCTTCCTTCTCCTTTTGCAGAAACAAACCCCTGAAAATACATCATTTAAAAAATGTGTTCGCGCAGAGATGAGTCATCCCAGCAGTATGGCTGGACCAGGTAGTGAGGTGACAGGGGCAGGTGGAACAGCAGAACAGCAGGTGAATTGATCCTTGAGTAAACACCCGTGTTTGCTTTTTAAAATTTTCTTAAAGACAGCTGCAGCAAGGGAACAAGAAAAGCTAATGTAATAACAAGCCACAGGAGGGTATTTCAGAGAGGTAATTTTTTTAGAAGCAAGCTGTATCTGGCTCTCTTCATCTGGCAGTTCCATCCATGCTTCCTTGTTCATCACCTGGGGTTGCTTTTGATATGCAAAAGCTAGTTTTCTTTGATAGCCAGATTGTTGCGCTGTCATTAGCTGCTTCAGAGAAATAATGTTAGTTACTGTGGATGTGGGGCTGGGATCAAGAAAACATTCCTGCTAAGTTTGCCTCAGTCCAGATCAAGAGCATTGCCCCTTGATTTACTGTGTTCCTCTGGAGCAAGGCATCTTGCAAGACCTTGAGCAGAGCACATGAAAATGACCTGGCAATGTGTGCTGGCAGCCCAGAAAGCCAACCGTATCCTGGGCTGCATCAAAAGAAGCGTGGCCAGCAGGTCAACAGACGTGATTCTGCCCCTCTGCTCTGCTCTGCTCTGGTGAGAGCCCACTCGGAGTGCTGCATTCAGCTCTGGGGCCCCCAGCATAAGAAGGACACGGACCTGTTGGAGGGAGTCTAGGGGAGGGCCACGAAGCTGATCAGAGGGCTGGTGCACCTCTCTCTCCTATGATGACAGGCTGAGAGAGTTGGCATTGCTCAGCCTGGAGAAGAGAAGGCCCCAGGGAGAACTTACAGCAGCCTTCCAGTACCTAAAGGGGGCCTGCAGGAAAGATGGGGAAGGACTCTTCAACAGGGAGTGTGGTGATAGGATGAGGAATAATGGCTTTAAACTGAAAGAGGGTAGATTTAGATTAGATATTAGGAAAAAATTCCTTACTGTGAGGGTGGTGAGGCACTGGAACAGGTTGCCCAGAGAAGTTGTGGATGCCCCATCCCTGGAAGCGTTCAAGGCCAGGTTGGATGGGGCTTGGAGCAACCTGATCTAGTGGAAGGTGTCCCTGCCCATGGCAGGGAGGTTGGAACTAGATGACCTTTAAGGTCCCTTCCAACCCAACCCTTTCTATGACTCTATGAAAAATCAGGATCAGACTGCTTGCTCCGTGGGAAACTGGATAGTGAAAAGACTGGTTTGAGACTGGAGCAACCCGCTCTTTAAATGCTTCAAAAACCCTTAGTAAACACTATGTCCAAGACAGATTTAAAGACAGTTCTGAGAGAGTCTGTTTGAAGATAGGAGCAAAGACTGGATTCTTCTGCTACAGCTGCTTTTAATCTTTGAGTATAGAAGTACTTTCCTTAGGCAGCATTTAGGTACAACAGTTGAAAACAGTGTAAAAAATTATTAATTAGATTGTTTTTGCTAGGCTGTGTTTATAATTACTCATGACTCTTGATATGTATCATGTACCATGAACCATTTTTAATTTCCTGAGAACAATGCAACTTAAGATATCTTTCTTCATCAGGCTGTCTGATTTATTAGAAAACTGCTAGATCCATGTATCTCAAACTCTGTTAATGATTGTTGTGTATCATTCCTACCGTGAAAAAATGAGAAACATGGTAGCTTTTGTGTTAAAAGGTGAACATACATTTAACATGCTATATATCTCTCTGTATAAGCTCTGTCAAAGATAAATAAAGCAAATATTCACTGCCATCCCTCCACAGTCATTGTAAAGCAGAGTAGGAGTTGCCTTATTAAAGTGGTCTTTCTTCCTATGCTACTACATGCAGAAGAGATTTATTGAAAATAGAGGAAAAAGCTAATGAAATAAACAGATTTACAGTGAAAACCACTATCCCAATACAGCTACACTGTTTAACAAACACGTTGTGGAAAACAATAAAATATGCCAGCAAGGCCTCTTTTCTTTTCCAGTATTTCTTTACAAGCTAATTGACAGTGTGCTTGATAAAATTATGCTTGTTTTGATAGATGTATTTCCATTACAAGTAAATTTTATGAAATGAATTAATTTGTTTCACTTATTCCTTACCAAGTCAGTATGTTACTTGAGAATCAAGCATTTCTTTAATGCCAGTATGTTAAATGATTAAGGAATAAATAAATAAATAAATGAACTAGTAGGAAATAAGATAGCCATCCACCAGAAAGAGTTTAAGTTTCATCCAAACAATATGACAAGCTCTGCTGCCTTTGGAGGGCTTGGATCAATCCTTATGACTTGCCCCTTAAAAAAAAAAAAAAAAAAAAAAAAAAAATCCCTGAATGTCTGCATCCA
>JAVJGG010000094.1:14468014-14484622 GCA_035590195.1 Aviceda cuculoides | reverse complement strand
TACTAATATGGGGCTGTTTTTTTAAACAGAGGTGTTCAAAGGGAGCTTAAGGTCTATTATGAATTTTCCCCTTGTGATAGAAGTGAAATAACTTTGGATAGGATCAAGCTTTGTGGATTTCAGCTGCAAAACTCTCATTAAGCTCAATTTCACCTTTTGTGTTGGTTTTGAGACCCTGTAAGAATTTCATTTGGCACAAAGAAAGCAGCAAGTTCATTGAGGAAATACAGAGTTTTAGAAACCATGATTACTTTTATAGTCCCATGCTATGTAACCTGGCAGGACAGGTGTCTGTGCCCAAAAACACTGTAGTTCATATCCTTGTGTTCATGATTAGATTTAATTTCTTAGTAAAAACATTAAGTGTGGTTTAGGGAAAACAGTGCAGTGTCAGATGATTAGTGGTGGAATGAAAAGACATGCTCTTACTGGAAATCAAGTGTTTTCCTCTGATTTTAAGGCATACAATGATGAATATGGTGCTGCTAATGTGCGTTTTTCACTCTTAGCCTTAGAAGTAGAGGAACACTTAAGAGCCACGTGAGTATAAATGCCTCGGAAAGAAAACTAGCACAGGTATCTGAAGGGAGGTTTGTTCATACCTTGGAAAATAATAAGAACTTGAATGAACATGTTAGTGATAGAGCTTTTGCATATCAGAATTCTTTATGTGGAAGAGAATAATGTACATGATCTCATGGGATTCTGGTTGCTGAGAGGGCATCACACTGGTTTCTCAAGAAGTGCTTGATAGGCTGCAGAGGACACAATGTCAGATGAGGAGTTGGGGAAAAATGGTTTCTTTGTCATTTCAGTTCTTGGCCAAATCTCTTCCATTTCACCCTTTGTTTCTTCCTCCAGTTTATGGTGATAAAGATCCAATATTGTAAAAGCTCTTTGTGGTCTGTGAATGGAAAAGTACTCTTAGTTCTAGTAACTAAATATTACAGTTTTCTTGTTTGCTATTTTCAAGCATTGCTGTAAATTTTTAACCATTTCAGTATACAGCTTAGTGAAAAAACTTGTCTTTGTGTTTCTCTTAGAGATAATTCTTATCAATTTCATCATGTGAGAGGCTGCAGCATGATGGGAATGGTGGAAAAAGATAAATGTTGTTAATTCACTCTGTTGGTTTAAGTAGGATTCTCTCTTGGGTATTTCTTCTATTCGCTAGAATCAGGCAGTACTTGGGCCTGTTGTACTATGGTGTTTGTTTAAAGGCAGAATTCCAAATACATTTGTTGGCTTCTCTCCTGAAACATGACTATAACAGGGACATGGATACCTTAGAGAGCTAAATATCCTGCAGTCTGGTTTGCTACTGATGTGCATACATAATTTTAACTGACAGTAATGGGAGTTACATGTGTATAGAAAGCAAACCAGACCCTTAAAAAAATGTTGCTCAAGTAATAAAAGCTAGTCTAAAGAGAGTGGAAGTAGGGAGCGGGAGGGTGACTTTTTTTTTTTAACTTGCCATCTCTTTAACTTATCCTCACTCCACTAATGTTAGCTTAATATTATTTTTATGGATTCACTCCTGATTTATTATGGCATGAGAGGCAAGACGAGATCCATGTGGAATACGTATGCAGAAGATGATTTTAAAAGATACTTACTCCAAAGAGAATGAGAGAAAACTAAAGAGGCTGGAAAGGGTTTTCCCTTCCCTACTCCCAAAAGAATAACAAGAGAAGTTTTCCCACGCAGAGGTTGTGCGGTAGAAGAGTCTGCCATACCGCCCTGCTGCTAAATATCTTTTGCACGGTAGCAAATGGTAGCGCGGAGTCGGTACTGCCGAGGCTCTGTGCGCAGCTACAGCGCTGGCAGGGCTGCCCGGAGCCCCCGTGCCACTGAGCTGCTGCCACTGGCGTAGGGCAAGCTGACTGCTGGGAAGGAGCTCGAGCGTCCTTCACCATTGCAGGGCCCGGGGACGGGCTCCAGACCAGGGTGCTGCTCTGCCTGCCTAAGTCACAAACCAAAACTTAAAGATTTCCTTCGCCAAAACAAACCGGCAGTCCTGCATCCCAGTAGCATCCGGGGTCCAAAACGTGAAACTCGCTCCCCCAGCGTATTTAATGGGAACTTTGCTGTTCTTTGCACAATATGTGTTATTTAGAACTCTGAAAACAAGAGATGTACCTGCTTTGGGTGCTGTTGGGATTTTGAGTGTTTTCCTCGAGCTTCAAATGAGAAGGGAAAAGCAAATTCCTGGATAGTTAGACCCAGCAATCTGTAGTCTATCTCCTAATTAAATTCTCTGCAACCAGTGTGTTTTCGTTGTTAATCAATGGACATTTGTCCTCACAAGAAACTAACCCTGGGGAATGTAAGAAAGGATAAAACTGCTGAGAAATCTAAATGTTACACAAAAGGCATGAAAATCAAATTGTCCTTTTTCAAAATAGCTGAACATCATGGCATCTTAATAAAGGGAGCGCTAGAATATGTTCTCCTAATAAACCTCAGTAAACCCTCTAAAAATAACTACACAGATATATTCTAAGTTGATTAGCAGTAATTGAACTGACTTAATGTAGTTGGATGATGTCATGTATAATATTCCTCTAAAGTAATTTCTGTAGACAAGCCATTTGAAGTCCTCTTGCAGCCAGCATAAACATCTTTGTGTTGCTAAACTAAGCGCTCCGACTAAAGCACTCAGCAGGAGAGCTCTGACATCTGACTGCTTTGTCTTGTTTCTTTGAGCTACTGTGGCTTGCCTGTTAGAAGCAGCTTTGCAATGACAAATATCCTTGTTTTAGTGAAAATGTGGAAACTATATAATTGTATAACAATTTAGACCTGTTAGTTGTAGAATAATAAATGCTGAAGATGGAAAGGACTTTTGGAAGTGTCTGGTTTCAAAGTTTCCCTGCAGTATGCATTTCCAGTCTTCTCTCCAAATTGGTTCAACCTGTCCCAAGCAATGGGGACTGTTCCACAGTCTAATTCATCTCACTAGAAGGCAGCTTGGAAAATTATTTTCCTAGGTTTTGGTCTTGTTTTTGCATCTGCTCATACATTTCGTTGTATATCTGCTCTTGTCTTTTTACACCTTTAAAAGCTTGTAGTTGGTTAATGCAGGCGGTATCTTCTTCCAAAATCTTTGTAGCTTGGATTGTTGCTTTTGTGGCAATGGTTTTGTAGGGTTGTGCGGGTTGGTTGGTTTTTTGTTTTGTTTTGATTTGTTTTCCGAGGGCTGAGACACCCATAACTGATTTAAGTTTTCGGTGTGGTACAGGGTGTAAATGTGGTTTCTACAGAAAGAAATTGCTGTGTCCTTACTCTGAGTTTTTTCTATTTACTGACCTAGATGGCTTTAATTTAGAAGTGCCTCTAAGTTTTTCTTCATCAGCTCTCTGTGTTGTTGACAGCTTCCTTCTTTGTGCCACGGGGTACTGGGGTATCAGTCATTCTTGGGTGATTTTTGATTGGGGCACCAGTATATCAATTACTGAATATTCATTTCGCTGATACAATGGAGAAATGCAACTGTCTCAGATTTGCAGCTGCTGCCCTGCCCTTTACTACATCTAAAGGTCAGGAGCAGTACCTTATGAAACAATTTCATAATTTTGCTGATTTATTTCTGAAGCCACAGGATTTTTTTTTTCTTTTTTTTTTCTTTTCTTTTTTTTTTTTTTTTTGTCCAGAATGATTGGACAGTGATTCAGTAAAGCACTGATGTGCAAATCCTGTCAGAAATTTACACTAATCTCCTGAAACTGTCAAAGTGCCAAAGGTACTGTTAGTTACAATGCTGCCCTTAATCAAGAGGCCTGGCAAGGCCAGGAGTGTAGCTGCTGTTGCTGTATTATTAAATATCAACAGCTAATAGCGTGCTTAGTTAGTACTAGTTGATTCTTTAAATGATAGCTTATGGGGGGAGAACACATCCTGTGGCCGAGGGGAACAGTCATTAACTTCCTCTTGAATAATGACACTTAAGAGCAGGCTTTGTCATGCCCGTATTTTGCCCCTTTCCCTGTTGGCCTTTGAGGAGAAGATTTCCTCTTTCTCTCATAATGTTACTTTGCCAACTGTCCTGGATTACCTGCCCAGGACACTTAGCTGTTCAGTTTTCCCAGAGGGCTTGCGACGTGTTCTCTGGCTCCTACTGGAGCATGGACCTAGATGACCGAACGGGTATCTGTTTTAAAACCTCTGTTCTCTGTGTGCTTAAGTGATATGTCAGTTGTGACCTTCTGCGGAATCGGACGTATGTCTTCCAGGTTTGAATGTTGCTGGTGAAAGCATGGTCTTCTTAGGAGTGGAATGTCTGCAGGACGAGGACTGCCAGGCTTTGGAGTCTTTCTGTCTCTTAAAGACAAGTCTTAGTCATTCAAATCAGGATTGAACCTATAGTGTTTTCAGAGAGGCTGACAATGCCATTTTTATGTGCAACAGTGCACTCTCTATTCATCAAGGAAATGACCGCAGAAGTGTGTACCCAGCTGTCTCCGTATCAGTAGCATCTATGCATAGCAGCTGCTGATGTTTGCAATGATCATTTCCTATAAGACCCTTCTTATTTTGGTGGATAAGCATCAAAAAAATCAGTTAAAATCTTGGAACTCGAGGACACCTAAGAGCTAAATGCAAAACTATTTCGGTAACACCACTGTTGCATTGCCTTAATCCCTTAAATTTAAGCCGCCTTGGATGATGTTCCCTGCACAATAGGGCGCTGTGCGGTATGCCCTACAGTCCTTGTCCTCGAGTATCCCCTGTTGCAGCCCTGGTCTCAGGTCACTTAGACCAGAGGAGCCCCTGGGGTCCCGCAGCGCCCTGCAGACCCCGGGGTACTTGCACGTGCTGCGTGGGAGCAGGGTGCTCATGTCTCCGGCTGCGCAGGAGGTGCCTGCGGTGCTCGCTGCCAAGCGTGCCTTGTCCATCAGCAGATAGCATCTGAGCAAAGTCCTGCTCTAATGCTTTGATTTTTTTGTTATTATTTTTAAATCTATGTCTCTGCTTTCATAAAAAGTTTCTGAAAGTCCTTTTTGTACAATTTTACAAGAATCACAGCAAGAGAAGAGATGATATCGCGACCAGGGCTTTAATCTATTATTTATTAGACCTCCGTTAAATGAGGTGCCTGTGACAAAGGGGGCTGTGTGGTTTTGGTTAAGTCCCCTGGGTCCGCTGGTATGCAGTGTATTAGGACTGTTGGTGCAAAGCAGTCTTCGAGAGGAACTTTGTATTTGGATCGTAACCCTCCTTACTACTTCCAGCTCCTCTTCGCAAAGGAAATTATATCTTGAAAGGCACAGATTGTAGATGGATTAGGTCTGTGCTGAAGACACAGCTGTGTTAGAGATTTTACCTGATGGACGTAGTTTTGCCAGCAAAACCCATTTAGATATGGTCCTTAATCTTTCTGTGCCCTGGTTCTCCAGGTGTAAAATGGGGATAAGATTCCTGACAACTCAGAGAAGAAGTGGCAGTACATTAAAACATAGTGAGACCACTTAGTACTACAGTGATGGGGAGGGATTCTGTAATGAGGAGATATTATTTCACATTTATGTTTTTAAGGGCTTGGGAACACCAATCCACACAGAAACCACACCGTGTAATTTGTATTCATTATTCTATGAAAACCCTCTGCAAGCAAGAAACATTTTGTATCTTAGAATAGCTTACAGCTGTTGTAGAACTGCACATTCAAACTGTCCTGTGCTTTTCCTGATTGGGCAAGTAAATATTTATCAACATAGTGTTGGGAATTATTTTTTCTTGTCTTCAGTCAGATGTTGTGAAAAGAGCATGAGGTCTGTGAGAAGGGATGAAAGAAACGTGCTGGGGATTTAAAAACTTTATTTACACTGCTGAACAAATATGAATGCATAAACAAACACGGCTACTTTTTTTTTTACTCTTCATATGTTATTAAACCATAAGAGTACTCATCCAGTCAGCATGAGAAGTATTTGATCATTTTATGCTGTTGGGGCTCCGGCAGGAGGAAATGTGGACTGGGAGACCTTGGACAGTGAGATTCTTTGTGGCTGTTTTGGTCCTTAAAGTGGCAGTACCCCATCAGACACTTGTCAGAAACCTTATTTTTTCAGTAACCTTAAAGCCATCTTTCAATGAACGTTACTTCTTTGAGAACAGAACGTACTGAATACTTACTTACAGGGGATTCTCGGGGCAGGAACAACGTTTAAGCTCATGTTCGACTTTTCCAACCACCTGCCGACGTACACAACCAAAGGAAACCAAAATGATCTAGCCAACAGTGCGGGTCGATCCAGGAGGCCACTCTAAGCAGGTGGTTTTTTTAACCAGTTGTTAGAGCTCCCAGTCCAGGCTTTGCTTCCCAAGTTATTGAAGCCTTCCTCTGTTAGATCAGTGACTTGGAACAGTGATCAGTGCAGCGGCCTTCTCATTTGCGTGGGTTCCTGACAGGAGGTAGACTTCCTTTATTTTTAAGTGCTGATAAAAGCAGGACTCAATTGCTAGGCTCCTAGCCTACATCCGTGTCATCTATGTATTGTTAGGATACCTTCATTTTCTGAGGTGGTTAGGTTGCTACTAGAATGTCTCCAGTGCAGCTGTCCTCTTAACAGAAATTCTAATGAACTATTCATTTACTTTGACCCTCTTTTTTCCCATTAATAATATCTAACCAATAGCAACAAATTCTCTTAATACTTCAGTTTCACTGTTGGTTGGTTTTGTTGTTTTGTTTTGACTTTTTTTCCCCAAGTTCTGTGAACTACTGTAGTAGTTGTCCTTACATGGAAAACTGGCAAATTAAGAGTCATTACAAATTTGGTTCAGAGATTGAAGGCTAAAAAAGAGGAAGAGTTCAGCAGTATGCTTCCCATGTTTTTAAGAATGTATAGGAAAATAGAAAGAAAACTGGGGAACAGTTGTACTGAAGTAGTATATACTGATTAGACACAGAGACGCTTTTCTATTTAGGCATAACAATTGATGATTTGTATTTGTGACCACCTAACTGTACAACAGTGTCTTTTGTATGATACCCTACTAAAACTGTAATTTTTGCAATCACCTAAAAGTTTTAAGAAAAGTAAAGAACAAATTCATTGAGTAGAATAGCATGTAGAATACGGCGCTTGCCTGCTCAATCTGGTGTTGTAGTATCAATGAAGATTGATTTAATGGTGTTTTCCTCATAAGAAGTGTTCAGGAAAGCAATTTCCCATTTTTTCCTAGTATGTTGTCCAGGAAGACAGAATTGGAATGAATTCTGTTAAAGTTATTGGAAAAATCATGGCTGCTTTCCTACTGGAAAGAATAATGGCAAATTTATTGGGACATCTGTTTGGTTATTTGAGGGGGGGGGAATTGGCGTGAGGTTAACTTGATTTTTTTCAGAGTGGTTATTTAAAATATTATTTGATTGAAAATAAATATTTTGGATTTTAATTAAAAGTACATCCAGTGCTTTTCTGGGTGCACATGTTTATACACATGCAGGGTAATAAAAGGTCATTGTTGTCTTACTTAGCTGCTCCTTTGTGACACAGTTTTATTCCATTCATGGGAGAATAAATAGAGAAAATGTAATAATAAATCAGACTTTATTGTGGTTAATGCCTTAAACATTGGAAATCATCTGGAATCTGTGATCAAATTACCAACCCACTATTATAATTACTTTAAGTACCCATTTGCTGTTTCCATGTAAATAGTGAGGAGCAATAGTGAACTGCTATGTTGCTTAGCATGTTTGTTACCAGTTTCTCCTTTTGCTGGGCCTTTTTTTTTAAAAAAAAAAAAAAAAAGAGGTGGGAAGAAGCTGAGTGTCTGGAGGTAATGCTGACTTGGATTAAATTAATAATGGTATTTCTGTTTGGAATGTTCCAAGGAGTGAAGTACAGACCCAAATTAAACTATATGTAAATTCAGCCTTTTTTGAGGCTGAAGCAGAACAGGGGTTAAGATTTTTCATGTCTCTCTCTTGAATTGTGGTAATTTCATGAAATTGCTCTGCAGCTGATCTGGGCAGGAAACCAAACCTCTCAGTCTGAAGACCAATCCAGATCTGTAACTCTGAGAGCAAATTTGTATAGATGGAACTCAATATCACCTCTTCAGTCATTCAAAAAAATTTTAATTAAGGCATCTTTTTTAGCTCACTTGTAATTTCAGAAGCTTATTCCCACTAGTTTGCTAATCTGCGTCTGTCTCTTGCCTTTACCAGATTTATAGGAAATTATGCACAATACAAAAATACATTAAACCATTTGAAGTATTATGTCACATGATCTGAGCAGCCAGAATAATTTTGAGATGCTTAGAACATGTTTTCAAAAACTACTTCACAAAAATAACCTAACAATCTCCAAACTCCTGATACCTTGGAGGTTACCTGTTACCTGTATTTTGTGGAGTCAATGTTATTGGGCTGTAATGCAGACAAATCATTGTAAATTGTAAGAGTGCAGTCAACCTACTAAAAAGAATTCCTCCTTAGATGTTTGCTGAGCACTTCTACTTTAAAGTGAAAAAGATGTGGGGTAGCTGTGTAGCCTGACTTTTGAACAGTCTGTGGTTGCAGTTGCCCTGAACGAATTTCTGCTTTTCAAGGTCTATGGTCATGGTGCAGTTTTAGAAGAACAACTAGTTTAGATGTTAAAACGTCATGATGCAGAATCTGGATTATATCCAGATAAGGTTTTCCATTGTTATCTTTGTGCTGAAAATTTTACTCCTATTTCTCTAGCTGTGAGCACTCAGTTGTTGGATGTACTTAATCTTGGTTTACTAGTTTCCAGAATCTTGTTTTGTCTTGTAGTTTCTGATAGTTTCTGTTGAGTTATCCATTAATACATCTTTGGTGTAAAAGCACATTCATAGTTTTTTCAGTGCAACTGCTCTATTAAATGCTGTGTTTCCTCCATGTGCTATTTTATAGGTATCCAAATAGACTGTAGAGGATTTGGGTGTTTTGTCTGTTGTCTGAAGTACAAGAGCTGTTGTTCGTTCATTAGGAGCGTGAGGCTCAGGGTTGCAGATTAACCAGCTGCACTGCCTGCATTCATGTGGTCACAACCTTCCAAATTTACCCCATCATGAGAGGAAGAATTAATTATAGTCCTAATTGACTGTTTCCTTGGTTATAAGCAGGAAGGAACTGCTAGGAGGCAAAGTGATTAATCAGTTAGGCTAGTTAGATCAATCAAATGTGTGAGAAAGTTCATCATCCCAAAGGCAGAGAGAAGTGATGTCAAAAGCCATCAGCTCTTTCATTGGGGTTTTTCTGTGTTTGTCAGTTTTCAGAGGGATTGCAAAAAATAAAAAGTATGTGCAGTCGACCCAGTCTGTGCTCAAAGATCTGTCTGGATTATCGTTGGAGAGGTAATACAGCAAGATTTTCTCTTATCAGACATTGCATGTAGTCCTCATTAAAAGACCTTAGCATATGTTTTTCATGCAGATGGACAAGTCGCATGTATCTCCCAAACAAAGAACTCGGCGCCGCCATCTCATCAGTCCTGTCAGTTGTGCCAGCGAACTGGAAGCCTCTTGGTTGCAGCCTCAGTGAAGTGAGCTTGATCTAGGGAAACCGTGAAGCCTTAACTCGCAGCTGGCAGTGCCTAGTGGTGCTCCCCCTGCCCCCCCGCCTGCCGGCCCTTCCTCTCCCAGGGAACACCTGGCACTTTGAGAGCAAGTGAAAAACTTCTGGAAAATCCCCTTGAACCATGTTTTGACTTACTTTAATAGACTGGATTGGAAACAGCAGCTTTTAAAGAATGGTTCGGTTTTCCTAGCTTTGGCTGGCAACCTCTGTCAGAGGGAAAGGGAGGAGAGAGAGAATGGGTAAGCACTCTTCTTACTCGCACCGGAGTGCCTTTGTACGCGGCTGGGCGCCCCAGATCTGGGTTGTCCGTGCCGCCTTTCTTCTGGGCAGAGTTGATTTAAACCCAGCACGCTCCTTTCATCTTGCATAGCTCTGCAATGCATCCGCACAGCCGAGGTGGCGGTGTGGGAGGGGAAGAGCTGAAATGTGGGTGAGAACTGCTTTTGCTGGTATTGCCAATAATACAAAGCTCCGTGGCACCAAGGTCCCAGAGCCTCGAGGCCCAAGCTCAACGCAGAGCATACGGGTAACTTCCTTCACTTCCAGGGAGCCTCTTCTGCGCTTGTATTTAGTCACGTGAACCGTGTTTCCAGGACTGGAAACTTCGTTGCCGTGCTTTATTTTAGGAAACAATCCAGTTTCAGTCACTTTTATCTGTCCATAACTAGAAGCCCATTTCAGACGGAGACAGAAGGCTTTCTGTTTGCCTGAGCTCTGGAGCACTGCGAGTGCCAGTCTTGTGACAATTCAAAGAAAACTTGTGAAATAAAGCTGCGCAGAAGGTTATGAGGGGTGTGAAACTATAAGAAAAATAAAGCTTCTATAGAGTTAACATAGGAAAAATTAATTATGATTTTATAAGATCCACTGGATGTAGTCATGTATTCAGATATAAAATCTGTACCCACTAACTTAATACTCTGTCTAGAAAAAAGTATATGAGCAGTTATGCTAAACAGTTCTTGACTGCAGCTAAAAGAGTAGGGTTCAAAGTCTGTGTATCTGTATTAGTACTTTTGTTTGATTTTCCCAGATGTGTATTCATGCTTATGAACGAGCATGTACTAGTACATAGTCTAGTCTGTGGGTAACTAATACGAAATTTAAGTGTTGAGATGTAAATTGTTTAAATCATAATAGAAATATGAGTATTATTCTTGTCTTTGTTTTGTTTCCGTATTTTAAACATTGGACTCGATTGATATGCTGAATGTTAGCTAGCAGCTTCACTTATGAGCTTTCCAGGGTAAATTAATTGTTTTAGAAAACAGAGTTTTCTGCATACTTAAGAAGAGACAGATTTAATCCAAATTGCTCCAGAAGAAACATGTTTACAGTTTAAAGAAGCAATTTAATTTTTTTTTCTGATTCTAATTAGGATCTATACAGTGCTGTTTGTTTTAGCATATATACTTAAGTCTGGATTTTATTCATATATGTTTGCTTTTATAAATATCAAATCCATAGCTGCATTAAAAAGTTGCTACTTTTAGTCTTTTAGCATGATGCTACATCTTTGGCAGGTGTTTCTCATTTTGTAAAATGAAACATTTCTAGGAATGTTACTTGTACATAACCTTTTTAAGTTTCTTGAATCAAAGGTAGTATCTAGGAAATAACATTGGGACTGTAAATGTCTGTGTGTAATCAAAATGTCTTTTTGGCTAGCATTCTTTTGGGCTCAGCATAAAAGACGTTACCTTAAATAATAAGGCAAGTGGCTCTAGGTGGCCTTGCTTGAGGAGGGGTGTTGGACTATATCCAGATCTCCAGAGGTCCCTGCCAACCTTAAGCATTCTGTGATTCTGCGATATGCTGTTTTTAAAAAAAAATGTATAGCACAAGACAATGACTTCTAAACAAGTGGCATCTGTTTGTGCCTTTTCAATTTTCTTTTAAAACTGGAAAATATATTGCTAACTAGGTATACTTGAGAGATGGACAAGGTGTCTCAAAAAGGAACCAACCTACCATGACTAGGGTAATGCTGAGGAAACAGAAATACAGTCTGCAGGTGAGCAAGCCACTTTTCTCTGGATCCAAGCCATATGGCCATGGAGGTTGCCCATTCTATTCTGGACCTCAGCCTTATGACCATGGAGGTCTGCTCTATAACTCTACTCTCTGTCTCTTGCTTCAGAAGAGAGTTATATTTTGCTCATATAGCTGTGTAAGTTGATTTACTCTGCCTTTATTCAGAGAAAAGTGAATTAAACCTGTAATGAATAAATCTAATTTAAAAATTACATTGTTGATCATCACTGCAGCAACATGCAAGATCCTTTCTGAGGTTTGCCAATGAAATGTATGAAGTACAATACAAAATAAAATGTATGCAGCTAGGCATTCCCATTGGAATGTCAGAGGGATGTGATCTTTGTAAAAAGCGGTATTTTAGCAAAATTGGGTGAGGCAAAGAGCTTTGAGTTGAGTAGGTCCACAAAGTTCTTATGGCATCCAATAAAAAATAGTGGGTTTAATGATATGTAGACTGACTGACTCCACTGGGCTTTTTGGTTCATTCAAATGGATGAGGATCATTGAAGAATTACAGTTGACGTGCTACATTAATTTTGGTTTAAAAGGAAATATTGTCCAACCTTAAAAACAAAATATTGCTGAATTACAGCCACAGAGAAACGTATTAAGCACATTAAACTCTTCTAAGAGTGCTAATAGTCCAAATACCATTTTGAACCTAAATTCTGGACAAAGAAGTTTTAAACGACATACATCATTACCCAGGGCGTTGTTAGGAGCTGAGACTTTTAAATATGTTTTCCTTAGCATAAGTTCTTAAAACATAGCACTTTCTCATTCTTCTTGACTAAACATTTTTATGCAACGGTCCCCAAGCATACATCTTTCTCTCCTTAGGTGTAACCCATACTCACACATTTATGTCATTGTGGATACGCTAAAATTTGTCATCTTACCTTGTCTGCAAGTATTTGCAAAGTGTTGCCTGTAGTCTCAAACCTGGTGAAGTCTATAGGGTTCTTGACCTCAGCAAGTTTGGATGAGGCCAGCGACTGCATTAAAAATAGATATTTTTGTCAGGTGTGCCTGCAGTGTCAGTTGATCTGAGTCTATAGTCTGGTACAGGCTCAGCATTATTCACCCAGAAGCATGAACTCACGTGCATTTAAGCTGTGGTCTCAGGGGAGAAGAGCTGGAGTGCTGGACATCCAGGCTCTCCTTTGTGAAGGTTGGACAGGCTTGGCACAGCGGTGCCAACCATGATATCTCCCACCAAATTAGCCTATACCATCCACCCAGCTCTTCTCAAACAATTTCCAGTCTAAGAGCCAAGACTGCTGATGAAAAATACCTGATCCTTAAAACTTGAAGCGTTTAAGGAAACTTTTGAGCCCACTGTGCATCCTTTAATGAGACATACTCGTCAGTCTGTGGTTTTCAAGATTCTCCTCTTCCAGTGAGACGAGTGAAATGCTGAGCTTGAAAATTACCCTGAAGTGTTGGCAAATAGTAGGTCCGCTCCTGTGAATCTTACCCTCATATATTGCTACCTGAATTTCCATCCTCAGTTCAGTGCTAACTCTAATCCATGTAACTAAGCATCTGATGCCTATTAGTTGTTTTCCATCTTTCCAAAGCACTCAGTGTTACATGCAAGTTACGTGTTAAGTGTGTGTGGAAGGCCACGCAGTCAGTAAGGGCGGTATATTATGTTTGCATCACAAGCAATGGGGCTACAGGCTGAGTGCTTCCAGTGCTCTTCACTTTTTTTTTAATGCAGTATAAAAATGTTGTATGTGTGATGCTATCCCTAAAAATGTTAGTGAGGAGGACACCTTTGGAGCAGATCAGGTAGCCTTCATCTAAATTGCTTCCCACAACTGTCTCATCTCTCAGTGGACTACTGTATTTGCAGCATTAAATGGAACCAGGATGCTGAAGGACTTGGAGGCAGAGGTATGCTGAGTACCTCTGGAGGACTGGGCACAGCCGCGTGAGGGTGCCAGGCTTCACTGCCAGTTTCTTTGTACCAGAAGCCAAGGGGGGGTGGGGGTTTAGCTCTATGTTGTGTTCCAAACACACAAGTCCGTGGGGTTAGCTAGCTGAGCAAAGTCTTCTCCAGTGCGTGGAAAAATATGGGAGGTCAGAGCCCTGTCTAATAACGTGTAAAAACTAGGGAATAGTCACTGGAAACAGCAGTGCCCTCGGACTGATTCATGCAAGCCTAAAGCCAGAATCTTATCTCTTTCCTTGAAATCAATGTTTATTAAATTGGTAATTGCTTTAAAAGTGGAGAAATATGCAAGGGACTGACACTTAACTTGTTTTCCTTCTGACCTCTTTCATCTTTGCCAGCTGGTGTGTGGGTACTCCCAGCGAGTGCCAGCAGAACTTGTCAATGTTCATTCCTGAGCAGAGCAACAGGAAAGCCACAAAATAACTTTTAAGCAACTCTGCCGTCACTTTTCTCACACTGAAGTCTCCTTAGAAAAGTGAGCAGTTGTCCAGTATATTTTGCTGTCCTTCACTCAGAAAAATATTAGTGCATCAGCAAAAGAAATGCGCACCAAATACACATAAACACTGACACCTGTGGTTGGTTAATTATCTGGGAAATAGCCTTAGTGCTCATCAGAGAACCTCTGAGACATGAAGATTGATTTACACACTGGACCTTTTATTCTGGAGCCTGAAACTAGGAGAATGTTATTCAAGAAAGTTCCTAGGTACCTGGCTTAGTTGGTTGTTGTATGCATTTTGCATCATACACGTAGCAGCAGTGTTTAGAGTCAGTGCAAATCCACGTTGAAACTGAAACCGAGTTTCTTATTTTCAGTAATACCTGGGTTACTAAACAATGCTTTAGGTCACTTTTTTCCCCAGAAGAATAATCTCTGGAGTTCTGCTCAGGTTTTGAATACAAAGATACACAGATAACATTTGTTATGGACATTTCATTATGTGGCAGAGATCGTGTTGTATTTCCTCCTTCTTTCCTTTCTCTGTTGGTTTTTTTTTTTGAAATTGAAACTGCAGATTGGAACTCTGATCTGAAATTTCCTAATCCAGCATTTTTTGATCCTGTGTAGCATGAGAACTCAGGAGTTTAGTCCAGCAGGTTGTTTTTTTCCATTTCTTTTCTTCCTGTCACACTGACTTCACAAATTCTAGGAAAGTTTAGCTTCAGTCTTGAGTCCTGAGCCTGTCAGCAGAGATTTATGAAAGGAAGAGTACACCCTACTGCAAGTGTTTTATTGTTAGCTGTAGCATAGAAAGAAATCTGAAAGTTATAAAGGTTTGTATGTTGTGGTCTCTCTTCGGCATTAAATGTAACAGCTATCCTTAATGATAAAATGGAACAGCTATCCTTAATGATAAAATGGGAATAAATAAGTGTATGCCTTGACTTTAGGCTTTGTTAAGTTTTTACAACAAAAAGTAGCAAGCCAGGCAGCTATTTATTCCTGATCCATGGAAACTCTATTTCATGAAAAAGCATTCATGGAAAAGTTAATGCACTTAAGTCTTTGCCATGGCATAAACCCCTGCTTGGTTTGTTGATGCGAATGTGTTTGTGGTGGTCGGTTTTTTTAAGGCACAGGTAAGAGTTTCTGAGTGGAGAGACTAAACCTGCAATTTTGAATTTACATTTCTGTGATACTCAGTTGAAATCTGAACTTCTATTTTCATTGTGCATTCTAGTCTTTTAGCCTGTGAATATTGCTGCCTCGAGAAGCAAATAGGGGAAGCAGAAGAAATAAGGTTTTTGGCTGACACTTACATTTAAAACATGAGCTCTTGATGAAATGGTGCAGCAAGCACCTTTGCAGAGGACTTGAAAAATCAAAATGTCTTGATAAAATGTGCATGGAGATACTGTGCTGGAGCAAGACCTGATTACTTCTTTTTGACTGGAGATGCCACTGGAGGTGTTCTCAGCTCATAAACAGAGCAGAAAGCATTGATTTCACGATCTGAGAAAAATGTAAATGTATAAACTTTGGGCTTCAATATTCTTTTTGGGTCGGGTTGCCCAGGGGCTAGTCGGTGAACGACAACAGCATTTCCTTTGACTCTGGGACTGTCACTTATACTTTGTTTATGCAACAAAAAAAATGTGACCAGAATGACTGCTCTGGTAGTCTTACAGTTCAGAATAAATGTCAACATTAGGGACTATCTGTGTGCATCAGTGCAACCCAAGACTCGGTACAGACCTTAATGTAGTAGAAATTGCTAGTAATTAAAGACAGTAAGTGATCAGAAGTTACCCAACAGAAATGCTTCTGCTTTCTGATTAGTGAAACCTTTATCAAAAGTGACTGTGTGAGACAAATAACGGAATTACCTTCTCTTCTATTGGCAGTGGAGGATACAAACATGGGGCAAAGATTTAACTTTATAGTAAAAACATTTTTAAAGTAAAAAAGGCATTGCAATAGCTATGAAATACGTTAAGCAACTTCAGTCTTTAATAAGCAGAGGAGTGTTGTTTTGTGTGTGTGATTTTTTGTCAGTGTGTGATTGTTTGGCGTGCCCTGTAGCAAGGGACTGGGCTAGAACCCAGAAGTTCACCTAAAGGAAAATAAAGCTTTTGTAAACTCCTGTAAAGGCCCCCGCTATTCCAGGTTTTATTAGTGCCTTTATTACTGTTTCTTTTAGGCTTCTCTAGTTCATTCCTATAACTTGTCAGGCATACAATGTAGTTCATGTCTGTCTTAAAGCTAGCTGAGAAGAGCTGTCTAGAAAAGCCATCAGTGTCAAACATGTATCATTAGTGTTATTTCAGCCCGTTTCCAAGTCTTGTCAATACAATTTCTGCCCTTTTGCTGACAACATTTATGCTTTAAGGCAACAGCATAATGACTAGCTACTGTGTGGTAATGACTAAAAGTCCCCAAAGGAAAAGTTCCTCTGTTTAATTATTAGAGTGATGTTCACAGCTGGGATAGGGGGGTTTCTTGGGTTTTGGTTTTTGGGATTTTTTGTTTGGTTTGGTGTTGGGTTTTTGGCGTTTTTTGTGTTTTTTTTGGTTTTGTGGTTTTTTTTTTTTTTATTATTGGGGG
>JAVJGG010000094.1:14453050-14467914 GCA_035590195.1 Aviceda cuculoides | reverse complement strand
CAGCAGAGCTTCTGTGATGCAGCAGACTTACTGTGAGCTTGTAACTTGCAGTTGCAGGCCATTAAGCTGCTATTGTGGTTTTTTTTCCTTTTTTTTGTTTTGTTGTTTTTTTTTTTTTTAATGATGGTGGGTGTAATAGGGATTTTTATGAAACTATTTTAAAAGCAGGTCTGTAGTATAAGAGCACTTAAGAAAATGTCTTCTCTGCCAGGGCGTCCTAAGGAATTAGAGGTTCAAATGCGGATGTGTCATAACAGTATTTTAGGTCTTCTCATATATTTTTGCTTGAAGCATATATATGTATTTCTTAGAAATTTTATAAAAATTAAAAAGTAACAAAATGACAAGATCTTATCTTCTGCATTTCATAGATCACCTAAATTATAATAATCTGCACCTAAAATGTAATAATCTAAACCAAAATGCTCTGTTAATTCATGACAAAACTTTAAATAAATAAATAAATGAGCTCACAATCACACTGAGATTTCACTTCCTGGATTGAAAAATTGAATTGCAGGCTCATAGCTCCCTTGAGTGTTTGGAAAGAGAATAGCAGCTCTTAATAACAGAGCACTTTCCTGTGAGAGGTGGACGTTCATATCATTACCATTTTTCTGGCAGTTTTTCAACCACCAGCAGCAAAAGTTTTCATTGATTGCCTCCTGCTGTAAGGCAGTAATGATACTGCTGTCTCTTTCTTCCATGAACTGCAGGAATTGGAGAAAAACGAGGGAAGCTAGAGGTATTAGATACGGATAAAACCCAGTTCAGGCAGAGCTGTTTCCGATGTAACTACGTAAGGTCTAGCAGGCTAATTCTCACACAGCTGCACTAAATATAGAAAATAGGTTTTCCAACGCAACAGTGGAGAATCCAAAGTAAAAATTGATCAAGATGCTGTAAAGTCAGCCACTCCATAGAAAATAAGAAGGTGTCGCGTGCACCTTTTCTCTGAAAATCAGATCTCTCTTGCCATGACTAGGGTAGAGGAGCCACTGTTGTTTATCAAGAAGAATTAGACATTGTGCAGTTATCCCAAACTGATCCTGTTATTTGGTCAAGGGTTACCATTTTCTTAATTTTTGCAATCCAGCAATGGTAAGGGGGGACAAAAGCTATTTGTGAGAAATATTGGTACATATTTTACTTGAGTGTGTTTGCCCTATGAAGATGTCTTAGGCATAGGAAATAGATGGAGGTGTTTGTGGTTATTAGCATCAGAATTGCACTGAGCTGTCAGAAAGTGATCCCTGATGTCTGACTCTGTCTATTTATAATTGACAGGAAAACTCATGTTCATTTTGATGATGCAGAATTAAGTGCAGCTGGGGGAAAGGAAATGGGGGAACTTGAGCTAATGTAGTAATGGAATGCAGGAGTTTGTGCGTATACGAATCTTTGTCATAAATCTACAGTTAATTGTTTTTCATTCATTTTCATGACTTGGGATTGTGAAAATTTAGTACTTCATTAAGAAGCAGCACAGTGATCTAAATCTGTATCTTAATGTAGGAAATGCTTTGTGATACTGATGTCCTTTTGACTAAGATAATGAATTTAAGCTTATTTGTCTTTACCTTTAAGGGACCTTTCATCTATCAAGTATGATGAACAATTTCCTCAGATAAAAGTGCCTTGTGATTTATTTTTATTTTTTTGTGAAACAAATATATTTAGTCGTCAGTACCTTGTTCTCCAAATCACTGCTGTAACGTTTACCTTGCATATGAGCTCAGCACTGTTGGAGTAAATATATGTGAAAGCTAATTAAAGTATAACAAGAGTTCAGAGCACTTGTGTGTCGCTAAATTATTAATTGAGGATTTTATGGTTTCGAGATTTACGACTAGTGTATCAGTTTTAGCACAGGACAGTGATACGTACATCGCTGGTCTTCTCTAGCTTGTCATTATCACAATCTCTGCATATATGTAATGCATGAACACATCTAGGAGGCACATAGAGAGTGTGTGCAGAGGGTGAATAGAACAACAGGTCTTTATTTTAAAAATTAGAAATAAAACAGCAGACTGAGACCACCTTCTTGTCTTGGCATCTCTTGTCATATAATGCAGAATAATTCCACTTGCCAGAAATACAAGCAATATGAATGAACCTGGAATGTGTTGGGTTGTTGGGGTTCATTGAAATTAGTGAAAGCTAAAGAAAATTACTAAAAAAGCAACAGTAGATCAGGGTGACACAGTGCTTGCAGAGCCTGTCTACAACAGAGCTGGGAACTTTATAAAGATGGTATTGCAACACTTACACTCAGTTTTGTCTTTCTTCTTGATAATCTCATACCCTTTCTACAAACCTGCATAATGCAGAAAAGAGAGGACCATTTGAAATGTAAAATGAACCTTTGATGACTAAAATCTCTTATTCGTATGTCTTCAGCAGCGCTAGGTTAGCCCTTAGTCCTATCCAGTTTCTGCTGGGGGGGGGGAATACATTGAGAGAGTGCATGCTATGAACCATTATTATTCCAATTTACCTTTAAAAAAATAACAGCAAAGGTATATAGGATTGTACAACATGTTTCCAGTGGTAGAGAAGTACTTAGAGCAATCTCAGTAGAGATGCTTCCTGGTTTGTGATGCTGAAATCTTTGTCTGTCTTCAAAGATTGAGCTACTATTTTTTTAAAATTAATTTCTCTTGTTTTTAGTGTTCCTTTTGCTTTGGACAGATTCACACTGAATAAGGTGCTATTTAGTTACAAAAACGTGATTTGCATTATCTCATGCAAAAATGAAAAACCATTGTTTAAAATATTACCAGTTAACCTTCCATATTAAAGTTGGAAAAGGCCACGTTGTTTATGCATGGGGCACAATCTGAATCTATCGTTAATCCTGTTTCTTTTATTGTTTGTATGATTATTGGACACTTACATAGATGCTACTTCAGGATCAGGTAATAGAAGAAATAATGCCTTGACAGTATGGATTTGTGGATCGATATTTCTTTTATGTTTACAACCATGGGCTTTATGATCCTGCATATGACTGTTGAGCTGGGATGTATGGAAAGCCTTTCATAGGGACATCGTAGTTTAAGCGTTTCCTTTTGTTTCTGTATAAACAGACTAAGTCACCTCCAGGTAGTCCTGATGGTTGTTCTAGCTGAACTATTTAAAGAAAAGAAGTGGTTGAAAATACAGCTCTGTGTGCGTATGCATGTATATTTTCACAAATGCTTCATCCAACTAGTATTTTTTTAGGATCTTATTTTAATCTTGATACATACGTAAATATGTATGTACACACACGCACTCTACTCACACAAGTTTCAAGTGAAGAATTTTACCTGTCATCTGCTGTAAGCAAGCCCAAACAAACCCTCAGGCTTTGGAGCTTTTAGCATGGGCTCTCTTTGTGAGATCATTTCTCTGGTGCTTGTAAACTCAGGATTAGTTATCAAAGCAAAATACAGAGAGGTCATTGGAAATACAAAAGTACAGAATATGATAAATCGTATCTGTACAGAGCTGAATTGGAGTGGTATAAAAATGAAGCATTATGTCATCTTCATTTTTTTATGCTGTCTTGTAAACACCCTAAATTTGACCCAGATGTAAATAAATTACATTAAATATTTATTAATGTAATTTGTGCTGCATTACAATAGTCAGTCAGTTTCCTCGTCTTGCATTTCAGCTCTGTACTCCTACAGAGAAAAATTGTGTCCAGTTGCTCTCAAGCAATTAAACCATACTTTGAAACAGGAGTATTTAATCACACAAATAAGGAGGAGTGACAGAAGCAGGATCTGAAGAATTTTCAGGAACCCCTGCAATCTCTTACAGAAACTTTCTGTGCATGTTCATTTCTACAAGGGATGGTTTAAGTTTTAGTAACACTGGTATTTAGAACAATGAAGCATCAAACCTTTGCCTTTTTGCTAAAGTAAAAAAAAAAAAAAAAACAAAAACCAAAAACCAAGCCATAAGCAAGCAAGAGAAAGGAAGCTTCTAGCCTTTTTTGCACTTAGGGAAGTTCAAAAGTGAGTTTCTAAAACTTACCTAGAAGTACAGGCTCTGAAAGGAAAGCGTAGGCACAGGTTTCACCTCGGTCTGAAGTGGGCATCAGTGGACCACTAAGTGGGGCTTTAGCAGAAGCATTGTCCCATTCTCTGGTGATAGTGTGCTGTGCAGATTTTCCATTCTTGAATAGAGACAAAAAAAACCTTGACAGCTCTCACCAATCTGATTGAAATACTTTCTTTTTGACAAATTTAGGGTTTGTCTTTGATCTTGACATTTTTAAAATTTATGTTCAGTATGCCCGATACAGGAAGCAAACTTTCTTTTTGTCCGATCCATCTTTTGGCTTCACCACGTCTACCTCATTAACGTGTTGTAGAATTCATTCTCAACTGAGCTTTTTTATCTAATATTTTACCTACTTAATTTCTATGTTTTCAGTCTAAAATTCTGGGTTGTTTTCAATATGAGCATGGGAATCTGGTGAGGAAAATCACAAGAGAGCTAATTAACTTAAAGCAGGCCAGTTTAATAGGTCTGGAATATATTCTAGTTAAGTATTGTTTCTGCTTACCATTACTTTGCAAGGACCTGTTCCCTCTGGAAGTATTGTGTTCTGTAAAACATATGTATTTCACTGATACTGCTGCTATTGAAATTCATTCTATCATTCTCTTAACAGTTGTGCTGGATTTAAATGTACCTAACAGGTGAAACTCCGCAGTTACCCAGCTCCGTAAATTTTGAGCATACTTTCAGAAAATTCTGGTGTGAAGCTCTACAGTGATCTTCCCCCAATCCACTCTAACGTAGGGTCCAGACGAGCAGCTTTATAAAGAAGGAATTAATTTCATTTTAACTTTAACACATTTTCTTATGTTCTCTAGTTCATATTACATCTGTTTACAATTTCTGTAATGAGCAGCTTAAAGATAACACACCTAAAAATAAATAAGGTCACGCCGCTGAGCCACGTTAATGGCTTGCTAGCTAATGAAGTCTATGCCGGTTCTTCTATGTGTCGTTCTTCTAGTGCACGTGAGTCCCTAGGAGTTATTCCTGGGCTCTAAAGCTGCCGCCTGAACGCAGTGAGCCGGTGGCAGAGTTTGACTGGATTTCTCTGTAAAAAAACAGGAGGAATTTTTGATAACTGTATCTGTGCAAGAAACGGTCTCCCCTGAGCAGTGGTCGTACCCCTCGGATGGTCGGGGAGGCAGGCTTACCCTGGCACGTAGAGGGGAGCGTGGCAGACCTGGGGTCCCCCCGCCGCTGGCGCTGGGTCCCTGTCTGGCGCGGGCTGCCTCGTGCTGCAGCCCCGTGCTCAGCCACACACCCGGTGGCCAGGCGATGGGTGAGCGGTGCCGCGTGGCATGAGCTCTTGCCTGGCCTGCAGCTGCTGGCACTGAAACTCTCACCTTGGCTTAAAAAAGGAAACTGTCAGGTTGTGCTCTGCCACGAACTGCAGGTGCGAGCCGAGCTGCAGAGCCGTTCCTCGTTAACGGGTCCCTCTCGGAGGTGTTCAAATAGCTTTTCAGGGTGCTTTGTTTAAGCCGTGGTTATGTTTTGCCCTGGTGAGTATTAGTTCTTGGAGTGGTTATCTCAGGTGATGTGCAGCCAGGTCTAGTGGAAATAGTTCTTCTTCTGTGATTACCTTGTAAATGAGTCCCAGTGCAGTGAGGAGTGCCTCATTTTAAATCCTGCTGCTGAACCAAAGGAAAGGTTGGAGCAATTCCCTACGTGATGTGGAGATTGTTCTCTCTGTTAAACTGTCTCTGACTGAAGAAACGTTCATCACAATGCTGGCAAAACCACTTGTATTCTTATAGGATGGATCAGCCTGTGCTAAATGGTGGATATTGTCTTGAATACCTGGTGGGGTGTTCAATCCTTGTAGCGTTGTTTCCAGCTGTGCTGTTTCGTGCTACCTTTCCATTAAGTGACAGTGTTTTTTCAAAATTACTGGCTTTTTGGTTTATGAGGGTGAGTTTATTTCTCAATTCTGTAAGGACTAGAAGGGCATTAAGTGGGCAAATCCTTTAATTAAAATATACAAGTGCATTGCTGCCCTTGTTCTCTGATGAATCGAACACTGAGTATATTAATACTAGTAATGGAACATAATGGCTCCTTTTCAAAAGTAAAGATAATTATTTCACGAACACAAAACTAACTTGCTAGATAATTGCTTATTGAAATCTGATGCTGTGCCACAAATGGGGGATTATTAACAGCAGACTCCCATGTTCATCTATTATATCATTAAATCCTGTATGTTACAATGATAGGGTTATCATTGCATTAAAAGCATACCCCTTTTCTTGGAGATGCATGTAAATTCTTGATTAAGGATTTTGATTGCATTAAATTGTTGTGTTGTCCTCCAAAATGCTGGGGAGCTCTGCGTAAATTTTGTCAGATGTGGGTTATATAGGTGTGTATTAGTTGCTGAATGAAAAACAACCCTTATTCCGTTTCCATTTTGCTGATTATTTTTTTTTCTCGTGTTTTCTTAAAACCACGAACCAGTCCTTGTGTTTTTAAATGCATGTTCATCCAGCAGGCACCATGAGACCTGTGGAGATTTTAATCCACTGGAAAAAAGTGTAACGTATAACATGAACTGTTGAAAAGAAAGTGGAAGGTAGCAAGCTCTCAGGCTAGAGAGACAATTGTCAGATTACACAAGTAATGAAACCCAAAATAACTTTAAAGAGATACATTAGATTTCAGTCATTTGAAATCTTTAAATCAAGAGTGAGCCTTTTGTTCAAATACGTGGTGTAACTTAAACCAAGCAGTGGTCATTGAAGCTTTGAATTTTCACTATGAGCTACATAAGATACCTGCTTACTTAGCTTGAGGCAAATGGTTTGGCTAAGTGGAGTGCACTGCTTCACTGCTTTAGCTCTTAGGTTCTCAATCCCAGGTTCAGGAGCGAGTTAGCTGCTGCATTTTACTGACTGGCAATTCACTGGCTGCTACAACCTGCACCGGCTTCTCTTCAGAGGAGGATGTTTTGGATGGGTCTTCTGCCTTGTGGACCAGGGTGACAGGATGCTCCTGACCACTGACCCCGCCGTGTCCCGGTTGTCCTCTCTTCTCACCATCTCCAGTGTGCTTTGAGATTCTGCAAGTGATCCACACAGACCTGAGATGGTTTTCCAGTTATCTAAGTGTGTCCTTTCCCAAAGCAAATCTTGTGACGAGGTTTATTTGCTTCAAAACAGGTTTTCTGAAGTCTGCAATGGTACCTTGTAAGATCGTTGCAAATGTTGTTTGGGACAATGTCTTACAGTGAAGTCTTCCTCTACACTAATAAAAAATTTCATGCCACTTCATTTTGTGACTAAGAAGTTAAATTACATTTTTCATCATCGTGGTTGATGGTAAGAGTTTAACCTTGCTATATTCAGTTTAACAGTTTTCATCGAGAGTAGTCCACCAGCGCTACTCAAGACTATAGTGGCAAGCATAAAAAGCACTAAAAATATGTAAAGTTTTCTACAACAGATGTTGTACAAAAAAATCAATTTGTATCAAAAAAAGGCATTATTTATCTAATCATTCATGACTGAAAAAAGCCATGTGAAAAATTGCCTTATTTCAAAAGGCAATCATGAAGGCTTCAAAGTACATATAATCTCATTTCTCCACTCTCATTTTATCTGCTTTCTCTCCCCGAACTGGAAAACTGCTTTCATAACTGTATCTATTTCCTGTATGAGCTATTAGTCAGTAGCATTACATCCGCTTAAATGCGATCACTTTTCTGTATGTTACTGATATGCTATTATCACATAATATTGCTCATCCATCAGAGGTTGCTGTGTTTTCTGCGCTGACTGTAGAATAGGGGAGAGCTGAAGTGTCCGCTAAAAAAAAGTTCAGATTCCAAAACATTTCAATAACATTCTCTCTCTCTCTCTTTCATGTTACTCATCTATGTTACAGTGCACAGCCTTCTTGTGGTGTATTTCAAGGTTCTAAAGTGAAATGTTTCTCTGCTTTTAATTCCTAAGCAATAGCACTTTAGCCATCAGTTTTGAGCGTAACCATCTCAATTCTTCTTTATTTAAATGGCAGATTCAATAAAAACTCCATCTGGCTTCCATAGGAAGCTTGCACAAGTCCTTGGAAATTGAGTTTTTTTTTTTTTTTTTTTTTTTGAGGACAGAAGGAACTGTGGCCAGGATTAGAACCTCTTCCTCCTGCAGAATACTTGCCAGATGGCAAGTTTATTGAATCTGGTTTTAACTTACTAGGGCTTAAAGGAATGAGCGCAGCTCAGAGAAGTGGGTGCTACGTTTCTACTTCAAAGGTCTCCTTCAAAATCATCCTTCAAAGATTTATGTGCAGAGTGTGGTTGTGACCTGGACAGTCTGTTGCATACCTCTTATCTCTTTCAGTGCTTGAAATGGAGTTAGAGAGTGACACAAACCACTTTACAAAATCCCAGTAATTTCATGATGAGCAGCACTGGATGAATCTTGTTACATGGCTAAATCAAATTTATATTTATTTTATTTTACCATCTAAGTTTCTACAGTGTTGTAAAGTCTCTTCACTTGAAATACTGGTTTTCTTAGTAAAACATGGAAGTATGTCATATCTACTGGTGTCACTTAAAACTATGCTTAGTTGTTGTCCTTAATACAGAAGTATCCTCTGTACTAAAAGCTAACGCTTTTGATGGTCAGAATTTAGTTTCATCAGCTTTCAGGTTTGAATCAGGGAGAAAAAGCTCATGCTTCTACTTAAATTTCTTACAGCGGCTTTTCCTAATTTCTTAAAGTGGCTTTTATATTTGTCAAAAACATCTCTGATTAATTAGTGATGCAAATTCTAAATTATTTTATGAAGGAATCCTCCTCTCTCTTCAAAATACAAAGCATTGGTTTGCATTTCCGTTATCTACAGAGAAAACAAATTTTTATATTACAGGATTTTTTCCCCTTTTTTTCTGAGAATGGAGAAGACTGCTCCTGTCAACTGATGCCAAAGAATTTCAGAGTCTGCAGCATAAATACTAACGTTTTCTTTCCAATGCAGAGCAGTCAGGATGCTGACCTCTGCTGAGGTGTAGTTGCATGCAGAGTGTCAGACATTGAAGTGGCAACGTCTGTCCTAATTATTCATGTGATTTGTTAAACACAACTGTGTACATACTAGCGTGCAGTGTGAGCCCAGATTTGTAGAGCAAAGCATGTAAAGTTTAACATACTTAAGACAAGGAAATAAATAATTACAACTCAAAATATCCCATTTTTCCCTTTTCCAATTTCACACATCCATACTGTTTATATATACTCTGCTTTCTCTATGCTCCTTTTACTGGAGGTGATTTCATGTCTCTTGCTACGCTACCAGTTCTTGCACTGTGTGGTGTTTGTGATGCTGAGCACACAGCATCACTTGCATTAGAACTGTTCACACCAGTCTCAGAAATAAGGGAAAAAGCAAATATTCCTCTGTCCTGTAGCTAACATTGTATAAGCCTCATTTGTACGCATCCGTGGGTTAAAAGTAATTTTTTAGTCTTGAGCAGTGAATTTTCAGTGTTGAATTTCTTGGGAAGAAGTTTTCATAATTCTAGAACCAAGATTTTATAGAAAATTCCTCAAGGATATCTATTTGCTTGCACTGGGACTGGGCTTACTATTTGAGTATCACCTTATCTCTCTTGATAACAGAACTGGTTTGTTAGGACTTCTAGCAGCGCGTATTCACCAGGTTTTCCTGCACTTCAGAAAAGACAGATGGACTGGAAAAACCTTTGAAATTTATTATGAATGCTCAGGAATCTACTTACAAAAAAGATGATGATAGAGCCAGAATCAGAAGTAATAGTCTTCTTCCGGACAGGGGACATCAGGAGTTAATGCTTTTCTCAAACTCTCCAAAAGATTGTCGTTGGCTTCCCTTTGAATTAATTACTTTGGAGCAAATTCACCTACCGCATTACTACTTTACCACTTTATTCATATATTGCAGATTGTATGTAGAAAAAAAAAAAAAAGGGCCTCTGTAAATCCAGAGATTCTGATGATATCAGGAATCATTGCAAGGTACAGTGGTTTCTGTGGTATTTCCAAATGAAATTAGAGGTCTCTTGTTTGCAGTTTGTTTGTAGTCCTCTCTGTTCAGTAGAACAGTGTATGGATCCAATAATAATAACAAATGAATACATGCTATAGCCTGATAATATTTTGAAGATGTTTTGGCATTATATCCCTAACTTTACTGCTGTATTACCATTGTTTCCAGTTGTATCTGGCTTGATTGACAAAGATAGTCTTGTAGCATTAACATATGGAAACTGTTGTTATTCTCGTTTGTTCAGCAGATGTGTGAGCCTTTTATATGCCTTACTCCTTATCAAATCAGATTAAATGATGCAAAATTCTGCAGTATGGAATTATTCTTTTGTATGGGAGCAAGTACTGATTGTGAGTGCAGGTGATGTACAAGAGTGACAGTTCCAGTGTTTCAGTGCACACAAATGCAATGAGCATCCCTTTGTACCTTCCTTGCTTATCGAGCATTCCACTGTCATCATATTTGCAAGCAGTAGAATTGGAAGGATAGCATTGGAAAGGCATAGAGACGCCATTGCAAAGCGACCTGGTAAGATGAGATTGGCTGAAGAAAGAGGTATCAGGGGGCAATTGAGCCCTACTAAATGTAAATGTCTGCAGTGTTAGAGGGGTGAAAAATTAGAGAAGAACAATGGGTCAGTCACAGTCATGGTATTAAAAATAAATGTACGTTTCCCTCCCCATTTCTGGCAAGCCAGTTCTCAGCTTTCCCATCTGTCATTTTTTAAATAGTTGTAAGACTTTCATATCGATTTTATTTAAACAACTCCCTTTTTCTCTACCAGAAGTATCATGCTGGCCTGTTTAGAAAGGGAGGGAGCCACGAAAGGACTCCGATGTAAGAGAGGCTTTATGTAATCCAAGGAAAAGTGTGCAGGCCATCGATACGTTTCTGTGTTTTCTCCCAACAGAGAGTGTGTTTAGGCTTTTAAAGTGTGTGATTTCATCAAAGGTTTTCTCCTTCTTTGTGTATCATCTGTGAGAGAATGGAATGACAGCTGAGAGCTCCAGATAGGAGCCTAAGTAAAATTTGGCAAGCAAAGCTTCATTAAGTGTTCTGCTTAAATTGGGCCATGTTTACAGCAAAGCGGTTTTGCTTTCAAAAAGCAGATGATTTTGTAACTTGAACATAAACTATAGGCCAACTTTTTGGTGGCTATGTCCCTGGCTTGAAAGTGGTGAAACGATACTTATTTATGCCACATGAGGATTTACCTTTTTCCACATCTTTTTTTAATGCTTTGTTAATCTCTAGAGAATGAAGCCTTGGTTCTTTGGAAATGCATCTCTTAAGAAAATGCTAGTGCAAAAATCATTTAACTTGGAGCACCTCTCCTCTTGTGTGCCTTCCTTTGCAGCTGCCTTCGGTCTCTACTTCCCCAGGAAAGAGTACTCGGAGAATGTCTACATTGATCAGCCAGCAGGTACGCCACTCCTGCACATCCATCCCTTGAGGGATTCACACGGGGAAGTGGCCCACTTTCATCTGTGCCAGAATCTCGTCATTTCTCGAGCAAGATCCCATGAAAATCATTGGTTTCAAATCAGAGAAAAAACAGGACTTCTCTACCTCAGTAAAAGCCTGGATAGAGAAGACTTTAACATGCTGTGTAAGTATGAGAAGACTAGCTTTTCATGTTGAAGTGTCTGTTGTTAAAGCAAAGTACGTTCAGATCATGGGATTTATCTATCAGCATATGAGTGTCATATTTGGAAAAAACATGTCTGCCCTTTTAAAATGAGGAACCAGACCCAACAAAACCCACAACAAATGGAGGGAACCATATGCCAAAGCAAACGCTGACCTGGGACAGATCCAGTTGCACATGCTGTGGACTCCAGTACAGTGGGAAAGTTGCATTACTCAAAATACTTTTTTTCTGCATTTCATAGCTGTATAAATCACAGCTTTACATTGAGATTTGCAGTTTGTTCATCTACTCATGCAAATTAAGCCAATTCTACTGTATTAATGCTAGGCACTTAATGCCCAGACCAATGCAGTTAGATTAGTTCAGACTCTTACATAAACCAGTCCTTGAACCCTGGTAAAATGGATTCACAAAGTACATTGCATGCAACAACAAACAGCTCTTGGAAGAAATGGTTGTGTACCTCTCTCCCTCTCTTGAGATTTGGTTTTGATAGAGAAGCTTACTATTGAACTACAGAAATGAATTATCTCAGTTTCTTCCCCTTCTTTTTTATGCTCTAGCACTAAATTGGTTTTGGTGATTTTGATCTATGAGGAAATTAGGTATCATTAGATGGTGGAGAAGGAAATGGGTGAGGAGTTAATGGCATACTGCTGTGATCAGTTGCAGAAATTCTGCTGTTGGAGAGAGTCTGTAGTAACTGTCTTGAGTCTGTAAGAGCCATATATCAATGCTACCCTTTGACTTAGGTGCCTTGATGTTGAAATGTTCAACTTCAGACGCTTACGGCTTTATTTTTTAAGTGCTGAGTGCTTCGTATCTCACCCATTTTTGCTGCATTTTTGGTACTCAGTCTTCATGAATATCAGATAGCTATTTGTAACTGAACAAAGGAAGAACAGCTATCCAGAACTTGAGAGCCTTGTTTTGTTCATGTGGATCAAAGTGACCTAGAGCATCTTTTCAAGTTAATTAGATCTGTTACAGAGATACTATCATTCTGACTGTAGTTAAAGCAAGGTAGTCAAAATAATTAAGGCTTGAGGGCGTATTAGTAGATGCCACAGGTTGGTTTTAACTTCTATATTATCTTTTGACCAGCTCTTTATATTTCAACATGCTGAAGCAATTTGTCCTCTAAAGGTGAATGGTTTGGCCCGTATCCTTGACTGGTATAAACTATCAGAACGCTGTGACTTAAATGTTAGTAGTTATGGGTCTGTCTTGAGTATCTGTTGCCATTTCAGGCACTTTTTTCCCCTGCTGCCACCCCACTCTGTCCTAGTGCCTCCAGAAACCAGTCCTATCAAAAAGCTGATTACTAACAGTGGCCTGGTTTATATCAGCGTCTTACAGACAGAATGCTGATATTGTTCTGTAAGGTTCTACAACGTAAAATTGGTGCTAATGCCTATAGTTTTTTGGCTAGTGGAGGTACTAAGATTAAGGTTTAAGGTCTTCCCACCAGCAGGTGGCGTATTGAAGAATTGTTTTATTACATAATAGGACTATATGGTTGTTTGTTGAATAATGGACTAGAGTACAAAATGAGTAAAAGAAATGTTGGCTGGTCTTCTGTAAAATATTTCTGGTGGTTTGGTTTTCTGGTTTTTTTTTGTTTTGTTTTGGTTTTCTTCTGAAGCTGTAGGAAACTGGATGCCATTATCAAAGGTGATGCTGTATGTCTTCCTTTCATCCCACCCTTTCCAAGAGAAGGAATGCGATTCTGCTACGCGCACCACGGTTTTCCTCTCCTTGATCAATGCTACTGCACCAGCTTGCAGTTCCCTGACAGCAAGGCAGCTTTGCTTCACAGAAATGGATCTCTCCTTTCACATCAAGGAGAATAAACCACCTGGCATATTTCATCAGCTCCAGTTACCCTCAGTTCATCATCTGTGTCAGAATCTCAGCATTTCCTACAAACTGCTGGCAGGTAGAACTAGAACTGAGCCGCTCGCGTACCAGCAATAGATGTAAACAGGTGCACTGTTAAGATTTCTTTTGTAGTAGATCCTCTAGATTGATTCTATAAAGGAAATTCTGTTGCAAACGTGAACTGAGCCTGAAGGTTTTGCCTTTGATACATACAGAGGGGATGGCAAGGAGGACTATCTCCTTCTGTAAGGAAGAGATTGGTTTTAGAAGTTTGCACCTGCAAAGATCAGACTGGGAATATTCTGAGCTTTAAATTGTGCTGTTTGTAGACCGTAGGATCTTTCCATCTCTTCCATGTTTTTTGTCTACCCTAATATAACCCCACAACTTCCTTCTGTTTAACTTCTGAGTTTGCCTTCTATCATGCAGTCCAAATGGATTTACTGTATTAGAAAAGAGTATTAAAGAAGAAAACTATCAGAGTCCTATAACGGGAAGTGATTGTCCCTATTTATACTGTGTTTTTCAGCTGAAGGTATGCCCTTTCGATACAATGAGAACACCACTGGCGTGAGTGTGACACAGCGCCTAGATCGAGAAGAGAGAGAGAGATATGAGCTGATTGCCAAATGTACTGTGAGAGAGGGCTTCAGGGAAATGCAGGTTGAGGTGCCCTTCCTGGTGAATGTGTTAGATGAAGATGACTCTCCTCCCTTCCTTCCCAATGGCACTGATACTGCAGATGCTGTCGTGGAATTCAACAGGAAAGAGGTAATGTTCTCCTTTATCTAGTCCCTAAAGTAGGAGTGCAGTGGTGGAGGCAGGATTACTGGGAAACACTGTGCTATGTGTAATGGATCTCAGCAATGAGCACATCGCCACACCATACTCCACAGACCTGTGATTGTAAAATGCTGGGCTTGTAGGATTCCTCTCCCCCAAGTTATATCTTATGCAGACTCCAAAGAATGAAGAGTTTGGGTTAGGAATTAAACAGTGTAAAGAAAAGGGAGAAGTTCCTGAGGTCAGGAACCATTGCTGAGACTGTGGTCAAGATCGCTGTATCTCCCCATACTGAGCTCTGCTCTGTATTTATTACGGGGTTGCTTCCCCTAGGTGGATAAAATTATGTGTTGTTAGAGCAAGTGTGTGTGTGTGTGTGTGTATCTTCCCATATATGCAAATCTATATAAGATATTGGGACTTCATTCAGAACACATATTAGGAAGCTGTACCAGTAACAGAA
>JAVJGG010000094.1:14436465-14453040 GCA_035590195.1 Aviceda cuculoides | reverse complement strand
AGAAAGCTAAAAGAAGTGGTTGCCTTCTGCAGGCAAACTTTGTACCTGCAAAGGTGTTAAAGTTTCCAGTGTCAGGCTGTTAAGGGAGAGCTCCAGGGTCTTGCATTGATGGTGTCCTCCCACTTTTCCCTTACCGTGCCAAGGTGAGCTTTCAGGAGGTCTGAACCCCTGGGTGGCTTTGTGTGTGCCCCCTGCACATGTCCACCCCTTGCTTTGGTAGAGAAGTGTACAGGTTGGCTCTTTGGCTCTTCTACCAGAGCAACAACCCTTTAAAAATCCGTGGTATAGAGAAGGCACTTCTTTTAGGGCCTAAATGATGCATTTTTCGTGAGAGAACTTCTCTTCCATAATAACAACATCTTTTTTTTGTAGCCAAATTTCCCTTCAAAGTACATTTTCCTCTTATTTGTGTCTGGAAGGGAAAAGAATGATTTTGTGAGTTTGCTGCCACCTCCCGACTAGAACAAGTGTTGACAAGACACCTATGAACACATTATATTTGCCGGGGCATAAAGTAATTCCTTTTAACTTCTGGTAATTTTCAGATTTGGGAGTTTCATTTAGCTCTGGATGATAGAAAGTGAAGGTCTCATAAAACTGTTTTCTAAAGTAAAATATCCTCTTTGAAGTTACATGCCTGCAAAGTGTTCAGAACGTAGTGAATTTCACTGCCGTTTTGCAGTGAGGAAAAAAATCATTATATTTGGAAACTTCTGATCTTTTCTAGTAACTAAACGAACTTGAAACAACAGAATTGCTAATAAAAATCTTAAAGGCTTTGTGGCTTCAGTGTCCAGGTAGACAACAGCAATCTAGTAGACTAAGCAGAAGACAAGACAACCCAGACCACTTTTGTCATTTGGGTAATGAGTTTGACCTGTCTGAATGTATTTCATGTCTTTTAAATGCACATATTACTTACCTGCTGCTTTTTAAGTAGTATTGTAGAATAACATTCATTTTAAAAAATGAAAAAAATCAAGAGCTGTGCTTGTGCACTCATTTCCTACCTCAAAAGTTTAGTACTCTATTTGGACATAGACTCAGATGATTATATGACAAGTTCTTTTTTACTGCTGTCTTCTTTTGACCTTCCAACTCAGATTCAAATAGGTGTGAAATAGTGTTTAACTATTTCAGTTTAACCTGAAGCTTAAAATGTATTTGAATGAAAGTGGGCTTGAGTGAAAGTTGTAAGGTTTTATTTGACCAATATTTCAATCTCTTAAACATGTGTCAGAGGAAGAAAGCTTCAGGTCATTCAGCAATGTCATTTATTATTTCCTTCTAGGGAACTGTTCTTGCAACACTAACGGTATACGATGCAGACACCACACCTATTTATCCCCTTGAAAGCAGCAGAAAGAAATACACAGGAACCATCATTACCGATGATCCCTGGATAAGTGAAACGTTTCGGGTAGAGCACATCTTCGATGAAATCCACTTCAGCCCAAATGGCAGCCAAGTGAGGGGAACTCGACATGAGTACAGTAAGGTCTTTTTCTTCAGATAAAGGAGAAGTTGCTTGTTAGTAATTGACCAATAAGCTCTTGAACTTCTACAAGCATTTTGTAAATATTGAGCCAAAGAAGGCTGAGAAATTTCAAGTTAGGCAAATGATGAGTTTTAAACATGTACTGAAAAAAACGGAGTTTGTGCATCTCTGGAATAGGGAGCGTACAGGATGATGTTGTGTATACTGGTAAGCAAGAGGTTCTGATTGCAGCGTTCTCAGCATGGTAGGCAGAAGGGAAGGGGACCTCTCCAAACATCTTGCATGGCACAGAGCATAAATCTATAGGAGCATATTTTCATATTTAACTGACACTCTGCTTCCTGTAAGAAATAACTCTGATATGTGTAATTTTGATATGTATAATTTTGTTGAGATTGCAGTATCAAAATACACATTTGCAGATAATGTGGGTCAGTAATAGACTAATCTTTTCCTTTGCAGAACTGGTACTGAATAGAAGTATTTCAGTCACAGAGCATCGTTCCTTCCAGTTGGATGTTTTGGTGAATGACACAGAATTCCATGGCCCAGAAAGATCGGTGATTCTTCATTTCAATGTCTCCATCCTCCCTGTCAGCATTCAGTTTCCAAACATGACTTACCAGTTCACAGTGAATAGAAATGCTGAACGCTTTGCACAGGTAAGAACTGTGTTAATCATACTTTCATGCTCTTAGAGACAGAGTTTAATAGATAGATTACTGGGGCAAGATGCGTTAAAGCATTGGTTTTAGCTGTTTTAAGTAGAATTAATGAAAAATGTGGTATCAATGATTGTTGCTGGATGCAGTGGATAGCAGGTAGACTGGACACTAGCTCTCCAGTCACACAATAACAGAGGGGCAACACATGGAAGTATTAATAGAGAAAAATAACATGCGTTATAGACAGGAGGACTTGCAACCATGAGTGGCCTAGGCATGAATAACTGGAAAAATGTCAAGGGCAAAAAAAGAAACTTGTCCCAGCTATTGGAGTCCCAGCTGTACATATTCCAGTATGTTAATGGCTTTTCTCTAGATAACGGCTAGTTAGTAATTAATGTGTTTCCTAATCTAATCCTCCTTTTAGCTTAATCACTACCATTGCCATTAATAATGCCTTCCAGAAACACTTTCTAACAGGTTGTCATTAATCAGGTGAAAATTACAATGTAATTCCTATGGAACATGTACATTAATAAAGAACTAGTTCAATATAATTAATGTTATGAAAGTGAATATTAAAAACATCAGTGACGAGCCATTTTGGGAGAGCTGCTGGAAAGTACACCTCGTAACTAAATGAAGTTATAAAACTGCCTCTGTATTTGTAGCAGAGAGGAGGACCGCGACTAAAATACGGTGATCCCAATTGCAGAGAAAACCAATTCATTAGAAGACTTCTAAAGAAGAATTCAGTTTTATTAACATTTAAGCTTCTGGGTAATTGTAAAAAGAAACAAAAAGGAAAGTTAGATATATTAGGTGTTCTTATATTTAATCTGATGAAATGCACTATGGCTTGATAGCTCTTCAGAGTATTGAACAGGTCTTACATGACCAATAAAATGCTACTGCTTCGTCAAGAGGCATTTTACCTGTAGTCTGCAGTGAATATCCTAAATAAGAGAAAGAGACCAAGTGTGCTTACATAGTGGGCTCCCTAAAAAAACTACTTCTTTATGACATTTTGTAATGCTTTGTGGCTGCAACTTTTAAATTTGCAGTCTATTAGAAACTTCAGAGCATATTCTGTGCTTTTTCTGCAGAACACAATATTTTTTTATGTTAGGTTTGGGGTTTTTTGTAGCACCAGATTGTGAAAGCTGTATTCTCAGCAGTGGAAAAAAACTCTTGCCTGGAGATAGGGTGAAAACAGTGGGTTTCCCCCTAGAGGAAATAATAGCATAGGTGTGTAAGGTAGTCGTGTCTAGCTCTTAGCATCTAGAAATGGTCTGCAACTGTATGTATGTCACAACATGACTGTAATTGTAAAAAGTGTGGAAACTTAACTGAGGTATGAATATAGATGAACTAATGCATTTTTTGTGTGTGTGCATGTGTGTGTATATATATGTATACATATACACACAGATTTTATATATAGGTGTATGCATACAATAATATTATGAATGAATGAATGAATGAGTTCCAGATTAAATTTGGTTAAACCATGCTTATCTGTGCATACCCTAGATTGCTTGAACACATTCGTTTGGAGTCTGGGAGCATATAGTTTTCTAGGTCCAGAATGCAAAACAAAACAAACCCAAAACAAAACCCGGTTAACTTTTAAAGCTGGTCGTTTTGCAAGTTATCTGGACAGTCAAACATCTGAAAGGGAATTTTAGGGCTTCTGGAAACCATGGTGTATCCCACTGTGTGGTTTCACTGGGTGGCAGCAGTAGCAGGGAAAACTGTTCCTGGCAAGAACTTCAAGTTCTGTGGAAAGAGATGTTTCTTTGTGCTGCCCAAATGCAAATGCACGAAGAGATTTTGTTCTGATGCTCAACCAGCAAAGTGCAAAATTCATCCTGGCTCCGGAGGTGGTGTTCTCAATTGGTTAAAGTGTCATCCACTTACTTCCGAGACTGGCTTTGAATTTACAGTGTGCTCGGCTTGGAGCACAAGTCAATGTAAGCAGCTTAGTCCCCAGCACTTCACATTATTAAAGTCGTCTGCATAATTAGCCGTGATGTGCCAGAGCAGTGAGGAAAAGTACTGGGCCAAATCAATATGAAGGCTGAACTGTCTCTTGCCCTAAGGAAAACACAAGAGCGTGAAGAAATGATTAACTGCTGGGCTGATGCCATTTGTCTATTTGAGCAGCTAAATGAATTGAATAACAGAAGCATGGCCTGACAGTACAGGCTTGCCCAGTGGCATTTAACTTATCAAAGGACTTAAAGCTCTATTGACATTTACCGAGACAAATGATGAATAACATTGGCTGAGATTTTTAGAGAGGTTATATGTCCAAATGTCCCTGGAATTCAGTGAAGAGGAACATTATCATTATCCAGACATTATTAAACTCTGGAGCTCAAAATATGGATTTTTCTGTTCCTATTTCTGATAATGGTATTTCTGTGTTACCTATTGAGAGTCTTGCAAAATGCACCTTTGTAGGTTACTCCCCTGTATGTTGATGTTAATCCCGATTACCAGGCTATTTTTCACCCTTCTCATGAGAAAGAGGAGCTGCCTGCTTCCATCTCCTACCCCTGGGGCTGTGCTGAGAGCTGTGCTGACTCCAGAACCTGTGGTGCAGAGCAAAGTTACAAGCTTGGGCTTTCCCACATGGAATCAGGCGAAAAAAGAAAGCCTATCTTTCTTGTAGAAATTTTGCCAGGGGGGACATTTTTAGCTTCCCCTGAAATTATAGAGAGAAAGCAAAACTGGCCCACGCGCTACTCTAAGGATAATCTGCTCTTTAGGTACCCTGAATTTATGGGGTCTTCTCCATCCCCTTTGCAGGAAATTTCTGTTGATAAAAAGGTGCCTGGAAAAAGCAGTTATGACAGAGTAGGCAGAAAGGACAGTTTAAGCTAGTCTATATAAAGGTTAATGCCGTGGAAAATCATTATGTTCTCCTACTGCCTCAAAGAAACACCATCTAAGCAGTTGCAAAACACTGCCAGCTGCAATGTAGCACCAAAGCTAAGATGACGTGGTTCTGGAAGGGACCTGTCTAGACCTTGTGTCTAGACAGAGTTTATGAACAGCTGAAGTCTTGTCTTTACTTCCTTTTCTTCTTGCCAGTCCCAGCATGCTGTGGAGAGGAGACGGCATGGAAGAAATGGCCTAGCTTCTGATTGCTTTAATAGTCTTTGTATGTTATCCTGCCACCAAAAAACCCAACAAAAATGGTGCCAAATGACTGGTCAGTGATGTGAATGGGAATAATTCTTCAATAAGAATGCTAAAACCAAGATGTACAGATACGCTTTTACCAGCAGTGGTCTTACTTAAAAAGACATCTTAACTGCAGCATTTGAACAGAATCCATCACCGAGTTCCCTTCAGTAACACCCCACCCTTGACATTGTGGTTTTCCCTGCAAGGAAAGCCAATGCCTTTGGGCCTGATCCGAATCCCACTCTTGTAAATGGAAAAAACAAAGTGAGCTTTGGATCAGTTCCTATAGGAGCTGGACAGGAGACAGGGCTTTACATTCCCGTGCTTCTTAGATAAATTGTTTCAGACTGAAGAGTGCTCTAGCATAGATATTCTGGCAGGCAGAAGTTCAAATATGGCAAACCAATGTATTTTCATTTTTAGATGAAAATGTTTTAAAAATTGCAAATGGGAAACAATGAGGTTCTTACTCCTTTTAAGGCTTTCAGAGAACTCTGCTGGCCAGAAACTTTTTGACTGTAATATTACAAAAATTATGTATTAGCAATTTCTATCTGATTTGAAAAGAGTCTCAGCTTTGATCTCGCTGAGCTCTTTGCTTTCTCAAGCAAGACCAAAGTTTTTCTCACTGATCGGCCTAGGGCAGAGCAGGGACTGAACTTAGACTTTCCCAAATCACAGGGTCTTGTTCTCCCTGAACACTGCTGACCATCAGCAATAGGCACCAAATATCCCTGTGTTTCTGGGTCAAGGCTTTTTGCATTTCCACTGCTAGCCTGAAAACAATGGTAATGCTTTACCTTTCATTTTTACTGAGAATAAATCACATTTGAAGAATTCACATACTGCATTGGTAGTAAAACATAAAATCTGTAAACCCAAGATAAATGCTGAACTTTGCAAGGTGTAATATGCTCAGGTTTTTTTCAGATATTTTTGGGAAGCACAGATTATTTTTGATATATAGTTTTGTATCTGTTGTCTGTGATTTCTCTGTTGGTGTTTGAGCCTAGATAGGAAAAATCTGCATTGAAAACTGTATGAAATTCCGTGGTGTGAACATCAGCTACAAGTTACTGTCCCCCAGCGTAAGCTGTTATCCTGTCAGCATACTTCAAGGCCGAGAAGACAAATATGGAAGCCTTTATGTGAATGATTCCTCTGTGCTGCACAGACCCGAGTGCAAGGAAATACAATACACTATTCAAGCTACAGACAAGCAGAGCAGGAAACATACCAAAACCCTCCTCACTATTGTATTGGAAGGAACTCGTAAGTACCTGAGTCAATTAAAATTATTTACTTATTTACCAATCTTACTGGTCTTAGGTGCTGCATTAGTAGGGTGATCTGTAAACTGATGGTGTTAACAAAGAAAATGAGTCTGAGCTACAAGATACAGATTGCAAAATTTGCATTTTGCATTCTGATTCAGACGTGCCTGTCGCAGATACTGGTTTGCAGAACAAATGCACAGAAAGGTGGTGTATCGTATGCAATTCCTAATATTCATGATGACGTCTGATCTAGAAAAATCTTTTTTCTGTGTCTGCATGACCTTCATTTTGTATTTCACATATTCGAATGGAAGAGAAAAAAAAGTGTGTGTGTGTGTGTATATATATATCAAACCACAAATCTCTGGCCTAAGTATATTTATTCAATCATCTTTCTCCCTACTTCTCTCTCCAATTTTTCTTTTTTTAAAAAACATTTTTGCTTAAAATTCATGTAGCAATTGCACTGGCTTTATTTTACTGAAAAGTTCGTAAGGGCAGAATGTTAGAAGTATTCTGTAACAGCTGTAACAGCCTCTCCACAGCAGAGGAGGGTTACACTGGATACACTGGAAACATAATGATTTCTCTCCAAACCATATCGTGCTTTATGCAAAACCTTACAATTCTACCTGATAATTGCCTCTGTTCCCTTCTATCATAGCAGAATTCCTATGGCAAAAGCGAATGGGTTGAGAAAGAATAAACAAAAGCCCGCAGCAGACTTTTCTTTTTGCAGGAGCCTTGGGCTGTCTGAAATTGTGCATTTCTAGCTGGTGCTCTTTAGGCTACTACTCATTGGCCCAAGTACTAAGTGTTTTCCCTTAATTAAAAGTTTTGTATGAAGCTATAAGTACTTGTAGTCTCCATTTTTCTGTTATCAGTATGTTAGCACATTTCTACAGTTCTAGGCATTGACAGTGTGCCATCAAGCAAAGATAACCATGCCATCTTGCCTTGCTGTTTATCTTTTATTTCACAGAAGAGAAACACCTGGACTTTTCTTTAATTGTTGTCTAAGTTTACTGATAGTTGGATCAGTCAGTCTTTCACTCCTTTCTTCATCTTTCTTTCCTTCCTGTCTACTCCTAAGAATGGAGTTTTCCTTCTGATTTGAGCTGACTTGCTTGTGCATTCATCTCCCGTGTCCTGAACTGACAGCAAACACTTTTCCCAACAGTTTTAAAAAAAGAAGAGGACTGCCCTGACTCTTGTGCTGTGAGTAAGCACCATGCTGAATGTGAAGAGTGTGGTGGCCTGGGCGTTCTAACAGGAAGATGCCAGTGGAGACAGGGGAGTGGAAAAGGTACACTTATGTTGTGGGAAATCGAGCTTCTCTTTAGTTGTAACTGTGCATTTGACTTCCAGAGATATTAACTGATTTCTTGTGGCTGAACAACATGGTACAGTAAACTACACAGAAGCAGGGGCTAAAGAAATTAATCGTAATAGCTAAAAGAAACATGCACTAGAAAGGAAAATGAGGTTAGGTTGGAATGGTCATTCTTGATCTTGTCCCTGGTGATGTTGAACACGATACGTAAAACACCAGGTAGTGAAGTGGGTTTGCAGCAGTGTAGCCGGAACGGGTGACTTCGGCTTACGAGATAATCTCTGTGACCACGAGTGGAGTTGGGAACATACCAGCGACCCTCTGAGGAGGTATGCCCCAGCAGACAGCTAGCAAGCGCAGAAGCAGTGTCTCTGTTGTCTGTTTTGTGTGGTCTGTAGCACAGATCTGATGGGTAACAGTACTTGGCTCTTCCAGAACGATGCTTCTGTGCCCATGCTTCATCCCTTCAAACTGCCCGAGTATCACAAATTCTCTTCGACTGCTTGTAACCTTCGTATTCAAGTATGTGTGAAATTGTGTAGAGATATCCTTAGTTGTGAAAGCCACTCTTCAGTCTCAAAGTGGTCAGCTAGCTCTTTATCAAGTAATACTCACTGTAACTGCAAGTGACATGCCCAAAGGGCTGTCAAAAGCAGAAAACACAGTGAAAAATATATTTCTTCCAGTTGCTTTTAGCTGTCGTCTTGCCTGTTACTTTAGCAGATGATGTTTATATTCATAGATGTTTATTTTAAAAAGAATAGTAACCTGTGCTTTGGTGTGTCAGTGTGCACTGAGCAGATGCAATAAGCTTTCCTTCAAAGCCCGGTGGTGTTTGTGCAGCTGTCTGTTTCTGTGTTAACAGGGATCACCACAAACTATTCCACGTGCACCCCGAGTATCAAGACTTGTCCGGATGGCACCTGTGATGTGGTTGAGAGCAAAGATCCGGCTGTGTGTCCTCAAGACTGCACAAGTACGGAAATGTTTTAGGATGGGCTTTTCTGCATCACTGCTGATCGCAGTTCAAATTCCGCTTTCTTGATCCCAGATACCTTTACAAGCTCAACATATTTAGCATCTTTGCATTGTCATACCTGCATTTGAATCATACAGGAGAGTTAAGGTTATGGGGACTAATCTTGTTCTTTTTTTAAGACAGTCAGCCAACACTTATTGGCTGACAATGATGGAAAGATAAGGTTTTCTCAGTAATTCTCATTCTGCTTCCTTTGTTAATTCACAGGTAGTGTTTTTCAGTGGAGGCGTTTGCTCAAACAGGTATAGGGTTTAGGCAAGTAAATGCCCTATTTCCAAACTCTAGCACAATATGATGGAAACCATGCCTATTTGAAATCCAATTTAAATAAATAAGAAGAAACAAATTTCAATTTAAAATAAACTTGCTTACAGAGGATCATTTGGGGAAATGCACCTGGCCTTATTTGACAGGTGACCATCAAAATGATCCAATGCCTTATCTGTTTGAAGATACAGGCAGAGATTTATATGAACAGGGTTTCTGAAGGAAGAACTGAAATGCATTTGTGTTTTTTCTTGAACACATCTTTCTACATTCTGCTCATATACCTTCTCATACCTGCAAGTTCACAAATCACCTTGAAGATAAAAAGGTTAGAAAAACAGTGTATTGCACTTGAGCAATTTCAGTCTTCTATAAGATGATAATTTTTATGTGGATCTTTTTATCTATCAGTATCTAATTCAGGTATAAAGACATGGATGTTTCTTGAATAATTCTTCTGACTTTGATATTGTATACTCCAAGTTTACATTTTGAAATGGAGTCTTAGAGGAACTAGCATTTTCTTACAGGCTAGGACTTACGTTCTTTTATAAAATGAATGAATAAAGAGGCATCTTTGTATTTTTTATATGGAAGAATCGGATTGTGTTTTGTAACTTTTATCACAAAGATAATTATTTCATTAGAATGCATAAAAACAATCCTTAAAGTGGCAGAAATGCTTGAAATGAATGCAAGTTAACTTCTCTAATCATCTGAAAAGAATTCTGTATTGGTAATAACCACAGTCAGTTGTCATTCTAAAAGTGAAAATACTTGTGCCAGAGGCTGCAATGCTAAAACATGTAATGTGCAACATATGCACCATCAGATGTTTTGCTCAAAAGAGGCCTCAAAGAAATACTGTCTTATTAGATAATAGAAGCAGGCAAGTAAGACAAGCTTTCAAGATTTTATGTATGCCTTTTTAATGCCTGAGTTGGATAATTTTAAACATGATTGGGTGCAATTCAGAACCTGGGCTGGTGCCCGAAATCAGTATATTTACAGACAAAGAAATTAGTGTGTTTGGGGAGCTCAGAGGTGCAGGAGTACCATTATACCAGCTTTTACTGGAAGGGAACATTTCTTTGGGAATGGCAAGCAATAAATAGAAAGCCCCAGATGCATTAAGATCAAGGATATTCTTTAAGTACAGACAGTTGCTAAAACACTTATTTTTGTAATTCATCTATCCTTATGATGGCTGTGTACTTGAGTCCCAAAATTGCTTTCTCGCACTATTACATTCAAGGGCACTCAGCTGAAACAACTGGTGCTGTGGTTGTGCCTATCAAATAGAGGCAACCTAATTGCATTCTAAGCATGAGACTTTCTTGTAGTAAGTAACTGCTTCAGGGCTGGTGGCAGTGTGTGAATCTGGCTAAACATTTGTAAGTGACTCATCTTTGTAGGTTCCTCTGAAATTTGGCTTTCTGATCAGGGAGAAAAAAAGTACAGCACTTAGGCTTCTACCTTGCTTTGTATGTCTTTGTTTTTAGTGGTAGTTGGACGTTGTCTTTGGTTTTGTCCAACAACCAATGTTTTTACTTTCTGAATTTCTGGAGATTCTACATGGTGTGGGATACAGTCATGGTTTTCCCTTTTTCCAAATGACCTTGAAGCAGGGAAAGCTCTTTCTTACCACAGGGCAATGGAAACACCTAATGATTTAAAACAGGAGCATGTGAAACACCACACAATTCAAAACAATACTGATAACTCTTGTAATTTCCCTACTAGCAATGCATTGGTGAAAAATACATTTTTGGTTCTCTGCAATGTGTATAAAAAGCTGCATGTTTCCAATGTGTATCTGCAGTGAAGAGGTACTCCTTTCCCTGCTGCATAAAACCCCTTTATCTTCAGATCCCTTGCTCAAGAACAGTTTAGATAGGACCTGCTCATCCCCTGCTTCCTGCTTCTTCTGGGTCCTCAGACATAGGCAGATCTAGATAAATACATATGATTTTTCTGAGGCTAATGGAAACTTTATTTCATCACCTCTCCACAATAGAGAAAGTTGTCTGGTGGGGGGATAATCCAGAATTTTTGGGAACACCAACACTTCTTCAAACAACAAGTGTCAGCTCAGAAAGCAGGGACTCGGGACAGTCTCTTCCAAAATGAACCAGCTGAGCTGCATACAGTTTAGTAGGTGTCGCCTCACTAGAAAGATGGTCAAAATCTATTTTGCTTAAATATTTGAGTCCCTGCTTCACTTTTTCTAAGAAAGGATGTTTGCCTTTACGTTGCCAAAAAATATCCTCTTCCTCAATTTGTGTTACACATCCAAAGAAATGTAAAAAACAGTCATTCATTCTACTATCGACTTAGATGGGATACAGCAAAATGAGTTGAAATAAAAAGACGACTACATTGAAAAAAACTTGTTCATCTTTTGAATCCCTTTATGGTTTAGGCGATTTTTCTGAGAGGTGGCTAACCTTGCAGAACTTGATTGGTTTCTGTCTATACAATGCTGTTTGTGATTAAAGGCAGTTTATAGATTAAAAATGTCACAACTAATGGTTGTTTTTATAGTATATGCAGGAAAAAAGTTATTTACTTGGAAATACAGTTGCAATTACTTTGCCTGAAGAATGTCTCCTTGAAATCAAGAGTAGTTCTATATGAGTTTCTGCACTTTTTTCCTAATATTAAACAATGAATTTTTAGATAAGGAAAGATTCATTTTTTTATCACTTATGCTTGGCACTTACTCTTTGTGCTTTCACTGGAGTATACTGTGGCATTTTACAGACGTGATTAAGTATCATTACCTCCATTTGACAGTGGAATAAATGATATCTAGAACGGTACACTGACTTTTCCAAGGTAAGAGAAAATTGTCATCAGAACCAGGAACGGAACTCAAGTCTGCAGACCACTGGTCTGGACCACTGGACTGTACATCAACTCATGAGTTAAAAAATACCTAAGACAATGGTGGAGAGAAACTAAAATAAGTAGGTTAGAGAAGATATTTTAGGGAGAATTTTAAAATGTCAGATGACCTCACTGATACAGAACCATAATGCTTTATGAGGAAACTGAGTCAGGACAGCCAGGAGATGAATGTTTGAGGTAGATGTTTGGCATGAAGTAATGGGATTCTATATAAGGTTTTAAGGGGTACATGAAATTGGGAAGTATCTCAACTATGCCATGCAAAGAGTACTATTATATTTTTATTGCAGATAAATTTTAATCCAGTCTTCCATAATGGGAATGACTGCTAATCAGGGCTAATGTTCAAGCAGTCCAAGGTCCCCTCATTTCAAGATCTCAGAAATTTCAGAATTTAGACTCTCCCCTAATTCTCAGGAATCCCTGTCATTATTGCTGCACTGTGCTGCCCTGTCAAATTTCAGATGCGTACTAGGATAAACCCATGGAAAACTTTGAGCCTTTTTTTTTTTTTTCCCCCCTTTAACTACATGTGAGAATCTTAGCTTGTGTCTGTATTTGATTAGATGGAAACATTATTGGTGGTCATGGGAAAGGCATTGGAAATCTTGGAATTAAGTCAGGACATGGGATTTGTTACTGCTTCCCAAGACAGAACTGTTACTGTGAGAAAGATGATATCAAGGGTAAGTCTAAACATTATCTGCTGTTGTCATATGAATCTTTTCCTCTGTCTGTACCTACCATCTGTATATATACAACGATTTAAACCTGTCAGCATGTTAATAAGTAATATCTTTGGTCAGAGACTGCTAATACAACATTAAGAACTGGCACCTTGAATTCCACTGTGGAGCCTGAAAATTTCCAGAGGGGGTTATTTCTAGCCTTGGCTAAAGATTCGTTTTTCTCCATTACTACATGACAAACAGGTTGGTCATCCTTTGATCTCCAGCAGCATTTGCATTTCAGTGAGACTCACCTGATATTTGCAAAGACAGCTAGGAGACTTAGAATAATGACTTCTATTACTTTCAAGTAATTCCAGCTTCCTAATCATTTCTGAAAATCTCGGCTTCAAAATGTCAGAGATATCCAGCACCCATTGTGTTTGGAGGAGTGGATTACTTTTTTCATTGACCTTTGTTTAAACCGAAAAGCTCTACACAGTTGTTTGAAACAGATTGATGGGGGTTAAATAATGGGTTTTTTAAAATAGTTTTTATTATTGCTAATAACAAACGTAACATGAAATATTTTGCATCTTTAAAACAGAATTGTTTAGAATATATCTGTTTGCTCTTTTGAGTAAATTTTCTATAGGCATAGGAAAAAGAGGAAGCATTAAAGCTTCTTGCTTATTTTTTTTCTTCTGCTTTTGTTTTCTTTTTTTTTCCCTCCCCATTCTACAAAGGTATTGTGCTGTTTCAACTTATTTCTGAGGTACAGCTTGCAGATGTAGCTATGTTAACTATGTATCTGAAGTCAGGATTATCTGATGAACAACAGTGTAAAGGACAGCATTTTGGATCTCACAGTGTCCTTGGGAAGTGACCCCCCAGGGATGCTGTTTAGAGGCACTTAGACTTAAAGAAACTTAGCTTCCAAAGAAAGATACTAAAGTGCTTCTGCAAAAGGGGAAGTAGTAAATGGGGAGGGAAAAAAAATGCTTATTACTTGAGAAGCAGTTGCAGCATTGGGCAATGTTTTCAGATACAATTATTTTGCTAAATACAAAGCAGAAATATTCTGTCTCCTTATAATCTAAAAAGATGAAGAGAAATGTTCTTTAATATCTAACAATTGACATAATGAATTAAATTCAGATTTGAAGAAAATTTTATTTGATGGGTTGAACAGTGCTAACATAAACGGTTGTCCACAAGCAGAATTCAGTCATAGGTCTCCAGAGAGACAAGTGGTATCAGAAGATCAATATATAGTAAGCTGGGTCTTAAAGAAGAGTGTCAGAAGTAGCCTACATCTATAAAGACAAGGAACATGGGGTCAAGCTAGCTATTGTTACATTTACACAGGCAGTTAGGCAAACAATTACCTGCTGGTGTCCAAAATAAAAAAAAAGAATTGGTAGGGGCAGTGGGCATATTTGCAAGTTCTCAAATTTCATTGAGAATTAGCTATTAAGTTTTCCTCTAGGTTGTTAAATTATTTTGAGTTCTGTTTCTGTCACACCTGTGTATGTTATATGCACTGCCAAATCAGAAGTAGGTGACAACAAGCAAAGTTCTAAGAAGCTTTTCTTGGTCCACAGAGCAACTATGCGATGACGTGTGCAAGACCGTGATAGCAGGGGCAGTGCTGCTGTCCTTCATCATCTCTGTGCTGCTTTCTTCCTATTTCATCCATCGCTACCACAAGAATTCTCCAAAGCCACCTATTGCCTCTGCAGAAATGACGTTCCGGCGCCCAGCCCAGTCCTACCCCATCAGTTATTCTTCCACTAATGTCCGCCGGCCTTCTTTAGATTCTATGGAGAACCAGGTGTCTGTAGACACCTTTAAAATACCAGTAAGCCTGATGTCATTTTGCATGCTCTTTTTTGACATCTGTCTTGTTCCTAAAGAATGTTGTTTATGCATGCAGAAAATATAAAAATGCAATCTATTCATAGAAATACCCAATTCAAATAAGTAAATCAGAAATCACGTGTACAGGCAGGGAACTGAAGATACTTAATGAATAATTGGATAAACTATATAACTTACTCTATAAAGCCAATATATTCTTCCATTAATTTGAGCTGACATTTTTTTTTCTAAATGTAACTCTGCATTTGACAGTAGTGTGGTTTTACTTTAACATTGTCCAATTAAGTATTAATCAGTGGGTTTGTAGCCTCTGTGATGAGCCATAGTACTACAACAAGGGTAAGCTTAAAACAAAACAAAAAACCCCACCGAGATCGTTCCTGATTTCTGACATACAGACTGTAGGTGTCAGTTGGAGTGGCAGTTTTACCCACATTTAAAGGATTTTAGCTGAGTCATACCATCATATCGGATCTCTGCCAGCTGCTGCGTTTTAATGGACCAACACGGTAGAGAAACACTGCCACTTTCTATGACATATATGGCAACATCATATCTACTTGAGTGTTACATATTGAGGTCTTCACAGACCTTGTGCTGTAGTTTGCTTTAATTTCTTGTATGGTTTGTACATCTGTCATCGTTTTGCAACCTTAAGGCTTAATAACACTAATTTCATACGAGGAGGATTGTTTTGCCTGATGAATTCTTAAGGGAAAGCCTTATTCTGTGAGTAAAACTGATTTACTTCTCTGTGAAGTCCAAGGCCACATATTCATAGTTATTCTCAAAGCAAGCACTTATCCTGTATTACTTCATTTTTCATTTCCCCAGTTTCCCAGACCTGTAAATATAATCCATTATCCATAAACTACATGTACAGCCTGTTTTGAAGGAGGTGTTTTCAAGGTAATGGAAAAAACACTTGCAGAATACCTAGAGATTCAGAAGCTTTTATAGGAATACACTGATATTGATAAAAAGAGCAACCAAACATTATACACTAAAGTGTACCTATTCCGGAAGAATGGTCTCCTATTGAATATTAATGCTTCTGGTGTAGCTAGCCAGTCCTTTTCTTGCTTCATCTTATAGGGTTCCTTCTCTCTCCTGCAGGAAGATCCAAAGTGGGAATTCCCTCGGAAAAACCTAGTTCTGGGCAAGACTCTTGGAGAAGGAGAATTTGGAAAGGTTGTCAAGGCAACAGCATTCCGACTCAAGGGAAGGGCTGGCTATACTACTGTAGCAGTGAAAATGTTAAAAGGTACATTCCCACCTGGGTCTGAAAAGATTTGAAAACTATTTGTTGTAACATCTGAATGGATTTTATGAGGGGCTAGCATGAAAGTAAAAGGTCAGCTAAAAACAACTACTGTCACAGCCTCTGTTCCAGCATTCTGTTATATTCTGAAAGATTTCTGACTTTAGGGAGCTAGCATCACATTGATGCAAGGGAGTAATTTCCACAAGTAATTCGAATTAATGATGTGCAAGGAGCCTCTGTCTTAACATAGCAAATGTATTTAATTTTGTTTGTCATTGATGGAAATATTGCAAGGGTTTGTTAAAGCTTTCTGATTATTTTTTTTTCCTCTACCCAGTTTTCTTTAACAGAGGTTTTAAATAAATCATGTTATAATCATGTCAAGAGACAGAACTATTCAGTTCGATGGGTGAAAAACTGGCTGGATGGACGAGCCCAGAGGGTTGTGCTGAATGGGGTGAAATCCAGTTGGCAGCGGGTCACAAGTGGTGTTCCCCAGGACTCGGTGCTGGGCCCTGTTCTGTTTAATATCTTTATTGATGATTTGGATGAGGGGATTGAGTGCACCCTCAGCAAGT
>JAVJGG010000094.1:14423437-14436365 GCA_035590195.1 Aviceda cuculoides | reverse complement strand
AGGTGTTCAAAAAGCGCATAGACGAGGTACTCTGTAACATGGTCTAGTGGGCAGGGATGATGGTTGGACTCGATGATGTTGTAGGTCCTTTCCAACCTAAATGATTCTATGATTCTATGATTCTAAGTTACTTTTCTGATTGAGAATTCCATCTACTTTAATACTTTCTGATCTGCCTTTACGAGGAGCTCTGCCAAACTGGCTTGAGTAGTCCAGTGCCGTCCCATGGTGTCTTCAGTTTTCCCTAAGACTTTAAAGCTGGGGAAAACAAAATATGCCTAGATAATGTTAAGATGATAATGTGAGACCTTGAGCTCAACCATTCATGGCTGCTTCTAAGTAAAAACATGTCCTTACAGGAAAATGTTATACTTCTTATTGCCATTTCTATTATATGCAAGTTTTAAAAAAAAAAACAACAAACCAACAACCTATATCTGCTGCTGCTTGAGAGCGAAGATGCTGCATATCCCATCATTTTACCAAAGAAATAAATGAATTATGAAGTGCATGCCTGCACTGCAAGAGGTTCAGTGGAGAATAAGTCATATGGAGAAAGTCTAGGAACTAAGTTTTTTCAGAAATGTAGTTAACCGTTACAGTAGTCAAGTAATGACCTGTATGTCATTATTAATAGAACAGTCTTAGTCGTTATTTCATTTCATATTTCTTTGTGCACTTTTTGTCACTGCTTTTTCTAGCACATTTTCATCAACGTGTGACCGAGTTAAGATTCCAAGACATAGTAGTAAGAATGTTGCTTTTACTTGCAGATAATTTAACATTCAGCTTTCCCTCGTTATTATGAAGGAAAGAATTGACAGAATTGATAATGCGAAGGAGTAACCCTTTTTTTTAAGCACCTTATTTGAATAAATTGATCTGACATTTGCAGTAATACTTCAGGCTCTAATGAATCCCTTTGTAATGTAAATTACATTGCAGATAGTCACCTGAAATTCCATTTTCCAACTTGACTGTGGAGAACATTTATCATTCTGCAAATATTTATCTGTTGTTACCGGTTTGACTTTACCGTTAATGCACGACAACTCAAGTATAAGAAACTGTGTTAGTTGACAGTGGTCTTTATTAATGCTGCCAGGAAGTATAAAGGATGGTTATTTTAGATCAGGCCAACATCACCCATTCTTTCCCTGTAACAGAAGCAAAGGGGGTAATTTGTCCAAGTATTAAGGACTCTACACTGCCTGATCTTTAAAAAGGAATAGTATGTATACCAGTATGTTTATGGAGAAAGCCTCTTGCTTATTGCATAAAAGATATCTCCTGCCTGAGCTGAGTAGATGGGCACAATCTGTGGTTAAGAACAGACCAGGGTAGGACTCTCCCTACTTTGTCAACTTGGCGTTATCTACTGGGAAGGGAAGAAGGAGCAGTAAGTAATTAGCTGAGCCAAAATAGTCTTGGAGCTATGGATGGAGGTTTAAAGGAACAGAGGGATAATTTTTTTCAGCCCATTATTACCACTTTTCTCATATGAATTAAATTTCACCTCCTGCATAATATGAATGCCCTCATTACAATAAAATTAAAGGGGAAAACACCACCCAATACGTAAGTAGACATTATTTGCACTTTGTAGAAACAAGGGGCATAAAGCTTCAGAACTAGTTGTCTCCATTTGTGCACTATCAAAGTTACTTTTTCCAGCAGACAAACAGGCATGATACATGGGGAACTTTGTTGTGTTCTCGCACATGCTACGCAGTTCCAGAGCTACACAAACAGGACTTTCTCCCAGGTATTAAGCTGATATTGTTCATTTTAGTTTTACATAAATGCATATTTTTGTAGTCCCTATTGGTAGTGAGAGACCATCCGATATTGTACTCCCTGGAGTAGAAGGCTCTGAAGTCTGAGTGCAGGTTCAGACTATAAGATAATATATAGCAGATACAAAGATATTGTACCAATACAAACATATAGTAGAACAGAATAAAAAATTATCATGATCAGGGCAAACTATTAGCACACATTTTAAATGGATATGTAAATAAATCCTTTGGTGCTTACAGCCTTTATGGAAAAACATCCAGTACAGTACCAAAGAGCAGAAGCTGAGCTTGTTGTTATTAGCGTTAAGTAAAGGTGACCACATACTTGTCAACTCCCCAGTAATGACACTCTGTAGGAACTATTCTAGGGAGGCTCTGTGTGTCAGAGAGATTAAGAATGAGGTAGAAAAAGGGTTATCTCTGACCTATGGTGTCTTTATGACTAGGGATCTCCTTCAAGTCCCAGTGCATTCAAAGAGGAAGTTTGTTAGAATCATTCCACAAAAACAGAATTACTGAAAGGCTAAGAAAGCCTCTAGGGGCTATATATTGTCATATGATTCCCACTGACATCAGCGAGGTCTGCATACATGTCTCCCAGTAAAATCAATCTGAACTGTAGGTTTAGCTTCTGAACTCTAAACTTGGATGTGTGCTACAAGTGTAAGCCAATAGATTAGTGGATTTTTACTCCATCAGAAAAGGTACTTAGGAGTAGGAGGGCTATATCATGGGAGTTAACGGAGCAAGTCTTTTTTTGTTTGATCAACGTAAAATCTTGGCTTCCATATGCTTCTGAAGCTTCGATTGCACCGATTCACCATCAAAAGTTGCTTCCGAAGATGAGAAAAGGTCTGTAATAATTTCATGGCATCTGCAAGACATTACAGACTCTGGTCCTGATTCTTGGCTGACCTACTCTTTCTGTAGTCATTTGTATCAGGGTAGAGTGATGATTAGAGCAGGTTACCAAGCCAGAACAGCAGCAGTCCCGCTCACTTCGTTCTGATACAAATGACTGCAGGACAGTGGAGATGGTGAAATTTCTCCCCTGTGGGAAAGTACACAGTTTTCCAACCTCTTGCTAATTCCAGGAGAAATGGTTGATCTCATACTTCAGACAGTACGTAGAGAACTCTTGAGTAACGCTTTCCTAACCACAACTGTGTGTTTGGACACTTTCTGCAGAAAATGCTTCCCAGAGTGAGCTGCGAGATCTACTTTCAGAGTTCAACCTTTTGAAACAGGTGAACCATCCTCATGTCATCAAACTTTATGGAGCCTGCAGTCAAGATGGTAAATATTAGAAGCTTGTTATTAAGATGAAAATGTCAAGCAAGGAAATAAAAAGCAGTTCACTGATGGGTTTGGACCGCTGCTTAATAATTGCTGAGCACTTTTAAAATTTGCTGCTTGCTGAAAAAATGAGAGACATACAAGAAAAGCAATTTTTGAAGGGAAGGGGAAATGCTAATTCAGTGTAACTAAGCATTCTTCCTGTGGTTTTCTTCAATACACATTTTTATTCTGAAGCAATTTTAAATTTAACCAATCTACTACCAATTCTCGTCCAATCAATATATATTTTTATATTATGTTGATGCTCAGTAAGTGGTTTTGAAAATGGGTTATATTTAAGTTTTAATGGAGTTTTCAGTATTGTTATTCATACTAAAACAATGCTTTGAGGCTTGAGCCAGGGAGTGAGATCTCCCTTTGGAAAAAAAAAACCCAAAAAAACCCAAAAAACCAAACAAACCAAAACCAAACCCCTACAGATCCTTTTGTTAAAGTATAGCTGGATAGCTAAACTGATACTCAGTTTTCCTCCTCTGTCATAAACCTATTGTCTTCCTCTTGTTGTGAAATAGTTGCTAAAAGGCACAGTCACTGAAAGGTATATTTCAAGGGGAAAATTTTCAGACACGCATATTATAAACTGCCAATGAAGCAAATTTTCATTGTTGTGCATAGGAACTGATCTGAATGATTGCTCTTCATTTTAAATGAAGTTACATGGCAACATCCTCTTCCCTTTGCACCTGTAATTATGCAGCCTAAAAGCACAGTATGCATGTTGCAACACTGGGCAAAGGCTTGCCTTCTGTGCCCACCCAGTTCTGTTGCAAGTGGCACTTTTACTTGTAGACAGAGAATATAATTCAGGACTGAGTCATCTCTGAGTCTTAGTAAGGTAATGAACCAGTGGGGTGGGGTGTTTTCTTGGTTGTTTTTTTTTTCTTCAGTACAATGTATTTTTTCATCCCAAAGGAAGTGATTTGTTTCTGAGTCACAGGCTTTTAATAAATATCAAGCTAATTCATTAGTGTATGAGGTGGGAGGGCTTTGATACAACAGACAAATGTATTTAGCATTAAAGCACTGAGTGGGTATTATTCATGTGGGTAATGGGGAGGAGAAACTAATGGATTGAAATGTCAGAATGTTTCTAAGTGCTCTGAAAAGGCACCTTAAATACAGCACTGGAATTAGCAGATGATTCGTGAGCTTAGTATCACACGCTCCATAAATTTATTTATTTTATTTATTTTAAATTTCTCTGAGTTAGGCTGTTTCACAGATCTGATTTCTAAGAAGTTTGTCTCTTTTTAGTCTCAGATGATCTAGATGAGGGAATATAGGCAAGAGCCTGAATTCTGCTTTGATTTAGGCTGAAACTCACTCCCTTTGCATAGAGGATGTAAGCTAAAAGTATTCCGTGGCTGATTCAGTGCCTTTTATGTAAAGGCCTGAGGTGTCTGGACCCTCTGGTTGTTCAAAACAATGTGTTGATTAGACGAGACTTTTTTTTAAAAAAATTAAAATGGTTATCTATTAATTGTTTACTTATCAGTGTGTTTGTTTATTTCAGGACCACTATATTTAATTGTGGAATACGCTAAATACGGCTCCTTGCGCAGTTTTCTCAGGGAAAGTCGAAAAGTAGGACCAAGCTACGTGGGTAGTGATAACAACAGAAATTCAAGTTATTTGGATAACCCTGATGAAAGAGCCTTAACAATGGGAGATCTGATATCGTTTGCATGGCAAATATCACGAGGAATGCAGTACCTTGCAGAAATGAAGGTAGGGCAGTGTAATAGTGATCTGAGCACGTCCTTGTGATAGACGGACAAGTCGATTCCTCCACAAGAAGCATAAACACTATTGTTGGTTTCTTCCTAAAGCTCGTCCATCGTGATTTAGCAGCCAGAAATGTACTGGTGGCAGAAGGACGCAAAATGAAGATTTCTGATTTTGGCCTCTCCCGTGATGTATATGAAGAAGATTCATATGTTAAGAGGAGCAAGGTACAGTGCATACTAAAAACAGTAGTGGGAATTATTACCTAATCGTGAGAATGAATTTATACTGTAGACTTGAGCACAGAAGGAAAAGATAATAGCTATTTTTTATTAACTTAGAATAATTCTCTATTTTAAAGAAATAAAAATGAAGATGAAGCGAAATTATGACCTTAATCGGTGGGACAGTAATATATATATATGTATGTAAAAGATGTATCATATTTAAGTCACCATTACCACCTCCACCTCTTTTTGTTGACTTGTCAACAAAACCAATTTATTTCTAATATGTAAAAGTTAATAAAAGTAAAAGAAGGGTCACTATGATGAATAAGGCCTTGGAGCATCTGACATGCAAGGAGAGGCTGACAGAGCTGGGTGTGTTTAGCCTGGAGAAAAGAGGGCTCAGGGGATCTTATTGACGTGTATAAATACCTGATGGGAGGGAATACAGCCAACAGAGCCAGGCTTTTCTCGTTGTGGCCCAGTGACAGGACAAGAGGCAATGGGAGCTATTTTAAATATGAGAAATTCCATTTAAAGAAAAGAAAAAACTTTCTTACCGTAACAGTGGTTGAACACTGGAACAGGCTGCCCAGAGAATCTCTGTCCCTGGAGATACTCAATACTTGGCTGGAAATAGTCTCAAGAAACTTGCTGTGGCTGACCATGCTCTGAGCATAGGGATGAGGTCCCTGCCCACCTCAGCGGTTCTGTGATCCTGTGAAAAATTGCAAGACAATACATAAAAACAGGATGAGATCTGCTGTTTTTTAAAAGTAGTGTGCCAAATAGACTGTAATAAATTATTTCTTTTTCTTAAGGCTAGAGTTCACACAGGATGCTTAAAAATAGCACGTTTTGTTAATATAAATACAGAAGAATGACACCTTTTTTCATTGCAAGAGCTCTTAAGTAGTAACCTTTTTTACAGGTAGAGGGCAGCCCATTTTTAAATGAGGTAGGCTCTCTCATTTATCCAATTCCTCATCACACTCCTTGAAAACACAAACAAAAAACCCCATCATTTTTCTCTCCTTTCCTATTCATAATTAAAAATATAAACAAAAAAAAATCCCAAGGGGTTGAAAAAAGTGCAGACAATTTCTACAAAGATCCTAATTTCAGGAATGATCACATCTATGCAGAAGACTTGAAGCAAAGCCCTCCTGCAAATAAATACTTCCAAATGTATGAAAGATACTAAATCTTAATCAAAATGGTACATCATAGGTCAGGGTAGATTAGGAGCTAATGCTACCTGCCAGAGGTTATTTAAAGCAGTTCTATGTTGCCTGCCACAGTGAATTATTGTCAAGTGCCTAGATACAGTTCTCCCTGCTTGCAGTGCTTGTAGCAGGATTCAGCATACGGTAACGTCTCACCTGCAGGACTGTGCAAAGGAAATTTGATGGAAAGACAAGTTGAGTCACATCACGACTTCCCTGAAAAGAAGCTCTTGAGCATAATAACTTTGAGACTAAGAAGATAAGTTAAGGCTTGTCATTCATTTATTCTTGTAAAAAATACTGTCAAATGCAGCAAGCCAAATTCTGCTTTCTGCCTGTTTGCATCCACCCGGCACCGACATCAGCAGAACTTTTACAAGTCAATCCCAAGCTAGACTGCGACATTCACTAACACTACTTTTTATTGACTCTTTCCAAGATGAGTAGTGTTGGTTCAGTACCCTCTTTGACTTAATATGAAAGAGCTGCCAACAGAATTTTTTGTGTGTGAAAATTTTAGAATTGAAATGAAAAGATTTCCATAAATACTGTGAATTTTCAGTTTAGCTTTCCCTGGTTTTTTCAGGCCAGTTCGTGTGAATGTTTCTTAAGTCAAAATAAGTTGCAAAGAAAAAAAACCTTTTGGAAGACATGATCACATGTAAAAGGGCTTTGCACATTCATTTAGCTATCTTCTGCTGTATGTGGTTATACCAGTTGCTCTCTATTTTAAAAATGATGCATTTACATAAAAGCACTCTCATTTTATTTGGCGGGTGTTGATGTACTGAATGGATATTTTCTCTTTACTTCTGAGACATGAGTCAACGGAGTATTATTCGGAGCCTAACAAGCATCTGTCTGCTTGCATAGGGAAACAGGGAAAAGAAAAAATTCAGAGGAAAGAAGAAGGATAACTTTCAAATCCTACTGAAACAGCTGTTGCATATATATATATATATGAATTTAATTGGAACAAGATGTAAGGCATATGAATGCTAGTGATATCGTAAAGGTTATGAAACATCTTAGAAATTCTGCAAAGCTAGTTTTTCATGAATATCTGGGGCAGATTTCCCAGATTTTATCAGTGAATTTCTGCCAGTGGAAAGTAGCAATTTGTAGATTCAATTTAGTAACCAGTAACTGAATATGACTGTCCAGGTACAGTTCTGAAACCAAAGGTATCTTAACATCTAGGTGCTTCCATTTATGCATCATCTCTGATATAAATGAGATAGCTCTTCCTCTTTAATCATCATTCCCCATCATTTTTGCATTTGCACATTTCCCAGAAGCAATGGGAAGACAGATGTTCATGTTTGAAGAATATAACTCTTTGGATTAAAGTGTTAAAAGGAGAATTGAGTTTATCTGACTTAAACTGGTGGCCATCTGGAAAAAACCCACACCACCTTACTGTATGTAATTAGATTACTGAAGTGTGTGGAATTAAATGAATGAGTGATTTCAAAAGCTCTTACAATTGTTCTCCTCACTGTTTTTCTTATGAAATGCCAAATCATTCAGTCCACTGGAACATATTAGAGTATGGATAGAGTATCTGTTACAGTTTTGAAAATAAAAACCTTGGTTTTCAACTTGGAAACTTAATTTTCTGACCAGTAATTGCATTCTTGCTTTTTTTTCCTCCTAGGGTCGGATACCTGTTAAATGGATGGCCATAGAGTCCCTATTTGATCATATCTATACAACACAAAGTGATGTGTAAGTGTAAATTCTTGCATTCTTTACGGTTTATATACTTGTTTAAGGAGATGAGGGAGGAAGCACAACAAGGTACATAGTAGCCAGAGCTGCTACTCTTGCAAGGAGACATGAGGAGCACAGCCTAGATGGCACCATCAGCTGGCAATGATACGTAAGATTTTTGCTGTTGAATTAAATCTGAAGAAAAGATTATCAGAGGTATTTAGGTACATAATTCCTGTTGAAATCAACAAGGGTTGGATCTGTTCACATGACATGCTTGCCTTTGAATATATAGACACAAATTATTAGTCTTTGCTGAAAATAATGGTCATACCAAAACTTCCCAGTTCCTGTTCATTACTTGTCTGTAACACTTGCTGGCAAGTGAGGGATGGGGTGGGAAGAAAGGAAGAAGCATTTAACACCTGGCCTAACTCCTATTGAAACGAATAACAAAACTCCACTTAATTTTAATGACAGCCAGCTCAGACCTTAGAGGAATACTCTGGTTCCAGTGCCAATATGCAAGTTCATTTGCATGATTAGGAAAACAGAGATCCTGAAGGTGGATATGCTCCTATCTCCACCTGTGATGATTAGGTGGCAAAGCAACAACAGCTAAGCTGTCCTCACATCTGATAGGCAAGGAGACAGGCAGAGGAGTTTTTGTATACATTTAACTCAGGATCAGATACTTTAATTTCTTTCTTTCTGGGATGAATGATGCTTATGACTAGTCACCAGGCAGACACTGTAAAACTAAGTACTCTTTATTTAGGAGAAAAACCTCTGAGGGACTGCAAAAGCAGCTGTACTTACATGCCTGATTTTCTGCTAGGTAGCATTTTGATACCTTCCAAGTTTCCCTTGAAAAAGGATTTGACTAAAGTAATGTTTTCGTTAAAATCAAATGAAGTAGAACATACCAATCTCAATGATGTTTCACTTTGGGGGAAAACACTTTGATAACAGGAGTATGTGCAAATAGGAACCTTTTGAGTTGTACTTCTGAAATGATTTACATTCACTTTTTACTCTTCTTTCTGTAGATGAGAGCAGTTTTAGTGAAATAAAATATTTTGCTTGCCTTGGAAATTCTTTACAAAATGAATTTCCAAAATATTTGCGTTACTTTGTTTCACTTGGGAGTGAGAAAAGAAAAAACATTGGGTTAATTCTCAGGAGAATGTCACTTTTGCTTAGGTCTGCTTACAGGTTTTTCTGGGTCTCTTTTTATCCTCCTCAGAGCATCCATTGTGCTCACCTGCTTCTTTACAATGACTTTTCCCAGAGAATTGTTAAATTAAAAACTTCTTAGCGTATTTTTAATTTCTTAATTTTCTGCAAAACAGATTTGTCACTATGATTTGGGGCCAGAACAGGTTGTGTTGTCGTGTAAGTGGCTCTTCTTTGATTGTTGATTGATCTTCTGGATCCAATACCATTCGTCCCTGTTTGTTACCCTGATGGGCTGCTATTAAGCCCAGGAACCCACCTCTTGTACATGTGATATAATGCCATGCAGAGATTGCCCAGCTGGCGTCAAGCGAGCTAGCTCAGAGCCCTTGGGCAGCATGCTGGTGCTATATAGCTTTACTGCTTCCCAGATCTGGATTAGTATTTCCATGTAAAACCAAGCTGATTTACCAGCTTTCTTGGAGACGCATTAGGTGTTCTTAACAGAGCACTGCATTGCGCTTTGCAGGTCTGCTTCAATACAGTGGAGTAAAAGGTCTAAATATCTGCCATGCTTACACGGTGCCTTTGACTCACTGGTGAGGTCACCTTCACTATTCATGTTATTATACATGAAGTAATCAAAGAATGTTCTATAGCAACTCCTAATTTAGCCAAGTCCCTACAAAACAGTACTGAGACACACATAGAGCGTTGCAAAGCAAATCCTCTCCAGCACTAGGTTCTATGAATGCCATTCCAACAGCAGCAAACTGATAAATGAAGCACTTTTTGCAGCATTGATTGTTATTTTAGATACTTACACTCACTGAAAATATTATTTTATGAATATTCTTTGTTGTTCGTGGTGATGCAGTTGTATTTTAGGTGAACATATATTAATATACTCAACAACCATTCTAATATGCTCTTTTTTTCTGATACTCTGTGTTTCTGTTTTCCAGCCTCTTCTAAAGCCTTTCTGTGTAGTTAATGGTTAGCAGTGCTTCATAGCAGTATCACTTGCCAGCATTTACAAAATCCCATTTTTGCTTCAGAAGTCGATGACATCAGTGGAAAGCTAGCCTACTGTCTTCCTCTTCACATATTTTTCTTTCCTAGCTTTTTCTGATCATATTTTTATTCAGCAATAAACTTATGACAATTGGAAATTTTTTATCTCCCATTTCTCCTCCCATTGTACTTAGTTTGTATAATGATTTGACAGCATTGCAGCATTCTACAGCATTCTGTTCTAATATGCCCAATTACAAAAAAACTTTAATTGAGAAATTATTCATCTGATTCCTCCTTCCATATTCTGTAAAATTCCTCTTAAGCAGTAGAGGTGGATTTTAAAAATAAAAACTGCCACGGTACAAAGTTTATTTGAATTAATCATAGACAGAATTATAACCTGATGGCAAAGCATAATTGGCTTCAAAAAGGGTATGAGGAGGTATATTAATAAAGTATATGAAAATGCTATAAATATTCATTAGCTTTCAAGAATGTGCAGAGTGATTAAAAATTAATTCCATGAATGGCATTAGGGAGAAGAATGGCAGCATACCACTGAGGACTGCATGAGACTCACTTTTGGCTTCTCTGCCCATTTTGGAAGTTTTATTGGTGTACTTTTGGGGTTACCGTTGTTCTTTAAAATGTGAGAAGCACAGGTGGAATGTAGTCAGACAGGAGGTGAGGTTTGTGGCTAACATTTTGAGATGGACTTTTCAAAAGGAATTAGACACTGCTGTTTGGCATTAGGTGTGTAACACTTCCTAAAATCTTCTTAAAAGTGGAGTTTTCACAGAAATGACCCAATGATGAGAGCACAAAGGCTAACGGTTGTCATAAATTGTATGTAATTTTGCTTCCAGATGCATCCCATTGGGTATCCCCTTTGAGTGAAACAGCGTTGGCTGGTTTCCTTCATTTTGAACATCCAAATTTTGGCAGTTCTGTCAGTTGAGCAGATTCAGAGTAAATTTGTAGCTTCTTTGTGTCTCGAAAAATCCTTCCACTAAGGAAGGAAAAACATTTTTGCCTCTCTCCTGGCCTGCCCTCCAAAAATGGATGAATTTAATCTATCTAAATATTTCCAACCCATTGAGCAAGGTCCTTCTGTTTGAGCTCATCAATAAAGTAGGAGAAAAAAGTTGCCATTTCTTCTCTTCATTTCAGACAGAAGAAGCTGTCTTCTGTTCTACGTTAAACTACATTTTAGGCATTTGGTGTTTCCCGAATAAATTCCTTCCTCTTCTTTCATCAACTCTTAAGAAGAAAATTAAGTCCCAAATCACTGAAATGGCCCAACAGACCAGCTGAAATCAAAGGGTGCTGCTTATGATTGAAATAAACACATTATGCATATAAAGAAACACCATCTCACAGTCAGGACAGCAAACCAATCTGTTGGTAACTGGTTGATGAGCCAGCCTGTGTAATTTAGACAATTGTTTCTGAATAGGACTATAAGAACTAATTAGGAAGGTTAGACTCCCTCTGTAGCCAAAGGAAAAAGAGAGGCACCTCCAGGAGCACTGTACAAAAGAGGAACAAGCCTTTGGGCTGGGCCACCATGGGAAAGACTTTATCTTTCTGCCGTCTAAAGAACATGGGCCTTCCCAGGATACAGTTAGCTTCTGTCAATGGTTAAAAGAGGGGTATCGCTTATCTCTACTGTCTTCGTTGCTAATCTTTTTAATGAATGGTATTTGGGAACAAGGATGGCCCTGTATGCATCTGTACAGCCCCTCTGGCTCAGCAATGTCTTGAATTCAGTTGGGTTCTCAAAACACTACAAAGAGATTTATTAGGTGAAAGCCACACTAAGCTCTTGAAACCTACCACTCTAAATAAAAACTCATTTTCTCTTTTTCAGATGGTCATTTGGAGTTCTGCTATGGGAGATTGTAACTTTGGGAGGCAATCCCTACCCAGGTATTGCTCCTGAAAGACTTTTTAATCTCCTAAAAACAGGCTATAGAATGGAGAGACCAGAAAACTGCAGTGAAGAAATGTAAGTAGCTCTTGATCTGTCTGATTAGACTCATAAAACATCTCTTGAATAAATACATTTAAAAAAAGGTTTAAATAAATACCACATAAATACTGTTCTGTATATCTCAGACGTATAATCAAAATATGTAGTTCTCAAAAGAATGTAATGAAACTAGTGAACAGTAAAGTGCAGGAAAAGAATTGCCAAAATATTTGTAGGATATCAAATCACACACTTGCCAAACAATTAATAGAGTTTGAATATTCAAAACTTTTGAGGGTGGAGGGAGGAGGAGAATTTCATAAAATAGTGGTTGCTGAAATATTCAAGAAAATGTTTCAGTACTTTTCTGCAAATGAGATAGATGTTCCATCCACAGTCATTGTCTATTAGTTGTCCTGGCATTAGATAGGAGAAATGATACCTTGACCCAGAAATCTACACCCTAGAAGACACAAATTTTCTGTGACTTGATAAGCCCATGGCATTTTCTCTTCTGTTTGGAGACAGTTCATATTTTATTGGCTGATTTATTAAAACACTCTCAATGTGAAATATCTTCTCTCTGTGGTTATTCCATGGCATTTGGAGATGAGGCATTATTTTATGTTCAGCCTGCAAATCTGGTCATGGTCTGTTGTTTTTTGGGGGGGGGTTTTTTGGTTTGTTGTTTTTTTTTTAGACAGTTACTAGGCT
>JAVJGG010000094.1:14407800-14423337 GCA_035590195.1 Aviceda cuculoides | reverse complement strand
TTTTTAGAAAGTTACTAGGCTATAATCACTATGACATCTCTTTTGACCGATTTTCAATGTGAAGCATGCTTTGGCCACATCTGGGATGAGAAAATACAGTATAAATTGTAATTTTTTTTTTTTTTTAATACCATATACAGAGAAAAAAAATCAAGTGCTTCTGAATTTAGGGCAAGGTAGAAGTTTACAAGTGTCACTGGCAAATATCCTCTAGCAAATACTTAACATGCAATTTTTTGTTTGTTTCATCTCAAGAGGGAATAAGACTTCATTCCTGAAACACATGTTATTTCATTGATAATTATTAGGTTAGGCGAGCTGACCACATCTGCGTTTCTTTTTTTTTATTCAAGCCACAGCATGGTTTTTCTGACTGGTTCAGATTTTTTCTGTTTTACTCAGAAATTTTTCTCACAGCCTTTGAGAGCCCACTTCAAGGACTGTTTTTCTTAAATTGCATTCTTTGCTTTACCCAGTTAAGTAAGAGAGAGATCATGGATGAGGGCAAAAAATGCAGTGCTTTTCAGTAGCTTGCTGTAGTTCTTGTAGCCAGGTATTTCCACAGTTAAGAGTACTTTTGTGACTAGATCACTTAGTCCTGAAAACACTTGAGTTAGAAAAATAACATGAACGGCACAGGTTGGAGAGTTACACATCCAGAACTTGGCCACTGTCTGTCTGATAGTCACTCAACTATAAAACTTCAATTCTGCTCCCTTTCATTTCCACGCTGTATGCTATAGAAGGCAGTTAAAGACAGAATAAGAATAGATATAATCAAAATAACAATAACAGAAGTAATCAAAAGAATGTTACTTTGTGCAAATAGTCTTAGGTTAGGCTTCTCTGAAGAAAAGTTTAGAGAAACTTTTCAGAATGTAGACAAATGAAGAAAAAAATTCTACTTTCTGATATAACAGCAGAGTTTTTCAGGTTGAGATATGCACCTCCGTGATGATACACAAATTTCTTCTAAGTCATATGCAGACAAAATCAATTAGAAATCTGGTATTCTGCCTACACATGAGGTGGTCCTTTGATAAAGTGAAAATAATGAAAGAAAGCTAAGACTACAGTCCTTCGAGGACAGCCAAGTCCACCATCATTCAAACTCATAAAGACTGATGAAAGTAAAAGCCCATTCTTCTGAATGTCAGTTGTTGATTCAAGGGAATGTTTAACAGAACACACAACAAAGATTGATGTACTTGTGGATGGCCTTCATGCCACAGTTCAACTTCACTACTATAGATTTTTTCCACAGAAGCATGGCTCGTTCCTAACAATTTTGGGGTTTTTTTTCCCCTTGCGGCGGGTTACAGGTACAACCTGATGTTGCGCTGTTGGAAGCAAGAACCCGATAAAAGACCAACATTTGCTGAGATCAGCAAGGAACTAGAGAAAATGATGGTGAAGAGTAGGGTAAGCGTGGGAAAGCATGAGGTTTAGAAAGTTTTTGTGATCCTCTGAGTTTGAATACAGAGAAATATTTTTTTTTAAAAAAAGCAAAGTAATTTACTTTTTATCAAATTTTGAAGCATTTACATATCTAGTTTCTTCCAAATGCATCCAGTTTTTTGAAAGCAGTTCTACTTCATATAGTGGCTTTGCTAACTTCAGCCCTAAATGCAGATGAGTTATCCTAAATCTGTCTGGTTTCTTTAATTTAAAAACAAAAATTAAAAATTACTGTGAAAAGTTACTCCTAAATTGCACTCCTGAATAAGTAACAGTAGGAAGCCAAGAACTAGAAGAATGCAGTATTTCCTTGAATCTGATTTAGTTACATGATGATAGCAATAGAGATACAAAAGCTGTATGATTCCACCATTCTGAATTACTTTAAAACTGTTATAATCCTGTATAGACTTTCTTTGTATGAATGGATGCTGAAGTCTAAAAATAAGTCCAAGTTGCATATAGTTATAAAATATATACATTCCTACTTCCGCATAAACATGTAATTTAAAAAAAAATAATAATCTACTAGTTATGGGAAGGGGGGCAGTTACAAATGAAAAACAGAGGAAATACTGTGACCCTTATCAGATTTGAGAATGGGATGGAATTTACATTGGGTACAAAAGGGAGTAATAAACAAATGGGAACAATTTTGTTCAGAATGTGAATGTAAAAATAAGTTCTAAATTAAAAATGGCAAAGTGAAAGGTCTAGGCTGTACATTAAATCACTCTGACTTGTCAGCCACTAACAGCTGCTGAGAATTGGTAGACAAACAATCTGCATGTTCAGTGACAGACTTGTAATACAGAGGCTGGCACGTTTTCTGAAATTTTCATCATCATTAAAACCAAAGACAATCCAAAATAGCGCTCAACAAATTCGTCATTCTTCTCCCTGCCTTTCTGAATGAAAAATTCTGAAGATTTTTCAATTTATAAAATTGGGTAACTTTACCTTTTTAAAGTTTAATTTCAGTAAATTTGCAAAGGAAAGTCCATTTTGAAAGAAAAAGTATATTTTAGATAGTTGAAAATGCTTCACATTTGTTTTTTGCATCAGAGCAATTCAGCAGCGTAGATGAAAACCTGTGAATTCTTATGGCTGACCTAAATATTTAGTTTTAGAACACCACCAGCAAAAGCTTTACTTGGCAATAGTTACACAACTAATTCTATACATGATTATGTAATAGCTTTTGTAAAATGATGAGAAGATCCAAGTACCTTCTCCTTCAAGCACGCATATGTATCTCTCTCTATATATATATTTCAGGCATACGTGTGTATCGGGCATAACAGAAACTGAAGGTCAAACAAATTGGCTAGCACAGCCCTTTAACTTCTTGGTTATTTTACTGAATTAAGGAAAGGAAGTATTAAGATGTCTCTAGCATGTCTAGTGTTCTGGCAAATCAGATACTTCCAGAGATGCTATGGTTGCAGAAAGGGAGAACCTACGCAGGTGCCAGAGGTACTATCAAAAGACAAATGCAGTGGGGTCTGTAGTTACTCGTTTTAAAGAAACCAAATGCACATTTAACCCTTATACCCAACCAGCAACACTGTCACATATGTTAACCCAGCTTTTTCTGTGTTCACTTCTTAGGACTACTTAGATCTTGCAGCTTCCACACCTTCTGATTCCTTACTTTATGATGATGGGCTCTCAGAAGAGGAGACACCACTCGTGGACTGTAATAATGCTCCCCTCCCTCGAACCCTCCCTTCCACATGGATTGAAAACAAACTCTATGGTAGAATTTCACATGCATTTACTAGATTCTAGCAACACACAAAAAAATGATTTTTCTTCTGCACTGTTCTCAGACTCTGTAACCCCATTACAGTGTTTCTTGTCTGAATGAAGCCAATCAAAATATGCTTGGAAGCTTCTTTTGGGTTTTTTTGTTTGTTTGTTTTTTCTTTTGGTAAATGTCAAAGTTTGCATCAGGATCATCCTTTAGTCATTTTGCAGCGGTGTTTAAAAGGATGTGAAAATAAGTAAAATGACTAGATATCACACAGTAAAAGAATAAAAGATCAGGGAAGTATTCTCAGGGGAAGTATAAAATGATAATGAGTATCTAATTCAACTATCCTGCTGGGGGAGGCTAGGAACATTTAAAGTATGTTAGATTCTGCACCTCTAATTTAAGCAATAGACTTTTTTTTCCAATGCTGTTTTTTGCCATAGCTCAATGATAGCACCCATCTGCAACATTCTTCATTTTATCAATATGGATTTCTAAATTTCAGCTGCTGTTAATGCATTCTGGATCCATAAGCTGAAATGTCTATTTAATGTATCATAGAATGAAGCCAGAGTATTATATACAGAAGGTAGAAATACTGTATATAAGTATTATATACAGACTAAATCAACATGTAAAGTCCTTTGAAAATTGAATTAATGGTGGGCATTTTGAAAATACACTCAGCTGTTTTCACGTCCTTTGATTTATTATGAAAATGTCAGTACTAAACCTTGATTGAATGATGTAGCAAGTGTTTTTAAAAAGAACACATGCTTTCATATTGTGATGGTGAGATGGACAGTAAAAATGGTTCTTGCCAAAACTCCTACATTTTGTCTCCTGATTAAATATTCTACATGTTTTTAGACATTTACTAACATCACAGATTTTTTTTTCATTCTTCAAGCAGTATGACTTTTCAAAAGTTGCATCTTTTAGCTTAGAAGTTGCCATTAATACATGGCTTTGGGTCTATTTTTGATCTATACCCTAGCTATAATTTTCTTTAATAGGTTCCCCCAACTCAGGTTCACTTTGTGGCGCTTAGTGGCCAGATTGTTAAAAGAATGCAGTAACAGAAAAAGTTGCCACCGAGGTTGATGGCAGATGCCGAATGCTTAATAAGCAACAAAATCAGATTTCTGTTTTTGAAAATCTTGGTCCTGGTATGGTTCTCTGCTTGTACAGCTGGATCAACATGGTGCTAAGCACTCTGCTTCCATTTTGATCACTTGTGCCTAAACTGAGAAGCAGTTACTGGACTCAATGCAAATAATTACATGCCTGAAATAGACGTTTAAATGTGGAATCAATACAGGAGTGCTCAGGATACTCAGTTGTGCTCCTGGGATTTCCTAAAATTAAGCAGGGGATCCCTGGTGAGGGTGTGAGAGTGTCCCCAAAACCTCACTGAAGCCAACAGAAAGGCGCTCATTTAAGTAAATGGAAATACTCTCAATCATTGGAATGGACTTTGGATCCTGTCCCAAATAGGTTTATTAATTCTTGGAGCACTTCCTGTACAGCAAGAACGTCCTCTTGCAAAGCAATATATTGCTACATGATTGTTAAAAAAGAAAATTATGGAAAATTGGAGGCTCATCAGAAGAAAAATTATTACCTTTTTATTATGCACATAATTTTTTATCAAGTAAGCACTTTATTTTTTCAGGTTTTTTGCCTACATCTGAATTTGTGCTTCAGGGATTTTGAAACATCATTTATATGAATTGATTTGGGACAAAATCCAGTGGACTGGCTTAAAATATTGAAGGGAGTTTTGCCAAGGGCCTTACTGTCTGCACATGAAGTTATGGTTCTTCAGTGCAGAAAAAATTATCTGTTTTCATTTTTAGGCATGTCATACCCGAACTGGCCTGAGGAGAGCCCCGTTCCACTCACAAGATTCGATGGCACTAACTCTGTGTTTTCAAGATATGCAAATGATAGTGTATATGCTAACTGGATGGTTTCACACTCAGCGGCAAAATTTATGGACAAGTTCGATAGCTAAAATTTTCTTTGTGAAAGGTAATGGACTCCTGAGGGGAACAAAGATGCAAAGAATGGAAAGTCCATTGGCTCATTCTTTGTACAATCAACAACTAACTTTTAAATTGGCAAACCCTTTTATTGGTAGTTTCTAAAGTGTGTTATTCATGCTGAAGACTATAATTGGTGATTTCCCCTTTCAGAAAACATATCAAGCTGGATAAGAGTTGTAGTTCCAGTACTACTTTCTAGATTGCCATTTTGCATATGGTTCCATTTGGCAACTTCTTACTGCAAATGGCCTCGCACTTCATTCTCTCTGTTTTTTAGACTAACCATCCTGTGTTACAGCTTTCCTGGATGTGAAAATGTACTTGAACTGCTACTTTTATAGTGGCTGTTAGCACATGACCACTTGATCTAAGCAGGAAGCACAAACAATATATGGAAGGGAGGGGGGAAGTAGGCTCCCAAAGTACTGAGCCTGCTATCAAATGAAAAGTGTTACGACGATGTTGGCACTGACAAAGTATCATGGATACTGACCTGTATCTTGGTTTGGAAGCAAAGATTAAGTAACTCAATAGAGGACTTGAGATTCAACATTTGAAGTCTTGTAAAATGTACTGTCTTGTCTTAATGAGAAGAGTTCATTTTATTAGTCTTAGCTTCTCTTACCTTTAGCACAATGGAGATAAATTTGATACAAGATAAGCTGTATAGACTGATGGCAATCAAGAGTGTTCATCTGACACAATTTACTTTCCATCACCTACATCTTACTAATGTTAAAAAGTACAGTCTTGTACAAACATAATTCCTCTTATGAGTTCGAAATAGACTGTACAGGATTTTTAGATTTAATTCAAGTAGAGATTTTGGTTGCAGTCATGTTCAGTGGGTTGGAGTCCTCCTCTCAGTTCCAAATTGGATACACTGCCATGCACAGAATACTGACAATGACGTAACTCCAAAGAAACCTATTACCTTGAAAGTCATGAGTAAACAACACTTGCACAGCAAAATTGGTCTAAAACTCTACTGTTAATGAAACTATACAAGGAAAATGTCATCGGAATTTAAGGTGAAATATAAAAATGTTGTGCTTACAACACTGACTTGATATTTGGGAGAACAATCAGACTGTGGGTCGTGTTCTATGTAGAAAAGTAAATGATCAGCACTACTTTTGTCTTTATTTGTAATCTAATATGGTTAAAGATAACTTTTTGTTTGCTACAAATGTTGGGACGTAAATCTCGAGTGACTTGTTGTTAGTGTTGTGATGGTTATTCTAAATAATCCAATTCTACCAAAGCTTGCTCCTGTCACTTACAACCTAATTTAGCTGTTTTCAGATGTTGTTTTGTGTATCAACTTTATGTTTCCATTAAAGTCTGTGATTTCAGAAACAAGAGAGTCAGACTGCCAAAACCCAAACACAGATATTCATTTTACGAAAAGTGGGATATAAAGTGCTGTGTTGGAATTTAAACTTCTTCACTGTTGGATATCATACTTGATCCTGTCCTGGTTTCGGACAAGCACTAAGCAGAGTGACTTTTTCTTTGTACAAACATTTACCGTGTTCCGTAATGCTTATGTACGGTAAACAGATGTAGCTATGTATACAGAAGGGGTTCAGTTGTGCTATAACGGTGATCTTCGCTGGCATGACACAACTGTCAGCATGAATACTTTTAAAATAAATGGCACTGAAAATTAAGCCCATTACATGGGCTTTTTTTTTCTATTTGGAGATCTATGAAAAATGGAGAGAAAAATGGCACTTGTGGTAACTTTTTGCTTTGTGCAATCCTTTTCCTATATTTGATGTCTGTAAATGGGAATTCTTTATTTGCCATAAGCAGTCAAGGCATTAAGATTTTTGTCGTTTTTTTTTTTTTTTTTTTTTATTCCTCCTTAAATTAAGAATTTCTTTTTATCAGCTACCTCAGCAAGTGTTCAACTGGGAGATGTGAAGTACCCAGTTTCTAACCTGAAAAGCCCTGCAACAACATTGCTGTACAGTAGGTGAGTGGGATAGTAAGTGATGCTGAAATAACCAGTGGATGCAGAAAGTACTGTGTATTTTAGACTTCTAGCATGAGTCAATGTTGTTTCAACTGTTAATTCCTGTGAAAAGTTGCACTAATAGTTATTGTCACCTATGTTACCGGACATAGATTCTTCATATAAAATACATACACTGTTCATAATAATAGTTGCCATACTCAGTTGCCGGCATTAAGTGCAGCTTAATGAAAAATTCTTCACAAGTGTTTCATAATCCAGCTAATTTTGACTCCCTTCCTGCTCATGAATGTTGGTAAGGAATAGATTATTATTTTCAAGTATTCATTCATGATAGGAAAGCTTCTTATATCCTCTGTGTATGCTATTTTTGTAAATATTTCCCTTGAAGTGCTTCCTATTTGTTCTGTGTTGCCTTTAGTCATAATGGTGACAATCTTGTTTCAGTTCCCCATTAGAATACACGTACTTCCCATGTGGGGAAAAAAGCAATACTGCAGATGATCATTTCCACTGGTGCCAGAAATACTTACGCACTTGGCTGCCCTGAGGAAAGTGAATTCAAAGGGAACAAATGACTCACCTAAATGCACAAGTTGGAGGGAATAACTTTCTAAAAATTTCTTCCAGCCTTTTCTAAATATCTGCAGAGATGACATCGTTTACCTGGTCTGTGCTTTGAGCTGTGAGAGATGGGGGAGAGGGTGAATCTCATGTGTCCTTCCAGTCATTACAGTAGCACAAGGAAGTTATTGTAATATTCATTTTTACAAACTTTTCCAGAGGTATGATACTCAGAAAATCTACTGTGAGGTTGCAGATTTTAATCTGTGGATGTTAACCTGTTTCATATAATAAAAATTTAAACAAATCTTGTCCTGTGAATATGAGGTACACAGGATTTAAATCATGTGGTTTTATCTACAATTTGTCATGCAAAATGTGCATTAATATCTATGGTACACTCAACTGGACCTACGTAAATCTCAGATACATACAGTAAAAGCAAGTTTCTATTCCTTGATGTTTTATAATCAATCTTATGTGAATAATACAAGCCTCAAAGTGTATCTAAAAAGGATATTTCTACTGTAACTTTTAAAAGTTCAAAGAAATTGCTTATAATATTGAAATGCTTTGTGTCAAAACTCAGCCCACCCAAAAGCCCTCTCTCTCACTGCAGCTACAGTGGTAAATTTATAAGAAAATACTAGAGATGATGTTCAGCAGCACCAGCTCCTAGGTTGCACCAGGCAATGTTCCCCATAAACAAGGTGCAGATTGCCCATAGTGAGATGAATGGTTTGACTTTTTCAGCCTAAGCTATCTTTCTGAAAAAGAACCATATGATTCCCTAAAGATATATACAAGTATGTAAAATCCTAATTAGAAAACCTAAGCTGTTCAGGTCCACTGCATCTAACTTCATATCATTTAAGTAGCCCCTCTGAAGTTAGTGGGATCATTCATGAATAAATTATTCATAAACATTTGCTGGTCTAAAATCAAATATCCCAACGGTCTGCTAGCAAAAGTACAAAACATATTATCAAAATATGGACAAAGTAGCAATAGCTCAGGTCCACTCATCCCGAGCATAATATTGTAACCTGTCTATCTAGAAGCAGTATTTAGAAGTAGGTACTAGACACTAGAAGACAGGTAAGCACAAATATATCTTTAATGTATATCTAGAAGAGACAGTGAATTAAATCTTTTTCGGTATTTATCAAGTTCTTCAGTAAAGATGAGTTATTCATGTAAGCTGCGTTTCATGTTTGTTTCTCATTTCCAGTTCTTTGGGACAGCAACCTGTGTCTTCCGGTTACAACAGAGATACACATACTCTTAATGCATTTTGAGAAGATGAATAGTTCTTCTCTTTTTAGGGTGTGTTTTTTGGTTTTGCCTGGTTTTATAAAGGGTTGCATAGTTTGTCAACACAACAAATTTCTTGCTAAAAACGTATTTCTTTGAGCTGCTGTGAAAGTTCATTTTGCTGGTAACGTTCTGAAATCAAGTAAAAATGTTTTGCCTACCTAAGTACAGCCAAGCACAGACCTCCCCTTAAGCTCATCTGAAATAATTAGCTTCTTTCTTTGGGCTAATGAGGTACATTTCATAAAAATCCAACTTCATCGTTCATTTGGATTACAGGCCAATCCGAAATGGTATGAACAATTTAAGAGCATTGCAGTTGTACTTTATATGTCAAGAAATAACTTTCCAAGTTTCTCTGTTAGAAAAGAGAATGAAAGAAAAGCGTGTTCATCTCCAAGGTAGTTAAAAAAATTAGTAACTTTTTAAATCAATGACAATGTAATGATTGTTGCCATTAGGTATCAGACCGAGAGTTTGATTCTATCCTTGCTGATATAAGCAAATGTGTATTAACACATAAGATAACTGGTTTAAGTGCATTTTTACCTTGCCACGAGAAAAGCTTTCCATTTTATCAGCTAAGCACAGAAGTTTGTAGAGGTTCAAACCATTACACTGATAGCAAGTAATGTGCATATTTTGACTAAATAGTGATATTTACAGTAGGTGTTTCTGTTTGGTTTGGGTTTTTTTTTTAATTGGCTCTCAAATATAAAAATGGATGGGGTTTTCATAAAGCACTCAGCTTTGACCTAGGTCACCTCCTATTACGTCCCTGATAAACCTCTGCTGATTTTAATGGAGAGAAAGTATAGCTAATGGTCAAATCTTGTGTCAAAATTTCAATATAAAAAGATGCTTATTATCACAATATTGATGTAGTGGAAGAATCACTAGTTGCATGGTTAGAATTACTGAATATGTCTGCGCATAGATACAGATTTTTAAAATGTGAGTAGGCTATGAAGGTAAAACGAGTCACTGTTCCTGCCTAGTCTGTAGTTAAGGCGTAGGTGCAGTCAGCCTGGTACCTGCAGAAGTCCCCATGGGAAGTTAGGTTAGCCCAGCATTTTGTGTAAATTTCCTCTTGTATTTACAAGATGATATAAAAATAAAGCATAAAGTTAGACACTTGAGGGGGGAAAAAAACCCTGATGTATCAGCTTCATTTTCTCACCCTCTCTGCAAGAGATTAACAGAACCAGATATTATGATTATTTCTTAACTTCAGAAATGCGTTGGCATGTCCCAGAAGAGAAATAGAGGACCCTTGCTGGAAAGCATGTCTGTTGTAGCAGGACTGGGTTTTTCTGTATTTCATAATCTCCTCTAAGTGGAGGACAGAAATGTAAGCCAACACATCTAGGGCCTTAGTTTTAGAATTATGTTTGCAAAATAATTTATTATTGAATAGTGCAGGGACATATGATTTTAATCTTTCACAACCCTGGTGCCAGAAGTAGTTGTGGAGTTACTACATACCACACTAGCACTACCTCTGTTGGACAAGGAGTCAACAGATGACTGCAAGGAGCAGATGTGTGGTCTCCTTCTTCTCTGCTACTGCCCCGCTATTCCCTTACTCCCCATTTGATCTGATCTGGGTAGGAACATGGATTTGCCCACAGGAGGCTTTTGCATATGCTGAGTCGGCAGGGACAGAAGGATTTGAGATGGTGAGGAGATGGGGACCCCTTCTTCTATTCATATGCTGCAGGATGGGGTACCCTACCTTCTCACTCTCGAGACTTATGAACGGACAAGCTACTGAGTGGACAGAACTGGTGAAGACACGTCCTGCCTCCCAGGCACAGGCCACACAGAAGACACCATGTGAGGGCTCGCAGGAAGGCTCGCCAGGAAGCACAGGTCTAGTCTTACACTCACGTTCATAAACCCTGCATCATAACAAAAGCAATCTGAAGTTAAAGAACGGAGGTTCACTTTAAAAGTATAGTCCTGATCTGAACTGAGAAGTTAATGTACCTGTACTCTCTGATGTTAAGAGAGGGCTGGTACGTAATAAACATAGTGTGGTTTGTGATCGTATACGCCCAGAGCTCCAACGTTGTTACGAAAAGAGAAAGTTACCCTTACATAGAATCATAGAATCGTTCTCGTTGGAAAAGGCCTTTAAGATCACCCTGTGGGGTTGTAGCTAACACATCTCCTCCCACAGAAAGCTGTAGCTCTTAACATCCCTTGGCACTTCTAACACCGGGTTCTCATTGTTAAGCAATCTGTTTATAAGATTCTCTCTAAATGTGCAATTATCACTAGCCAAAAATGTTCAGATGTTTAATTTCAACAAATTCCCAGCAACAAAAGGAAGGCTTAGAAACGCTAAAATAAACCTTCTGCATCTTTAGGGGCTTCAGAGTTGTGAAACAGATCCAGTCTGTGTTCAGGTGCAAACGAAGCAAGTTTGGTTGGAACATATATGCATTTCCTTAAGTTTCTGCCTTATGCTGGTAGACATCTCATTTAGAACAACTCAAGAAACTTTGGGCTGCCAAACTTAAATTTTTTTTAGCCCATGATATAGCCACAGATTTGAATTCTTGTAGAAACTCAGCCTAGATCTGGATATCAATCAAACATTGCAGTTTCCAGTCTGATTTTTCTGCATTCTGCAGGTCACATAAGTACTTGTTAAAGCCCTTATATAATTTTTCAGCTGTTCAGGGCTTTCCCTCCTGACATGATTGTAGTTGAAAGAGTTTGATGTGAGCACTGATTTTCATTTGCAACATGTGCTATTTTCATAGCTCCCTGCCAATGCAATTTCCTGTCTGAATTTACTATGCTTAAGAATGGAAGTAGTTTAAAACTCTTAATAAAAGTAAATCAAATGAACCTGTATTATAAGCATTTGGTTTGCTAAGACTCTTGCTTGCCTATATTTAGGTAAATTTTAAGGTTATTTTGAGGGGAAAAAAAAACAATTCCACTTCCTCTTTCAGATTTGGTGAAGAAATAAGCTCTAATCAATAAAACAGTAGGATATACTGATCCTACTTGTTTACCAAATTGCTACCAATAACAAGAGTAGTATCCATTTATTCAAGAGTATTTCACAAAAAAGGAAGAGATTTGGAGTAACTTCATTACAACCTTACATCTGTTGGGAAAGAAAATGTCAAAAGGGTGGGATCCCGTGTAAGTGGTGGCTGATATGACAGATGAGGAGGCTGCTCTTGTTCCTTGAGAAAGCTGGTAAAGGGTTCATCTTCTTAAAGATGACTGAAAAGTTTGGAAGAGCATTGTAAGAACTGAGATGTGGGAAAAGCCTATGTAAATATCCAGGAGATAAATACCAGATTTATCGTATCTTTTTAAAAATGTATATGCAGCTTCAGGAATCAGCCAGCAAGAAGCAAGCAGAGTTCAGTGTTCCCCAAGACAGTTTTTGTCTGGTCAGGACTGTCAGTAATTGATTTGACAGCAGAAGACAACAATGATTCTTTCTGCTACAGGATATTAATAATTGAGAGAGATCTAAGCCTTGAGTCAGGAAATCATTCAAACACTTACTTAACTGGTTTTCCTGTGCAGAGAGGCTTTCTGAGCAGTGGCCTGGTTCAGATATAGCAAATAGAAAGGCATTAAGTTCATGCTCATTTTAAAGATTTTTATTTTAAAACATGACGGTTGGAAGTCTCACCCTGTGTTGCTCTTCCAGGATCATTTGTTAAAATCAACTGTGACAATTTGTTAAACAGTGAGCAGAAACAGATGATGTGGGTTTTTCTACAAACACTACTGAGAATATTTTAATTTACACTAAAAGATATTTATCACTATTTTTACATGCACAAAGATAAAGTAAGCAATCAAATTAGATTGCAACAAGTTGTCATCAGAGACAACTTTTTAACCAAACAAATAATGTTTATTGAATCATTTTGACTTGCTGAACTGAGACTCCATTATGGTTTACTGCTGTTACAAAATGTGAAATAAATGTTTTGAAATGCTGAGCCTTAAACTAGAGATTACTTATAATAGTTACCATTTCAAATTATAATCATATACTTATTAGGCAACACAGAATAGAACTATTCGTGGTATGAGAACTTGAAATGCAGTAATATGGATAGCACATGTTATCTTTATTGCTATAAAAGGCATCAAACATAAAGACCTTGTCATACAAGATTTGAACGTAGCGCAGGGGAGCAGAGGGAGAAGGTACAGTACTGTACCTTGCATATTGACCCTATAATCCCCATTACAACCCAAAGTGCACAAAAATATCGCATCCCCCTCAGCAGTTAGGCAGCACCTCCTCATGTGTCCCAGGTAAACAAGAGTCCCTAGTTAATCTGCATACTGGAGTTAGGTTTATAAATTAAGATTAGAGTTTTTCTCCTACTCGCTTATTCCACACAGTCTCTTGGTGGCTCCCCGTCCCCCATGTGAGGTTCGCTGTTCCCTGGCCCCCCTCCGCAGCAGGCAGGGCGCTGCTGGCCTGGGAAGCTGGGGCACAAAGTCGCGCCGGTTCATGCTGGGCCACTGCTGGCAGTTACCCATCCCAGGGAAGGGATGCCCAAGGACTCCTTCCTTTCGGCACCACCTCATCTTCCCAGAACCCCGGCCCCACTGGGTTTTCCCCAACTAAATACCCTATGTGCAGAAGCACAAGCAAGCACTGGCCTAATCGCCAGTTCTGCCTCACATCTCGTTATCAGCTGGAGGATTCGGGACATGCTGCTTGTATTTAGCCCAGGTCTTGCCAAACCTTACAGCCAGCCTGTACCAGTTGCAGCCGCCAAGCAGCAGGCTTGTGACTGAGAGATCAAAACTGTAGACATTTGCCCCACACAAACATACACAAAATAATGAGCAGCCTGTTAGCATTCACAGGTTAAGCTATTTTTTTCACCTGCTATATGTGGCCAAATTTTATAAACCAGTCTCTATTTGTAATGAACAGCCTCACTTTTTGAGTACACTTCAGTAACTCTACTGCAGCCTGCATGCAATTTCTAACATGCTTGCATTGCAGAAACAGTAAATTTTAAAAACTTTTTATCTCTGTCCTTATCCTGTCATTGTTATGATTTGGTTTTTTTAAATAGGACAAATTGTTGCTTGTCTAGCACAGTCGAACTGGTAACTGACATTCTTGAAATCTAAAGAGAAAAAAAAATTGAACAGAAATGTCATAACCATTCAATTCCTTCTAGTAAATACTTCTGAACCTGATATTCCTTAATTTAAATGGGGCACAGGCTGCCAGATCAGGTCTTTGTCATTCTAGTTCTAAAAATAGGAGCAGGAAAGAAGAAGCAGGAACAAATTTTCCTTGCTCTTGAGAAGTAGGAACAAATGCAAGTGAATTTCAAAGCATCTTGCTATTCATCTGTCCTATGATTGCATTGCTAATGTAAAATCTTGCTTTGAATTAATTTGGAGCTCTATTTTACTGACAGATGTGAGCCATTGCAAGATTCTTATTAGCGAAGCTTTTTCTTAACAAAGATAAAACAATTGTTACAAGTCAAAAATTAAAGAGGACCTTGTGAGACCACTACGAAGGTAGTGCAGCAACACTTGATCCTGACTTTGCAAATCAGTTCATCTTTACCAATTGGTTTTATAATGATAACAGTGAAACCTCAACAACATGCTTTAACATGTTTCTCAAAATCAGCTGCTGTTTTTATGCACCACAGGAACAGATGCCGATTTCCATGAAAAATCCAAACACAGTGTTTTTAACTGCTCAGTTGAGGTATGGTATTTTTTTCTGGTTGTCTGTTTATATCCTGTGGTACTCAGGAGGGGTCCCTCTTGACGAGGGAACAGCATACATACCATCTTCCTTTAGCCCTTTCTTAACACCATTTCAACACTGCAAGAATTTTTCAGTCCTTCATAGTAAAGTACTACTAATAAAATCAAAGTCATAATGTGATTTTATTATTTCCATGTCATTTTTTATGGGAGGAATAGTTTACAAATATGGAAAAAGTTGTACTTAAAAACATTTTAATGATGTTTATGCAACAACAAGTGGTACCAGAAAAAAGAGAAACAAACGTTAACTTATTTTATGAACCAACTGGCTGGAGTTTGGACTCAAAGGGAGGGTGACCTTTTGGGGGCACAGGCCTGTAGCTAACACCGTGTGCTGGTTTTGGCTGGGATAGAGTCAATTTTCTTCATAGGAGCTGGTATGGGGCTATGTTTTGGATTTATGCTGGAAGCAGTGTTGATAACACAGGGATGTTATTTCAGTTACTGCTGAGCAGTGCTGACACAGAGCCAAGGCCTCTTCTGCTCCTCACCCCACCCCACCAGCAAGGAGCTGGGGGGGCAGAAGGATTTGGGAGGCGACACAGCCGGGACAGCTGACCCCAACTGACCCAAGGGATATCCCAGACCATATGGCGTCACGCTCAGCATAT
>JAVJGG010000094.1:14388718-14400940 GCA_035590195.1 Aviceda cuculoides | reverse complement strand
GAGGGGGGCTGCGCGCGCCCGCCCGCCGGCCGTGGTGCCCGCCCGGCTCCGGGGGAGGCAGCGGTGCCCGGGGGGTGAAGGGCCGGCCTCTCTCGCTTGGGCTGCTCCGGGCCGTCCTCGTGGCGGGGGCCTTACAGACCTAATTCGGTTTTTATCCTGGCGCTGTCTCAACAGTAAATTTCATCTCCCTTCCTCCTGGCGGCTGCCTTTCCATTGTGTGAAGTAGCCCGAAATGTGCCGGAGAGCGCGTTTTTGGGGATGCGCCCGTCTGGAGACGGGGTGGGAAATGCAGCGAGGTCGAACCCCTTCGTAGAAAGCATCGCTGCTGATCTCCCTTGTCTCGTTGCAGCCGGGCGTGATTGGTGGCAGTGCAAAGCCGGAGCGGTCATAATGTCACCTCCCTCTTCCATCTAGTGCGTGGGCTGCTTGGGATTTTAACTTGTTCAAACTGCTAGAAACACCGACCCCTTCCATCAACACCCCCCCTACAGAATAGAGGAAAAGATAAGAGGGCACATAATTACTTTTAGTGGGATATTTAGACTTGTTTAACTGTGGTTTACGTCTCCTGCTTTTTGTCAGTCAGGTCCTTGCTTAGTAATTCAGTGTTCTCGTGAACTGTGAAAGTTGGAACCTTTTGATACCAAACGTCAAAAATAAAATGGTATCATTGTTACCAGTCTATTAATCCTGAAACTAACTCACTTCTAGGAGGAATCCTAAAGCAGAAACAGGGGGGTCGCAATTTGAAAGACAGTTTTTAAAGCTGAGTATACAAAAAGTTAAACTTGATACTAGGTGTTTTCAGTGAAGTATAATCCAGATCTGCTTTATTAACATGTACTTTATTCTGTGGTTTTGTAGTTTGTTTATGTTGTTTTCAAGTCCCTCTATCGGGTGGAGATGAGACACTGATCTCTTCTAAGCTTGTAGATGATGGATAAGGACCATGTGTGTTCTGTTGCTCTGACGGGTAACTTGGAAGAGCTGCAAAAAGAGTGGGGTGGTTTTAACACAGAGTGAATATCCCTCATGCTAAGGTCATGCAATAAAAACTGGTTTTTCTTTTTTTTTCCTTTTTTTTTTCTTGGAGACTGTAAATGCCAGGGCCCATGAGTAAGACGGTTTCTTCTTTTCCAGCATGTGCTAGCTGAAAGTTCCTACCCTGCTTCAGTGTGTTTGGAGGAAACTTCTGGCTGCCATTTATTTATTAGCTAGATAGTGAGTCCGCATATGCTGTCAAAGACAGTTGCTTGGAAGTATTCCCAGTAGCCGTCAGGGGAGGTAGATGTGTTTTGCGGACCGAGTGTTAGCTATGGGCCTCAATTATACCCTGAGGCATTTATGGGAGACTCTTGCTAATAAGTCCTTATGGTAAGGATCACTACAGCACCACTGTCCCAAACCCTAGGTAAGCTGAGAATGGAAGGAAGAATGATGGTTTTGAAGTACATGACTGTATGCCACATGCCACATAGGAATTATTTAGCTTGTCCCTGGAGGAAACATGTGTAAACTTAAGTGTGATTAAGATCAGTTGATGGTGAATAGTTCTTTCCCTTCTTGATCCCATTACTTTGTTTCAGTGTCTTCCTCAGGCTTAAAGGGAGAAGGAAAAAAAAAAACCAAATCCCAGAAGACTCCAAACCTATCATTAAGGCTGCTGCATCATGGTCAAAGTTGCAGCAAGTTATTCCTGAATTTAAATTGTTTGCTTTTTAAGTTCCAGCCCCAGGATATGGGTCTTACGAAGTCAGTGAGAAACATCATCTGAGGGTATAGTTAAATGATAAGTAGCTGTGGTCTGTTGCCAAGGAAACCCACAAGCATATCTGGCACAACAATTTCTACCCCTGTGCCAGTTTGCTACTTTTGTGCTTGCCAGAAGTGTTCTGTGGACCGCTTTGTAGGAAGAATCACCAAAATGACCTGAACTTTTACAAAAGGCAAAACTAAACTTGAGGGAGGGAGGGTATGAGAAATATGAGGCCAGGTTTTTTTACTGCAGAAAACAAATTGCACAATATTTTTCTTAACTCTGAAACAGTCTGTTGTTATGAAGCAAGCTTCATGACTTGCAGTATTTTCTCTTTAAATAATGCTGAAGCAGGATCATGGAGGTGGGATGAAACTCAGGCTCTGGATAAGGATTTGGGTGGCCCTGGAACTGATAGTGTGCTTGGCTTTCAATTAGTTCATCTGTCTTCTACCCTCTTAGAAGACCAGCCCTCCAGAATGAAAGTATGGGAAGAGACCATAATAATCTTGCATCTGGAAAAATAAAATAACAAATGGACAGGTATTTCAAGCTCAAGACTTTCTTTAAAAAAAAAAAAAAAAAAAAATTCTTGAAGAGCACAATGGAAAGAAAATCAGGAGCGTAATAGCTTTTGTAAAAAAGAAAAAAATACTGTGCTTTATTTGTGCAGCTAATTATGTTCTTGCAAACTTTGTGCTGGAAATGGGAAAGTGAAATTGTAACTCACAAGATGTTCAGAAATGTAATGCTTTTATGGGGAATATAGTTTTACTTCTGAGTTATAGCCACAGCTTGCAAGAAGAATTTGTGGAAGGGCACTTCTCCCTGCCTGCCAGAACAGTTTTGTTTTGAATGATGACTAGAAAAGCCTAGCATTTCCATTCAATATTATGGTTTATTAGAAAAATCTGCAAGTGTACAATGACTTTAATACTCTTAATTTCTTTTTTATGAAGCTCTTTTGAAAAAAAATAAACTATTCTGAAAGCAGGAACAGTACTGCAAGTTGCAGCCCTCCTCGTGAGTGTCTTCTGGTGCAAAAGAAGTGGGACAGGATTCTTGCCGTCTGAGGCCTTTTTTAGGTGCATCTAGCAGCTGCTTTCATCTAAGCCTGTTTGAAAATTTTTATAGTAAAGCTGCAGGTATCTTGCGTATACCTAAAAATGTAGACAGACGGGTTAGATGGCTTAATAGTTCTTGGGTATCTTACACCTTGTGGTGTGTCTAATTGGTGGTTCTGATGGTCACTGCTAGCTGAGAAACTTTTTTTGTAAAAAGTAAGAGTAACTAGGTAACTATTGCAAGCTACACCTAGTCACTAAAGATCAAGGTTCAAGGGGAAAGGAAAATGAGCCGTTTTCCTAATCCTGGAAGATGTTGCTGCATGTGAAAATATGGCACACTAAAATACATGTGAGAAACTTCTACTCTTTCTACACTGGCACTAGGCTGTCCATACTGCTTCTCTGTTGTGTATGGTAAGGCTGGCAGGAGGCATTTGTTCCACAGTTACTTCAGAGTGGAGTGTGGTGGGAAGAATATCTTAGAATGAGCTCTGCTTTACCTTACCTGTTTCTAAAGGCTTTTTCCATTCACAGATCAAATGCTCTAAAAGTCTTATTAGCAAGTTGATAAAGCTGGCAAGCCATTGCAGGTGCTGGGAGTGCAAATGTGGGCATTGGAAGGAGCTTCAATGGAACATCAGTGTTGCAAAACAAAGTTCAGAGCGTCCGAATATGACTTGAGGCAAGGAAGCTATCATGTGAGGAAATCTTGCACATACTTTTTTTTTATCTAACCATTTCCTGTCATTCTTAATCATCTCCAACTGTAATAAAAAATAACTACAGTGATTGGCCTGTTTACTCATTAGCATCTGCCTGCAGAACATATGCCTTCTGGCACCATGCTCCTCTTGCGTCTAATCGCTTCCTTTAGCCCCCACCGTGGTCCTGGGGAGTTCTTGGTCTGGACCCCATCCGCCTCCCTGGCCTGCCGTGGTGGATGGGCATCTCTCCTCAGTAGGTGCATTTGAGGATCCTGTTGTTGTCAGCTGTGTTGATGGGTGACGGAAAGGGCAGGTCTGCTTGTGTTTTTCTTTCACCTTCTTCCTCTTTCATATTAAATTTTTCACTGGTGGAGCGGGTGGGTGATAAAGGGCAAGTCTGTCTTCGCTGTTTTTCTTGCCCTTTCTTCCTCATACTAAGCGGTGCTATTCCACTGGTAAAGCAGCTTCTGGAAGAGGATCCTTCTCCTTTATGGTATTGGGTTTCCTGGTAGGGATGTCACTTAGGGCAGTTGTCTGGAAAGCCTAGATCAGCACCTGACGGTAAGCATACGTGTCCTTATGGTGTCGGAAGTGAGTCTACCCATCAGCTTTACTATGGCCAGAAATGACCCAAGTTGTCAATTAATGCATTACTTCAATAGATGGAGGGGCAAGAATGTTTACCCATGGGAGTTTGAATGCAAGTACACAATAGGCAGCTTAAGAAGTGTGCAGAACTGAAGTAGCACAGCCATCTCAGCAGCGTAGGGATGGTTGGACTGACACTGGGAGAGAGTTGGGCAGGCAGACACATTTGGCACTCATCCTCCCAAAAACTAAGGGAACTAATTTTGCCCTTCTCTGGCATACTGCAGGGAATTTCTGTTAAAGGAAACTGATACTCCAGTTGTAGAACAGCAATAAAATTCTTTCATGGCTAATGAATCCTCTGGAGATGGGTCCTGCCGCATACTCAGTGGCTGTCACAGGCAACAGTCCTTTCTGAGCTGAACATAACTCAAGACTGGTTCTCATGTGTTCAAAGGTAAAATAATATGATACAGAACAGCAAGGAGTTAAAGGTCGACTTAGAAATACAATACTTGCACGTATTAAATATTTCCAAGTAAAATTGCTAAACAGCTTAGGGTTTTTTATCCCTGCGTAGATAGCTGCTTCTCGGATTTAACTTTGACAAATGAACATCAACCACAAAAGGAGGTTAACGTGCCTGCACTGTTGATCATGCTTTTTGTCAAGACAGTACATCAGTGCTTTTGTAAAAGGTCAAAATTGTAGGACACCCAAGTTCTTCAAAAGGTTGTATGCAAAGCTAGGCAAGTTTTGTATTAACATATTATGCTGGAAATCAGGGTGACCAGTCCCAGATAATCTTGTAAGGAAAAAATGGCCCTAATAATTTTTCAGGTGTCAGATGCAAGAGAAAGACAGGGAAGGACAGTTTCTAGCTTGCAGGTGTGTAGTTGCAGGAAGCTGTGAGAGTTTAAAGCTGATGGCTGAGGTGCTGCTGTACAGAAATGCTGCAAATAATTCTGTTTGTAGATGTTGTGGGTATATCCTATGACATTTAACATGTGATAGTTAATTGTAGCAGGGTAGCTAACCAGCCTGATTTTCCGCTACTCCAATGTGCGTCTGGTGTTTGCATATGTGTATCTTTGTAGTGTCCTGGGTTTGGCTGGAATAAAGTTAATTTTCTTTCTAGTAGCTGGTATAGTGCTATGTTTTGGGTTCAGTGCAAGAAGAATGTTGATAGCACACTGATGTTTTCAGCTGTTGCTGAGTAGTGTTTAGACTAAATCAAGGTTTTTTCAGCTTCTCGTGCTTCGCTCCAGCTAGCAAGAATGCTGGAGAGGCACAAGAAGTTGGGAGGGGACACAACCAGGACAGCTGACGCAGACTGGCCAAAGGGATGTTCCATACCATGTGACATCATGCCCGGTATATAAACTGGGGGGAGTTGGCCTGGGGGTGCAGATTGCTGCTTGGGAACTAACTGGGCATCGGTCAGCGAGTGGTGAGCAATTGCTTTGTGCATCATTTGTTTCGTATATTCCAATTCTTTTTTAAATTATTATTATTGTCATTTTATTATTGTAATTATTATCATTATTATTTCCTTCATTTCTGTCCTATTAAATGGTTCTTATCTCAGCCCATGTGGTTTACTTTTTTTTTTCCCTGATTCTCTGCCCCATCCCACCAGGGGAGAGGGGAAGCGAGTGAGCGGTTGCATGGTGCTTAGTTGCTGGCTGGGGTTAAACCACGACAGTAGAAACAGTAGAAGTAATACCTAATTCTTCTGGGTTGAGTTTGCATTGCTGTTGCAAGTGCAGGTGTTGAGTAGCGATGCAGAGGAAGCAACTGAAGCTCATGGGGAACACTGCTGCATTAAAGCAGAGGAAATGAGGTAAATGAGCTTGTGTTTTGAAGCATTTTCTGAAAATACAAAATGCTAGCCTTGAGCACAGTTTGGAGTCTCTGGAATTACATGGAGGGCTGTGTCATCAGTTTCTATGAAACAAAATCTGTCCTGTAAGAGTGTTTTGGTGATAACTTTCAGATGACTTGTGGTAGCACTGCTGCTGACTCCTAAAGGTTTCCCCAAGCAGCGGTGTCAAAAGTTGTAAGACACTTGTCAGCACTGTTGATACTATTCAGCCTCAGGGGCAGCACATGGCTTGCATGTCTTCCTAGTGCTCTGGTAGAGTGGAGCTTAAGACTGCTGAGTGATAGCAGTTTAGTCCATCTTTCGTGTGATCTGGGAGCTTCTGATACGGATAGAAGTCTTCAGAAGAAGACTTAAAATTTGCAAAGTAAGAGGATGAGTATTGGTTGGGGTTGGTGCTGGCTGGACGGAGGCTGATCATGACTGGTGTGCCTGCCTTTTCCCAGCATAGTCTGCAAGCAGTGCTCCAGTGAGATGTCTGTGCAGGGCAGACTCTGCCCCAGTGCTCCCAGTGTTTGGAACAGGACTGAGTTTTAACATCCAGAATGCTGTATTAGATTCTGCTGTTAAGTGCTACTAAGCGTGTTTCTTTGTTTGGGTTTTTTTTTTTTTTTCAGATTTCAGATATAACCCAATGACTGGAGTTTTTGCATTTAACCCTTCAGAGCTGCTCCTTAGTTGTATAAGGTCCTGAGCTTCTACTAGAGTTTTACCTAGCTAGATGGAGAAGTGAAAGTTTGGTAGGGATTTAAGTTGACTGTCTGAGGTGACAAGAGGAGAAGGTAACAAAACTTTACACCAATGTTCAAATGTAATAGAAGTTGCTGACAGTAGGACCATGTTTCAAATGTGGCACTTTGAGTAGTTTGTGGTAAGTGTCTGTGGTAACAACCTGTATGTCCCTGCTGTGAAGCAAAACTAGAAAACACAAACAGAAACAACCCCAAAAACTTGTGGAATATGAGCACAACGGAAGAATGGCACAGGGAACCTGTAAAAACAGGTTTACAGAAACTCGTAGCTTCTCTCCCCTCCAAATTAAGATCATCTCTTCCTGAAGAGAAGGGTGGTCCAAGTGGTCCAAAGACTGACTTCAGGGACTTGAAAAACAAAACAAAGAGAAATGGAGCAGAGTAATGTGAAGTGTTGAGTGTTTGGTGTTTCTGTTTTTCATACTGGTGTCTTTTTCAATGCAAGACAACTTAAAAAAAAAAAAATAATAATATAGATAGATAGTTCTGACAAGCTGCTAGCTTCTTTGCTTTCAGTGAAGCCTGGTATTGCTAGTGCTTTAAGAGTAAGTTAATGCTTAGTTATAATGTCAAATTGAAAAATTACAGATGATGTAAGTGTATCTAGCTGTGCTTCTGGAATGCACCAGATGTTTCTCAATCATTTGGCATCCAGGTTTCACTTCTGGTGACATATTCGTGGCTGATTTGTTGTGCTGAAAGCAGAACCTTAACTATGTTGATTTTTAGCCATTCTGAAAATATGTCTATGTTCTGTTCCTCCTTCCATCTTAGATTCATGGACTGAGGAATAGCAAAGTGAGCCCAGTTTTGAATTCCACGTGTGAACTTAAGCTAGCTGATTCAGTTTATTTAAGAAAAACTTCAGGGTGATTGATTTTCAAGGCACTATTTTTCTCACGATTTCTGTATCAAATTGTTTTTTAAACTGTTTTTAGGTATTTTAAAACTCTTGAGCCAAACTACCAATTGGACAAAAGGCACAGAAGTGTCTTCCAGTGATCACTTCAGGAGTTTTATTGCTCTTCAAACTTGCAATGAAGAGATTTCTATGCAAATATTAGTTGGTCCATGGTATCCCCACAAAATCTGGCAGTAAATCATAACTTTAATGAGAACGTTGCTGTGGTAGTACTTGGTGCACAGTTGTCCAAAGAAGCTTTTTAATGACATTTAAATCGATTGCCTTTATACGTTTCTGCTTTTGAGGCAGATACTAATAGAAGTCTGAAAGTCTTCTTAAGAAAGTCAGGTGCACCTGAGCATTTAACTTCTCACTGTTTTCACTTCAACTTCTACAACTGCATCATAACCTGGATTTTTACCTCCTTGAAAACAGTACAGCTCTTACCATAGAAAAATTACAGAAAATGAAAAAAACCCAAAACATTTTAATTCCTCCACAGGATTGTCTCTAACTGTCTTAAAATGCTGGCTAATTAGCTGTGCAACTGTTAGAAAGAACAGCCTGGCTAAGAACTGTCCTTTTCTTAGGGTAAAAAAAAAGAAATCTGTATGTGATAACCGCCTGTTAGGTACCTTTGAGAGCCTCAAAGATAATCTGGTTTGCTCTACAGCATTTTCAGATTTGCTTTACAGGTGTAAGGAAACTGGATGCATGACCTCTTTCCTTACATCCCACAGTGGGAAATCTTCCACTGCCTCTGTATAAACTTGGATGACAACTACCCTTTAAAAATAGCACAAGGGTTTACATATATTGGCATATATATTTTCACTATGCTCAGGATACAGTAACTACGTTGTCTTGATCTCCATGCATCAAGAAGTAGATAGTAATTAGAGAGATGTGAGAAAACAGAATAAGACTTGATTCTGAGAATGTAGTTAGATGTGGTACTTACGTGAAGCAGTTCCAAGAAAGCCATATGATTCTCAGCTCTCAGTTTTCACCTGCTACCATTCCCACAATGGACAATTTCAGTCATTCTCAGTGTTTGGTTTTTTAATTAGTAGAAAATAGCATCAGTGAAAATGTAGGTACACTGTGCAAATGCTGTGTACGCGAGCTGGGATCTCTAGTTATCTTCTACTGTTCTGTTGTGCTAGCTGGAACATGTTCATCTTGTATGGGGGAATTACTTAGCTGGGGCCTTCTAAGATGTTTACATACTTTGGCTGTCTAAATAGTATTTTACCTTTACTCATTTGCTGTAAGGTAATGCACTAAGTGTAACTGTTTTTTCTGTCCTTCAGAAACAGACTGTTTTCCTGCACAAAAAAATCCCTCCTACAGCATTACCTGTTTGAAGACTGGGCATCAAGTTTTATTTCTGCTTCTTGCTGCAGCTGTTGCTCTATTGTACTGAAAGGAGTATAAAGATTTTGCTGCATGTACTCAGAGACTACTGTGCATCTTTGAAGATAAGCTAAAGTTGCCATGAGACCTGTGATGTAGTTTTGCTTAAGCTGCCCTCCACAGTGACACAGCTGTCCTTTTGCTCTTGCTGGAAGGTGCAGTGTTAGATGTGCTGTTTCAAGGTTCTGCCAGCCTTCAGTGAACAGACCTGAGTAGTGCCATCAATTGGGTAAGGTTGCTCAGGTGGTGTGGCTGGACTGGGAACCCACCTTGCTGCCATGTTACAGTTGCCCATATAATTTATACAGCCCCTCATGGGCAGTATGTTGTTAATAGGGTTATTGCAAAGCACATGATAAAAGCAGGCCAGATTCTTGCCTAATGCTCATGTAAAAAATGACTTGTTTATGAGATGTTAGGAATACCTGTAGAAAGTGCTTCCCTGACAACTGTACCAAGGTAGCTACTTGTGCTTTTGTTCTCATTTCTAGGTTGAACTTTAACAACTTAGAGGCTAGGCAAAATAAGTGTTGTCATATAATACTGCTGTTTCTTCAATTCCCTTACAGTAAGGGGAAGAAGACTTGCTTCCCTAACTTTGGAGTTTGTGGGGTTTTGCCAAATTTAGAAAGGGGAATAATACCTACAGCAGGCTAAATAGTGTAAACTATAGGAAAAGGTGTGTAAAATAGAAGTTATTTATCTTATGGAAGCTGAAGGTAGTGAGTCTTTCAGGATAGCTATTCAATAATAATAATTTAAAAACAAACAAGCAAACAAATGAAATTCCTTCAGCTAGTCTTACCTCGGACATTTTACCTAGCTTCTTTCTTGCCAAGCAAATGTCTCTTCACAAAAACAGTAAAGTGACTATGAGGTAACTTTTATTTCCTGGCCTTATCTGAAATAGGGTAATAACTGACCAGTGTGGTTAAGGTGTAGCTGGGTGGGTTTCAAGTTCCAATTTCAGTTCAGCAGTTCCCAGACAAATGGGCTTGCTCTGGTTTCACTGAAGCTGAGGCAGGACTCCTATTCATAAGCTCATTGCTTATTTTGGATTAGGTAAAAAGTAAATAATGTGAATAGCATTGTTCTTTCATTTGTCCACTTAACTATGTAATGGATTCAGTTTTGTGTAGGAACAAGTGCCAGGACAGACAGTAATTTGCTGGCTTCTCTAACTTCTGGGAGATAAAACCACTTCAGCAGAAGGCCATTGTTTTCCTTGTCATTTCACAGTAGATTATGTAATAATTGCATTTAAGCCATTTCAGTGCAGTTAACGTTTCCTTCATTTGAGGATGACAGCATGATTGCTTTTTTCAGGGACTGTTGTGGCAAAAACATCACCATTTCTAGGTTGTTGGATATTACCTTCTGCTTGCTTTCTCTGCTACATTAGCTGTAGCACTGAGAACAGAGACAATAAAACCCATATTATTTCCTGTTCTGTCAGCTTGGCATGCTGATTTATCTTTTGGTCATGTATGCAGGGTGGGGAAGGATGGGTCCTTCACACTGCCCTCATGGTCTGCATTGCTATTGTAAAAACACATGCCGGTGAACTTGTTGAAACTGAGGCAGAAATTTCAAGAGAGGGTTTGGGAAGGGTATAAAGAGCAAGACCTGCTTGATTGTCCTTCATAGGCTAAACCTAGGTGGACTTGATCTTACCATGATTGAACTCCACTATAAAAATGAAACCCTACTCTTTTCTATGCTTTCTTCTTAAAGAAGGTTATTATAAAATGTGCTTCTTCAGTTGTATCTCCTGAAAAGATGCAATTAGTAAACAAGATCAGAGCCTGGGAAAAGGCAGACTTTCTTACCAATAAAGTCTCTAGTGTTGAGAGTGAGTTGATCTATTGCATGAAAGGAGGAAGATAAGAAACCCTGTATATCTTCCCCATGTACTGGAGTCTCTACTGTGACAGTGGAAACTTGTGGAGGGTTTGTCTTAATTTTATTTTGCAGCACAGCATTTCTGCTGGCAAAAGCACAATGTTGTTTTTGTAAAATAAGCTATTTGCATAGAGAATATTATTTTTTGAGTAATAAATCCTGCAGTTGTTGTCATCCATCACTGAAGCAGCTTTTTCCTACAGGTTCCCATGCCTGAACTGCTAGTCCCTGGTGTACTGTGAGTACTACTAAGATCCTTGTGCCAAAGGCGTGAATTTTTCTTTCCTTCCCATTTAAGAACTAAACAAATGTCTGAAGTTACCTATTGCAGATATGCTCAAGCACTTCATAATTCATCACAGGCTGTTCATAATAACAGAATCATTTAGGCTGGAATAGACCTTTAAGATCCAACTGTAAACCTAACACTGCCAAGTCCACCACTAAACCGTGTCCCTAAGCACCACATCTACATGTCCTTTAAATACCTCCAGGGATGGTGACTCCACCACTTCCCTGGGCAGCCTGTTCCAATGCTTGACAGCCCTTTCGCTGAAGAAATTCTTCCTAATATTCAGCCTAAACATCCCCTTGTGCAATGTGAAGCCATTTCCTCCTATCCTGTTGCTTGTTACTTGGGAGAAGAGACTGACACCCACCTCGCTACAGCCTCCTTTCAGGTAGTTGTAGAGAGTGTATAATGTATGCAGTAATTCTTGTGTTGACACTGTGGTGGTGGTTTTTTTTCTTCTGTGTCTTAAATTAAAAATGAACTAAGATGCTCTGTGATCAGTGTGCAGTCACTGCTGTCCCCCTGCCCCTTCCATGGGACTCTGGCTTTGGCAGTGTTTACCAGTGGAAGTTTATAATGAAGAAAGCTGAGGGAGACAAAAAAAAAACAAACCTGTGAGTCAATATGGGCAGTGATAAACTGATAGCTCAGCATTATCCTGGCTTGATGAGCAGCCAGGTGAGGCTGGCTGCAGTAACATAGATGACTGCATATCTGATACTGCTTGGAGTCTGCCATGTGACTGATGGGCACGAGCTGAATGCAACCATTTTTTGTATTTATCAACCAGGTTGAGCTGATAAGTTCATAAGAATTAAGGGTCACGCATTTTGTGGGGTTGAGTTAGATCTGATGGAGAGCTGATTCTGTTACCTAGTCTCCCAAGGCAGACGTCTTGTTTTGTTGTTTGTTTTTTTTTTTTTTTAAATCTTGGACTTCTGGTTTAGATCTTGTCATGG
>JAVJGG010000094.1:14370923-14388618 GCA_035590195.1 Aviceda cuculoides | reverse complement strand
TCAGCTGCCCTGGCTGTGTCCTGTGCCAACTTCTTGTGCCCCTCCAGCTTTCTCACCAGCTGGGCTTGAGAAGCTGAGAAGTACTTGATTTTAGACTAAACATTACTTAGCAACAACTGAAAACATCAGGGTGTTATCAACATTCTTCCATACTGAACTCAAAACACAGCACCGGTACTAGGAATACAATTAACTCTATCCCAGCTGAAACCAGGACAATCTGCAATGTCTGGAAAAATAACCTTCTGTAGAAACTGCTCTGTCCTGTTTGAAGAGTGCAGGTGTGTGCTCTTACAGGTTTCGCCCTATACAGGTTTGTCCCTGTGAGCATGCCAAGGTAGTATGCCATGCTATGGGAATGGTGGGAAGGTACAGAGGAGGACACCAGGGAATTTTGATGAAAATCATATAGAGGTAGCTGGAAGAAAAATTCACTTTAGTGTCTGTCGGATAATGTGAGTAGCAAAGCTGCAGTTCTGTGCTTACATACTAAACTTGCATGTTGAGATGTATTGGAACAGCATATTATGCTCTAAACTTTCAAAAAGTTGAAAATAAGCTGCTGCTTTTGCCTAATGTGATTGATTTACTGTGGGCAGTGGTTACAATGTCTATAAGCACAACTTTCAAATTCTTCAGGATGTATTATTAAACTGGTAAGGTCTAAAATATTTTGTGATTATTTTCACTTTCCTGCTGGTTTTCTTGAATGTAGATCTTGTTTCCATAAATTGATAGTGGCTTTCAACTTCTCTCCTGTCCAGCAGTGTGTGTGTGTGTGTGTGCATGTGTGCTCAGAAGGCAGAGCTGTATCTGAAAGCAAATCAGATGGTGGTGGAATTGTGCTTAAAAAATGTTACTTACAGTCAGTCCAGTGAGGGTGAGGTACTAGAATAAAGATTTGATTTCTGTGGAAAGTGAGAACTACGGCCTCTAACTCTTCCATTGGATATTTTTTCTCTTCATTGCCTTTCCCTTTCTATTAACCTTCCCAACAGCAGAAACATCTGACTTTGGTACTTATTTGACTAGAACTGTATAATAAAGCCCTGAACAAATTTCTTTGTCTTTTCTGAAGCTATACCTCAGCAGACTGTCTAAGCAGACGTGATGTGTTTCTGCATACTTAAGGTATGTTTTGAGGTTTCTCGCTTTAGGATTTATGTGGATTGTCTGCGACAGCAAGGACAGCCAACTTGCTTTGTGGTGGTTTCAGCAAGTGAGAAAATAACTGTGTGCACAGTGTTTCTCTAACGTTCACAAGCAATTCTGCTTTTAGTGACACTCTTCAGAGTAAGGTGGAATATTCAGGGGGTGATATTGGGCCTTATGTTTTCATTGTATAACTTGCCAAAGAGAGAAGGATGCGTGTGTGGAGGGGGTTTGAGACAGTGAATCTATGTGGGATCTGGGTGAAATTATGAACAATAAAATAACTATGAAAATCAGCTGGAATTTCATAAGCAGCTAAGCTATGACCATCTAAGGCATGCTGAACGAAAAGGACATGTCTAAAGTAGAACATGCTAAAATGAGGAGTGTCCGTACAGTCTGGCATGAAGCCAAGTGCATACTGAATTGGGTCACTGCTTTAAGTGTGTTTCCCCTCTTTAGAAAGACATACTCATCCTTTGCAACAAGGAACCAAAACAGAATGCTAATATAATGAAAACAAATTTAAAAGCATTTTCAATTAGCATGCTGGTCTATTCCCTTGTGCTTAGAGAATCAATGAGCTCCTTTGTAAGGAACAGAAACATTTCCATAGTTGAATATACATAAGGCCCTGGAAATGCAGAAAGAATAACAACCAGTTGCTTCTAGAAAACTTGCAAATCTTTATAAGCATTGTATAAGCCTCAGAATCTCATTCTTTGGCGATCATAGGGAGTCTTGCAAATAGACCTGTTTCGAAGAATTGAAATAAAGTGAGATATCAGCATGTCCAATTTAAAGATTTGGAACTTAATCTTTAAATACTGAAACACTGATCCCAGGGACTTCTGCATGATTACTTATTTCTGGGTAATCTTACTATTTGGTTTTTTTGTTTGTTTGTTTTTTATAAACTTGAGAATGTACCATGTGACACTGAATTAATTTTCCTATTGTGATCCTTGGGATCCTGTGTGCTTTTGTTAATTCTGAGGTTTCACAGCCTGCTTTCTCTTGTAATCAATCATCTTGTACAGTCTGTGAGTAGTTACTGGAATGCCTAAAATAGTGCTGTGCCAGACCTGATTCATATCAAATTTGGGTTGTAAATATGCAAAACTAGTGCTTTTCTGAAAAGAGAGGATGGTGAAATAGAGGGCTCATAAACCCTCCTTTCCTGATGGGATGAAAACTAAGATTCTTTACTGGCTTCACTCACTCCTTGAGAGATGCAAGGTGAAATCTGTGTCTGACTCCTTTATGATGACTCTTCTCAGCAGAAGTAATACTGGAGAAAAAAAAATAAGAGATGTCCAAATTGGCTCAGTACCCACTGCTTTAGCAAACTAACTTACCCCTTCAGCTCTCCATGTGCAATTTAAAATTTTAATGTCATTTAACATAACTGGTTGCACAAACATTCCTTGCCTTTAAAGGGCACAGGGAAACTGTAGTGGGAAAAATGCCTGTTCTTTATGGTGTTGCACGAAAACTGTCAAAGATAAATAGGCAAGGCCCATCTCTGTGAAAAAAGGCTGTCTTGTTAATAAGATTGTTAGTAGCTCTCTAGAAAAGGGTTTCAACTAATGACGGACAAATTAGAGCCTAGAAGGAAAAGAACCAGGAGCTCTCTACAGCCCACCACATGTAGTTTCCATTGCTTTCGAAATGGCGTATTGTTCCTCTTCCCTAAGTGCCCTTTAAGGCACTGCTCTGCAGAACAGCCCTCTAGTGTTAATGGGTGAAGTGCCAGTAGGAAGGCTCAGAAATCTGCAGTTATTCATAATCTTTTGTTCTTGCATTCATGATGCAATGCAAACGGTGAGTCCCTGTGGAGGAGGTGGGCTGACTTTCTTAATCCATGCTTACCATAATGATGTATATTTGGCCACAGTTAAGAAAGTTAAGAACAGAGTTGTTCTTTCATTGCCCCGTGCTATTGTGTGAGGGAATCTTAATCTCCTGGTACATTGTGTCCTCTTGACACCGCATCAGGAAATCTGTTGTCATTTGCTTCTAAAACATGAATGACAGCAGAATAAACTTAGTGAAGGGGCAATTTACTGGTAGAGCAAGAATTGAATAAAGGCCTGCTAGGCTAATGTCCCAGCTTCAGGGGTGTCTATTTATCACTTAACAACAGTTACTGCTTGTTTAAAGCCCATGGTGGCAGGAGGTTGTGTGACTTAGGTGGCTTTAAGTTAGAGGTTCAGCGATGAACCAAATATGGCCATGGTTTGCAGCTGCCTGCACTGCCCATTATCAAACTGTACCACGGTAGCACAAATAATCTCTTAAGACAGTCTCAACTAGAAATATCAGCTCCTCCTTTCTATTACATGCTTTTGTTTTTTTTAATTATCCTGTAAAAGTGAGGAGAAAGGTAAAGTAAAAACACAAAGCTTTCTTCTTTGTGTCCTGCTGAGCTGTAAGATTTAGCCTTGTTTCTTACCTTGTTTCCTGTACCAAAAGCATGTCTTCATAACTTGAAAAGCTGATTTCTGTAGTGGAATGGTAGCTGTGTTTGTATATACAGCGATGCAAAAATGCTGTTGTTCTTGACAGCAGTAATAAGGCTGTGCAATGAAAAATAGATGGGACTGGGTGCCAGTCAGGTAGTTTGATCATTTTTGAGTATGCCTTGACTGATCTAAGATGTGCCAGCTTCTGCGTGGAGTGGCTTTACTGCAGTCTAGCATTTATCTAGGTTTAAATAAACATATGGTTCCTTATGTTATTAATTGTGGCTTCACCTCTTGCAGTCTAACAGAACAAGAATTGGGGAAGAAATGTGAAAAAAATCATATAGGCAACTTTGGACTGAAGAGAGCTTGGGATGATATTACATCATTTCTATGAACTGTTTTTATCCTGTAGATTGTTTTTTCTCTGTCTCCCTTGATTCACCACATCTGGATCCTGGTCAATAGTCTGAGGATACATCTGGTGTTGATCACTTTTTATAGGCATTTAACTTGCATTTATATAATGTTGTGTTTGTGCAGTGAGGAGTGACTACTGTCTTATTTGGACTTAAAAGGATGTCATCTAGAATTCAGTTGATAAAACTGTTACTTATTTTGAACCAAAGTGTCCAGTAGCTTTTTACATGAGTTTAGAAAGCTTCAATTTCAGATAATTACTGCCTTTAAGCTGCTGTATTGAGAGTTTTTACATAATGGATCTAATTTATTTGTGAACAGGGTCATAGGCAGGGACTAGAAATGCTAACGGCTGCTTCAAGCAGTCTCTGTAGGCTTCAGCTGGACAACTCCAAGGTGTGCAGCTCTTGTAAAACTTAGTGTGCATGACATGCATACAAACTTAGGATCAGCTATTACAGGCATTGGTGTTGGAGGATCAGCTATCTCAGGCATTGGTGTTGGTGGTATGGATAAATCCCTTAATATTTCAGACCTTGTAACTGGAGCTTTCTTGCAAATGAGGATGCTGAATATCATGATACCACTGATACATGGTACTTGCTTCTCACTAAAGCAATATCCTGATGCTGGAAGCCAGATGGGAAGGGAGAAATGTCACAAGGACATAACTGGGGACAAATGCTGCAAGGTGTTTGTTGTAAACACATGGGGTGAATTGTGGCACTGACTCATTTGCAAGGACAGAGGAAGACAGGGTTTCTAGCTACTGGTGGTATTAGATCACAATCTGTCCAACCCATATATAAGGAGTATTGGAGTAGGGAATTTTTTCTAATCTCATAAGCATACTGAAACTAAACTGAACTTACTCGAGTCCTGGAACTTCCCCCAGACAATAATTACACAACACAGTCAAAATGGGTGTAGAACTAACAGATCCCTGGATAAATTTTAATAAGCGTATTTTCTACAACCAAGTTTTAAACAAAAGTATTTTGTTAATGTTAGAAAGTAAACTAACATGCATCGAGCTTACTTCTTAGCTCTTTATGCTGTCATTGAAGAGGGCCACAAACTGTTTTGCTGGCTACTGTTGCCAAGTGGGATTTTTGGTACCTCCTCTTGCCTAACTGTAGTCTTCTTCCCTGGTCTTTTCCTCTGAGCCCATTTGGTCTGTGGTGTAAGAGGGTGACCCGTGCAAATGGTCAGCACCTCTTCACGCTGGCCTACTGTCCTGGCGTTGTCTGGGGTAGAGTGAATTTTTCTTCTTAGTAGCTGGTGCAGTGTTTTGGTCTTAGTGTGAGAGTAATGTTGATAACACACTGATGTTTTAGTTGTTGCCGAGTAGTGCCTATCCCGAGTTAAAGATTTTTCAGTTTCCCATGCTCTGCCAGCAAGGAGGTGTACAAGAAGCTGGGAGGGAGCATGGCCAGAACAGCTGACCTGAACTAGCCAAAGTTCCATAACATAGAACATCATGTTCAGTATATAAATGGGGAGGGGGGGTTGGATGGGAGGGGTGGATCGGTGCTCGGGCATCAGTCAGCAGTGGTGAGCAATTGCATTGTGCATCTCTTGTGTTTTCTTGGGTGGTTTTTTAATTATTTATTTTATTTTATTACATTTCTTATTACTGTTATTGTTGTTGTTTATTTTTAGTATTACATTTTATTTTACTTGTTATTCAATCGTTCTTGTCTCAACCCACAAGTTGAAATGAGTTGAAATGCAAGCTTCTGCTGCTGCTTCAGAAGAGTTCTTGGAATTTTTTTTAGTTTGGAGGAGTAGGAAGGGGATGGGTTTTGTTGGTGGTTTGTTTTTGGTTTGGTTCCTCCCCCCCCCCCCCCAGAGGAAAACAAAACAAAACCCCAAGAAAGAATGGGGGAGTTAAAACAAATAGAACTTGATGAGACTAGAAAAACCCTTACTGCTTTAGCTAGCTATGTGAAAAATGTGTTTCATTAGACTGTCCATATTGCTGTTTTCCAGACACTGTCAAAGGAAATCACTGATGGGTAATGCAATGGAAATAAATAAATTTTCTTTCTCCTTTTCCCACCCCTTTCCCCAGCAATCCTTTGCATCCATGTGTTACAACTTTCTTCATGTGTTTTCCAAATGACCAGCTGCTTTGTAGTTCTAATATGCACCTTTCTTTTAATTTTAGGTTCTGTCTTCATTTTGCTGACTCAAACCACAGATTCCAAGGAAAGGAGGGGGAAGTGGAATAAAATACTCAAGTGCCAGAGGGAATAAAATACTCAAGTGCCAGAGGAAGAGCCAGACTAGCCAATGAAAATTATTGTTACTAAACTATAGACTGGTCTCACACGTAGTGGGGAGGAAAAAAAAAATTGCTGTCGATTCGAAGCTTATAAAATGACTTTTGCAGACTTTCCTCATTGAACTTCAAATAGGCTAAAAGCCTTCAACTAGGGTTGAAGTAGGGAATGGAAATATGACTCCTTGCTGGTGTCTTCCATCTTCCACCCCCTTTGCAGGGTTTTTTGTTTGAGGTAGGGAATCCTGAACAAATTGTATGGCATCAGTAAAACTTACAGTTGATGGTTATGGATGACATAGGAACTTCAGATTTATGTCTCTGCAATGACCCTGATTAAGGCAAAGGTTGAAAACCGCTCATCAGCTACTTTATCAAAACTTGTAGTAACTATTATGGTTATGCTTTCTCTCTCTTTCTAAGATTTGAACTCTGGGGTGATGTTCCCTGGAAGGCATGAGCAGATAAGTCATCCTTTTGGATTGGAAGCGGAAATAATATGAGAATGCCCAGAAGAGGCTTAGTAATTCAAGCCAGGACTCGTTGGCTATTAGTGGGCCTTGCTTTACTATTCAGTTTAGTCTTGCTCATGTATTTGCTCGAATGTGCTCCACAAACAGATGGTAATGGATCTCTACCTGGTGTCATAGGTGAAAACATGGGTAAAGAGTACTATCAAGCTCTCTTGCAGGAACAAGAAGAGCATTATCAAAACCGAGCTACCAGTCTGAAACGTCAGATTGCCCAGTTAAAGCAAGAGCTTCAGGAAATGAGTGATAAATTGAAATCCCTGCAGGAGAAAAAGAGCCCCAAGGTCAATGGTATGAACTACCAGGGCACCAAAGAACAAACATCCAATGATCTCCTAGAGTTTCTTCATTCCCAGATTGACAAAGCTGAGGTGAGCGTTGGGGCCAAACTGCCTAGTGAATATGGCGTCATTCCTTTTGAAAGCTTTACGTCCATGAAAGTATTCCAGTTGGAGATGGGGCTTACTCGGCATCCAGAAGAGAAGCCTGTTAGAAAGGATAAACGAGATGAATTGGTGGAAGTTATTGAGGCTGGCCTAGAAGTTATCAATAATCCAGATGAAGAAGATGGACAAGATGAAGATGATGGAGTAGGAGAGAGGCAGCTGTATAGTGAAAATGATTTTATAGAAGGTATGTTTATTACATGCTTTCCAGCCTGTTAACAGAATGTCACAACAAGCATTTAATGGTGTTTGTATTTTTAGGGGTTTTACCTACTTGAATATAGTCTTGAACAGTAATTACACAGTAAGAACCTTTATTTCTAATGATGAGAATATTGCTGCTTCATTATCTTGTGTTTTGAGTAGGGAGCAAGAAGTCCATTTCAGAAGAAGGGCTCATAAAAAGAAGTGTACAGGAGAAGCTGTATCCACTTAAAATACCAAGGCATTCATAACTGATTGTAGCTGAAGTCAGTGTGACACAACTGCTTATGGTACTAAATAACTGAAAGACTTCCAGTGAAATTGGTGGCAGTGGGAGGGAGAAATTTGATTCACCTCTCGTTTCTGCATAGTTAAGCAATTCAGTATGAAGCTACAGGGTTTTTCTTCACTCATCTCTATGCCACTTTTAGTTAATATTCAAGCTTTTGACCCTCTTGGAGTTGACATACTTGTATTGGAGGGAGAACATTGGTAGGCTAACGTGTTCTGGTTATGTCAGCTGAAAACTTGGTGTTCTGAATAGACCCTTCATGGTATACTATTTAAGGGGTCCGCTAAGCTGTGCAACCTTGAACTGTTCTCTTCTCTCTTCAGTTCTGTCTCAGTGCTTGTAAGTTTAATTACAGAACATGTTATAAAAGCAAATATAGCAGTTATGGTTTCAACACTTAGTGACACCCTTAAAAGAGGCATTGGTGATAATTCCTATAGACGCTGGCTTTCAAGGTAGTGTAATGCTGATGGAGATAAGTATTATCAACAACTGCCCTAGTACCTCTCTTTTGTATTTACAGTATTACAGTTCATGCTGCCATAAAAAAACCCAAATGTTGGACCATGTTATAAAAGCATTACTGTAAGAGCAAAAGGGATTCTGGATCTCAGCAGTACTGATGTCTGCACTATTAAGCAAACATGCTGGAGAAAGGTACCGTTGGCCTTGAAACAATCAGTTCTTTCACTGTAAGATGATGTAATTGGTCTGAAGCACAAAAAGTATCTGCTTTTAACAGCTACTGTGTTTAAAGTTTAATGCAAGTACTCTTCTTCCAGAAGGTGGGGCAGGGTGTAGAATCCACTTAGTTGTGTCAGTATAATACAGCAGTGCAGTGTTGGATTTTAGTAACAGTTTTCACTTAAGACCATTATTTTATCTGGAGGTACTCGTTCTTGCAGCCTTATAATTGTTTTCTTTTTATATTAAGTGTGCAGCTGCTTTCCTTTGCTGTTTTAGATACTGCTTATACTCTAGTGGATTTTTTTTTTTTTTGCCGTTACCAAAATAGCTGTTTATTTTTCTTGGTGTACTACCTTTAATGACTTCAGACCTCTAAGAAAGCAAGCAGATTTAGGACCTTAGAGCTGTACTTCATACCTCTGTCTCTGTTCACAGCAGTATATTGAGAATTGGTTTTGGAAATCAAACTAATTTCCTTTTGCTGTAAAGGCAGTCTCTTCAAGCATAGAATTAAAGGAGCTATAGAAAAAGGAAAGTATTTTTATGCTGTAGCTCTTCTATGGGTGTGTTAGCAACTAGCTGTAGTGATACATATCAGTGTCTTTTTTTTAGACAGAAGTTGTGGCCTGTGTGGTTCGGGTTTTTTGTATGTGCGAATACTACTGGCTAGTTTAGACAGTGGGCCAGCTAAAAAAAAAAGGCTGCTTCTGAATATTTACACCTTTTTTTTTTCCTATTTTTCCAAAACTTAGGGGTGAGAAATGGAACCAGCTGGTAAGTGATACCTGCAGGTCCCTCACCCTGCAGTCCTGTGACTGGGCTCTAGCGTGCTACCTCTGTTGCCAGTTTGTGCATCCTTGTTTGATGGAAGTCCGCTTGGAAAGCTGATGCCTTTCCATTTGGAAAATACTGCTCCCTTAAGCTATCATAAACTGGTGGGTTCAAGTTTTATAGCAGACTTGGTATATCTGCTGAAGTCACAGTAGGTCCTGTAAGTTTCCGAAGAGCACAACTAAATTGCTGCTGGATTAGCATTGCTCATTTAGAAAAACAGTTTGTTAAAGTCAGCTTGAGTTAAAACAAATAGTTTAAGGTCAGTATCTTCTTCAATTGCTAAAAGATTATTTTGTAATAAGTGATTTAGGACTAAGACTAGAGTTTTACACAATTTGAAACAGGAAGCTGAGAAACTTGGTGTGTGGATTGGTTTTTTTTGGTCCTAGGGCAAAAGAGAAAACATGAGACTGCATTAGTTAGCACATGACCATTGTATTTTATGCTTAATATGGGTAAACTGATTTTGCTTTTGTTCTGAATTGCAGGAATTTTTTCTCAAAACTAATGCATATCTATCTACAAAAAATTACCCACAAAACTGTGACACAAGTACAAGCTGAACTAGAAACAGGCATTTTTATTCTGGAAGTTTTCTAGCTTCCTACCTCAACAGGCTAAATTTTCATGTAGGTAAAGGTTTGGTTCTGGGAATTTTCAGCTTTTTTCCTGGACTTGTGAAATACTAGACTAAACCTTGAGCTATGTAATTTTTTTGTGTTATGTACTCTCAGGTGTATTAGTAAATCCTTAGAGAATTTGGTGGCTGTTTAAATAAGTTTAGAATCTCTTTTCTTATAATTTTACCTAATGGTATCTCTTCATCTCCACTGAGCATGTCTGAAGTTCTTCCCCAGCATTTACATTGCATCTGATGCCCAGTCAAATATCACTGTCTTGATTCGTAAAAGTGTCAAGAATTTTTTTGTTATTGTATTTTAGAGTTTACCTATATTGGACTTGTGACAACAAAGACTAATGACATGAATTTAAAATGAATCTGCCTTCTGCCCATTTAAATTTGTCTACTTTATAAATAGAAATTTCCTAAGTAAACTTTTCTGAAAAAGTACACTTAATTACTCAACAATACGTGGTAGTCTGAATCTACTGATTTTCATTACTCTAGCACTGCGTAGGCCAAAAAACTTCAAAATACGTGCTGTTAGATGCTAACTGTCTTGCTGCTGCTGGTTTTTTTGCTCTGTGCCCTCGATTTAACTTCATGCAGCTCCTTTGCTGCATGCTCAGCCTCTATGATCTGTACATGAAGATGTTCTGGCTTCTCCCAGTGGTGCAAAGAAGCTGTATCCACAATAGGGAGCAACCTGTTCAAGTGTTATCCAAACTGATGTTATTGTTAGTGTTGTGAGGCAAAGTAATGATCCAGATCTGTTTTGGAGTTGTGATTAGGCAGAGCTGCCACAGCCACATCATGGCTATTGGCAGGCTTTGAGCAATAACACGAAGTAAAAAAAAAAAAAAAAAAAGATTTGCAAGTATGCATTGCAACTACAAAGATACTCTCTGAAAGCTCCAAATTACTTTTCACAAGGCTCAGTTGAATTGCTCTGCTGATGAAGAGAAAACCAGCAAGTTTCTCAGCTCTGCAGGGCTTCGTTTGCTGTATTGTATACCTTTTTTGCTTTGCTGCAACCCAGAATGAAGCTTCCAGAATTCTAGTATTAACAGAACAAAAATCTGACCCTAAAAAAAGTATTGTTGTGCAGTTGCTGTTGGTGAAACTCTTTGAAGCTGTGTTTTTTTCTTAGTATTTCCATTAGGTGTAAGCGTATGAGAAGCAGGAGTACGCTATTCTGCTTGGATGGAGAGTATCCCTAGAGAGGATAGAAGTTGCAATATTGCATATTTTCACAAATTAAGGGGTCTGGGACTCCAAACAATGAACCTAATTGCTGAATTGGGCATTCTAAGATAGTCCTGGATTAAAAATAGATTTCTTTGAGATCTGTGTTTGATAATATTGAGAAACAGAGATAAGTAAGATGGGACAAGCATAATAGTACTGCTTCTCTCTTCTCTTCTTCCCTTTCTTCAGAAGCCTGTGACATTAAGCCTTGAATAATGATGCAAAACTTGTCGAGGCTTCATGGACATCTGTACTTTACTATCAGTGTAACTGGTTTATTTGGGTTACATTTATCAGTGCAATGAGTTTATTTTTTCAAGAGATTAAAAGCTCCTCCATTGGATATACATTTAAAATTAACTTTTGGAAAATAGAGGTATTAGCACTTTTAGAGAAATTAATTACCAATTAGCTGATCTCTAATAAAGGTCTTGTTTTTGAATGTCTACCAGAACTCAAGTGCTGCTGTTTGAGTCCATTTCTCTTGCTTCTGTGTTTCTAGTTAGAACTGGGCAAAGGCCAGAAACTGTCTTTAGGTCTGAATCTCAAGGGAAGACTCCCCACCCATCCTTGGCATGTAAAAATTGTTTATTTCAATGCTGCAAGCTCAAAGGCAGAAGTCTTCCAGAGTCCTTGCCATCCATAAAATGCTGTGGACTGTTTGTCATGCAAATGCCCCCTTTAGTATGTCCTGCATAAGACCAGAAACTGTCCAGTGTCCTGGGAATTTCAATGCAAAATTTTAATGCACACAAAAAGATAGGACATGTCTTAAATTCCATAGACCAAACCATTTCTTGGTAGCTTTCTTGATGGTTATAAAATAAGGAATAGTATTTGCAGCAATAGAAGAACAGCTTTTTGGATTTGATAGTAATTGATCCCCAGTATTCCTAGATTTAATTTGTTTGGTGAGAAACAGAACTTCTGCAAAGGCAGTAAAGCTTCATGGACCAGGAACATTAACAGCTGTTAAATTATTTCTGCTGCTTTTTACCTCTTTGCTTATAGAGCTCTATTTTGGATGGCAGCCAGTGTGTGCTAGTTGGAAGGTCAGATAGCAGGCTTTATTACATGAGTCAGTCCCCAGTGTTAAAAACCTGAATACACTTAAGAAGTAAACCAGATGTAGTTTCTTTTTCTGGCTGTTCTCAATTCTGGCTTCTGTGTATACAAGCCTTAATCCCATAAAATTATTCAAATTAGTAGATTATCTGTGGAGGCTAGCTCATAGCAAGGAGAATAACTCGAGCACATACTTACTTACTATTTAAAAGAAGTGTGGCGCTGGTAGGATGTTGAGATTAGAAAGTTTAGAATCTTACTTTCCAGCAACTAAATGTTGGCAAGGCGCTACTCAAATTCAGACTTGCATATTAATGTCTTTATGAAGTTACAGCAGCATTTTTTTTAAAGTTACTTTATTCTACAGATTTTTATTCTGTCCTACAGTCTTTTGTTGTAGACTGACATCTTAAGCTTATCGTTTGATTAAAGATAACCTATTGGCAACTGACACGCTTTTTAAAAACTTCACTTACATTGTAAATAGTATTTTCATCTGTAAACAGCTATTGGATACTAGAGAAAGGAATATACTATACAATACCGAATGTTAATTTACGCAGGAGTATGGGTACAAAGTATTTGCTGCATGTTGTGTGAGAGCATGGTGGGCAAACACCATGGTGCATCAGCTGCTCCAATAACCAAGAAGCTGCTTTCAAGCTACATCCCTGGACTAGGCAGCACAAAGGTTGGTGTGGAGAAGGATTGAGAGGGATAAAGGACCTTTTTCTGCTTCTAACAGTCAACACTGTGGACTTTCTTACTTTGAAACACCCTGTTTGGTACTTGTAATTAATACTGACTTGAAACTGTAATGCTTTTCTTGAGCATTAAAATGTGGTGCATATTTTATGCAGCTCTGTGTTCACAAAGGAATAAATGTGGATTTCTCCCTCTAAAAGGAGGACATTGCAAAACTTTGTTCAAAGGGTAAAAAGGATTTAAGTGGAAAAGTTAGATTCAGTCACCATTAAATTCCAGTGTGATGGCACCAGCTTGTTCTGCTACACCCTGTCTCCCACAGACCCTGTGTGGTGGTCATCCACGTTTCGCATTGGGTCTGCCAGTGCACGTGCTCGCCCGCAAGAAAGAGTGCATTACAGAGCTCAATATTGGAGGGGAATAGGGAGCTTGCTGTGAAAGAGTGGATGTTGGGTGGCCAGAGGACAGAGGCAGGAAGAGGGAGCATCAGCGAATGAAACTGGATTTGGTTTGGGGGGAGGCTGGAGCAGAGGATCATGGAGGGAGTCAGGCAGATTTTGGGAAAGGACTCTGTGAGGGAGCCTGGGGTATAGGGGAGCAAAGTTGGGGCAAGGTGGTGTACATGTTCCTTTGCTTCTCGTATTCAGTGAGAAGGTAATGGGAGGAGGGGAATGCGGAGGAGTATTGGCCTGGTGATAGGGAGAGAAGCAAAGCTGTAAGATCGCTTCTTTGTAGTTCCTGAGACAGACAAAACCAAGCTCCTCTAAGTTTGAGGGCTGTTCCCTTCACATGCCTTGACCCCTCTTGATTTCAGTTGCAAAAAAGACGACAACAACAACAACAAGGACAGTATCAATACTGAGCACAGGAGATGACCCTTTGTGTCACCAGCACATCTACCCTGTGCCCTGCCACCTTCTGTCTGGGTGGGAGGCAGGGAGAGGATTTCAGCTGCTCTGGAGGCTGGCTTGCAGGAGAGGCAGTTCAGGCCTGCCGAGTGAATGGAAGTACACTAGTTGCATGGCATAAAGGCAGATGTGTTCATCCTGCTTGGGGATATGCAGCTCTTCATAACTTTCTCAATGGTCTGTGTGGCCAGCTCAATTGAAAGTTGTTTAGTTCCTAGTGTAGCTTATGTTTCTTCTCTATAATATACCTTCTCCTTGTGGGGGAGAGAGGAGAGCTGAGATAGGATGAACATAGGGTAGTTCTGTTGGTGGATTTTTCCTGTCATCGTTTTGTACTCTGATTAGTATAGATTCAGGATTACCAACACAGAGCTCATTTCAGTCAAAGCCATCGATGAGTCTTGGTCTTTTCCTTTGTGGTGTGACATTAGAGAGGCTGGTGGCTTGAGTTGCTTCCTTGATGGCCCTTAAATGAAAGCGATCAGCTAACCTAAATATTTATTTGTTCTGAATGGGATAGATTTCCCTGCCCATTAGGTGTAAAATTTCTCTAAATAGATAATCCAGTTTATAGAGATCTGGTATTGTTTTCTCAAAGTGCTACAGCTATGTAGAAAACTTCTGCTTACTTTTTTTTTTATAGCTACAGTATAATGCCGTTATCCTTACTTATGGGATAGAAAGCACTGTAGCTAGTGGTCATCAGTGAAAACAGTTCTAAAGCATTCCAGCGTTTACTGCATGGATTATTTTTTTTAGATATCACATTTCAGATTTTACAGGCTTTGTCAAGCAAGTTATTGTGTCTTTCGTTCTGCCCACAGCTTGTGTTGTGTTGATTGCTGGCCAGATGATCTCAGCTTTCACTGTGGGCTAGCTCAGGGGAAGATCCTTACTGAAAGGCTTAAGAACAGGCAATATTAGATTTCAGCCATGCTTTTCCATAGCACATAGTTGAATTCACTTTTTCTTGGGAGGACCCAACTCTAATTCCTCCTGAGAAGTGGATGTAGGACCATAAAACCTATCTAAGAAGCAGGGGAAGCTGGAGGTTGTTTGAGATTGTTTTACAGATCTGGTATAAGAAGGTAGGAGGGTGATTGTGATAATTGGTGGTTTGTGGATTTTTGTTTGTTTTCAGGAAAACCCCAGAAGCTTTCTCCCAAAAGCTTTATTTTTCTCTTTTATAGTTCTCAGGAAAAACAGTGTTTCTGAAATACAATTGCTGGGATCTCTGACTTTACAAATTACTTGTGTGACTTATTCTTCAGGTTACTATCGTACAGAAAGAGATAAGGGGACACAGTATGAGCTGTTTTATAAGAAGATGGATGGCATGGAATACAGGCATGTCACCTTGTTCCGACCTTTTGGACCCCTCATGAAAGTGAAGAGTGAAACAGTCGATATTTCTAGATCAATGATTAACATTATTGTCCCTCTTGCTGGAAGAACTGAGGCATTTGCACAATTTATGCAAAACTTTAGGTAGGTGCGTGAGATTATATAGTGAGCTATATTGCTGATTTTCAGTATTTGTTTCATTTTCGAAATGAATTTCTGTTCCGGTGGACTGGCGACAGGACTAACAATTCCAACATTGTGTGCAACTGCCTTGGGATGTTTGTAATCGAACCGATTGTGTGGAGAAAATGTTCCTTCTAAAAGCCTTTAAGGGATTCTCAAACTGCACCAAAACCCCTTTTAGACTGAATGCCAGGACCACTGTGAACCTGGACACAGATGATCTTAAACATCATTTCTGTATTTACAACAGTTTTTGAGCTCCTGTTTAAAAAACAAGGTGTTGGAATAAGACACACAGTATTGGAACCTTCTGATTCAAATGGGAAAGATGGGGAAAGAAGAGGGGAAACATCTTCTGTGTTTTCTTTAGAAGCTAGTTGAAGTCTTATCAGAATACTTAAATCTGCTAATACTTTTAAATGCAATAGCTTTACCTGAAGCTTCTGCTGTGTTGCAAGTAATTGCTAATATCAGCTTATCTTTGTGCTTATAGGGATGTGTGTATTCATCAGGATAAGCGTGTTCACCTCACAGTGGTGTATTTTGGACAAGATGGGCTATCAGAAGTAAAAAGCATCCTAGAATCCGTAGCTAGGTAAGTGTGTCGATCCAATGTCAGTCAATACAAACTATATTGATTGGCATTTAAAATGGTTTTCAAGAAGGATGAAATAATAAAAAGAATAATTTTATAGTCTATTACAGGTTAATAGGAAAAGTAAGCTTTATTTACAGTACACTATTTTTTGGTTGGCATTTTACAGCTTAAGTTGCAAAAGTCTCCTGAAGACTACTAAAAATCAATTTAATAGGCCAGAAAAGACTAACAGCAGTGGCTTTGAGGTTTCTGTCTGACAGTCCAAAAAACAACAGGGGTGAGTTTTGCAGTGAATATTCAGTCATGCTAACTGATTGATCAGAATTAAAGTTCTTTGGAACTGGGATGCACATTTTGATAGTTCTTCCACTGGAGAATCAGTTTTATTTAATGATAAGGAAGAGGAATATAGTCAAAGTAGGCTGGTGGGCTGCTGAGTGTGAGAAGTTAAGTTTTGCCCTCTCTCCTCTAGGTGCTAGGTAATTGGGCCCATGCTTAACCTCTGCTGTAAAACAACTTCAGACACCGTTTGTCTCAGCAAATAACATTACAGTAGTATGGATTTAAAATTTCCAAATGTTGCTTTTTGTTGCTCTGGAGGGATGGGAGAGGTAATAGCGTCTGTAAGCCTGTAGCCAAGGCGCTGCATCTCTGCCTGAGCTCTTGCGCTCCTCCCTGAGCTGGGACCCTGCTCCCTGTGTTAGCCAAGAATGAGCTGGGCTCCCAGGTGTCCATCTCCACCTCACAACGGGGGCCAGGGCTCTGCTCGGTGAAATGTTAGGCACAGGCTGTTGTGTTGGTGGCTTAATATCTGACAGCGAGTCGGCCTGGCGTGCACGGACATCTTCTAAGAAGGGAGGAATGCTTCCGCCTTCCTCTCACAGAGCCTCCCTGGCACCTAGCTTGCCGAGTGCTGGCCGCCTCTATTTCTGAGGCCTCTCTGCTGCCTGCCATGCTCCCTGTGAGACATCCTCCTCTTCTCACAGCACTGAGTCAGGTTCAGTGCTGCGAACTCAGTGGGCCTTTATCTGGTTCTTTATCTTCTTAGCGGTGCTGCTGTTGAGTATCTTTGCTCTGTTCTCAACAAGTACTGACCTCTGACGTGTCTCCAAAGTAGACACTTTGCTTGAAGGTTTTCCCTGGGTGTATTTCCAGTCTCCCTTTGCTGCTCCTTCCCTCTTCTGCAATGAGTGCAGATGTGTGTGCTACTGGTATGGAATACTGAGGAGAAGGAAACTGACTGGGTTATGGTGGCATCACCAGGCAGATGGACTTCTGCCTCGTGAGTTTCATGGTGCCAGGGCTCTGGCTTTCTGTTTCTCTCTGATGTAGTGAAGACAGAGGTATTGCTCTGATAGTCAGGACTTCTTAGTTTGTGGGGGCAAATTTTAGATGGCATTGTAATCTCAGAGAACACTTGTATTCACATCAGTTGCCAAAAGGCCTTTTAAATCTGTCTGAATGATTAAATGCAAAGTGAAGTTGTGAAGTAAGATTGAGGTCCATCTTTTTACAATGTCTAAGCTCTGACACTTAAAATAGACAACTAAGTGGAACAGGATATTTTTTCTCATCCCAATGATATAACTTTTCTTAAAAATTTCCAGAATTAAATTACTGTAAACTGCTGAAAAAGTATAAATGGTCCCTTCTGCTGCTCCCCCCCCCCTCCAATTTCTTTTGGGTTTGGTTGGGTTTTTCTTGTAGA
>JAVJGG010000094.1:14338567-14370913 GCA_035590195.1 Aviceda cuculoides | reverse complement strand
GGAAAGGCCAAGCAAGTCTGAGTACATTTATTTTGGGTTTGGTTCTGTTTTTCTTCTAGAGAAACTAACTTCCACAATTACACGCTTGTCTCTCTGAATGAGGAATTTAACCGAGGCCGGGGACTTGACATGGGTGCCAGAGCCTGGGAAAAGGGCGAGGTCCTGATGTTCTTCTGTGATGTTGATGTTTATTTCACAGCCGAGTTCCTCAACAGTTGTCGCTTAAATGCTGAGCCTGGTATGTCCCTTTACAGTTGTTCTTGTCTTGTTTGGCTTAAACTGGCCTGTGTTGAACATAGAGAAAACTAACTTGAATGGTGGAGCTTATTGAATACCATGCACCTAGGAAGATCAAAAATTCTCTGTGCACAAAAGACAATAACTTTTGCCTTAGTGTAGCTTGTTTTAAGAACATGGGGGGGTTTGTACAGTAAGTACAATTTTCACATTTTCTTAAGATTTGGCTGTCTAAAAGAAAGCTGGACAGTTTAATTGCTTTAGCGTGTAAATTTGTATAGCAAAACTCAATGTAGCACTTACGGTGGAAGAAGATTTTTGTTATACTGATATCTCTAACAAGTTTGGTTTATGTCTTCTCACACTTGTGTGGCCGTGACACATCACATACGAATGGTTGTTCAGTAGAGCTACACAATGCGCTCCTTAGACTGAGCTAATGTTCCACATTTACATCCCAAGCTCTGAAATTTTCTGACCATTTTTCTCGGGTTTGTATGAAGCTTGCTTTTCTACAACCTTCTGCCAAGAAGGATAAAGCTTTCTTGTGTTAACAGGTGTGCCAGTTAAGACCTTCTCCTCTCAAATGTTTGTTTGGGTTCTTTTTTTTAATGCTTACTCTTATTCCAGATTTGTTGCAGCCAGAAACCATTTTCTCCAAATATCAATCTGGAATGAATAGATACTTTTTCTTCACATAATAAACAGGCACGAAAATCTGCTATAAGCCAGATACTTGTATTCTGTTTCTTGCTTTTTCTTTCATTTCTGTCTGTCTCTGCACTTCATGAAACGAGTTGTATAAATAATTGGAAAAACTTTGAAGAGAGTCTTGTGAGCTTTCTCAAGGGAGTTTGGGAAACTGCTTGACAATTCATACTGACACTTTGTCACCTTTGCTTCAAATGAGACCTGAAAATGCTTCTCAAGTGTTCTGAGTTCGTGCCCAAATCAGGGTACTGAGTATTCTTGTGGGCTGTTGTCAATACATTTGTAGCACTGGCAATGCAAGAGATCCTTGAAAAATATTTATCTGGCTTCTGTAATAGGCACAGAACCGGTGTCACAGCATGATCAGGATACTCGTGATGCTTAATGCCCATGCAGGGGACATCTTGGATGTACACTCTTTTAAATGCTTGTGGAAGGAGACAAGCTTATGAAACTCAAGCTATGCAAGGTGTTACTTGGACTTGGTTATTTTTGGGCTTTACTGCATGCCATTTTTCACTGTCATCTAATGTGATATTGTGATATATAATATTTTATATGTATGTAAGTATGTATAACTATAAATGTATATGTATAGAGTATATATAAATATGTGTACATATATTTTTTTTTTAATCCTGTGGGCTCTGCCCCACTAGATGTTATGGGCTATCTAAATGGGAAATCCTAGCAGTTAGATGTTCTATTTATTTGTTTTCATTAGATGGCTAATAGCTAATATTTTACAGAATGAGAATATTTCTGGTTTCTTCTTGCCTTCAGAAAGTATGCCCACAGTGAGTAACAATTACCTTTTGACTTCCAGGGAAAAAGGTTTTTTATCCTGTGGTATTCAGCCTTTATAATCCTGCTATTGTCTATGCCAACCAAGATATACCACCCCCTGTGGAGCAACAATTGGTAAGTAGCATGATTTATTCTGGATAGAACTAGTTGTGCTTTGTATAAAACAAAATTAAGTGTAACTTAATAGTCTCTTTGGGATATCTTATGACCTTTGGCAGTGCATATCTAAACACTTTTCTCCATTATGGGCAAAGCACTTGGAAGAAAAGCTTATCAAACAGTACAAAACTCATTCTTCGATAAAATTGGAGTTCTGCCTAGATCTAAAAAGAAAAAATGTGCTATTAATCAAATGAAGTTGGTAGTTCTGATCTATGGCTTAATTCTGGCTTGGAAAGCCAGTATTTTAGAAGCATAGTGGCATAACATGGCAGCAACTTTCATCTTACGTTCCAGCAAACAAAGAAGTGGTGAAAGGAAAAAAAACTTAATGATGCTTGATAAGCTTCCCTCAGTGTTGAGACTCTTTGCTAACTACCAAGTTGCAGGAAGTGTGCCATGTAACTCGAGACGGACTAAAATGTTCAGTCAGTTGCTTGCCTCGTGCTGTGGACAGCTGTATTCTGTGCAGATTGTTTCTTTACCTTTGCTATCCAACATCTGCCAGAACCATTGGCTGTTATACTGCTGATTTCATCTTGCTTTTGGAATAGTAAACACGGCTTCTAGGGAAGCTTGTAGTCAAAATAATAAACAAATAAACCCCACAAACATTCAAGGGAATAGGTTTAAAGATAATTTGTGGCTCAGCAGAATGAAGGAAGTACTGTATTTCTGGGTCTTTGTTGCCTGAAGATGGAATGGCCACAGTCAATGTCCAGCCTGACTCTCTTTCAAGAGACTGCATAAATGAAACTGGGTTTTGCAGCTGGGACTTCTCAGGTAGACAGGTTTGGAGGAGAGAGAGTGCAGCACAGCCTTACTAAAAGAAAAGAAAACCATAACCCTCGCTCCCTATGCTGTTTGCAAGGATCCTACTGAAAGTAGGAGGGAAGCTGTTGCATGTGGCTTCAGGTAGTCACAGCTGAGAGGAGTGAGCTCCTGCCTGTCAATTCGGCTGTTTACTTTTTTGAGTTGAACAACTTTATGGTTGCTGACTTCAATCACAAAACTTACTTTTCTTGCCGTATCAGAACAAGAAGAGACAAATGTGGCCTTAGAAATCAGGTAGGAATTGCAGTATCGGGAACAGATGATTTGGCAATAGACTACCAAAAATTTACTGCTTCGTCTCTGCAGATAATAGAAAATAGAAGTGGTGTGGCAGAAAGATAAACATGGAAACTGCAATGAGAGTAAGTATTTGGAATCAGATGGCAAAGGGTGAAGTGAACAGCAGGTAATTAAGAAGCCCACATCTGTGCACGATACAGAACTATTAGAAGTGTATGTGCTGTATCCTGCACTGAGCAAATGATCGGAAGAGCTTAACTTTCTACAAAACCAAGTGCAAGGTACCTCCTTCAATGTATTTTGCATTTCAAAATGATGTTGTTTTAAAATTGCAGGTACACAAGAAGGATTCTGGTTTCTGGCGGGATTTTGGCTTTGGGATGACTTGTCAATATCGAACGGACTTTCTGACTGTTGGTAAGACGAAACTGTGAAAAGAAAAAATCTTGTGTGTTTAAAAATTGAATTCTCCGTTCTTATCTAACAACAGGAAAGTAATGCATTTATTTCTTTTACTATTTTCCCAAGCCCAGCAGTCAGACTTGCTTGACAAGTTTGACCAATGAGAGAAATTAGTTTTTCTAGGTTTTGATGTCCCATCTGATAGGAATTTGTTGAGTCACAATACTGTTTAGCAGCAACATTTCACTCTAGAACTTCTAAAAAAATTTTTTTTTTGTACTTTGTGACTGTCTGAAGCAAGTTAATCAAGTTTAAGAAACACATCCCTCAGGTAAACCACTAACATAGACAAGAAGCTTTCAAATTCTTTCTTTTAAATAATGTTGAGTAGTTGAATATAGTTGTTCGAGGCTTTAGAGGTATGCTTTGGCACCGCCTTGTGGCGTGCTGTTAAAATTCAGAACAGCTTGGTGAGCTTAAATTTGGAAGATGGTCTTGAAGATAGTCTGCCAGAAGGTGTAGTGATATAGCCCTATGTGTTGTATAATGGCTTGAATGCAGGCTGATTTCTAATAGCAGTCATATTGCCATGTGTATGGTACATGCTAAATAAAGACTTTATAATTCTAGAGTTTTGAAATTGTGCATGAGTCTGGGTTGATTTTCACTGTGGTCCTGGAAAGGCAAGAGAACTTAAAATGGTAGAACAGATTCCTTTACTTTTAACCAGCTTTCTGAGTTGTGACCTAGGGAGTAATTGCTGGCATTTTTAGAGAAGGCTTTTCATATGGTGCGTGACTGCTTCATTTTCGAGCTGCTAAAATCCATTATAACTGCTAAAAATAACCTAAAAGTATAGCCAGTAAGGTTTGCCTACAGTTTTCTGCAGCTGTCACATGGGATTTCATGCATAATGTGATTTGGAGACACTGTTCTAAGAGACTTTCTGAAGCCAGCAGTGCATGATCTGTGTCCTGGGTAGTTTCCACCGCAAAGGATGTGGTATGCTTGAAGCTCCTCTCCCTCAATTTGGCATGCTTTGGCATGGAGAACTTGAAGTTAATTGCTCCAGAATTTCTGGCATGTTGTAGAGATTTGGTAATATGTTACACAACAAGTGTTGATCTTTTTGCCTTACATCTAGCCTGTGTACCAAAATAACATTTTCTGATATTTTTTTTTATAGGGGGTTTTGACTTGGAAGTGAAAGGCTGGGGTGGTGAGGATGTTCACCTTTACAGAAAGTACTTGCATGGTGATCTTATTGTGATCAGGACACCAGTCCCTGGTCTTTTTCACCTCTGGCATGAGAAACATTGTGCAGATGAACTCACTCCAGAGCAGTATCGCATGTGTATCCAGTCCAAAGCCATGAACGAGGCCTCTCACTCACACCTTGGGATGCTGGTCTTCAGGGAGGAGATCGAGACTCACCTCCGTAAGCAGGCTTACAGGACTAACAGCGAAGCAGTTGGTTAAATGTCACCCCCGTGATATTTGATTACTTCAAATTCACAATGAACCAGCATCATTTTACAGCCTTAATTCAGCTTAAAAATGCAGTGCCTCTCTTTTTCAGTGAAGAAGAGTTTAGAGGGTTTTTGGTTCTTCTATTTGTTTTCTGAGTAATTCTTTGACTGATACACTATTACCTACATACCTTGCAAGTTCAAGCACCTCATATAAATTGGAAAGTGTGTGTAGTTCAAGGAAAGTGTCTTCAGTATCGATTGGAAAAATCAATGGAAGGTACAACCCAACACTTTTCCACATGGTACTTTTCAATTCTTATATTTGCATTATTTTAAGAATTAAATTAAATAATCTTTTGTGTTGTCTTGAGTATTTTCAGTCTGTGTGGCTCACTGCACTGTGATTTTAGGACTACAGTACACTCCATTGTAGAAACAAGAGAAAGGTGTGAAAAAGAATCTTGCCCTGAAAGCTATACAGAACATCCTGACTGGTACACTAACTGTTCAGGTTGCTGATTTCACAGCAAGGACCGCATTTGCTCTATTAACAGACATTCATGTGGTTGAATATAGAATAATTCATGTGAAGGAGGGAATGGAAATCTTTTTAAGTGGAATTTTAGAGCACACAATGTAATTTCACACTGCAAAAGAGACACCATCTTGGTGAAGGATCAGGCAAGTTGGGAACATTCCAGCTGAGCGTTTCTGGGTCTGGTCTTTTCCCACAGTAGATGCCACATCACAGAATCCCTTCTATGAACTGAGTTATGTTATTGAACTTGTTCGTTTAAAGATTTTTGGCCCCACTCCTCCTTATTCAAAGGCCCTGCCTGTATATCTCGTCCTTTAAGTTGAGGAACCATCTTTCCATTCCCATATAACTTTTAGAGGCCTATTTGCTATTATGTCAATATTGTCCTTTTGCTTTCTTTTTCTGGTATTTTCCTGACATGTTTTTGGAAGGCAGTCATATACTCATAGTGTTTCGGTGACTGAAAAAGCAAGTGCTATTACAGTCTTTCTTCATACAATGCTCTCCATTCCACTGATTATCCTAGTAGCCTTATTCTTCACTTTTTCAGTTGAGGGGGTTTTAGGGTGTTTTTTTGTTTGGGTTTTTTTGAGCATGCATAAGCAGAATTATGCTGTGGTCTCATTAGTGCCTTGTATAATGGCACTACTACTTCGCTACTTGCCTTTTGGGTATTTTGGGATGCATAAACAGTTTAAATGCAGGCAGGTCATTTTCCTCCATGTTGTCTTATATGCTACCATATGGCATGCCTCATTTTTAATACATTTGTTTATAGAATGAATGCTGAGAACGCTAATTCAGTCATTAAACCGTTTGCATCGTTTCCTGGCGATTCTCCTGACTGAGTTTAGAAATTAGTTGAAAACCCTTCTCAAACCAGGTGATTAAGATCTGTTCATGAATTCAGTTTGCTTCAAGAATTCTGAAGGCAACTAGAGATTTAAATGGATGATTTCTGAGTAGCAGATATGCTGTGCAAATAGTTCTGGGCACTGATCCTTTTTATATGTACATAAAATTTGCCTTTATGTAACTTATTGTGGAGAACAGTGTACTGTATTGTACTTAGAGTGAAGAGAATGCATTGCAAGACTTCTTGCAATTGATATTCTGAATATAATAAATGGAATTTCTGCATTGTAGAAATTGTTTTAAGCTGTTTCTTTGAAATAAGTTTTTACAATAATATTTTACAAGGCAGATGACACGCCGGATTCAAGTAATATGATTTGCAGTGAGAAGTTCAGCCAGCTCATTTCTGTATCTCAAGTGAAATCTACTCAGACCAGATATGGAAGTGCAGAGTTAGTTCCCCAGACAACTTAAACTTATACCAGATGTTATCTTACTTTAAGATATGTTGGTGTTTCCTAACAAAAATAACGAGGTACCAGTGAGGAAAAGATTAAATACATAGGCATGAAGATTTGGGGTAAAGATGTGAGTGTGACCTTCTGCTGAGACTCCAGCCCATAAAACTTCAGCTGCTACTGCTGTCCTGGCTCTGCTGCACAAGAATAAGCATCAAAAATGCCTCTCGTTGACACCAGCACTGCTTGGCACACACTGGGATGGATACTGAGGTAGTACAGAGGTGTTCAGCATTGCTGCAGATCAGCCACTACCACAAAGATCCAGTTGTCCTAGTTTCCATGGTTTGGGAACATAGACTGCTGGTGCTGATAGCCAGATCTCTTACCTTCTGCTATTTTCCACTGGGGGGTTGTGCTTGTCAGCAACGGTGAGGACGGAGAACAGTGTCACCTGTCCACATCTGTGCGATCAAAAATAGTCTACAGTGTCGATGCTGGAAGGCAGTCAACAGGAACCGCTTTTGAAAATGTTTTTTCCATTCAGCATCCCAAGATGTGGAAGCGAATGCATTGGAGTTAAAAGGAAGTCAGAACTCTTAGAAATAGTTAATGTCAGGGTTGGGTACTGACTTAAGTAGTCTGGATGACTGATTATTTGAGGACACCTGAACTTTTATGGGCCCTTGCAGGCTTGGTCTTTCTCATGTTTTACTTCAGCTCCCTGCATGAACCGCCTGTGTAAGAACATGTCGCTATGGCATGCATCAGCTCGACAGCTCATTAGGAGCACAGGCAGCCATCACCTACTGCATTCGTTCCAAAAGCTGGAGGTGCTGCTATGGGCTGCGTGCTGTGTTAAGTCAGTGCAAGGTACTCGCAGCTGAATGGCAGTAACAAGAGCAAGGATAATTTTAAGCATGGAATCTCCTCGGATGCGTTTTGCTGCTGCGTGGTACTGGATTTGGTACATACATGCCTCACCACATGCATCTGCAGGGAAGATGGTTTTACTGCTAACAAACAATCTGTGGAACATTTAGAGCAGGAAAATACTCGGCTCTAATAGTGCCTTACAGGTTGTGGGGTAGCTCGTTAGCAACTCTGACATCGGAAATCAAATCAGTTACTTACAAGCTGTTACTCATGATTTAAAACTCGCACTTCCAGGGAATTATTACTAGTCATGTACAGTTCATGTTCCCTAATGACTTACCATTTTACCTACTCATTTGTCTCTAAATTATTATATAATTAGATTAAAAATTATAAGTAACTACCTCAAACTTACAGCTTTCAATTAAATCTTAAAATAGTTGGTTTTTTTTAATCATAATTCTCAAGTATTAACTTTTTCTTTTGGGGTAGGCTGCAGGCTTTGACTGTATAGTTAGATATCTAAAATTCTTACTTTGGATAATGTAATGATTGTCCCTCAATTAATTAATAGGTATCTTTTCGAGGTAAGAAGTGATGTTTTTCTGTAAGCAAGGCTCCCACTGAACTAACTGATGAATGTTACATGGGTGGATTATTTTGTCTGTTTTTAACAGGGATTCCCCAGAAGAGGACAGGGTGCTTTATATATACCTAATAATCCCAAAATAGACAGAACAAACATTGAGACCTACAAATTGCAGAGAAAATTATTCTGTTCAGTGTACTGCTCCAAAGATTATTCAGATTTATACAAGTACATCGTAAGATCACCACATGGCAACTGCCTTCCTGGTCCTGTTCTGCTTTTCATCATTCTTTGGAAGTTTTTTTGGCAAGAAGTCCTTTGGAAGTGCTTTGCTTTTTCTTGCTCCTCTGCCGTAGCCTCAGGGAAAGGCATGGGTAGGGCCCATTTCAGGACTCAAATTTTGCAGTTGTTATCAGTTACTGCCACATTACCCCAAGCTAACTGATCGAGTGTCTTCTCTTCTGCGTGGCTGTGGATGACAGTGACGCTTTAATTGTGCTCCTGAGCAGTTACCGCAAAGCTGAATCACTGACCAGCATTGGTCAGAAGAATGTATGAATCTGGAGAGCAGTTTGTTTTCCCCAAGTTCTTAGCATACCTAAAAGAAATTACATGTGCTGTATGAATATATTATACCCTGAAAACTTGCATGGCTCTCTTCTTCGTCTCTTTAAATTGCATATCATGTTTTTGTACTATGGTTCATCTCTTTCTATGTGCTACCTTCCTTATCAACCCAGTCTATTTTTTCTTTGGTGTGGCTCCTCTCTTAGGTCTTCCAACTCTGTGCCTTAAAGCCTTCAACCTTTTATAAGCTCCAGTCCTGGCTCTTGGGCAACAGGGGAGCCATGAGGGCTGGCCGAGCGGTGGTGGGGCTGAGCGGCGATGCCTGGCAAGGCAGAGCCCAGGGCCCAGACCCCGCGCGTGGGACAGGAGCTGCCAGGCAGCGCTGGAACTGCTCTCTGCCGTTTACCGCCTCTGAGAACTGGCTTTAAACTGCAAAGGACTCCGTTTCTGAACTCTGTATGATGGATTAGGCTTTTTTCTTGTTTCAGTACTTGTCATAATATTTCCTGCCAAAATACAGTAAACTGTTACGGCAACATGAAGTTCATGGCAGAGCGGTAATTTAAGATCGTTGCCTATTGCCGGTGTTTGATTGCACACCATTGCTTCTGCTCTGTAATGTGACAAGACCAGAAATAGTAGAATATGCTTTTTATTATAAAGTGAGTTTGCAAGTGATTCCAGTTACCTGGGTGTATTGAACTTCTTTCTGACTGCTTTTTGGTATAGCCGTGCGTGTGATACGGGTGCATGTGTTTGTATACAGCTGTGTAGCTGTTTTCTGGTTACTGCTGCATGCTGTAATGCAGGGTAGGTTTGCTCTTTCCCAATAAAACATGTAACTCTTCCTTGGAGGTGTTTGCTAACCTCATCCAAGAATGGGAGGAAATGAGTCATGTTTCAAATATGAAAATCTCTCGCTTGAATAATAAAATCTATTCTGTGTGTTGCTTTAGGCATAAATCTGGCTAAATGGCTGGAAAATATTAGCTAAGTGCCTAGTCTCAAGCTTGTAACTGCTGGGGCGGAGGGGACTATGACTGCAGAGATAACATTATTACCGTGTGGATCCGTGGCCGTGTGTTGCACCTGGGGCTGCAGCCTGTGCACCTGGGGCAGCTGTCGGCTTGGACAGTGGGAGCGGGGCTGCTGAGGGCTGCACCTTCGGCATGGCTGCCCTCCCCACCGGCCGGTGTGTGCCTTTTCCTCAGGAGTCTTGGTCTGGGTTCGCTGTCCAGCAACAAACACGGAATTGAGTTAATTGCGGGAGAAGTTAAGCCCCGGGGGTGTCTCCGTCCACAGAACAAGATCAATAACTTAGTTATTAATACTCCAGCGTTGACGCTGAGTTGACATTATTGCTGGTCACCTCCAGCCTGAGCCGGCGCAAACCCAAAACCCATCAGCTCAACGGGCCGAGGCCCTTCGGTTGAAGCCACTGGCGGTTTCCGGAGAAAGGAGGACCATCGAGGTTTTGCATGGTGCGCCTGGGTCGATACCAGTTGTGGCGGCTCCAACCTGCACAGCTCTGGACTGTCGGAAACAGTGTTTGCCATGCACTGACCATGGCTGGCTCAGTGGAGGAGACCTGCTCCTGGCTTTGCCAAGGCGTTGCTCTGCCTGCAGAGGGAGAATAAAACCCACGCTGTTCAGCTTGGGCTGCCTGCCACTGGGGAATTGCAAAGATAAATGAAAATGTTATGCTTTGGAGTCAGAATCACCTGTCTGCCCAGGGTCAGTGCCCAGGTTACGTGGCTGGGTGTTGGGCCACGTCCTCCTGTTTTGACAGATGCTGTTTATATAACGCACGTTTCCCGTTTTTAAGCTGTGGTCCAAGTGTAAAAAAAGCCAGCTGTGTTTTCCTGGAGGAGTCACTGCATTTTAGTGTTAGAGTAGTAAATATAGTAACATTTGTTTAAATAGGAACATGCTCCACTGAATTGAGATGTAATTTTTTTTTTTTTTAGCTGTTGTATGCTATCCGAGTTAATTGTAACCTTTTCAAAGGAACTTGCAATCTGTGGAGGGAGGGGGAAGTGTTGATTAAGGGAAGTCAAAATGAGATTAGTTCAGGGCACACTTTTATGTTAGACCCTTTACAGGAATGAATTCAGGTTGTGCTTTTGAATTTGTTTTAAAAATATGTCATTCAATGGGACCAATACTGGTTTGGAGAATCAGAAAATACAGATGGAAAAGTGGAAAAAAGTACAAGGAAATACTTAGTTCTGAATCTGCTGCATCCAGAAGAAAATACTTAGTGGCTTTTAATTTCATAAAAGCCAGTGACCCTTTAGACTTTGAGATACACACACCTATGAAACTCAAAACTGCTTTGTAAACTATATTTGACTGGAGAATTGCAAAAGGAGGGGAAGAGAAGTGATGGGTAAGCCCTAACTACTTTTATCTGAATGCAGACATGTATTTGAATTGCAGTTTTCAGTGCATGCATGAATATAAACTTTAGAATTAAGCTAAAAAGCTTTTTGCTTTGTCAGATCAGTGAGTGAAAGGAAAAGAATTTCAAATAGCCTTTGAAATGATGATTCAGCATAAATGTAGTAACTCATTTGGCTACTGCATGGGTGTAATGATAAAAGCTTTCTATGTAGCCAAGGTGGGTTTAGCTTTTGTTTGCCTGAGGCACCCTTGCTGGGTGAGTGACCCCCAACCACGTCTTAAAGAGACTGGTCATTCAGATTTTACTCAGCTGTGAAGTAAAACAAGGAACATCGGGATATGGCTAAAGTTAAGCAGTGGTTAGTTCATGCCCCCGGGATGCTCATCTCCTACTCGCCAGGTCTGACTGCTTGCAAACTAAAGGGCTCCACCTCTTTCTTCACTGGAAAAGCTGTACAGCAAAGGAGACTGGGATAAAATGCTGCTTTTCACATTTCTGTGGTTGTGCTGGCTCTGCAGACCTCTGCTTTTATTGATATAGTATCAATCTTTCTGAATGCATCACAGTGAGAAGTACATGTGGGCCCAGTGGCTGTTGCAGTTGCAGGGCAGCTGTGCAGGACACACCTTGCAGGGACAAGCACCCCCCTGCAAACAAAATTCCCCTATGTTGGCTGACTTTCCAGGATCCAGTCTTCTAGCTGTTGTAAATTACAGCATCATGATTTCCTTCATGGTGGTGAAGGTCTGGTGAATTGGTCTCAGCTGGGAGATCGGCCCCACAGCTCTGTTAGGGAGGCGCAGAGCAGTGCTACCCCTTAATGCCAAGTGATGCTAGAAGAGAGCTTTTGGGGTCTCCCCCTGAGCCCCCCGGGAGGGGCTGCCTTTACCACAGCTGTTGTGTTTGCTGTAATGATGGCAGCTGCGTGCTTAATTAGGGCCTTGTGGCATAATTAGCTTTTCTCATTTGGTATCTGAAGCCAGTAGAAAAAGGTTCTTCTACTTCTTTCCCAAACATTGTGGTCTCTCTCCTGGGTTAGAATAAGGTAAATGTTTTATTGAATTTTTTGGGATGTATTGCTCTGAGGTTGCACCAAAAAGGGAATGGCTTTCAGTTTTTTAACATGGAGATCTTGTGTGCTTCTGCAAAGGGTACGTTGTGCTGGGTTTGAAGAACAGGTGGTGGAGCTGTATGGCAGTACTGTGCAGCAAAAGTACTTCTGAATGGAAGGTAGAATGCTAGATAAATCCCTTTTACGTTTAAGTCCTAAATGTTTGCATAAGGTTGTATTAAAACACAGTCCTGTTTTGGTTAGCTTAGTCCTGTTCTAGAATAAGTGAAGTAAGTCCCTCTAAACTTGAAATAGAGTGCCTAGGTAGGAGTTTGTGGTGATTCAACTGGCTTACCTGAGCTGCTGGAAGTTTGTATGTAGTGTGGTGAGTTTTTCAAAAGGGGCATTTTTCAACTCCAGCAGTTTCAAGGCTGCCTTGTAGCTGTAGGACTTGTATGTCTTGCGTGACTTGGGTCTCTTGACCCACGTTCTCTCATCTTTCACTCCAACTGCTGTAAAAACCCTTTGCTGATGTAAGTGAACTTAGTTAAAGGCTTTATGACTTTTTATCACTCTCTTCCATAGGTAGAATGCTTTGCAGGCTGTACTTGAATTGCATGTAAAAAAGGATGTTAACCGATTCCTGCCATTTGCAATGCCAGTGGCTTACCAAACTCTTTTTGAGATGATACTGTCTTTGTGGTGGTGTCTGATCTTAAATTCCACCACTTTTTTCAATTGCTTTGGCATCTGCATGTCCATGGGGGGACGCACGTGCTCTTCGCCAACACCTAACTGTGCTCAGACTTCTGCTAAAAATGCTCTTTTAAAGAAAGAAAAATGTCTCTGGAATCAAATAAAACTTAACGTAAAGGCTATAAACCAGCCTTCGACACAATGGTGTACGACCTGGCTGGCTCCGGCTGAAGGTGGTGGCAAGCGTGCCCGGGCAGCGGAGTCACTCACGGTTGTGGAACAAATGGGGAGTTTCTCCTGTGCGAAGCCATGGTGTGCGTTCGTGCGGTGCAATGGAGGAGAGAGGAGGTAAAGCTGTGGAAATGTGTGAACGGGTAGAGCGGTGGCTTCGGCGCAGCGAGAGCCCAAGCACTTGCAAGGGTTTCCTGCAGCCTTACGCAACCTTCAGTGGCTTCTCGCTGACTTCGTTGCAAGCTGTGGGAAAAAATGATCATGTTAAAGAGATAGTTTGAAGGAAAAAAAGAAAACCCTCTGAGGTTGCTTGGTGCCCAGGTAGGCCGTGGAGGGGAGCTTGGGGAGAGACCAAAGCTCAGGCCGCCCTGAGCATGTGAGTTGCGGGCTCTCGGGGCTGGGGAGGAGCTGGGATGGTGTTCTGGCCTGCAAATGCAGCCCATGTAGAGTAGTTGTTGGGGTTTTTTGTGTTTGCTTGCTTTTAAAGTCTTGTCAATTTGCCTTTTGGCTGCTGGGTGCCTCTGAAATTCTTCCTGGGCTACTTGGATACTGTGAAATTTATGAGAAGTGAGATAAGAGGCATATAGGAAAAAAAGAAAAAAAGGATTTGCTTGGATTTGTGGATTTATTTATTACTTGCTTGGATTTTATGTTTTTGAAGCATTTTAGGAGTGATTTTTTTTTTTCAAATTGAGACAAGTTCTTCAGCACTGAGATGTAATGTCCACAGACATGAATAGTTTAATGCTTCATTAAATTCTGCTAGTGCCATAAGTGTTAGACTTCAATCAAGTCAGTCATTTACAGCTGTGCTTGCAGAGTTCCCCAGTGCTCTGTTGCTGCAGTTGATATGTTGCACTTCTCCATTTTTAACAGATATCTGAGGAGGTGGAGTGTTGTTAGTAATATCTTTCTTGAATTGAATGTAAACAACTGGGCGCTCTTTAAATATTTAAAAGGAAACTTTCAATGTCAACGCTGCTGGATAGCAAGATTCTTTGAATTTAATACCCCCCAGAATCGGAAGAGGCCTTAGTGTGCTCATGTGACAGCAATTAAAAAGAAGTTAAGTCCTTTTCTGTGTAATGTTCTGTTGGATCTTACTGGACTTCTGCCTCCAAACAGAATTATAGTAATTTTAAGATGAAGATATCTGCTTAATCTGAAGAAGCTAGATAAGATTTATAAAATATTGGAAGCAAATTTCCACTAAATTTAAAGTTCCTTCCTTCCTGACCCAAATTAGGCAGCGATGTTTTAAACTGGTGCTTTGGCCTGTGTTTGTTTTCAGCTTTCTTTCTAATCCTGTGAAATGGTCTCTGCACCTTGTGCTGAGGTGGGGCTGTTGACAGGAATCCTCTGTGTGGCAGCAGCCCTGCATTTTGTGGGTTTTGTTTGTGTTTTGGGGGTTTTGTTGGTGGTTTTGAGTCTTTGTTTTTGTTTTGTGGTTTTTTTTTTTCTGGTAGGTGCTACTCATGGTTTCAAGTAACTGTATGCTGGTTTTGCCAAACAATGTTTTTTACAGAACTTTTAATATAGAAGTGCTTTTTCTTATTAGTTGTTAGAAGCCTAAGTATTCTTAATATCGTAAGGTATGCATCCTAGTAGATCAGAAACAGTATATTTATTGTCTTAGTATTTTAAATTAATGTTGCATTTCCTGATGGTTTGAATTCCTTCCTCATCACGCTTCTTGAGGAGAAGGCAGAGTATCTGTCTGAGGCTGTATCAGCACTCCCTGCATGACAGAACTTGACTGCTTTTTAATATTTCGTTATGAAATAAACTAATATCCCAAAATTATTCTGCAGCAATCAGCTGCATCCGTTTTCTGTGCAAAAGATGTGTGGTATCAAGGAGCCACAAAAATGCTGATGTTAGAAATTGCTTACAACGTTGGCAATATTAGAAGCATTTAAATTCTTTGTTGTTATGAATAACATTATGGAAATGGTTGCACTTTAGATTGTACCTCCAAATTACTGCAGAAATACACCCCGAAATGTTGTTTCTCTCTCTTCCAAAGCCCAAGGCCCACCTTGGGGAGCGGTGAAGGAAACCAAACCTCTGCCATGTCAGGGATCCTCTGTTGGAGGCCCATAGGGATGCACTGAAACCTCAAAGCATACCCAGTTATCTCTGCCTTTCCAGGGACAAGCATGGAAGGAAGAATTTGAAAGCAACTATTGCTAATATTTGCATGCTCACTGGTCTGGAAACTTCCTTGATAGCATGCACTAATGGTTTAGGATAAAGTCTTTCTGCAACTTGATTTTTCTTTTTATTTATTTTTTTTTTTTTTTAAGTATCTCAGTGTCCATACAGCCATTTAATAGCTGCCGAGAACTATAAGACAAAACTGTGCTTCCACACTCTGTCTGCAGGCTTTCATGGGTAGTTGGGAAGCTGGGGTTGCCCTGGCAAAGTTACCTACATTGCAGACTGAAGAGGGAAGATCTGTCTGCACTTCCTCAGAAGAATTACTGATTTCTCTCCAAAAGATGTACTACTAATATCAGTTGTCAGCTGACTAGTCAGTTGAATTTTGGTAAATTGAGTTTTTTGCTAAAAGAAAGCTGCTTCTTGGGAACTATTAACTTGATGAATCAAGTTGCTAACGTAACTAAAGATATCTTACTGGTGCTGAGTTACTGCTTGTCATACAGTGCCGTGCTCTAATGGCAGTAAAGTGCCTGGAAAGCAATTTTATTGTTTACTCTTAGGCCTGTGTAAATAGTTTATTTATCCTAATGACTGGATGGGACATAATTGGAAGGGAGCCTTCAAGGATGTTTTATGCATGTTAATTATGAGTGTAAACTGGCCATCAGGAAGACTCATCTGCTTGATCCTCTTAATGCTGGTAAACACCATTATATTTTCTGATGAGCCATGATGGCTGAAAGTAGTACTATTCTATTCTGGGAGTCTGTTGTGGATGTCTGGTTACCAAAACAATTACCCCGGAGAGTTTTCAACAGATTAAAAATGCTTATAGGACCTCCAGAGCTCCTGCACTTGCAAGATCTAACATTTTTTAAAGGCTTATATTCCTGAGAAAGGAGGGAGGTAGGACTGGGGCAGTGCATTAAGAAAGCTGGATTCACCGCACAGGTCTGTGCTTGTCTAGTCTCTATGTGGCCTCAGAGAAGTGGCTTTGCTTCTGTGAAGTAGGGCATGAAAAAGGGTAGTGGTTTCCACCAAAGGTCCTGAAGTGTTGAAATGTCAACAGAATCTTGCTACAGGAAACCTTGCAGTCTGCTGCTGCCAGCAAACGTTTCTGTGCTTTCCTGGGAAAAGGATAAATATGTGGGAGGAAAAAACCAAAGTTCAACTCTTGAGACATGAAAAATGTTTTTACACAGTGGCACTGTTCATCACTTTCATTGAGACAATGAAAATATTCCCTGGCAGAGACACTGTATCAAATCCATAAAGTACTATTACAGAGAGCACATTAGAAGTGAGCGGCAACATATTTTTGGCTTAGTGTTGCTCTTGCCTTTTGTTGAAAGATACTTAAATATTTCATAATGTATCTTTTTAAGTCAGAAAGTAACCTGTTGAGTCATAGTGACTATATTGCCTTCCACAGTTGGTTCACCTCGTTCAGCCACTGGTTTGGGTCTTGATCAGTTTGCAAGTGAAAAATAAACATGGAAAAAGTTAAGCCTGGTTGAAGCAAGTTGGTTTTGTTTTTGGTTTTTTTTTTTTTTTTTATTAATGCAAGCACATCCAGTCAAACACAGAATATCCTGCTTTATGGTACAGCTTTATATTTAGCATTTCAGCTCAGAATAGCAAAACACAGTATTTAAGGAATGTATCAAACTGAGGGAGGAAAAATAAAAGGAACTGATGTAGATACTGCATTGATTTCAAGTATATACTAGGACTGATTGACCAGTGAAGTGCACATTCATGTGAAAGCTTTTTTTTATACATATACAGAAAGTGTTTTAAAACTGCATTTCAAATATATATTTTTTTCTTAAATTTTAAGCATCCCTTTTAAATTTCAATTACATAAACAAAGCTGATATTCAATCCCTCTTATAGTGTCTGACAATGTTACTAGCTAGAACATCTCTGAAAGTGCAAAACACTGTAATAATACAGTATAAATAGTCTTACTCTAATCCAGGGCTGAAGGTCAGTATTTCAGCACAGGAAAAATAGCAGCAGATCATAAGAATTATCCCTTCCCCTTTTCTGTGCTGTTACTGTTAACAGTATTCTACTACTTCTTTCTTTGTGGCATGACTTGCTTTTGTTTCTCTTGGATGTCAATGCTATAAGAATAGCAAAATGTTGATTTATCTCCCTTCCTTACCCCAACCTACTCTTCTAATTTTAAGCATTTGTCAAGGGGGGAGTGGAACAGGGAGAGAGAGGGAAGGCTCTTTAATTTTTCACTGTACTTCAGGGCCAATACAGCAAATAATTTCTACTAAGTGATTGCAGATGCTACGTGAAACAGTGGCACTACGTTTGGTTTTAGGCACTCAGCAAGAAGAGTCTACTGGACTGGAATAAACCAGACCCCGGGTCCAGCAAGTCTTGCCCTTTCTTCAACAGAAGGCAGAGTAAGATAAACTCATCTACTTGGAGTTGATAATTTTTAAAGAAGCTTGCACAGAGGTCCTCTTTGAGGCTCTATGAGGGAGGCTGTAATCACTGTAAACTCTAGAGGGCCTCGTTTAAAAAAAAAAAAAAAAAATAAAAAACCACCCCAAAAAATATCTAATTGTCTCGACGAAGTCATCATCTTTACAAATATCCAGGCCTTAAGCCTTAAAAGAACAATTACTGGAAAGGACAGTAGATACTCATGGGTAATAATTTGTTCATTAGACAAAACAGATTTTTATCTGAGCTTCCCCCCCTCCCCCTTAATTCAGAGATCAGGTGAGAAAGTAAGTCCTCATCTGTATATTTTTTCCTAGAAATGAATACCTTGAATCTTAACACAAGATCCTCAGATGCTCACTTGGGTAGCCAAATTAGGTCTATACTCAAGACTAAAAGGAGAAATTAGAAATGGCAAGCATTAGCGGGTTTACACATCACTTCTAATTTTGGTACTGACCTGAGTTCAGAAGTTTGACCAATTTCTTACAGTGTTTTCCCTTATATTTCAATGGGTTCTGGCCCACAGTTAATCATGGCTTTCAAAATACTATAAAAAGCTTGTATCATAAGTTGGTCTTTGCTTTAATTGTCTTGAAGTGCAGACAAGAATTTTCAAAGGAACCAAGGGAATTAAATGACCAGTTCAGTGGTGATGAACTCTTCTTAAGCTTCTTTGGAAATTTTAGCCTTAACTTCAAATTGGACATCTGAGTAATTCCCTCTCCCTAGCTCATGTATGATTTTTATTTTCCAAGAACTGTTTTCAAAAAAACATATTGAGCCTATTTTGCAGAGATAATCTAGGTTAGATATCCTTCTCTTAAACAAAACCAAAAAAATCCCTGATTTTTGAAAAGGAAAACACAAACTATTCTGACAGCCAGAATTTAAAGGATAGTTCCCAGAAATCTTAAAACTTAGATACATGTGCATCTTCACACATGCACTCACACACAAACGCACATCCCCCCCAGCAGTTACCCCATCCTACCTCTTTAAATCATGTAACAAAAATATGTTTGCTGCACCATCAATGTTACAGGCAGGTATACTCTACTTCATGTGCCATATTCTCCATTTTATTTAAAAAGTACATTGTAGCTGGTTTCAAGACATCCATATTTTCATTTTTTTTACTTCCAGTCCAGCGTAATAGAAGGTACACTAAACGATATCAGTACCTTGTAAGGCACTATTTTCTGATGTAGGACAGGAACATGCTTACTGCAGATGCCTAAGGCCTTGACTCTACAAACACTAACACATGTGAATGGTATCACTGATTTGAAGGAGACCCTTCACTTCAAAGCTAGAGAGACATGTTGAGTGTTCTGTAAGACACTGGTCCAATGGAGTATTTAACCTGAACACTGGCTTAAGTTGGGATGTGTGTTTTCATTTTTATTTATTTTGGTGGAAGTAATAAAAAATAAAAATTTGGATGCTGATAGAATAAGATCTCCCCAGGGATACCATCTCCCATGATACATTTCATCTCTGAGAACAGGGCCCTGCCCTTATATTTAAAATAAAAACCCAAAACCCTTCACTTAAGTGCCTTAAGGTTGACATGTGAAATATTTACCACATTTTATTTCATAAAAGTTACTGTATATACAAAACAGACCTCAGCCAGTGAGGTCTTTCTTAGCTCAGTCCAAGTCTTTCACGTTGTAAAAACATGTTCATTCGATGTGCTTCAAAGTCTGCAGATCAGATCCAAAAATCTCAGGCTCTATTAAGCAGCGTTGTCCTAGAAGAAGTAGTAGTAAAAAATAAAATCATCTTGTCTATCATGACAAAAAGTGTTACAGTTTTGGTAAAGGTTGGCAATAGATCTATCTTGCATCATTAGCTGGAAGCCTTTCTTCAAGGGATAGATTTTCAACTACTATAAACTGCAGTACATCTATGAATTCCAATAAAGATGCTGACTTTAATTTAAACAAAATGTAACTTTTGTAACATTACTTCAGGCCCTTAAGATCTGCTTGGGCAAATAACATATGTTCCTCTGTCATCCTAAACTATTGCTTGTTGAACAGCATCAGATTTGAATGCAAGGTATATTGCATGTGTGTCCTAAGTGAAAAGCTTACGTGGACTTCCTAAAAAACACTGGGATCAGTGGGAAACAGTGTCTCGTCTAGGACAATACAGTCATAATGTAGCTCAGCTGCAGCTTAGGACATATAGGCGGCTTCATTCATTCTTTATCTGGTACCGATACATCAAACCTAAATGTTTAACATGATTTACAAAGGTCTAAATCTCTCTTTCTGCCTTGGCCTCCGGTATTAGAAGAAATGTCATCTAAATTAACAGATCACATCATGTACGTGGAAGAGGTGCTTCCCCCTCTGAGCGAGGGAGGAGTCATTGAGACTTTCTCCCTTAAGAGTAGGCTGAAAATTAGAGTATTCATATAAAATTTCATCCTTTTATAAGATTTGTAAGTGCGTAGGTATGATAAATGATAGCACCTTTTTGGTTTTGGTGTCTCTATATATTTGTTTCCCTGAGAAAAGCATGTCTAAAAACTGCCACAAATGTAGATTCTTTTACTGTATTAGCCTAAACAAAGCATATTCTCTTTCCCAGTCCCAGCAGTGATCTTGCATTCTGAACTATCTGGCTGGAAAAGCTGTATCCAAATCCAAGCCCTACTGAATTTTTTCAGATTTGAATTATGAAGAAAAAATAATTATATTTGGGCCAAAATGGTCTTAAGCTGAGTATGCAAATAGGAGGGAGGAAGCTAATAATCGCATGCCTGTGTACGTCTGCAAAAAGACTCATGTTCTGAGGAAGTTTAATACCTGAGTGTTTTCCAGCTGTCTTTTTCCATGTGGTTTTCTGGACCTTCACTTTCAAAGGATGCAATGAACAGAGCTAGTAAATAAAGTAAGAACAATCAGACACATGGGTTCTTTAACGGGGGAGGGTAGGGGGTGAACCAACAAACCCTAAAAGTTACAATATAGCAGGTGTAACTTAGCAGACTTCATAATGAAGTTTATTCTCATCAGAAGCTGATATGGAAGTGATAATACATACTTATTGAATATTTTTTTGTATGTTAATTTTTCTGCATATTCTGTCTGCCTTTCAACAAGTAGGAAGACTCACTATAATGTTCAGTAAAGGATTTTACCTTCTTCACTATAAATGGGTGCTGTGAGTAGATAGCTCTGGATCTTCTTGTCTTTTTCAAAAGGGCACTCAACCTGCTTCCATGTCAGGAAATCATGAATCTGTCTTGAAATTTCCCAGAATTTCTGCATGAGGTAGTTAAAAGAACATTATTAAAATCATACTCATTTTCTTTTGAATGTTAGTTGTTTTGTTTCAATTTTGGAGCCTCTCAGTCTTGTTCTTATTAATACCTCTTCTCTCTTATCCCTTAGTCTTCTTCCTTGTTATCCTTTCTTGTTACTTCTCCCTTCATCTCCCCCTCTTGCTTCTAGTTCCTCATCAGTTGTTAGCCTCTCAAGTTTAGAACAGTGTATCCCTGCTAACTGCTTGGTCTTTTGCATTCAATTCTTTTAATCATCAACCTTTTCACGTATAATAAAGTGCTATTGGCCTGTTTTCTGTGTTGTATCTCTAAATTAGCCTGCGAGTGGAACTGGTCAGTAAATAGTTTTTATTTACTTTTTACATTTCCAACTTTCAGCTTAAATGAAACATGACATATCTGATCATCTTATAAAGCACTTCTTAAATTTAAGAAATACTCAAAATAGCATATAGAAACTATAGATATCCTTTCCTTCCTAGGATTTTAAGACATGCATAATTGCTTAGGGTTTGTCTTGTACATTCCGTGTGCCACCCTCCCCTTATCCAGCCTTAATAATGGCAAAAAACTTCAAAAGTACTTTTGACAGGCTGTGGTCTTTTGGACACATATGTTTATCAGTCAGGGAGAGAGACCCCAGAACCTGTAGAAACTCCCTTGAAGACCTGCTAAATACCATTTGCTGGTTGTGTGTAGTGTTTATAGTTAGCTAACCTGATGAGGTTAAATCAGCTAATGCTGATGATTTAGGGTGAAGTTACCTTTTACAATTTGATCAGGCATGATGGCTTGCTGGCACAGAAAAGCTTACTTTCTTACTTTCCTTTCTTTACTGCCTTCCACTTCTCCCAATCGCTTTTAAACATAAGGCAGGGTGCAGGGCTAAGGAGTAGCCATCATATGTGGTACACTAAAATTCTTACACTTCTTGATTTCAAGTGCTTTCCTTTATTTTTAAGTGTTGCACAACTACAATGTTCCTTGAAGAAATTTCCCTTTCCTACTAGCTAACATTAGACTATTTCTGTATTACTGAAGTAATTTTTAATGCTGAGGGTTTGGCTTCTGAAATTCTTTTTTTTTTTTTTTTTTTTTTCCCAACCTTCTCGTGCATCAGTTTTGGTAACAATATTATTCCAATCAGTTGTGCTTATGTGAATTTTATGTTTTGCAGTGCATCTGTCTCATTTCATGTAACACTAACAAAAATTAATCTCTATTTCAGTACATTTTAAAACTAATCTTTTAACTGAAAGCAATTGCATTCCAGCACTTTTATGGATTCTGTTCTGTATATGCAATTGTGGGTCTGCTGGATATGTTATACAAACATGGCAACTGCAAGCACTAGCTTTCACAGAAATTAGAAATAATTTCCCCTAGATAATGATACCACTTTATGTCTAGATCACAGCAGTGCTGAAGGAATTGGTAATATAACGAGCTAGAAGTTCAAAACTGGCAAACATTTGTAATGTACAATGTTTAACAAGCATTACAGTTTCCATAATAGCAAAGTCCTACCTTGAAGTTTATCTGCCCATTGGGCAAGCGGTTTGTATGTATTTTGTGCAGAAAGTAGATATCTTTAATAAACAGGTTGAAAACTGGGATGACTATTTTCTCTCGATTGCTGTTGGCAGTCTGGGATCGCTGTGCTGCTCCTTGCAGGGCTGTGCGGTAATTACAAAAGTTGCTGGATGGATCCATGTGATGCTGTTTTTATGGGGGGGGAAAAGCAGTCAAGTAAAAAGGCTTTGATCTAACCATCAGTTCATTCTTTACGAATTTTTTGGGCCCCTTTTTAAACTTTCAAGATAGAGTACTTTATACTAATCAGGTCTGGATTCAGGTTTTTCTAACTTCAATCTTGTTTGGAAGGAGGGTTCTGTACTGGCTTTACATCTATGCTTTACTTCAGTGGTTAATGGAAGACTGAAAGGAAATGATAAATGACTATCAGGAAAAAAAAAATAAATTCTAACTTGCTGTCACCAGTCTTTCTGATGACAATTTGAGTTAAGTTTTCTTTTCATTCAGCTCTCCACTAGATGGAGTACTCTATAGTTTTAGGGGTAGCAAAATAGCATTCACTTGAGTGAAAACTACCTTGATGTTAAATTGGAAAAAAATATGCTAGGAAGAAATAACCTAAAGAAAACTTGCACCCACTTTTCTCTGCAGGCAAGTAGGGAGTTTAAAAATCAGGAAATGTTCTCCCTAATGTTTATATGCTGGTGACCACTGACATAGGTGCCTCTGTGATCTCTGACTTAGTAATTCCACAGCAGAGGTTTGGATTAAACTATTTGGTGTATTTCTATATGAAGTCTAAACTTTATACATACCTCTAAAACATCAAATTTGGCTGTTTTGACTTTGGACCAAGTTTTCTTTAGCCGTGCCACAGGACTCAAGTTCATGCCAGCTGAATGGAGAGAGAAGAGACAAAGAAAGAAACAACTTGAGTTGAAAAAATATAGGGCTAACATAACTCTGTGTTTATGTATCAGCACCACGCATTTTGTAAGGCAGTTCAGCTTGACAAACAAAGCTTGTCACTAACACTCACCCACCCATACATTCATCTGTCACTGGTACATACTGCCCCTGTAGAAGTGCGCATGCTGGTGTGGTACCCAATGTAGGGCAAGTATGAGCATAGTCTTGCTAGTCAGGTTGTAAAATGGAGTGCTTTTGTCATCTGTGTCAAGGATACTCACAAATAATAGCCATCATTGAGTTGAAGTTTCCAATATTGAAGCATTCTCTTGCAACATCAATGAAAAATTCCACCATTCTTGTACGCTGCTTTTTCTTTACAACCTGAAAAAAACCCAACATCTATTAAGAAGGAAGGGATGGCCTGAATTTTGGATGGGATGTTCAGTCAAAGGCATTGTAACAGGTTGATTGAATAGATATTTCAAGACTTTGTCCAGCTAAATCTCATGATGATATAGGCCTGAGGGTATTTTGTTACGATTAATTTTCAATAAAATACCAGAAATATTTGTGCTACTATCAGTTATTTGTCTAGTTGTTGGGGAATGTAAACTTTTGTTTATACATAAAGTTCAATGTCTTGGGGAATCTTGTATAAACAAGCTGGACACTTTCAGCAATTTTCTGTTACAGGAAAAGAGAGATAACATGAAGATGCTGTCAGAAAGAATATATGCAAAAAATTTAAACCTCTGAAGAAGCAGGGAAAGCAGTGGACAGACTTGAGATCAGGGGCACGTAACCTGAATGTGAGAGAGAACAATTGCCATGTCCCAATTTTCTCATTTTACTGCGTATACTCTTAAATGACTTCTTGAAAGCAGGTAGTGACGATGATCAAATATACAAATTCCCACACATGCAAAGGATCTAGCAACTGATGCTGAACATCCTCTTTACAGGTTCTTTTATAAATGGCAAAGCAAAATTAATATACAGCACTGTCTCCAAACTCCATTTCCAAAAGCCATCAATTTATTTTGTTTTTAAAGCTAGTATTATTGCCTAGATTGCATTCATTTATCAAAATCCTTTCCATATTTAGATCTAGAAGTTTGTTGTGGCTTATACAAAAATAGCTTCTGAGTGGTGACTGCAGGCTACTTCGCCAGGCAATTCCCTTTTTCTTTTTTTAAAAAACACTCTTACCTAAATACTTCAGTTTCTGTGTCATATCAAAAGAAAATGGTTCAGTAGTCAATGGCTTGGCTTATCCCTTGGTATGCTAAAACCTTTTGTTTGACTGGTTTACTAAATGTATTAGCCATACCAGCCAGCTCTGGAAGATGTCTTGGTGTGGTTTTGCAATAAGTTTCTGTGAGAGCAGGAATCTTGAGAGATTAGGATCAATGTATCGGACTTCACGAGATTGCAGTAGGCATCTGGATTTCCACAGAAGGGCTACTGACCAAGCAGCAATAGAGAGAAAAATTCCCATTTGGTAGAATTGGTGCATATTAATAGGAATCTAAAAAGACGGAGAATATGCATGGGTGGAAAAAAAAACAAAAGGCGGGGGGGGTTCTGGGGCAGTATACCTTCCATTTCTTTGCTTATGATGTGGCAGAAGTTACTTTAAGCTCTAATAAGGCTGTTCTCCCTCTTTTTTTTTTTTTTTTTACCTCTCTGGTAGCCCACTTTCTTTCCAGACTTATGAAGAAAGTTTATTCCTGATTTTTCTACAAAAATGAATATGTGACAGTGCTAATGATATCTAAATGCAGTGGAAGGACAGCTGTTTATTGGTAGATCTGCGTTTAAAGATGAATATCTTTGAAAAATTATGGATGTAATTAAAAAAAAATAAATCCATAAGAGCTTCTAACTTAAACTCCACACAAGTTCCATTTTGCTGCATGACTAAAGCTACTACGGAAGCTACACAAAACTAGAGAATATATGCAAAGCCAAACATAGCCATGAACTCTTGATCATATAAGCATGCAAATAATTTAATGCTTGAGTAATGCCATTATCTTTAATTGCACTGCTAATGTTTAAATCTCTATTAGGCCACTGTCTGCCTTTTGTCCTTAAGGCCAGGATTGCTTTGCCATCGTGTTTTCTACAAATACCTACCCGACAAATCTCTGTAGCCACCAGCATGCTGAGACAATTGAACCAATTGTCATAGGCCTCCAAATTATAGGTTTTGGTCACATCACCTCGGCACTGTAAGAGAACAGTCCACATGTTCATCCTACCCTCTATCATGATCAAGTCAACATACCAATGGATAAACTTCCTTTTCATGTCTTGATAAAATCTTGTTGGATATTTTTTAAGGCATGAGCTTAAAGAAGGTTAGAAAATGTCAGCCTTTCTTGCACAGGGTACACTTGAATTATGGAGGTTCTTTACCCTGGTTATTCTGTTTCTTTTTCCCTCCATACCCCTTCTCGTACCTTGTGATTATCCAGGGAGTCCATGTGGCTGACAATCTGCATCAGATCCTCTGGGTAAATGTTGCTCACCCTTTCCTGTGTTTGGAGAGATGAGAGATTGTCACTGTACAGACAAACAGGGAGTTCAGTGAAAGATGCGTCAATAAAGACAAAGTTAGGAGAACATTTTGGTAACTTTCATCTTTCCACAGTGTAGACGTGTGAGGTATTTTTAGCGGTGTGCCCAATTAATCTTGTTCATTACTTGGTATTGTTTGATTAAAACATTGGAGGCTTTCAGTGAAGCCATAGCAAAATTTGTATTGATGAGTATATTAATATTTAGTAGATGGAAAACAAAATAATTCACACAAATTAGTGTCTCACCAGTTCAATATAGGTTAGCTGCTGTGCCAAGATCAGAGGGTCACAGCACACGCTCAGGATGTCCTTCTGAGTTGACTGTGGCTTGGTTTTGAGGATGGTGCCTTTGTCAGTAACGGGTTGCCGGAATTTCTCTCTGATTTCCTGGTACTGGCTCCGTGCGGAGAGGGCCATCAGGAGATTCTGTGTCATCTGGCTAATGATCTTTTTCACTGTTCCATTTTCCTAAGCAAAAGGCAGAAACAGTGACTGCTAAAAACCTTTAGCTCCTGCAGATGCAGATTGCCAAAGAATTTCTGACTGGGAAAAATAAATGCCTGTTACCCATTTTTCTTTCATCTTATCTGAGCTGATCATCCTGTGACAAATAAACTTGTCCTAACTGCCCATGCAATTTCATAACGACATTGTTATACCTGCCCATCTTCCCAACTCTGTTCCACTTGCTTGGCTGGTCTGCTCCTTGTGGCTGTTTTTGGCTAGTACCCCATTTCAAAGGCATCTGTGTAAACAGCTTAAAAGTGAGTATAGTGAAAGGTGGTTGAGTTGCTTGCACAAGGCTTTTTGGATCCTCTGTGTACCAAGTGCCAAAAAGCTCCTTCTTGTTCTGATCAGACCCACTGACGATCAAGTCTATCTAGCCCAGGCAGAATCCAGGGAATTGACATCATTTCCAGGAATACACCCCTAGAATACCATGGCTTGGCTTTGAACAACTATAGTATCCAAAGATTTAGGTAAGAGCATAGTATACATCATGTTCTTGGATAACTAAAATGCCTTTCTGTTCATCAGGTACAGATTTTAAATGTAGGCTCTATAAGGACACATACTGGTAAAACCACAGAAATATAATCCATCTGCTCAGTGTTTTGACAACAAACGCAAGCTGAATTCTTTCTGCCATTGATTGTTTGTGTCCTATAGACATTTCTCTGAGATCAACCCCGAAGAGCTAACTTGATCACTTCCCTACTCCTCTATCCCTCCTGTTACTGCTTTAAATGACCCAGGTCCTCTGATCCTGTTCTTCCTGCTACTGGAAAAACTAATTCTACCAAAGACAGTCCTTCTCTTTCCTACACAATTGTTCTCTTGCTTTCATGCAAATTATTTTTCTTGAAGTTAGCCACAAGGTTAACTATTAGTTTACAATATGCTGTGTTGGTTTCTGCCAGTCATCTGGGTACACTACAAAGAACTGCAATGAATCTGTGATCATTCAAAGAAGCCACTGATGTGCAGTGTTGACTGAAATTACATAGCAGATGGGAGAGACGATGACTACCAAATACTTGTACATTGCATGCTATAATTAAGCAATAATAGTGTCAGAACGATGCTTTACAAGGCAATAATCTGACTCCCAAGTGAAATCAAATGAAAAGCTGAAGGCAGTGTAGCTCATCTTGAGGCAACTGGATTACCGCTCAACAGCAGCTGGCTGGAGCCATTTCTGATATTGTGCTACAAGTGTTCAGAAACGCCAAGGGAGCATCGTGGGGGACTAAAATAAAGCGCTAATTCTGCTCTCTGGTATGCTGAGCTTTCTATTAGAAATCATTTGACTTCAGCTGCTATGCCTGACTTACCCACGTGGCTGGGAGGAAGCAGACTTTCTGGATACAGATCATAAAGAATCAAACTTGAAGGCAGGTGAGAGTATCACAGTTATGTGAAAGTGAACAAAAACTGCAGTGACACGAAAAACTACGGCTCAATTAAGCTATTGTGAATTTATTAGCATGTTAATATTAGACAAATGCCCTTAGAGTATTAGCAGTTTCTTTTTGTTGCTAGTCTTACTGTGAGTTTTCTTACAACTTTGGAAAGTAAGTCAATGAGTGTACAATAATTTGTCCGTCTTTTGAGTTCAAACGAGACATTTGTACTTCATTTGGGGCGCAACCCTGGCTGTAGCTATTTGGTATGCTGTCTGATAGCACTAGGACAAGTACCTGACAGCTTTGCGTGAGTTTTCAGTTGACTTTCTATCCTATGTATGGAGAATAGTGTCCTACGGGGATTTGGAAAAGCTTTAAAATACAATACAAAACCCCAAACCATTTCCATAATCCCTTGATGAAGCACAATATTGGTAGTGTCTTGTGGTAACAAATACTGAGAGCAAGAGCTGCTTTTTGTCAGTGTCAAATCATGTTTCCTAGGGGTCAGATGTGGCATAGCTCTTCACTGATCAAACTTGACTTGTAGCCTTGTTAAGGAGATAAATATGGTGATGCTGTAATTAATGGATGTCATCAGATGCCTCAGAGACCAGATCACTGAGCCACTCCACAAAGATGTGTTTTTCTCAAATGACAATTTATTCATACATAACAGAGTGGGAGGGAAGGGGAAGAGAAAGAAAGGCCACAACTTCTTTCTAGTTCAAATAGACAAATAAAACACTAAGATACAGACGCTAAATAAAACCTCTGCCAAGTTCCCTTTCACAGTAGCATCTCTGCCAACATACACCTCTTTGCCCTTGTCTACAAAGGGAATAGAAGGCATATTATAATCTTATTTCCTCTTCCCCTCCTACTAAGGCACTGACATTTTCATAGTAGCATCCAGGTAAACACCTATGCTGACGCAACTAAACTGACGTACTTCCTTTTGGCAACTTGGTAACACCTAATTGTATTGTGTCCTATCACTGATTCATGAAATGCTGTCAAACCTGTTCTTCATTTTCTCTGTACTTGAATCAACAAAAACACATAATATAATTGTCTTCCTGTTTCCTGCTAATTGTTCTCAAAAATATCTTGAAGTTGTGGGTTTAAAAACAAGGAGAAGCTTCTACTTCTATAGAAGTAAGCCTTCACATTCATACAAACACTTTAGAATTAATTCCCTTGCAGTTCTTGATTATATCCTTCCTTCTGTCTATTGGTAATTAGTGGCTTTCTCAATGAGGAAAGAAGTGTAGGCTTTGAGTGTTGAGAGAAAAAAAAAACAACAAACAATAACCAACAAAACAAAAAACTAGAAAACTAACAGCCCTTGTTTTGTTTATTTGAATTTGCTTTATCCATTTGCTTTAGAAAACTAGATCTCGCAAAATACTTTTCTTCATAGGCTAGAAACTCCCGAGCTGTTAAGATTGGTGATTGACTAGCTAGCAGAGCTCAAATATAACTTCCTTTGTGGAAATACTGTGCATGTCACCTGAAACATAGCAACAAAACAGTTGCTGATTATTGTTAGGAGCTAGGAATGAACTATTAAATAATAAGCATCTTCACCTTGAGCAAGAGTACATTTGATACAACTAGTTGATATGTCTTGCGGGACTTTCATGTATAGGGTAGCAACAAAGTACAAAGGATGGTACGTAATTCATGATGAAAGTTAACTACATTGTGCCATTATAGTCACTGTTCTTTCCTTTCTCCTTCTACACCACATCCCTTTTTCATACCATTTGTGACTACTTTGTCTCTTCCTCTTACACTTGGTGATTATACATAGACAGTTTCTGCTAATGGACTGTTAAGTTCATTGCTCAGCCCATGTCCTGCAGTTACACTGACAGCTTAGCAACCGCTGCTGTAATCCATTTAGAAAATACTGCATGCAGGAGTAAGAGTTTGTATATAATACGATAAGCTATATATAAAGGTTGACAAATACTGCTTTACCATTTAATGCTTTTTCTCCCACCTCACCCCTACCTCATCACACTGTGTGATCCTGTGAGCAATCTCCTTCAACTCTTTCATTGATTTTTCATCTTGGAAATCATAGGGGAAAGTTTCAGTCCATTCCTTCAGGAGCTGAATGATTTTGGCAGCAAAGGATTTTAGTTTTGCCTAGAAAGAAACAATGAGTTGATTACTGACCATAGGCCTTTCTGACTGTGGAGTAAATTAGCTGATGATGGCTGACATAAAACTAAAGACACCCATGAAAATACTTTGCGTTAGTAGAAGCTGAAGGGGATAACAAAGAACATATTTAACTGTCAGCCAGACTCCTAAATAGTATGATTTAGCCTGGTAATGTCTCTTATCAAACATTTTAAACATTAGTTGTGTAAAGCCAGGAAGATGACAGAATAGTTTAAGTGAGTTATTTGACTGAAGTCAGTGGGACTTAAGCTGATTTATGCCATCTGAGGCAGCAGTACCTTAGTGTTTCAATTCAAATGCATACAAACTGCAGCACTCTACCAAGTATCTTTGATGAGAAGCATTCACAAAGACATTTTTGTTCTGTAGAATTTATCAAAGCCTCCAGATTAAGCTGTATATTTAAATAAATGAATGACAGGAAAGATGTGTGTGTTCTCTCCATGACATCTAAAACAAAATGGACTTTGTAAATAAAAAGTATTGGATCTTACTCAAAAAGCTATCAACCATAGAAAGGGGAGGGAGAGCTATTTTCTAAGTTCTTCTGTTACCTGTGAATCTTCTAAGGCTTTTCATCAGTTAAACCTGAATTGGATGCCAATTATTCTACTGTCGTAGCAACAGAGAGCAGCATCAGTAAATCCAAGAGAACACTCGTAAAATTGGGAGTGCGAGTGCTAAGAACACTTTTAATGAACAAGAAGAATCAAAACTTAATTCAGGTTATATTTATCCTCCCACCCAACCTGTGATGCACTGAGGAAAGAGGAAGTTTTCGTTTGTGTTTACCCTCCACACTTGTGTAAGCTACAGAAGTCCCACTATACAGCAGTTCCTTCTCCCCACACACAGTGCCCCATTCTCATTGCACTCTCCATCAGCTTCTTAGGGGTTACAGAAGGTGACTTAGCATGTGAGTGTCACTACAGGAAATCGGTGTGTTTTATTTTAAGACTAATGGAGAATGTCTTCCAAGAATTGGTAGGAACTCCTGCCAAAACATCATCTGATCATAGTATGTCCCAGTTTGTTTAATCAAAACCAAAAGTCAACCAAACTAAGCTATTTTTTGCCTTTTTTTTTACATCTCGCTGGTATATGGTCAGCAGGAATATTAAGAACTTTGAAGTTAAAGCATGCACCCTTGAATCTTCAATCTGTAAATGAGCCAGTGCTCCCTGGGAGTCTGAAGGGAATTTTCTAGCTTTTTTTTCAGAGCTGCAAACTGCATTCTGGTAGCATGCTTTTCCTAGCTGTTTTTATTGATAGCATTTAATTGATCCTGCTACTGAAAGAAGTACAGAATAGTTGGATAGTGCAGGCAAAAAGAAAACATCACCATTCTCTTTGCCAGCAGCAGGCATTCCTGCAAAGCAGTATCTGCCAATGCCATTCCTGTGGAGCCCAGCTGCAAGGTATTTCTAAACAGTGTGGAACGGGGTTCCAGATTATAGTTGTCCATCCTCCAAACTCCCATTGCTGTCTGCCTTGGGGAAAAGACAATTTATACTTTGCTAGGAAATGCATGGAACCTGACATTATTAAAAGAATAGTCTGTAGGTGGTGATGGAGAATTTATTAGCCAGGCAGTGTGCTTCCATTCAATTAAACTTAACAGGTATGTGCCTGTTCCACTTTTGTTTACCAAAAGCTGCTACAGAACTGGTTTTTTGGTCTTAATTATCCTGACTATCCTTTATTTTTAACTTGTGAAACTGAAAAAGGAGGGATGGGGGCAGGAAGGTTCCAAAATCCTTTCTTAGACCATGGCAAGTATCTCCATATGAACACTGATGTCCCATCTCGTGTATCTGCTTACGAGTTGCTGGAGTTTGCTTCCTTCATGACAGAAAACTAGGCATCTGTTGCAAGACAAACTGCAAACCATATTACTCTTCGTGTAATTACTCTTTAGGTGTAAAAAAAAAAAAAAAAAAAAAAAGCTTAATGTTTTATTGGATGCTTTTAATGCTCATGAAAATAAGGTATGTTTTCTGAGAGCAACACTAAAAAACATTAATATAGCAAAACATGAGATTCCTGTTTCATGTGAACTCTGATGAAGCCCAAAGCAGCTGTCCTGGTTTCAGCTGGGATAGAGTTAATTGTCTTCCTAGTAGCTGGTATGGTGCTGTGTTTTGAGTTCAGTA
>JAVJGG010000094.1:14259790-14332309 GCA_035590195.1 Aviceda cuculoides | reverse complement strand
GCTGGAGGGGCACAAGAAGTTGGGAGGGGACACAGCCAGGGCAGCTGACCCAAACTGGCCAAAGGGATATTCCATACAATGTAATGTCATGCCCAGTATATAAACTGGGGGAAGTTGGCCTGGCTGGGTGGATCGTTGCTCAGGAACTAACTGGGCATCGTTTGGCGAGTGGTGAGCAATTGCATTATGCATCACTTGTTTTGTATATTCCAATCCTTTTATTAGTATTATTGTCATTATTATCATTATTATTTTCTTCCTTTCTGTCCTATTAGGACCAATGAGTTTTACTTTTTTTCCCCCCTCTGATTCTCTCCCCCATCCCACTGGGTGGGGGAAAGTACATGAGTGGCTGCATGGTGCTTAGTTGCTGGCTGGGGTTAAATCATGATGTGGGATCAATTTCTTTTCTTCTTTTTTTCTTTTTTTTTTTTTCCCCTCCTGTTTTCAATCGCTTTGGTTTTACAAATTTTATTTTACAGCTGATGGTGGGAAGTGCTGGGCTGACGAGCTCATTTGCAGTAACTCACTTGCAGCTGTACTAGTACACAAGCAAATTTCTATTAAACGTGATATATCTGTCTTACCTGAATTACAGCAAGTAATTCAGTACCTGTACACATCTATTGCTTGGATTCTTTTAGCTGACACAGCCAAAAAGTTCAGCAGTGGTTGTCAGGAAAGTTTTAGAGTGGGCTAAAATTTATTCAGTTTACAGTGCAGTTAGCTGTCAGCTTAATTCTAATGACTTTATTTGGAATAGAATCAAGGTATGATAGTCTTAACAATATCTTGAGCAAAAGATGTGGAGAAATATTGAGAAAATTTAGTTAAATATGGTTTAATTTTAGCAAGAGGTTGTCACCAAATTAGTATTCAAAAATTAATTTATTTTTAAGAAAGCATTTTGATGAATTACAACAGCTAGTGAACAGATGGATGAGCCCCCAAGCCTACTTAGAAATGTGCACATATATGAGACTATCAGCTACAGCGTGTTTCAGCGTATTAGCTACTCTGGAAGGAGTTGCACTATCATATCACAAATGCAGTGAATAAACAAGTGTATATTGAATTGATGCTGAGTAGTACAGAAGATAGGATATTGTCTCATATATGTATATATTTATCCTATCTTATATATCTTAGGACACAACCTCAGATTACCAAGCATAAACTATTGAACGTGAAACACTAAAATATGATGACCCTCTGTGGTCAGGTTTGCACTGGATTAAGCTGAGGACTAATCTGCAGGTGGACAAACCCCCTGCTATATATGAATAAATATTTAAATTAAAAAAAAAAAAAAAAAAAAAAATTCAGTGAGCTACCTGTATGCTAGTGAAATTAACTGAACAATTACTTAGTCTTCTGTTTTGCTAAAGCATCTTGACATAAATCAGTCAAAGAATTAACATGACTGAGCTACTTTGGCCCAACCCTTTGTGACAATACCTGTATAAAGAAATAAATATAAGTGAACTACGTATAAAAAAGATTTAGTGTCTTCCTGGAGCTTTTATTTTCCCTGTGCTCTGTTTTGTGTTGATCAAGTCACAATTCAAATAACTGATGATGAAAAAACGATGTGCATCTTGAACCTGTTTGGCTTTGCCATTTAGGACTGGCACTCATCTGAAAGCTAGCTATATCATAGGATACCAAGTTTCAGTAGTTTCCATTTGAATTTTTTTTTTTCAGAACACTTAGTTATTTTGATGTCAGTAGGAAAATAATTACTGAATTTGTCACCCTTTTCTCTGCCTTTTGTAAGTTCATTGTGGCCATATTAAAGATCATGTAGGGAGGTTTGTATTATTATTTTATTTAAATGTTACAATTTATATTCTTCTCCCCCTTCTCACCAGAAGAAGAATCCAACAGTAGAAAAAAAAATTATAGTGAATTCAAGAGCCCTGTATGTTCTGATGTGTCTGGGTTTGAACCTTACTGCTGCTGTTTGCCTCGCTCCAGTGGCATGAAACAGATGTCACGTCAGCTTGCAACTTCAAAGGGGATTCCCCAGGCATGAACATGTGGGAAACTTAAAGCTCCTATTGTTTCCCCAGGGGAAGCTTGTTCCTTCTGGTGCTCACTTGTGTTCCCCTTTAGACTAGGTTCTTGGCTCTGCAAAAGCTGTGCATACAATGGGCAGAGCCTGTTACTCTTAGCTCAGGTTTGGAGACTTTTTTTAAACTTATCTGCGTTGCAAATGCATTATTACTTAAATATCTCTTCAAATTCATTAACGAAGTCTAGCCTAATTTTAATCAGTAAGATTTAAAAATGCTTTATTGCGTGTTTTCATTGTAAGTGTTTTACAGATGTACATTAATTGGGAGAGTTCTCTACGTAACTGGAGACATTATATTCAATCATTTTATTTTGTTCCAAGAATGATTATAAGCGTGATAGTAAACATTACAGACAAAATTTTCCCATGATTACACACCATTCTGCATCACATCACTGAGATAAGTAGGCCAAGAGGAACTTCTTGTCATATTCTACTTTGTGCAAGACCAGTCCAGAAAAGGGGAAAAATCATATTGTTCCTACTTCTGTGTTTCTTATTGGATTTGCTGTTTCACTGGCATAAAAATTGGGTGATGCAGGAAAAATTTGAGACTATAGAGGCATTCAATTGTTGGCATTTTCAATGTCTCTGATGTAAATTGAGCACAATCCTGTTGTATGCCCTTGGTAGATGAAGTCAAACGCCTGCCCCCTCTCACACCTACATCTATTGAAGTGAAGAAGAGTTTGTTCAAGTGAAGCAGTGGGTTCTAGGAAACGGAATTGTAATTTTAAAACAAAAGATGAAAGGCACTGTATTTGCTAATGCTTTTTCTTGGTAGTTATTTTCTAAAGTAAACGAAAGCCTAGAATTGCCCTAGCATTGCATGATATAGAAGATGATAATTTGTAGTAGCTAGTACGTTAATTAACTTTTGTAACAGATGTTCTGTGAATTTGTTTAAATGTGTACTTCATTGTTTTGCAGTCCCCAGTGAGTCTATTGAGTGATACAATTTTTTGTGGTTGTGAAAGGTTGTTTACTGCTGCTAAAAACCTAGAGAATATTGGATTGTTTTATGTAGTCACTTCATTTTTATGGTTTGCAAAATGGTAGCAAAATTAAACTGAAGTCAGTGAAGGAAGCACCGGATTTCAGCAAGGGTGTTTGTAAATAACAGTACAGATTATTTCATGCACAAACCATGAAAAATCATCTCTGGCCTGTTGTCAGTCACCCTTGTCAAAACTGCCAATAACAAGACACTGAGACTAAGTGCCAGCCATTGCCTAACTGGAAAGGTGTACTTCAGATTGCCCACAGTTACAAAGTACTATGAAGATTCAAGATAGGTAATGGAAAATGGGTCTCTGATGAGAGTAAAAAACCCAAAGAAGTAGCCATATGTATCTTCTTGTTCTTACAATCTGCGCTATCATCATCATCATCTTCTGAGATCTAATCTTCTTCACAAAATCCACAAAGTAAAATAGAATTGCAGGAATATAAGGCAACGGTGGAACATCCACTGGACATTTTTATCGGGAACATAAGATAGGTATCCAAGCAAGAACAGCTTATCCAACTAGAAGCATTACTGCCTGGATGTCATTTATTCCTTCATTAAAATGCTAGATTCTCAGGAAATTGGTAAGCTTTCAGAAACGAATGGAAATAGACTGCTTGGCACCCTTTGAGGATCTGGGCTCCTGTGTTGACCTATGTGTTGGCTAATGAACCTTCCAAGATGCATCTTTTGACATGGAACCAACTCCTAGGCTACTATGGTAAATGACAAGTGTTTTGGCATGGTTATTTCTTCTAAAAAGCCTCATAAAGAAGCTAGAAGTTTCACAAAACACTTTGGCTTCTAATATTATACTGAAAACATCAGAATTGCATCTAAAAGCAATTTGTAATCTGTCACAAAACTGTTTTGACGTATGTTTTGTTAATTGAACTTCTGAGGATGTGTAATTCCAACGTGTCTGTTTAAAGAAGTGTTGCTTACCTGTTTCATGTATTCACAGCTAAGCTAAACTTTCATCTTTATTCTGCTCAGCATTGCTGTTTCTGCTAAAACCTAATACATTATTCATAACTGCTTCTAATTTTGGCGTAACTTTGAACTGGAGATAATTGGAATGTCTTCAATTGTCTTACATGTTCACACATCAAAGAACATCAAGTCAGTAGTCAGCATTGTTCTTGTGGTATATGTATGTGTGTGTTTTGAAGAGTGAGGAAATACTGTTTTGCTAGTGATGCTGGTACGTTCCCCACTCTTCTTTCAAAAATAAATGACAATAAATTTGTAATGATCTTATAGAAGTGGCGCCATAGGTTATCATGTCCAATGCTGCAGATCTGTGTCTTAGTACAAAACTCATTGGAGGCAACAGAATTCGTCTAAGTGACCTCAGTGGGTTTTAGATAAGGCCCCATGTAAAGGTTACACGTTACCTAATCACTCCTTTCCCTTTGGTGCTGCAAGGCTGTTATGCAGAAATCATCAACACTTCCAGGTATCCTACATATCCTTTATTTGCTTTTCTTCTACTCGTATTTGTTTCCCCCTTTCCTCCTCCAAACTCAACCCAAATTCAGGTGACACTGGTAACGAGTGCAGTGAGAATCAGAAGATGCATGCTGTTCAAGTAGTGGGATTTGCTGGGCAATTTTACTGAGTACTGCTTGGGAGGATGCAGTGTGCAAGGTCCTGTTTTGCTGAATTAGCCTTTGATGCACAGCAAGTTTATGGCTTGACATGACATGACACCTGTTTCCTAAGAAACTGAGAATGTAGTAAGACACATGGGTTCTCCTGCAGGAATAGGAGATATGCTGAGTATCTGAGACTGATGAGGATGGGGAGAGCAGAGTTTAGACATGGGCTGAAGACTGCTGCTTGAACTGCGTTGCATTGCAGCTGGTATGAATCTGATTACATCAAATGAAGGAAACTCACAGAGGCTCAAGTACATCATGTGCCTAATTCCTGTTTGAAATTTTGCAAATATTCCATAATAACTACAGTTGTATAAACATGCAACCTCACCAGTGTTACAGTGCTTTTTTCTCCCTGCAAGCCAGACGCAGTTACAAACAGCCTCTCACTGGCATACGCTTACAGACATTTGCAGTGTATGAAATGATGAAAACTGGTTTGGGGGGATTAACGTGTTAAGCACTAAAGTGCTTTACTGTATAATTTGCAATAAGCCATATTGCTTTTTTCTACAATCACAAGTCACTATTTTTGTTACTGAGCTAAATGGCCTCATCTTTTTTTATTACTGCTTTTCCCTATAATCCCTTTCTCTCTATTGTGATGATACACTTCCAAAGTCAGATTCTGCATGTATTTTTTGTTTTAAACACAGATACGAATTGTCTCATTAACATGGCTAGCAAGAGCAAAAAATTAAAGATTTTTCTAATTTTTTAAGTCTGGATGTACTATCTCTGTCCAAGTGGCTATTAATATTCTGCAAACCTGGGAGCTCCACTGAATTGAGATCATAGCACTCCAAATGTTACAGCACTGAAGTTACACCCCAAGTCAATATGCATAGGTAGTACTTAGATTTATCTTGAAGTTGCCCATTCAGTTTCCTACCAAGATCTCTGCTCAGTTTAGAAGATAACCGAAGTTATTACAGACTGCAAGTGGCTGACATATCTTCCTTGGCAAGACAAAAACAAGCAAAATACCGTTTGACCTGGATTCAGGCATCCATAGACACCAGCAAGATTATTACCTATAACTGAAAATCAGTTCCTACCTTTATAAATAGATCACAGTTCTTTTCTGCACCTTTCAATTTTTCTTTTCATATTGTTGATGAATAAACAGTAGATGTTGATAAAAAAATATAAATTAATTTCTCCCTCCCAAAGAATGACTTATACCATGCCAGTTGGCCAGTCAGGTAGTTTACTTAAAAGTCACCTGCTTGCTTTTAGAAAGTAGTTATTAGGTGGGCTTATTTATTCCTTTAGTCCTTTGTTTTCATATTTTGACCAAAAGGAGTTCTTTTGCAATTGATTTTTGAAATAATGAAGTAGTTAAAAAGGAAAGATGTTTAACAAGTCCACTATGCTCAGATGCTCCCAAGGATAGTTTTGAAGATGGCAGCTCTAGTTTTACTGTGATATTGTTTGTGTTTGTATAAATTAGGTGTAATCTTTGGGCCATATCCTGAACGTGCATCCATCTGTGTATGGCCAGAGAGCTCCAGTAGTTAATAGTTTGGATTTCATTTGAAAGTCTTGTCTGAGAGGATGCTGTTAGCGCACTGTTGTGTGCTAACTGGGGACCTTACAAGAAAATTCATGCCTGATTTTTTGAATACAGATAAAATTGTACCCTCAGTTGGGTGTGTGAACTCTGGTCTGAGAAGTGGTCTGGAATAACGCAGTAGGGTAAAATAATCTGGAGTTTGCCTGTGAGGAACAAAATAGCCATTCCCAGAAGTTACAGCTGAGGATTGGTCCAAACAGTGAAACGGCTGAAGCCTTCTTCAACTAGATTTAGCTACAAGTGAGTGAGTGAGTTTAAACCATTTACTGTAACTACATTGCTTTTGAAGGATTTAAATACTAATTCAACTACTAATAATATTCTGTCTTTTAAAACCACCAATCTGATCTTTAAAATTTGATATTTTACAAATCACATTACAAAGGAAGTGTACTTATACTGCTGCTATAATAATTATAATGATATTTCATATTTTTTTTTATTTAAGCTTTTTTATGCTTAAATATCTTAAAATTCACTAATGGCATTTATGCCCAAATTATTTGAACAGGAGTTTAGATTCTGTCCCTTTAAAGTACACATCAAGGCTTAGAGTCACCGTTGCTGTGTTGCCCTTTATGTACAAGCAAGTACGTATCATGGGCATTTGCAATACGTGTGGGTTTCTTTCAAGTGTATTTTTAATCGTCCTTTTTCTGTTTTATCATATAAAAATGTAACCTTTGACGGAAATGGTTAGCTGGCAATACAGTCCCCAAAACTGAGCCAGCCAAATAATCTGCTCACATTTCTGATTGCTTTGAGGGCTGTTCCTGTATAGTTATGGCAAATGTCCCAAAATCATCTTTCATATCCTTTTAGTGATAATCTGTGTTCAGCTCTCAGCTGCAAAGAACTAAAAGAACATTTCAAGCCCACACAAAGTCTGATGAGAGCTCGCGGCTGTGTACAAAATTTAGAACAGCAAGCTGCATGTTCCTTGTTGCAGCACTGAAGATGGTCAGGATTTTATTTATTTATCATTTTTTAGCATTACTCAAATACAGCTGATATGCACCAGAAAAAAAATTGAAAATCAGCAATTTTTTTGTTCTATGCTAGCAGAATAAATAATTTGGTAAAACTATGAGAAAGAAGGAGGGTAAGGATAGGTTGAAGATGCAAAGAAGTTTTTTTTTTTCTTCTTAACTTGTTGGTGAACAATAAGGAAAGTCAGCCCAGGAAAGGTATCACTTACCTTGTAAGCTTTTAACCTTTCCCCAAAGGCCTGTCCTGCAAATCCCTTGAAGTCCCGTGTTCAGCTACCAGCATGTTTTGCTACCCGTCTTTTCCTTCCCCTCCTCCAGCCATCTTCTTCCCCCTTCCCCCAACTTCCTATTAAAAGGAAAGCTACCAGGAGCTCATAAGTAACAGACTCATGCTTTCAATCAAAGGAGAGAGCTGAATAGCCTTCCACTCAGAGTGAGTTCAGCGGATCTAGAGTCAGGGCCCCTTCATTAATGAGAAAGGAATCTGTTCACCTTCTGAAATCTTTCAGCACTCCCTAAAGCTGCCTGAACCACACAGCTTGCATTTCTCATGAGTTTCCCCACTGTGGCCACAGTTCCATTTCTCTCTTTCTCTCCTTCATCTCTTGAAAACCAAATATGCAAAGGTAATTTCCCTGCTCTTGTACAAGTAGATCCTGAGGTTCCTGATCTTTGTTTGCTCATTAGAAGATGCCATTTCAAATTAATTCCCTCCTTTCCCTGGCCCCCAAACCCTTGGTTTCAGTGAAAAAAATTAGTTGGGCTTAGACTTATATGCAAGGAAAACTAACATTTGCAACAGGCTTGCCAGGCATGTGCACAGTGCAGGTCCAAACATTGGTTTTGATTCTCGGGCTTGGTGGTTCCCACTCACATTTTTTTCACTCAAAGCTCTTGTTTCAGTTCACACCAACTGAGTTTTGTTTTGAGTTTACAGGGGTTAGAATGAACCCTGGAAATTCAAATGCAAAGCTCCACCAGAACAGCTGCTGTTCTCTTGGTCCAAACTACATTATCATCTAAAATGCTAAAATCGCCCTTAGCTTGTGAAACTTAGGTCAGGTTTAGTGAAAACCTCATTAACCTAGCATGATGCCTGCTTGGTTTGGGAGATTTTATTAGCTGATTTTTTTTTTTTTTTTGCACTAATTGTATATCATAAATATTAGTATGACTTCAATACGCCACCACATCAGGAACTGTATATCTTCATTCCACATGTCAGAAATAGAAAGGCATTCTTTACTGTTATTCAAAAAAGGAATTTTTTTACTATGTCTGTATCTATGCTATGTCTGTAATGTTAAAGGAATAGTTACCATCAATGAGAGAATTAAACCAGTGAGGGAAGACATCATATGTGACTTCTACCAGATGGGTCCCAAGCTTGCACAGAACAAGCGTACAGTTGTTACTCTATGGATGGTCTCATATATAATACTTTGGTCTGGCAACCAATGTTTTAGTAGCACTTCTGCTATGATCATATATGTAAATATAAATGACTGCTTGTGACAAGCATAGGGAAAGATGCTTTGTGCGTGGCAATAGGAATTGAAAAGGAATGGGAATTGATAAGAAGTGCGTACTTTATAGATTCAATGTAGCTGAGCATAGGTTTATGTTTTGATAGTGCCTTTGACATCAGGCAGTTTTGGTTCCCATTATAGTATGCAAATGGTTATGGTCAAAATTCAGACTGAATTCATCAGATTCAGACTGGATGGCCAAATTCAGACTTCTGTGGTCTTTAGATCCATTCCACTTCAAGAGTTATTTTTTTTTATTAATACACAACTGATAGTGAATTTTTTTCTGTTAATTTCCCTGGTGGAATCAAGAGAAAAAGTCATAATACATAAGAAAGAAATTTTTGATTGTTGAACTCTCTGTTATTTTATGTTGATAGTAGATACACTTCAAGGATATAGTGACTAACTGAAACTGATAATCTGAGTGAAAAGTACCTAGAATTCTTGAATAAAAAAGAGATAACTTGTCATAACAAGCCCCGTGCAATAAAGATTTCCATGGGAGAAAATAACGACTGGAGAATGCACAACTGGAGTACTGTGTATGTGATGTTAATTGCTGCGGGTGCTGATTGCTTGCTAATTTAAATAGATATTGTGAGTGCTCAAAAACAGGATATGAAGTGCTGGCAGTAGCTTTCTCTGCCTGATAATCATGTGAAAGAATAATTTCTGATTGGAATTGCAGATATAGCTATAAGATTATAGGCATGACCAACTATGTTTCCCTCTTCTCCCCTTCCAGTTATTTTTTTTCATGCCTAAAGTAACTTAATTGAGGATTGAAAATAATTGGATCGGAACATAGGGATGAAGGTATCCCAAGTGGAGGTCAGTAGTACAGTAGCAGTAAGTTAAAATGCTGGTGTATGGCAAAGCACATCACTGCAGCAAGCAACTGTAAAGTCTGCCAAAGAGAGTGCCAGTTTGTTGTGACTCAGTCACTGGCACATGAACAGCCAATCGGGTGTTCCTGGTGTCAGTGGCAAATATCCTTAAGGCTACGTATTTGTGCGCCTACTCTTCCAGCTGTTCAGCAGCTCTGCCTCCCTGGCATGCTTCGCAGCAGCCTGTACAGCAGAGGGGAAGGGTTCACTTCTGCTCTCCGGGCTTGTTTCTATACCAGCAAGCATTTTTCTCCTTGCTATCATTTCAAACCAGGGAAGGGAGCTGCTGCTTGCCAGGACTGCACTTGGGCTGTGACCTCCGACTGCTGCTGTAGCCGGGCTCCCGGGGCGACTGCTGTGCTCCTCTCGCCTGCCTGGCGAGCTCAGCCTCACCGCTGAGCCCCGCACCCCAGCGCTTCCCAGCCGGCTGTGCAGCCTCACAGGCCTTCTTGCTACTCTCTGCCCTTTGAAAAATTAAGAAATCGAAGCTTTTAAAGCATAAAACTCCTCCTCTCCCATTGCTTGGTGCTAGTGTTGCTTTCAAATGCAGCTGGTATTCCCTCATACTTCAAAGAAGCCACTGAAACTCTGGGCTCATTCTCACAACGCAGCTACCACCAACTGATTTGTGTGCGCACGTGAGCTGCAGGGGCGGCTTGAGGCCCCGTCACGCGGCTGTGCCAAAACCCAGAAGGGTGGAGGCATCCTGGCTGCAGTCCCTCGCCTCTCTGTGCTGCATGGGGGGAAACTGAGGAAGGCAGAAGTGGCAGGAGCTGGGCTGGGCCACATGCTAGGTGAATCGTGGGGCTGGAAGGAGAGCCCGGGTGGCCTGGACCTTTCACCGCTCACTTCCTCCTCCTTCCCATGACCTCATTGGAGCATTTGACTTCCATTTTGCAGCTTTGCTTGGCTTCCCTTCTCTGGAAGCACGGGGATCGTTTGAGTCCCTATGGTGCAATGAGCTGCTTTTTTCAGGGTTTTTCCGGTTAGGCTCACCATGAAGAACAAAACTCCTAGGCATAGCTGAAGCTCCTTGCAGCGATTAAAACTGCACTGCGCCCACAGCAAATGGCATGAGAACATTTCAAGGACTGCTCATTCGTGAATCGTTCCCTGCAGCTGTGCCCAGAAGTAGTTTATTTAAAACTTGTGTTCCTATTTCAGTATTCTAAGAGAGAAGCATTCAGGCTTTTTTAAATCCTGCCTAATAGAAACTAAATTAAATCTTACTGTCATCTATCTTCTATACTCTTACTGTTTTAGAATTGATTAAAAGCTTGTTTACTGTTACGTGGGCTGCTCTGGATTTTCAGGTAGGCAAAGAATGTGATCTTTTGAATTATTTAAAGTTGCATTGGAACAGTTACCTATTTACTTTTCTATTGCTACTAAATTTCAGAAGAGGCTAAGGGGGGGTGGTGGTGTAAAAAAGGCACGCAAACAACTCTGCAAGTCCTGTCATTGCCACACAGGAAGGTCCATCCTTAAACCAATTTAAAATCTGGGGCTGTGAGCCTTTGCCTTCTGCTTTGTTACTGCTGAGGTTAACGAGTCAAGGGTCAGAGCATTAATCAGTGACTATGGTGCAGAAAAGAGTTGCTAAACTTGTGGTGAAACACGAGCTTGCTGTCATGGGAACAGAGCGGGAAAGGCAACCTTTGGGAAGAGCCAGCCTTACCAGCCACAGGCAAGGGGGAGAGCCTGGTGAGGGCACCTATGCCCGGAGGCCTGATTTAATGCTGATTTACATCCCTGTGTGTCTGTACTCAGTGTTTCATGTTCATTTTTATGGGTTTTCCTGTAGCCTGCTAGAGTCTGTTCCCTAAAAATTAAGGTCAGTCATCAAATGCCTGATTATTGTTGCTTGGTTTGAATGGTGAGAAAATACCAAGTAGTTAGGGTGAACTCTGCAACCCCAAAAGTTTTTGAGATGTTATCCTTGCCCAGCAGTAGCTGAAGCTCTAAATCCTCTACTCGGTCTGCTGACAAGTTTCCTTTAGCACAACCTTTTAAGAAAGGAACTGTTAGCAGTATGTACAGCTTTTACAGTGCAGTTCTGAGTCATGATACTGGAAGGTGCTGAGCAGATATAATGCCCATCAATTTATTATTATTAATTAACAGGGAGAACTGCTTCATGCAGCTACTCCCTTTCTCTCATGCACTCAGCCTGTCATCTTTATTTAGTTTTTTGTTGTTTAATTTGTGATCAAAATGTGAAGATGCTGCTTTTGTGAAGATCTATGTAAATTAAGAGATTATTATCTATTTTTTTAGAATACACAAGTCAAATTTCATGTTCTCATTCAAAGCAGAGACTCTCTTCTCCTGGCTATCACCAGTCTACAGGGAAAGCTGTTGCACTTTAATATAATTCCTGAACCATTAATCAGACTGACTGTAGTTTTGCAAGAGGCAAAGCTTTAGTTGCTTATAGTCTGTTCTTTAAACTTAAGCTATTTATTTACTGTACACCCTCGCTCCTCCCTTAAGACCTTCAGAGATGAAAAATGTAAGGGTATACCAGTTTGTTCTCTCATTTAAGCGTGCAAACACTTTTCACAGCTTTTTTCTGTGGCAGAAGCTAACATAAAATAATGTGTCCAAACTAGATTCTGGTTATAATTTGGAAGCATTCAGTACTGCCATCTGTTTTGTAGTCCTGAAACACATATGGATGCTCCATGGCACAAGTCAGAGAAACCTGGCAATTGCTCTAATTTGTCCATAGGCTTTGTGGTTCCCAGGGACCTGGGCACAATGCAGAGAGAACTGGGAACCTCAGCTTACTGCCTTCGGCTGCTGCTTTGCTGTCCTAGCTTGCCCATCTCCCTTCTCTACAAGTAGTGCAGACTTACTCATTTCAAATGGTCATCAAAGCTAGCGGTAGATGTTATCCTGCGTTACCTCTGCAGATATCATCAGCATATGAGATAGGTAATGCTACTCTTGATGTGTTATGGCTATTCTAGTTTATTCTCAAAAATCCAGTCTGGCTAAAATGGTTGCGTGTATTACTGAGAGACTTACAGTACCAGTTTTAGGATTCAGTTACTCTATGTTGTACAACTGTCTATTACTTGCATAAAGAAAAAAGAAGTAACGTTAATTTCTGTTATTGCTTGGTGGCAAAAACTGTAATGAGGTGTCTGTTGCTGATGCTAAACATGTACAGTCCCTGGCAGCAAATAAAATTTTGGCCAGACGGTTCCTAGTCTGTATTTTCCTGATTTCTTGCCCTTTGGTCAGTAAATTGTGTTGATATTGCTTTTGCAGATTATTTTTATTTCATTTTAAGACCTGTTTCTCATTTAAAAAAAAAAGAATTAAAACTTTGGAAATAAGTCTGATTTTTCTGATAAATCAGTTATTTTTCACTGTCAGTTTCCTAACCTATTTCCTTCCTCAAGGGACTTAAATATATGAACTTCTAAATACAGAGATAGGCAGTTTTTCTCTCGTTTCTTTTCTTTTTAAGGGATTTTTTTTTTTTTTTTTTTTTTTAGTGCCTGAGAGGCTGGAGCCCTGGGGATTTCAAGCTTCTTTCATCCTCCAGAATGTCAGTAATTTCAAAGTAGTGGGTTCCTGGATGATTCTTTTTGCATGCTCTACAGTACTGTTCAAACTTGACTTGCAAGCTCTTTCTCTGCAGGTGGGAAGGGAGTGCGGGCACGGGACACATTTATACCTTAGACTCTCTGGCTGAAACAGTCACCAGGGAGAGGAGAGCACCCCGGCGCAAGCAAGCTGTGCAGAGTCCAAAAGAATGACATTGCTTTTTGCCTCTCCACCCTCTTTTTGTGGCCTCCTTCTGAAGTTTGCAAAGGAGCAAACTGATGCAGTTGAGAGCCAGCTTTAGGATGTCTTAGCTTTCTGTTCTTGTAGTGGAAAGAGCCATTAGAAACCATCAAACAAAACCAGCTATGTCAAGACCCTTTCTGTTGCAGTCTGTGATCTACGCGCTGCAAGAACTCCGAGCCTTCAGCTTGTTTTTCTTCTTTCTGGCTTACAAACTACCACGTGACAGAGCTGGAGATTTGTAAAGGCTTGTAGGGGGGGGTCCAGCGTATCTCTTCATTTAGACCAGAAGATGATGGGGGGGTGAAGGGAAGCAGGGAATGGGAATAAATCCTATTCCTGATAACCAAACCCAGCAGTGGTAATGAAGAGGCCAGCAACTGATAGGAGAGGAATGAAGTTAAGAGTGCTGCTACAAAAGACAGCTGGACTGCATGACCACATTAGTACAGAGCAGGGAGCAAGGCAGAGAACAGGTACATGCTGGGAGGAACAGAGGGAGATGTGGATGAGCTGGGAAAGTAGTACATGTAAGGAGGGAGTGCAGAAAAGAGGATGAAGAGATGGGAATGAAGAAGTGGGACAAGGCCAAGTGGAGTATGCAATAATCTTTGACCTTAAAGCATTAAAGCCATTTAAAACTTCTCAAAAGTTATCTTCTCCACAGATGCGTACTGCGTATTACTTTCTTAGAGGAAGGAAAGGTGCTTCCCATGTTAATATAAAGGAGGAGTTTCAAGACAAATGACCTCTTAGATTTGTGTGGTCTATTCTGGGCAAAAAAGAAATGGCTGTGTTAAAAATATCTGTGTGGAACAAAAATACCTTGTGGTTTTTTTTTTTTTTAATTTTATATTATGATATTGAGGAATGGTCACTTTTTCCTTTCAGTCTGTGCTCAGGATTTCCTTATTTTACAATGTGTGAGGGGTGCAGCTGTTACACCACTTTTATTTTAATGGTATGAGCAAGGGCTTAACTGTAACGTAATTAGAGAATATTGTTTGACGGTTCAGGAAAGAATCTTCTAAACATCTTTCTTTCGGAGATGACCTGTACCCTTCCAAGGAGGAATCTTCTAATTCTGGCTGAAACATCACCCCTAAATTTTCAGTCCTTAAAGCATAAAAAAATCGATCCACTATTGCCAGGCAGTCCTCAGAAGATTGGTTCTTTCACGTTCTCAAGGTGCAAGCCATAGCTTTGGATGTAAAAGCTGTTATTGAATCTTAACTGAAGTCTGCACAGTAATAACACACAGGCAAGATTCTGCAAAGCATGAAGATACACTGTTTGAGTTTCTTGGAGCTTGGAGTAATCTTTATGGCTACAGATAGATGACTCTCCATTTAAGTATCCTAGAGCATATTTAAGGCAAGTTTAATTAAACTGAATCCATAATCAATTATTATTCTTTCCCTGCTTCCCCTTCATTGTTAAAGTCTTTTTCAATAGAATGTTAATTACCCTGTCAAATCTTTCAGTAATATACAAAAAGGTTATATTAAAAAAAAAAAAGCTAGGATTCTATTAAGAGAAATTCTACTCCTATTTTCTGAGTGAAAAAAAGCATGACCAGTTTAAGAACAGGGTGAAAGAATTTCTTGGACTTAATTTTGAAGAAAGTTTAGCAGTTGTGAAAAGGATGAAAGTAGCAACTTGGAATGTGTATTTTTTGTAGGTACGTTTAGGTAATAACGTCTTATGTAAAAGAAAATCCCAGAATTTTTTTTTTTTCCTTCTCTTGATATGTTATTTTCTACTCCCATGGAAATAAAATAAATACAGGATCTAGATGCAATGCTCTCTTATGCTAAACTGGAATGAAATACACAATTCTTGTTTTGCTTCATGTTGCTTTGTCCTCTGAAGCGTGCAAGAAGCAAATTTGGAAGGTAATGTTTCATGAGAGCTTGTGGTTCCCAGGCTATCGTAGTGTGTGTCATCTTGTCTCGGGTGGTGTTACTGAGTGTGACACATGTACTACAATTTCCCTACCACAAATAGGAATGTTTATTTTACTTATAGGATGCTAATTGCTTAGCTGTCGTATTTTGCAAAGCTGTGTGAAGATGAGGAGGAGGGAACACTTGGAAGAAAGGAAAAATCAAACTATAGTTTTGGTGCTGTCAGAGGAGTGGGTGTTACATGTGGGAGGTAAAGGTGTAGAGAAAAGGAGTGACTTTACTAAACTTATTGCTCAGGCTCCTTGTAGTTCAGATATGCCTACTGATGATATTTGTAGACTAGTCCGTGTGTGAAAGAGGAAAAAATGACCTTATACTTAAAAAGGAAAAAAAAAAAAATCACTAGCCTCCATTCTGTCTAAATCGAAAAACATATTTAGCAATTCAGAGTAGTCTTTTGTGCCTTCAGAGCTGTCAAATCTGTCACATACAAAGGCTACATCAGTGAAGGGCATGTATTATATTAGAAGTGTTTAATGCCAATAAATAAAGCCCACTGAAAATGTAAGAACAGGTATAGGGGTCTTTAGCCGTTGACTGCTACGATTAGCTGAATGCCATATGGCTCAGTTGCACAGTTCTCTGACTTGAAACATCATCAGCTATCCTGCATGAGCGTAATATCTAAAACTAAACATACTGCAGAAGACAATTGATATAAGGCTCCACAGAGAGCAAACTTGCCTGCTCTTTACTTACTCTTTAAATTTTTGGTGGGTGAACTGAGCTAGGTAGCACTATGACCATGCTCTTATTCACTCCAATGAAAGAAATAAAAATATTCGATGTGTTATTTTCATTCTATTAAGCTCCCAAAGGCTAACTACTGTGAAGAAGATAATGTAATATTTAGTCGTCAAGTTTGGGATTAATGAATTAGGATGCATAGTTAGTAAAAATCAGCACTTGTCACATATGTGCAAGTCCCATGAGCTATAACCATCTTGAACATCTCTATTGTTCCAGTCGTCTTCAATTTTGTTTCCTACCCTGTAGAATTTCCCAGGAGATGTGATGCGTCAGTAGCAGGCCAAAGAAGGACTTCAGACTTAATCTAATCAATATTGTGACAAACATAATGCAAGAAGCTATGTCACCTTGGAATCCCAGTACATTTTATCAGCTTTGCGCCTAATGAGATGTGACAGCAAGGTTGATCTGCGACTCCTTAGACAGGAGAGAAGTTGTGCAAGGGCTTGTGCAAGGATGTCTGTGTGACAAAGGATAATCTAGCTCCATGGTGACCGCAGCTAAAGGTTGAAACTAGAGGTCCTTACTTATACACTAAACATAAAATAGTTATTTTAATAACCTTCATTTTCAAGTGACCTGTTTATTCATTTATTAAATTTTTGGCTCCTCTAACATGTCATCTATATTAAAAGAGATGGTAACTTTATCTGTTTCAGTGGAAAGTTCTGAAATCGGTTTCACAAATTAGAAAACAGTAGTCACTGGCTTTATGTGTATTTCAAGCAAAGCACTTTCACTTCAGTCTTCTGTAATGGTTTCATATTTTATTTTGAATTGCCCCTTTTTGCAATCACATACAACTAGATCACTTGTTCCACCAGTATGTGATGTTTCTATAAGACTAAAGTCAATGACTTACTTCTTTTGTCCTGTAATTTGCTCCCTCAGTACTTCTTTATCCTAAATTTAGCTGCTATCTTAGTAGTCTTCGCTGATGCGTTCTGGTGTGCAATCTCAAATTTTTGTGCCATTCTAGTTTTGAGGTGGCAGCTTTGCTAGAGATTTTTTTTACGATATTTTTCTGTCCTCAGGATTGTATATATCATTACCAAACTTGACAGTTTCTGTCCTTAATTCTAGTCATTCTAGTTTCTCTGCACAACTAGGTTCATCAAGACCCTCCATGTTTTGACCCATCTTGTCTGTTGTCTTTATAGTTTCTCTGTTCTTAAGTGTTGTCCATGTACTGTGATACTACCTCTACGAGGTTATTTTCAAGACATTTGCGTGCTCTGTCCCCTTGCCCTTAACTTTCCACCTCAGAATGAATGGTAATTACTGTCAAAATATTCTCATGCATAGAAATTCTGTGAACATATAGACTATCATTTGTATATCTGGAAACTAGTTATGGTATTACTATCATAACTATCAATGTTGGTCAAGAAGCTCTCGTATCTTATTCCTTTTCATTGGGGAGATAACCTTTGAAGTATCTTGTGAAAATTTACCAGTTTTTTCTCTACACATAATATTTTAACATGAAAAATTATATTGCTCATCCTTTAATTTAAGAGCAAGCTGTTTCTGAATCTCATTTTCAATTATTGAAGTTTTCTATATGAGGATTTCCATAAATTGCCTTGATATGTAAATAGTGGAGCAAAGCTGCCTTATACTTTTTGCTAATCCTGCAATTACATTCTGTAGAGCCTTTTTACTTTCCTTAACATGAAACTAAACCCTCCTCTCACCTCATATGCACTAAGAATTATGGACGTGGCAGCTAAATCCAGCTTTTAAATCCCAGGCATGGTAGCTATATGCTATTGCTGTTCACTATCTTTCTAATAAGCTGTAAGCAGTGCAATACCTTATTAGTTAATTTGAAAATCGTTTCTCAAGGGATTGCATGGCTTATGTACATCAGGTCCCTACCAATCCATTTAAAGCTTAAATTCACCAGACTGAGAAACTCAGTGCAGGATTGGATCTTATTTGCTGCAGCAGAAATATTCATTTCTCTGTAAAGTACCAGGACAGCTTTTTTGATCTGGCAGAAGTTCTACTGAAAACACCCCCAAACCACATTTTCTGGAGATGGGAAATCCCACGTGTCTGAAAATAACAGCTCCCACTTTCTAATTGTTTTTATTTGTAATATACCAAAACCTGCTTTTTTTTTTTTGATCTTACAGCAAATATTTTTTATTCCATTGCATAAGCTAACAAGGTGTATTTTTTTTTGCAATTCATATGCACTGTTACTCTTGAAATTTCAGCATTGTTATTGCTTTTTGTTTGTTTAATTAACTTGGAAAAAAGGGGACTGAGAATGAAATCTTTGAGACAAAATACCTATCTTTGACTCAAATGTCTGAAACTTGATTGTTGATGTTCTGGGGAGCACCACCTGAGTTTGGGATGGGCCGGCCCCAAAAGGCAAATTCAAACATCCCTAGAAAGCTGAACTTCGATTCTGTGTTTATGGCTTCTTCAAACCTGCCTGCACAATATTGAAACCATCTCACTTTATGAGTATTCATTCAAATTGGTGTTTCTGTCCTTTCTGGTATTGCACTCAAGAGGGGGAAAAAAAAAACCAAACAAAAAAACCAAACAACCATGTACCACAATAACATGAGATATGAAGCTCTGTTTGCATTTCTCCACAACAGAATTGTATAAAGCCACCACCATGTAATCTTCCTTATGGATGGTATGAATTGATTACATACAATCTAAGTCTGACATAATACACAGAATAACCAGTGAATTATAAACTGCATCACAATTTTAAGTGTGCTTTCTCTGTAACACAGTATTAAATAACTTTGACGATATCATGTATGGCTAGATGTCTCCCAACAGCTGAACTCTGCCATCACTGCAGTAGCAATACCTAGCACAGAGATGCTCTCACTGTAGTTTGCCGCGAGGCGTATACGCCTCCTAAAGCACCAGCAGCACATAGGAACAGACAGTATACAGCACTGTGCAAAACTTACCGGGGTCTCGAGGACCATGTCGCCTCAGAGCTGGGGCACCCCGTGCGCTGGAGTCTGTCCCTGCTGTATGCTGCTGCAGAAGCAAAGAGCTGCTTCACCGCTCCTCTTCCACGTCTACTTTCAGGCAAAGCGTGCTGGGGACTGTGGTGAGCCCTGTGTTTTCTGTTTCAGTTTTTCTGGGGTATAACTGTAAGTACTATGGAAGGTACTGCACAAGAGGAAATTCTGAGTCTCAGCCTTCCACTACGTAGGGGTCATGTGCTGGGCTGCTGGGTAGTGACTGGGAACTTCCATTCCTGCCCTTCTTGAGCTATAGTGAAAACAAGGCTGTTTTGCTGGTTTAGCTACATATAGGGTTATAGGAATTGACATGCTAGTTAAGACCAGTGTACAGATGCTGTGGTTTTGGGCAGGCATTTCTAACTGGCTGCTTTCATGTATCATTGCTGCTAAAATTTCTCCAAAATTCTGTTTTTGATTTGGTATGATTTTAGAGCAGCATCTCTCAAATGTCTTATGTTGAGGTGTGGGGGGTGGGGAGCGGCGGGATATAAAATGCTTACAAAGCTACCTGGAAATTGTTTACAATGTTTTCTATGGAAATCTGACAGCTAGGAACGAACACTCTGGCATGAAACTTGCTGACTTTTTTTTTTAATCAATTTTCATTTGACCATTCTTTGTACTTGATTTTTGCACAATAATGTCCACAGTATACCAAACGTTCTTCAGAAGCTCAGTTAAATCATGCAGAAAAAATACTAGATGTATTCTGGTTGGAAACCTGAATCAGTTTCACAAAGGTATTATATCCTTGATAAGTAAAATAATAAGAAAGAAGGAATTCTCTCTATGCCATGTATGTCTACAGTGTGAAATCTTCCATGCAGAGGCAAAGCAGGAAATAACAAAAGGAATTTTCTATGTAGGTAATGTTAGTTTGTAGTTAACAAAGGCAGCCTGTCAGTGGTGAGGTGGTTTTTGTTTTGTTTTTTTACTGGGTTTTGTATAAAGGTATAGAAATTTAAATAGGATGTAGAAATAAGGAGACTAGGGAAATTGGAGGCAAAGGAAATGAGGAAGAATGTACAAAGGTGATTGCAAAAGACTTTGACATACCTGTGTGGAAATGGAGCTGGCATTTCCATACAGGAAATGTGGAGGACTAGTTCAGAAAGGGAAGGTAACGAGATAGGGACGTTACTATATGCTAGTAGAATAGATTTGGAAGAGGTTAGTGGAATACATTCAATTTAATCTTGCGTGGGGCATCGCACCTGAGAAGAACAATAGTAATGGATAAGAAGGATGTGACTTTTACAAGTGACATGTGTGTTCAGATGAGATCTGAGAAGCGGATGTGGGAGAAGTGGAAGACTGAGGAGCACATGAGTCCCTTAATCAGAGATTTGTCTGAAGTGATGGAAGGAAAGGATGGCGGGGGAGGGGGGAGTGGAGAGTAAGGGGTTTTTGAAAGCAAATATCAACAATACTGTATTTTACAATGAACTGTCACCACTGCTCAGTGTCTTTGCCTGCATTTCCTAGAGCACAGTTGGGCTTCAAATAGTTCCAAGATTCTTCTGCACCTGCTTACAGAGTCTTCTAACGTCTGAACTAATTTTTATTCAAGTCTAAGGCTGTCCAGTGTGATTTCTGAACAACACAAATCTCTAACTATAAATTATCCTACACCAGTGCTTTCAAATAAAAAAGAAACCTTTATGTAAGAATCATAAAAAGTAAAATAATACTTACTTTGCATTTCTTTACAGCAGCATTGCACAGTGGTTCTGCCATCCAGCCTTTCCCAGTGGGTGGATTCCAGCTATTTCACTCTATGATTTTTGTCATGTGTCTTGCCTCCTTCCCCTTAAAACAAGGGGTGCAATGGATTACTGTTCAGAACACAGTTATTTTCCACTGAAAATGCATTGTAGTATCAGAATAAAATTTGACATGCATAGTTTTAGAGAGGGGAGGGTACTAAGAAGGAGGAAATAGTACAAATTATAATATTACAAAAAAGAAAAAAAAGACAGAATTTTAAATACTAGCTGCCAAGAGAAGTGCAATAGGAAAGGAGCTGGAAGGGTTAAACTACTAAACTGTCTTAAATGTGACATAAAAATAAAGAATATAGAGAAACTGGCAACCATTTGGTTGACATCTAAGATAAAATGGACTGAAGAGAATCCAGGTTTGAGCTGTTTCAAGACACATTGTAGTTATGATAAACACAGAGATAATTCATCACAGACCAACTTCAAAATATACTCTTGAAGGTTTTTAGTAGGACTTGGGTTTTTTTCAGGTTTTTTTCTACAGTAAATTCACTGTTGCTGTACTACTAAGCTGAACTTTGTCATGATTAGTACCACTGAGTTGGGTGCAGGTATTTGTAGTTACAAGGCTTTTTTTTTTTTTTTTTCCCCCCTAAATATGAAATTAAAATACAGCTGTGAGCATGCTGGCTGGCACCAGCCACACAGGTCTGTTACAGCTGAAGCTATTTTCCTTCAGTGATGGCACTAACCTGAGTTGTTCTCTGAGCAGGTATTTCTTTAGCACAAGACCTCTACCTTTTTCAAATTTGAATTAGTCACTGGAATTAAATATTGGGGGAGCTTGACAGACAAGTGGAATAAGGACACGAAACTCTTTTTGCTTGAAAATAAGACTAAAAAAATAACACTTATTTGCATAAAACATGGTGACTAAATATATAAATATTTTATAATATTTTACACCAAGTAGGTTAACAGTCAGTTATGAGAGCAATAATAACTTCATGGCCATAAGGAATTAAGGACAAAATCTTCATGTACTTATACCTTCAAGTCCGAATTTTCCAAAGTAATTCAATGTCATCAATGAATTTTGTTTTCAGTTAGTGCTTGATCAATCTCTTAGTTTAAACCAACTTTTTAAAAACTTCTAAGGCTCCTGTGGTCTCAGTTAATCTATAGGTTATTTTAAATCAAAGTAGCTGTCTGTTTTCAAAGCAAAAATCTGATTTCTTTGATTCTCATTATACAAACAGAAGGAAATACAGGAAGTAAGCAAGAAACATGAAAAACTCAATTTTGACTTCGATATATGTTGTTCTGTTACTTTCATATGATACAAGGTTTTTCCTTAAAAATATCAATGAAGAAATGCTGCTTCCTTTCCATCCTAACAGCTGCAGATTTTGCCTGGAACTGAAGTGAAATTGTTGTTTTGTTTGTAGTTTTTTGTTTGTTGTTGTTTGGGGTTTATTTGTTTGTTTTAATAACTATGTTCCTGATTCAGCAGAGATTCTCCAATGACTTTGAGGGTGAAGATGACTTTCGTATGAATAATTCAAAGACCTTCTGGCAGGCCTTCAAGCTCTGCTGCAGATGCCATCAGAACCTAATGCAGTAGGAGCATGCAATTGTATTTAGATTATGTTGTCAGTAAACGCAGTTACTGGGAAACCAGCTATGTTTATGCAGCTTGCTTATAAAGATTTCTTTTTTCAGTAAAGCCTAAGGTGCTCAAAGGTACTGACTTGCCATTGTAGGGTATCTCCTGTGGCTGTTCCTGTCTACTTGTTGGGATGACAAATAAGTCTAGAGCATGACATGTATCATCTTGCCTGAGAATCAGAGAAAGCCTCTTTAATGCCATAGCCTAAATGTGATCCATGTGCGGTTACCAGGCAAAGTTTGTCTTGATGTTCAGCTTTAGCGAGATGTGACCTTTTGTAGTTGCTGCATTATGAGTTAGGCATATGCATGGGTGCAATCAACACTTTGTCATTTCTTATGCAGCTTCTCGCAACCACATATCACCCTTGAAGAGTCTGAATGTGCTCAGCTTTGGCGGAAGGTGGGTGTGCCTGTATAGGGTTAAACTAGGCTGTGACTTCAAAAAACTGTATGCAGCCAGCTTCCCTTTTTGTAAAGACAGCAGCTTCCTGCTAGCGCTGGTAATGCAATATACCACTGTGAATATAAAGTGGAAATCCCCATCCCCCTCAATTTTATGTAGTGGAACCTATGGCAAGTGTAAAAACATAATGGTATGTTTATTTTCGGAGAAGTGGGAAACTACTGTGGGAGTAAAAAGTTCTTATGGGTTTTTTTTCACCATCCACCTCGTTATTTGTAGACAGTGGTTTGGAGGAAAAGACAAAAAAAGCTAATAAAATCCCAAAGAAATCACTGAATTTTGGGGGATATTTTTGCAGAACTTGGTAATAGAGGATACATACTTGGTATTAGAGAATACAGTAGTGATGCCTCTTCTGGTGCATCTTCCTTTTTGAGATATAATAATATTAAAATAATGCCCTAAATATAGTTTTTAAATGTATAAGTGGTGTTTATTGTTGAATGCAAACTGTTGTGATTTTTCCTAATGTAGAAGACCCATATATGCTGCAGGCTTAAAATTAGAAGCACTGTACTTCCCAAGAAAGCTGTAAGATTGCTGTTGACAAAAGATGTGTCTTATGTGGGCAATATTTCTAATTGTGAACACAGACACAGTCTTCTTTTGTCACTGGAAGTCACTGACTTTGGAAGGAGGCACTTTTTTCCTCCATTTTTGGTATGTGAAGATTGGCTCCAACTTTTTGGCAGCAGAGTCCATTTCTGAATCTTACTGCTGCAGTTCAGTTTTGATGGAGTATTATCTCTAAGCAATGCCAAGGCTGCTGCAACATATGAGTATAGATTTTATTTTATTTTTTTGTACTTGCATAGCACCTGTATTTTGACTTGCACTTCATTATGATGCTAAAAGTTATCTTGGTGTCTCCCCTTGCTTGTACTGGTTTGTTATTATCATTCATCAGTGCCATTGATTCTGCTGTTAGCCAAGTGAAACTTTAGAAGAGGAGGATGGGAAGTCCAGAGAGTTTAACAGGTTTTTTTATTTCCAATTAGTTGAGGACTGTGAGCAGTTGGTTAGCAAAAGATATCTTGTTTACCAGGTAGGAAGTTGTCATAGTGTGGGTTCTTGGAAGTCCAGCAGGTTGACTGCCATCTGAGAGATGGAGTAGTGATGTAAAATAGTGCTGAGACCTTTTCAGTTGGCTGCCTTTTGGGGCTACTTGCCATGTTTTAGTTCTGGGCCACGGACAAAGCAACCTCAGTGGTGTCAGCACTGCGGTGCTGATGGAGAAGTTAGATTTATCTGGCACCCTGCTGCATTTGCGGTCTTGCCAAGACGCTGGAGGCTCTGCTGCAGTGACTGTTAGAGGACCCTCTGGCAGAGTCCTGTGTAGTGAGTGCTTTGAGGAAATACTGACCTAGAACAGGGAGCTGTTACTGGACTTTCATTGTTTTTTGCCAAAAGGGAGAAGATGCTAGCCATGAGACAGGAAATTCCAAGCAGTGTAGTCTGATATGAGCTGGGTAGCAACTTGGCCTGGAAAAGGTGGTTATTAATCCATTATTCCATTACTCAACTATTACTCTAGGAAGGGATTTGCAAGGATTGCAGGAACTAAGCATTTTTTGAGGTTGAAACTTTTATTTTGAATGTAAACTTGTAATAGTTAAAAAAAAAGTGAAATAAATAGTCATGGTATTTCAATATGTAGGAATGTTTACATTTTTTTATTTTAAATCATTTATCGAGTAGTGAAGACTTTGAGGAAATAGTCCTTTGAGCTATTTCTCATATACTGTGAATAAAACTGTGTTCCCTTTCAGTTTTATTTGAAGTAGGAAAGAGGAAGCACTCTAAAAAAAAAAAAAAAGACCCAGAATATCATTGCATGATGTCTGATTTGTGGCTTTCTGAAGATTATCTTTGGTTACCTGATACAACTTGTTGTTTAAGAGAGTGTTGGTGAGAAAGAGAAACTTTGTGCTTGAAACCAGCTTCCGTATTTGAAAGAAAGCCCCTTATTTTTTCTGATAATCATGACAACAGGATGGAAACTAGGTTTGATTATGTTTGTCAGTTAAACTTTGAAAATACAATAAACCTGGAAATGTGTCAGGAAAACATATAGATTATGACTGGTACTATCTTAAGTTTTTCCTTTAAAATGGAGATAAACTTCCCTTTAGCTATCCCTTGTACACTGCTCATAGGTTAATGGCTAGTAAAGGAGGTGAAAATTCATGATTCCTTAGAAGTCTCTAAAAGCACATCTTCACTGCGCAGTGGAGAATCATGCAGATACCCCATGCTGTGCCGCTTTGAGTCGCTGCCTTGCATGCAGGGCAGATCAATGCTGTCAGAGGCACTCGCATATGGAAGTAGTACAGCAGCATTAGCCCAGTATTGTGCCAAGGCTTTACACCAGAGAGTGGGACTTAGGTCTGTAGAGCTAATTGCAACATTTAGACCCTTAAAAAATGGACAGAATGTGCTGGACAAAACTCACTTCAACAGTTATTTTATATGCATGTGAGAGGATGGAGTGATCCTACTTCCTTTGATGATGCTTTGGAAAGTGACCCTGGGGGTGTGTTGTATTTCAACCTCAGGCTTTATCTATAGCTCTTGTTTCATGCAAAAAGCTGCTCTTAGACTCCCAACCCTTGTTCCTCCCTGTGACACCTGTTCAGTTACATATTCAATTTTTTAGAAGCATGGAGAGACACAGACCAAAATAAAATATTTTCTTCCATACTGGTTTTACTATGAGCTCTTTTCTTTTGTTGTTAAGCAAAGACACTGTGGATTAAGTAATTCCCATAGCTTTTTCTGCAATTTGTTGAAGACATTCTTGTCATACTGATCTAGATGGTATTAAATGGCTCTATTACAGAGAATACATCTCAGAAATACATCATGTAAAATAAAGATGGAGACCTTAGGCCACAACCTGCATGGTCGCATGTCTGCCAGGGCCTGTCACATATGAGCCGAGCACGGTCATGCTACTAATGATAACTAGACAGACGCTATTTGTGGAGAGCTTTCAGGGTGGCAATAAATGTTTTGGCCACCTGAGTAGGGAACAGTTGTGTGGTATCGATGGCAGAGTCTTGCCCATATTGGCAGTGTTGCAAAGACTACAATCCCCTGTTCTCCAACTGTTGTAACAGATCATAGCAGAATGTTGGTCCTTTACGAAGAAATGCAATGTTTCGCTACCTGTAACAATTACAGAACACAGAGTAAGGCATATATGCACACTGACAGTTTCGCTATATAGTGTTACTATAAATCTGATTAAAACAATGTAATCTTGGGAGTGTCTGAAGACACAAGTTGGGACAAAGTCCATTTTCTGGTGATTCTGTTGTGAGCTATGCGTTAGCTCCCTTGAGTCTGGTTTGATATTCACATGGCTATTTTGGTATTGACTCTTATTTTTCTGAAGCATTCTTGGAGAAGTGGAGAATGGAATATATATTTTTCCATTTATTAATTCAAGTTTCATCTCTATCCATGTCCTAATGAACACTTTTATTTCAGTACTTAAAACTGGAAATGGGCAACTAATTGGCAAGGCTGTACTGTGCCTTACTGTTTCATTGTGTAGAACACTATGATGCTGAATACAGGGCTTAAATTACTTGTACTAAGTCCACTGCTTTTTTTGTTTAAAAGCATTTCTATTTGCAGGTCAGAGGGGGAACTTCTGACTGTAGAATTGCTCTACGCTTTTCAGGAAATAGGCTATTTACTGGGGATTTCCTTGGTGAAGCAGGTTGCTTGGCATGGGTTGAACGTTTGCAAGTTTTGAGCCAAATTTTCAGTGGCCTATCTCCATTCCTGGACCCTATCTCCATTTTTGATCATCCTTCTTAGCACAAATATTTACTCAGATCACACTGGAACATTGATTTCCTCTAAAAACAAGTGTCATCACTGGTGAATCACTTTATATTTGCATTAACAATGAACCATCCTTTGTCTCTCATAAAAGACTCTCTGGTTGAAAACTTGTGTTCAAAGGCAGGGGCTTTTTCTGCTTCGTCTTATTGCGGTGGCTGTGTTTTGCTTTACTTATGTTCAGGTGGTTCTCTATAGCTTGACTGTTCAATAAGAGCAATCAGTGTATGAGCTGATGCTTTCAGCTATTATCTGTTGCTGCAGTCTTGTGTTTTCTGATGTCCCCCAGTGCGTGTCCCAGAATAGAATGAGGATCCTCTGAAGAGCATGAGGCCTCAGGCAGTCACCACATGTGACCAAAGCAGAAGCTGTGGAAAATGCAACTATTCCTTAATTCTGAAAGTAAAAACCCAGCAGCTCAAGTGAAAAAATCCAGACTGGAAAGCACCAAACAGTTTCTCACATAAATCTTCAGAATCTTCAGCATTTTTCTTGTTTACGGGCAACTCCAAACTATTTGATTTCAAAATGGTTGTACAGTCACAACGTTAGAATTGTTATAAAAGGTGTTTGAAAGTGATAATGTGGAAGATGATGAACATGTTTGAGAGGCAGGCTTTATTCCAAGAAAAAAAAGGCACTATGAAAGAGGGTGCCAGAATACTTCTGGAAAGAAGGGGAGCTGGTGTTGCAGTCAGGATGTGTTTCATTGGATCGAAGTGAAAAGGAAGTGAAGAAAAACTTGGACTTTGCACACATTATGTAGTCATGGAAAGCAGGATATATATTAAGAGTTTGAAATTTTCTGCTAATAAAATATTGCTGTTATGGGTAATGCAGGCTTACAAAATAAGCGTGGACTCTTCAGGATCTGGGCTGAGGGCCAGCAGATGGTGAACTCGGCTTCAAGCATGAATCATGATGATATTGTTGTTCTCAGTAACATGTTGTTTTCCTGGTAGATGCAAAAGGCCGCTCTATGGAAGACTGACTTGAATGAATAAATAAAGCTTACTGTGACAAATGAGACACCCCTCAAGAAAAAGAAAAAGCCGCAACTTGGTCACTGTTCCACAGCACTCTATAGAAAACGCACCAGGAAAGCCTCAGCTGGTGGATTCTTTTCTTATGACTGTGTGGTATGTACAGGAGAAAGCATGATTCTCATATATCAGGATAAGGTGGTAAAAGAAAATGGTAAGACACTTGGCTTCAAAATACTAAGAGGTTCATTGTGTTGTCATACCCTTCCTTTTCTGAGCATATTCTTGAGCATATTTTGCATGCGTGTGCTTTAGCATTCCTTTGTCATGTAATTCTGGTAGAAGCATCCCCTGCCTTTTATGTTTCTGGACAGAGTTTTCTTCGCTAAAGCTCAGGCTGCATCTTCGTCTTTGGATTGTTTTGGTATCCCACACTGTCTTGTGGTGCTTTTATCTACCTATTTATGTATTAATTTCAAACAGTGAGTGTTAGGTTGTGCTCTAGCGCTTTGGGAGTGAAACACCACGCAGAATGAAAAACCAGAGAATTAGAAACTCTGTGTCCCAACATAATACACCCCTCATTAGGCTGGATAAAAGTACGGGAAAAGCATTGGAAACTGATGCTGTGCTGAGCACAGTCTGCAGCTCATGAGAACTACATCATTTAGAGTAGTGTCATTGATAATGTGTAGCTGATTCAGGGTATTGAGAAGTTACCAGTTCCTACACATCGAATGATGTCTTCTGTTTGAGTCGACACCTTGCCTTTACATTAGCTTGATGAAAGTTTTATTTCTAATGTTTAAAAGTGTAATGGATACTGTCACAAGCTACTATAAACAGCTTAGGGATTTTATTGACAAATTGTAAGAAATTATTTAGAAAAGCTATCTTCAAAAAAACCCAAACAAAAAACAACCACTGCCTCTCCTTCAAGCAACTCTGCATCACTTTACCCTCCTTTTCTCATAACCAGTGGGTGACACGGTAGCATATGATTTGATGCTGAGACTTTCTCACAACAGAAATGTCTCCATTCTAGTTTATAGTTTGAAAAACTGTCAGTATGTATTTCTATTTCTCAGAAAAACTTCTCGTTAGCAGCACTACATGCTTGCTGTGGTGAGGAAAACATGACCAACAAAGACACCCTTGATAATTACAGAGATGAGACAGTCATCACCACAAAGAAACACAGAAAAAGCCCCAAAACACTAGCGGGTGCTGAAAATTATTAAGACCTGTACTTCCAAGTCCCTCCTCTGTTGTAGCAATTACTTTGTGCATCAGTTGCCAGCACCTTTTAGCAGTTCTTTGCATTTCAGTTTCCTCACTGTGCAGGGTAGTATCTTCTTGGGGTTGGGAGGAGGTGTATTTTTTTGTTGTTTTGATTTTGGTTTTGCTTTGTTTCTTTTTCACTTATCTTCTTTTTGGAAATATTTTCCCTGCTGATGATGATGTGGGAGGTGCAAGTCGGGTGTGGTGAGCACTTGCATGCCCAAGAGTGGTTTTCCCAACAGCAGCAACACAAGGAAAAGGCTCCCCAGGGCTGGGCCAGGTGCTGGTGTGCCTGCGGCAGCACCGCTGGCCACCTCCATGTAGGTGCACCCCTCCTGTCCTGCAGTTTTACACTTTGCTCAAGAGAGTCAGCCTCAATCTGGCAGTAACGTGGTGAAGTTCAGAGGTGAACAGGCACCCTGGTAGCTGTCACTGAGCTCATTTAGCACAGCATAACATCTACTCTTTGTCGTATGTTCATCTATGCTTCAGGAGAAAAATGAGCGTAAGTGCGACATGAGCAAATACAAGCTGAACTGATCAGGAATAAAGGTGAGAAATACAATTTCTCTCCCACCTGATTATTTTAGGCATTTATTTTCATAAGTCTGTGTGTTGGTTTATGTCTAGTATTTTAGCATGAGGTTTGTGACAGTGGTATGTGTGTTCTGATCACACTGCTTTGAAAGCCAGCGTTGGTATTTAGTGGAAATTTAACCTGATCAAATAATTTTGGTGGCCATGATGAGCTGGCCACCAAAAATGCATCATCCAGCTGATTTATTAATGCATGAGCTGATTTACCAGGTATATAATGTAGTTCTGGCCACTGCTGTAGTCCTGGGAGAGCATCAGGGCCTAAAGCATATCTAAATGCCACCTTTTGTAAGAGTAAACTTCAAGGTCACCATTAGAAATGACATTTTATTTTAACTTTCATGTCCAAGAAGGTGACAATTTGTGAGATTCTCAGCTGAGTTAATTGTTAATTCCATTAAAATCATTACATCAGCTGAAAATGAGGCTCAGTGCCATACAAGGTGATATATGTAAATAGATGACATCGTAGCCATGTGCTATGCTCTTGCCTGCAATAAACCTGCAGTCTGATTCTCACTCGGGCACTGGGAATATGTCTCCATGCAATGGCACAGAGAAATTTGCTCTCTGTCAGCAGTCGGCTTGGTGATTCATGGCAAATCCAATCTGAGAGTCCTAGAAGGATTATGATCTACCGTTGTGCTCGCAGAGTGACAGATCGTGTAGGCCAAGTATCATGTTGTTCTCACATTTTCGCTTTGCACATTCCAGGTGGCAGCTGCCATATACCCAGCTGGCTAAGAGACACTTTACCCATTCTGCCCTGCTCACAGAGACATAGGCTACTTTTATCCCACCCCTCTATCATATCCTAATGGACTTGATCAATCCTTTCATTTGTGTACATTCACCTTTTTCCTTATGTGCCAAAACAAAGGCTTTGTGTAAACCCTTTTGTTTGTGAAATCAGTGTTAACCATTTGTGAGACATCTTTTGTCTAAAGACTCCAAAGCATGCTACAAACAACAACCAGTTAATCTTTACTGTGGGCAGCTGGAGTTCATTAGATTATTTTTGAGCAGCTGGGTTTGCTGGCTACAGGATGTTGAATGAGTTACTAAAATAGGGTGCAAAGACTCAGGAGTGCTCTTTACCTCTCAGGATAACAATAATTTAGTAGTCTTCCTTCACAGATTGGGAAGGAGCCCAAAAACATAAGCAGTACCACTAACTTTATTTTTCAAATAAGGCAACGGTTTCTCTGCTTAGTGATTTTTGTCTGATGCTGTTCTGAGTTAATGGCAAAGCTGGTAAAGAATCCAGCTCCCACGACATCCAGCCCTGTGACACACTCAGCTCATTTATTGGTACAAAATCCACAAAGAAACCCATTGCAATACTGTCTCTCTTTGTCTGACCTTTCATCACTCCTTTGTAGGTACATGTGGGAGAACTCCTTTTCATGCAGATTTCCAGTAGAGATAATGTATAGTTTGTACACGTGAAGTAATTTCAAGGGCCTCAGCTTTCACTGAATTGAAGAGATTTTGTAAAAAAAGTTTTGTAAAGCTAATTCATAATTAATCATAGCCCTATGAAAGTGAATTGCAATTTCTTATAGATAGTTAACGTAGGCATATGATCTCCTGTGGAAAGCCTGATTAGTCTGCATTTAACAAGCCTAATGCAATTCCATCCACTGAAGTGATTGCCAAAATATTTTAAAATATTTTTTTCTAAAGGTTCTTAAGTCCTTCCTTGTCATCATTATGTGATACTAAATACATCTTAGCTGATTTGCAAGACAGGTATTATTATTCTTTTTATTTTTTCTGCAGCTGAAAAAAGAGTTTTTCCCCCAATTACTGGATGTTAAAACTGAATTAAGAGTAGAATTCTTCTCCCATTTTTTTTCACTTTTCTGATTACTGTAGCATGTAGGGACACTAGGAGTGATTGCTCTCTTAATATCAAGGGTAGAAGTTCTTTGATTTTTTTATTTTTTTTTCCCCCTGTATTATCTTTTCATGGTGTGTGCTTCTCTTGAGAAGAATGTTATATAGTCTAACTTTAGATTAGGTACAGATTAAGAAGGTTTTTCATTTTTTACTTCTGAATTATATGGATTATCTCATAAGTCATTAACATTTGCAAGTCTGTTGTGTAAATCTTTCTGCTTCCACATCTATTTTATACAATGAAGACTTTCAGTGGTGGGGTTTATTTTGTCTTGTTGGAGGTATTTCAGGAAATATATCATAGAAATGGGGCCTGGAAGTGACCTGAGATATCACTTTAAATTCCCCCAGGACCAGGTACACAGTATTCTTGGCATATTGCTTTGAAACGGCTCTTTAAAGCTTTTAATGAAAGACTTGTTTGTGTGTGTGGTAAACAAAATAATTGCAGTCTTTCCTTGTAGGATATTTTCCATTATTTTTCACTTCTCTTGCTTTTCTCTGGATGCTTCTTGGGTTTTTATAGTTTGGAGCTCGAATTTGGGCACTGTATTCCAGCTGGAGAGACACCAACATTGAAAAGGGTGGAATAGTTACCACCACTGCTTGCATATAACATTCCTCTCATCTCTTATTTTAGCAATCACACTGAGTTATATTATTGGCTCATATTGTGATCCGCTACACCTCCTACTCACTGAGTTCCTCTCTTTGTGTGAGTGCATTTGCTAGCAGTTCTCTGGGCTCATTGTGCACATGTCTAATCTGAAATTTATCCTGTTGTTTTTAAATTCTAGTTTGCCAGGAACGCTTTGAATTTAAATGCTGTCTTCCCAAGTACATCTCCTCCCACTTAGGTAACGTTCCTAAATTTTTCATGTGTAATTTAGATCATTGTTGATGATGTTCATAAAATACTGAGTAGCCTGGGCAGAATACAGTGCAGACCCCATATAATCCCACCGGAGACAGCTTGCTAACACAGTCAGTAGCAAGCCACTGATAACTATGGCTCCATTATGATTTTCCAGCGGATTACGGGTCCTGCTTATGCTGATTCCCTGTGGAGGAAACTTTCTTAGGCTCCATTCGAGAATGCCCTCTATGACAGAGCAAACAGCTTGAGCCATAGTTAAGATATGTCACTCCTACTGCTGTATCCTAGGTGCTAGGCCGGTTATCCTGTCAAAGAAGGAAGATAGACTGGTTTGACGTGATGTATTCTTGACAAGTTCATGTTGGCTATTTCTCATCGCTTTATTGTGCTCTAGGAGCTTGCAAGTTGATTGTTTTTCTTCCTGGGTCTTCCTGAGCATTACGGTTAGTGACCTTGTATGTAATACAGTGAGTCCCTCCTGCTTCCACCATTTAAAATGCTGTGTTTATCTTTCCCCAGTAATCTAACATCTCCCCTTCTATGCTCTTTGCTGGTTACAAAACAATGTTATGGAATTGGTGCAAATAGAATATTGGAAAACTAATTACATATCTATTCTCATGAGCTTCTCATCTGAATACTGCAGCTATTAGAGGATTAATTAGCTCAAATAAACATCAAATATTTACAGCTAACTGATTTTTCAGCTTTACATCACGCACAATACCATTATGCTAAATTTGGTGTGATTTTTGCACACAAACTTCAACAACAACAAATTCTTGGTACAGTACAGTTAGTTTCCAGGACAATTTTTGCTGGTTTTGCACCAACATACTAACTGCCATGCTAAGCTGCCCTGTTCCAGCCCTGGTGCAAATATACACTTCAGCCTATTCAACAGCTCCCAGAAGAAGCATGTCTGCAATCCACCTTGACAGCCATTGCTCAAATATGTCCAACTATCTTTGAAAAAAATGGTTAACAAAAACTGACGCTGATCTATTTGCATTTTCTCAGACTTAAAGATGCACAAAAAATAGAGCAAAACAGGGGTGTAACTGAAATGTCAGAATCCAGGGGTTTATTCCTTTTCCATATTTGCATCATCTGTGCGAAGCCTACAGTTGCTGTATTCCACATCCTTTCTCATGTTTCTATTTATAAAGAATGCATGTAACCGTTTAAAATTTTGTATTGTTTCATTCAAGTCAAAGAGTTTATTCCCAAGCTTAGCAGTAAGCATACTTGCAAGCAATTGCAGGAATGTGCTTCCAGGAAATCTGCTACGTTTCTTGTGAGCGTGATCACAAATTCAACTGATGGCATGTGAAAGAGCAAAACGCTTTGGGTCTTTTTGCACCGGTTCATGGTATCCTGTTTCATGAATGGGTAGGTCCTCTCGTTGCCTACTGTAACTCTCACCTGTGCTCTTTAGCCCTCAAAAATACCAATGTTTGTTTATTTTAGGACTACAGATGATGATAAATGACCCTCTAACTGCATTAGTTCTAGTAAAAACATTAAGATAAGATATTCTCTGGATGCAAACTGCTTGTGTTACATTTGTAGAAAGAATTCATCTGTGTCATTTAATGTCAACTCTATTGTAGGACTGAATTTGTAGACAGTCGCTATCAGATTTCTTCCTAGCACCATACAAGCCTGCTGTGGAAAAGCTTGTCCTGAATAAAGACAAGTACAATTTATCATTTACAACTTGTATTTTTATTGAGTCTCTGCCAGCCAAGCAGGCAAGGTCTCTTGTTTCCCAAGCTGAATGTAACAAAGCACAACAACGAAGCACCTAATTCAGAAATATTAGTGAGTTATTCTGAGCTGTTGTCTCTTGGGTTTGGATTTGGCTTTCCTGGATTTCATCTCCTTTTGAAGTTGGTAGGGGAATTTCTGTTGATATCAAGGGAAGCTTGATCAGATCTCTCATGAACAGAGCCTGTTAAAAGTCACAAATTTAGCAGGATTGTTGTGGGCTAAAGATCACCTAAATGCTATCGGTCTACTGTAAATGGGGCTGCTAGTGTGTTTTAATCACAGATAGTATCTGTTCTATTGATGAGCATTTTCCTATGCAAGGATAACAACTGGAACTGTTAATAATGTGTGATGACCTGTGTGCAGAGATTTTATAGCATAATGCCAATTTCTAGAGAGCAGAGGATCACAATTAAGGAAGCTTACTAGGGTGCTAATTTATTTTTCAGTGTTAATAGAAAAATATACGTTATTAATCGGGCTGCTCTGAAAATAATGACAAGCATGCTAGGAACCAAAAATACCACTGTGCGTTATTCCCCAACACACTTATAGGAAGGTCCTTCATGAAATGTTCTAGGTAGGGCAGCCTGTAGAAGCTTGCAGAACTTGCAGAGCTACTACTTAAAATATTGTGTGTAAAGAGAGGAATTCTGTGCTTGCTGTTAAAAATAAACTTTTGTCTTTTAGAGTGTAAATTAATTTTCTCTGACCTTTTGGAACATTGTTTTAATTCACACTTAATCAATTCTGAATATACCTTTCCATATGTTCAGACCTAGATTTATTTCTTTGTGTGATAAAGTTTTTTGTAATTATACAATTAAATGTCTCTTCTCTTTTTTTGGTCAGCTTAGAAATGAAGAATTCTTTATTTAGAGAGGCTTGCAATCTCTTTTGCCTACATTTATTTAAATGTTATTCTTGCTGGAAATTGCTTTTATATTTTGTTTCAGAAAAGTTTATTTGACAGTTACAAGTTTTCAGTTTTCTAAGTCAGCTGTAAACCTTACTTTGTGTTGTAATGATGATCTTTAAAAGTAAAAGTGATTAGCTCATAAACAGATTTTTAATTTCTTTTTAGATTAAGTGTTTGATTTGGTCCACCAAGACCGTTTTGGGTGGGGTTTTTTGACATATGCATAATAGTATTTTTCTCAGTCACTCTCAGCAATTTTGTTGCTTTTGCGTTGTTCATAACCTGCTGCAGAAATGAAAAGGAAAGAAGTAATTGCTGAAATAGTTTGTACTTTAGAAAACAGGTGACATGAATATATTAATTCTCTCACTTAGGTCTCAGTTCACAAACTCATCTAAAGCAGTGGCATCTATTGAATTTCTACACGTAATATTCTGAACTGGGATATTGGGTTTATCCAAAATAATATGAAAACGGCTAGTTTATCTTAACTGATAGTAAGAGCGCTGTGGCAACTTAGTGATATGGGATCTGAGAGTTAGAAAGGACTTTGAATGGAAAGCACTGTTATTAAAGTCCTATGTTCAATGTGTTAAGCAAAATGCGCAGTATTTCAGTTCTTTGTACTTCCTTAATATGTATTGTTGTGGTAGAAATATAATTTAAAATAACACCGCTACAAACTATAAAGTAGTGTCTCCATCCACATACCATCAGCTAGTATTGTCTTGATCCCGGCTTTACTATTTAACCAGAGATTGACCAGGCCACTGAATAGGGACGATGCATTTTTTTGTGTGATGGGTTGGTGTTAGTCTAGCTGGTTTTGTTAAAATTGTGTGGATATTGATTTGTGTGTGTGTATAGACGCACATGTATAATTGCATTATTTTAAAAACTGCATAGTGCTTGTCATAATCTCATTTGGATTAATCAATTGTACTTTAGCGGTTTTACATGTGAAATGCTGATGGTGATCATGAAATAGGTGGAGAAAAGAGTGAGATGCAATAGCTACCAAAAAGTAGCTCATATTCCCATAGTCACTCAGAAATATAACTTGAGATGAATATCATGACAATTGTACAAATATCTAGCAATAAGTTAATCCTATATAATGATACACAGTTTGAGCACTTGAAATGAACATCAGCTTTTTGTTGACCTGCTTTCTCCCTGTAGGCCTTTGATTGTTGTAAGGGAGGACAGGCTACAGACCTATCTTTCAATCATAGCTGGTCTGTGGAAAGAAGTGCAGCAATGGTGCAGGCTAGGGAGTGTAAAAAGTCACAGATCAGGGAAAGATAAGAAGTGCCTTTGAAGCTGATCTTATTTGCCTTTTGAGGACTGTCATACTGTGGTGCTCTAGCAGTCTCAGATTGTAAGATTTCTGTCGCATAGATATGAAGTTGAATATATGAAATCTTTCTCTGCTATACATATCAACAGAAAGGATCAATGAGTTCTTCAAACGGTATAGAGAAAAAAAAAATCTGCATCCAGAATTTGAGCTGGGTTAGTCAAGAACAGGGATAATCATATTTACATTAAAGGACTGTTCATTCCTTTTTTTCTCTTTATTTTATTTTATTTTATTTTATTTTATTTTATTATTTCTGTCTGACTTGGTAAACTCTTCTTCCAGAAATGTGGGGTTTGTTTCTAGAATGGTGGTTGTTTGTCCTCAAGTAGTGTTCTTTCTCTAGTCTTCCAAAGAAAAACTGATACTCTGTGCATTTAGTGTATAGAGTACAAACTCAGTTTGCTTTGTTAGTCTGTGTATTTTAATAGTAAAGCGAAAAAACACATGCTTTTGTCTTGCAACATATGAAGGAAAACTGTTTTTTCTTTTTGGTGTGAGAGTATTTTGGTTCTTTAAAATTTATTGTTACAATACGTATTTTGATATTTTGTAACGAATCATGAATTATAGATATTGTTAAATGTGCACTGACTTGCTCTTGGTTGCTGACTCAGGAAATAAAATTGGTAACAGCAGACTGGTTTGTTTTTACAGTTCATATTCTGGGTAATGACAAAGGAGAAACCTTTGCTCCTAGGTTGCCTTCACACCTGACAAGCCTGCAGTTAGAGCTGCTTCTGAAAGTAAGTACAATTTCTGTCTCTTTCCTGTGGTCCCTGTTGCTGTGGAGTGGGCAGGGGAGAGGAAATCCCCAGAAGCAATTCCAGTCCTTATTGCCGTCTATTCAGTGTTCATTGTTGTCACTACACGTTGTGAGAAAATTATTTGCCTTTGGTAGTTTGATGAGCTTCCTACTGACTTTGCGTGTTGAAAAATGCAACCAGTGGTGGGAATTGACACGAAAGGAAGGCCCAAAATAGATGGCCAGGAGTGAGCGGGTGCAGAGGGGCCAGCAATCAGGCAGGCTTGGTCTGCTGTTGAACGGCAGCCTCGGTGGCTGTCCCAGGTATTCAGGTCTGAAATTTGGGTTCCAAAATGAACCAACACCTTTACTCCTTGTCACTTAAATTTGGAGACCTCTACGTGTTTTGGCTCAGGAGGCTCAATTAAAGTCGTACTGGAAAGCTGTAAAGGAATTGTGAGCAAAAGTCTGTCTGTAAGTTGCAAGAGATCTGCTGTGGCTTTCTTCCTGGTTTGGTCCCAAATTTACAAATTTCCAGAGGACTAGCAACCATCTGTCCCAGTTTTATTTTGTTTCTAGATAAGACTTTGTTGTCTTCAGCTAGCAAAGAAATATTCTACAATTTTTTTTTTATTGACTATGCTAGCAACAGAGCATCTCACATAAAAATGCATTTTGACAAAGTTAATACTGCAAGGCTTGGCAAAAAAATTGGTATTCTTTAAAATTTGCCAGTTTAACACGTGTCTGATAACGAACCTTCTTCAGGGGTCTTTCCTCAGAGTTTCTTTTTTTGGTCATCATCTGTCACTGCTTGTGATAAAATAGTGTTGGGATTTAATGATATATCCTAAATCCCTAACTTGCCTAAGCATTCAGTACTGTGCCAGCACATGTTCATCTAGATGTAACGTTTGGTGCAGTAAGACTGTAGTATGGAAATGTAGGTAATGAATATTGATATTTCCAATTCTTTCCTAATGTTCCATTCAGTTTTTAATACTCAAAAATTTTCTCTAGCTACTCCGAGTTACACCCATATAATTCACAGTTGGGTTTTTTGTTGTTGTTGTTTGTTTGTTTTTTTACTGTGCCCTTTCTCACTTGTTAACTGTCACTGCAAGGATATTTGACTTGGAAACATATGAAAGTAAAACATCTGACTGCTGTTATTGACATCTGAATTTTGGTTACCTAGTGGAACTGGCTGTAGTATGAAGCATATTTTTCCTTCATGTCAGCCTGATGAATTAGACATTATTACTTATCATATTAAAAGAAGAAACTAAGAAATTTAGATTGATTCAAATTCATATAGCTATTTTCAAATACAAAAATTTTCTGGCTGCCATTTTGCAAAAATAAAAAAAAAATATTATATTGTTTCACAGTGAGGTGGTTTTACATCCTGTGTTGGAAAGCCTGTTTGTCATCTGACACGCATTTCTACCTGTCTTTTCTATCTGAGCAGACTGGGTTGAGGAGTAATGGATCCAGTCATCTATGGGTGGAAGGGTATTGCTATCGCAAAGAACAGAAGGAGAAGACCTTTGGTCATATTCTTAGCAGAAAGGCCAAGGAGTAATTCTGCATAGACTAGGATACCCAGAACAGCAGGAGGGCAGCATGTATAAGGGAAACTTGTCCTCAGGATGTCTGTGCTATGTCTGTCATTTAGACTAAGAGGCTGCTTTATTCACAGTAGCCATCAGTTTGTTGTTCCCCATACATATTAAAATTCACCTTGAAATACAGCAAGGCATTATTCTTATCAGCTCAGGAAAAGCCCATGGGTGCAAAAGAAAGAAAAGTGCAAGAACATCTTATATGCTATGCTTTTATTAAGGGATGTCGTAGAACCACTTCTGAAAATTTTATGTACTGCATTTAATGAAAATTTCTAGCTAATGCAAAGTAAACTCCAACAAAAATCCTTACAATAATTTTTGGAGTTAGTTGCTCCACAAAGGCATTCCACAAGGTCATCTAAAAGGATTTTGTACAGAGCTGATAAGACCCTAGTCTGTAAATGGTCTCTTACTGAAAACAACATTATACTTAGATTTTATTCATTATGAATTTCCCGTAAACAACAGTATCTGTGGTTTTAATATTAAGCTTTGTGAAGAGAGCCATAAAACTAGTTGCACAATGATGGTGTGTGGATAGTTTAACCCCTTTTTCTTCCAGAGCTTCTAGTGCCAGCACAATTGGAAGATACTGCTAATTATTATAAGTTATGTTTGCAGTTTGAAGGAGCCGTGTTTTGCCAAGTTGTGTGAGTATGTACCGAAAACATAATGTGCTGGTTCAACCAAGTGCTGCTCAGTGTATAATTTTAGCCTGGTGAATCATTATATTGTGCTAAAAGCTTGCTACAACCTTATTGCTGTAAAGCATTAACACGGTGTCTGTAGGCCTTCATCTCCATTAAGTCAAATTCCATTCTAAATGCATCTTTAATGACATGTATTTTGCTGTGGTCTAGTAAATGCTTTTTCCCCACCAAGCATTTCACTTTTACGTGCAGGGCACTCTGGTAAATGAAGGTTATGTGAATTAATGTGATGAGGAAGATACTTAAAAATCTATAACTGAATCTTCCCTGTTACTCCCAACACCAATGCTTTGATTGGAAACCTTGCAGATTAATTCACTGAACTCAGAACCATATGGCAGTGTCAAAACATAGCACATACCCTGCAAGTTGCACACACAGCAGTAATTGGAAATGAGAGATAATGCGGAAGTCATAAATCTCAAAAGCATAAACATCAGCTAAACATCTACATAAAATTATTAACTGTGTCTATATTTCAGGGTTCTGTTGTTTTCTCTCATATAATTTGTTCTTTTGAAAAGAAAACCAAAATGGAAGGGTGTAAAATATGTGTTAAACCTAATACTGTTTGTTCAAGTAAATATGTAAAAGCTGCATGAAAACAGATGTCCACAGAGCCTTTCTGCAGTGATCTATGTAAAAATAGCTGCTGTAGAATAAAATAAGTACAATAACACACAGTGCTTGATACTTCATGTGATAAAAGATGCAGGTGAGAGAACTGCCAGTGGCATGTCGAGTTGTTATAATTTTTAGTGCCAGAGTGTATTAGAAAACTATTTCAAACACCCACAGGAGGCAGCACATTGGTAGTGAGTTGCTGAAAGTTGGACAGGACTGCATGTAATGGGTGTTCTGGGGTAGATCAAACAGTAGCGTTATTCCTGGCAAGAAAAAAAAAAAAAAAAAAAGGATGCTATCCATTCATTCATTGGAGTGGCAAAAAAAGAACCATTTCAGGGAGATGTGAGAGACAGCAATAGCTAATTTAGCAGTACCACCTAGGAGTCCTGCATAGGAGGTGAGGGAATGCACCATATCCAGATTCACACTGTAGAGATATTTTGAAGTAGCGAAGGTGCCACTGGTTCATTTAGAAGCTGACACAAACAACGTGGATCAGTAGCCAGGAGCAAGTGCTCTGCTTCTCCAATTGCCCAAACCCTAAAAGTTGTTAGAGAGGAAGCCATCAAGGATCACCGAAATACCGGCCAGCACTTACTTCGTTGAGGCGACAAGGTCATGGCCATAGGCAATACATTACTGTAATAATTATAATGGCATTTGATTGTTACGGCTCTGAAATGCTGCGCAGCATGCGTCCGTCCTTAGGAAACACACCTGCTGGGAAATAACTTAAATGGAATCTATTTGGCAGCATCTGATATTTCTGTACTTGGAAATTACCGGGAATTTGGAAGAAACCTAATTTTTCCTGCAACCCCAGATTAAGCTAATAAACTAGTTCTCTTTTGGTTTAAAATCTTTAGCTGATTGTTTTTGTTCAAGGTAAGGAGTAAAATTTAAGCCATACAAAAAAGCAAATATGTTAATCATAGTTGCTGCTTGACTGTCTTATCTCTGAAATACTTTAAATTATGTTTCAGAAGAGAACAAAACAACCTAAACCTGCATTAAGGTCTCTATGTTACAGCAAGTTTCATTAGGACTTGAGCCTCATTACTCTCTTCCTAATAATCTCAGTTAAAGCTGTGGTTTAGATCCTGTAATTTACTCTCAAAAATGAATTTTTTCCTGCATCTAAGAATAGAACAGAAGGCTTCTTTCTCCTCAAGAGATTATCTAGTTCAGCATCCTACACTGAGGAAGATCAGATTTGTCTGCAAATTTCCTGGTGGGTATTTTTTCTGAACTATTTGCAAATATCACAAAAGCACTGTTTCAAAGAACAATTTCAAAGAAATTTGTTTAACATTTTCGCGTAACTAGAGGATGTTTTCTGTAAGGAGCCTCTTCCCATTCCTCATTCCTCTTTCCCCTTTGTAATGTCCAGTGGTGGGTTCATTTCTGCATTCTGCAAAGCTCTTTTGTCAGACCAGGGCTGCATCAATACCTGCCCTGTTCAAGTGATTCAGTAAGAACAGGTCAATGTTTTTGCAATATAGAACCTTAATGCTTCTTGCCACAAATAGAGATCTTTTCTTTGCAGCCTCCGTTTCCCTCCCCTTCCTAACTCCCAATGTACATGTGGCTGTTGAGAACAACAAATGCTGTCAACTTTATGGCAATTTTTTACTTATCAGCAAATGAAGTTTGGTGCTCTTTAAATGAAACAATCCAGTTGCATTTTCTAAAATGTTTTTTCATTTCTGCTTCTCTCTCCTGGGCACTGTGTGTTGTCTATATCCTTTTCACTATGAAGAACTCCAGTTTGAGCCCAGTGTCCCATTAGAATGTATTGACAAGAAAAGCATGACTACCTCTCCTATCCTGCATATAGCATGTAATATTCCTGTCGTTACCTACCAGGACAGCAGTGTTACATAATTGACTCCACTGTGATTCATATCAGCACTCTGGTAGTTTTCAGCAGTGCTGCAGTGTAGGCTGACAAGTTCTCCTCTTTCACTTAAAAAAAAAAATTATTTTGTCCTTTAATCCAGTGGATTTACTTTGTGCTCTCTGCATCCCAAATTATCCTTTGGAAAACTCACACTTTAAAGATGCATCTAGTGGTACATGCTAGTCTTCCAAGAGAAGTTATGTGTAAATACTAATGCTGAAGTGGTTAGTTTTAAGCTGCATTGTAAACTTTTTGTTGCTGTTCAAGTCAAAAGCGTATGTGAACATAAGGTCAGCTGAGTTGCTTTGAAGAGTCAATTGTGGCTGAGGAATGACATTTTCCATGTGCAAAGCACTTGCTTGCAGGCCAAGTGTAGAAGTGACTAAGTCTTAACTGCTGTAAAGTATGTTAATGGTTGCATCAACTCAATTTGAAGTTCCATGGATTATCAAAACCGTCATCTTTATCATAAGATTAGGCAGATGAGGCAGAGGTTAATGCTGACCTTGGAACTGAGTTCTGTTATCATTTGCAAATATGATCCATTCAAGCTCAGTCACATTTGTTTAACAAAGTACCTCATATGTATCTCAGTTTTTGCCCAAGTATGTCTGGTCTTTTGCTTTCTGTAAGAAATTTTCTTATTAGTAGCAAAATCGTCAAGCAGGTGTCTATTTTTTTTTTCCTTTTTCTTATTTTCTAATGTACACAATTTCTGCTTCACTGGAGTTGCAGAAAAAAAGGGCTAATAGGGTTCAGAAATTCTTGCTCGGAGGTTTATAAGCTATTGCTAATATGAGTATATTCCATTAGCAACCACTTGACTAATTTTGCTGCTTAACTTGCTATGAAAATTGGTCCTAATACGTTTAATCTTGTTGCTTGCTTTCTCTTGAAATACCCCGTTGCCCAAATATTATATGGCATAGTATATCAGCTAGTGACTTTGTGTTATACTGTTTGTTTGAGAAATACCCTCTTTAGTGTCTGTATACATTGGTAAAACATAATTTATCTTGATTAGAGTCCTAATATTTCTTGCCTGAGGCATAAAACCTCTTGGATCATTGTACACCAGAGAAATCCCTATCCTTTCACAATTTCAGCTATGTAAACATATCTTCTCTGAGCTTCCAATATCTAAATATTTTTAAAGAAGTTCTGTGATTGCAATAAACAAAGAAAAGAAATATGTAAATTGTGCTGCCTTAAAGACAACTAGCAGCACTTAAGGACTGAACTGAGACCTCCAAATAATTGTTCTAGTCTGAGGGACTCAGTTTCTATCTTAACTATTTTAAATGCTTTTTTGGCTCACATTACAGAAACTTTTGCTGCCCTGGCAATTCTTTTTTTTTTTCTCTCTACAGTTAGTGCATGCTGGAGAAATACACATCTTAGTGTGTCAAATCAACCCTAAGAGAAAAGTCTGCATTTGTGAAGAATTCCTCCAAGATCAAAGAAAACCTCATTTAGGAAAACAGCCTACTTATGTTGCTGCCCTAGGTTCAGGAACAGTAAGACACATACACCAAAACTAAACTATTATAATGTGTACTAAGCAAAGAGAAGTCAATGCTTACTTAATTTAGGTGGCCATGTCAGCTGAATGGCCTGGTTGCAATCCAGTACCAAAACATAATTGTTTGAACTAGTCACTTGGTTAAAAATGTGGAATCCCTACCTCAGTTTTTAAAAGCATCAGACTAAGCTTGTAGAGGTGTTCTGCCCAAACATTTTCTCACTGAGAAATCCAGATTTGGATAAAACAAAATATTTCAGAAATTTACATTTATTTCTGTATTATTCAAACAGTATTACTTTCTTTAACAATGAATGAATACATAAGCAAGCTATTTTTACAGGTTTTTTGAGCTGTTAGAACAGTTAAGGCACATTGTTTGTTGGCACTGAAAAGCAGGGACACATGTCAAAAGAGGGAGTTTTGTGTTTCCTAGAGGGATTTTACCTTTTTTTTCTGTTTAGAAAGTTTTTTCTTGTCCTTTTTCTTTTTATAAATCTGTTCAGCAGTTTCTGTACCAAAACGCTGAAAAACAAAATGTGCTGAGTAAGAACCGTGTACACTTCCGAGTTAGCTGTTGCATTCCTCTTAGTCTCTCAACAAGACTTTGGATGTTTGGGGCCACACGGTGTAGTTCTGTAAAAAGACTGGGGTATTTTTCTTTCAAGTCTTGTGCAGCTCTCCTTCAGTTTCTTTTTCATCAGGGAGTGACTTGTCAGTTTTGATTTTTTTGCCACAGGGAGCAGTTAAAAATGCCCAAACCATTTGATTGAAATATTTGGCAAAAGAAGGAATTTAAACTGGTGCTTTCAGAAGCTTATATAATGGGCTGATGTTTTCTTTCTTCCCTTGATGCGTGCTGCATTAAAAGCAATGTGGAAAATATGCGAACCTGACAAAACCTTTTCAGAATGGAAGAGGAAAGAATAAAAGCTGCTCAAAACCTATGGGGAAATTCAGAGATATTCTGTTGATTTGTCCTCCAAGACCAATATGGTCTTTTTAATTCCAACCCAGTGAGAAGAGCAGCAGCTTTGAAGAAAATGGTTGAGACAGGAGGATTATAAGAGAGAATCCTAGGATTTATTGGGTCATGCAAGTTCAGATTGATTCTACAAAGGCTATGTAAAAAGTTAGGAATGAAACTGCTTGGTTTTAGAACAAGACAGCATCAATTAGAAACTTGCTTGTTAATGGGAAGGTGTTTTTGTTGGGTGCTACTAGTGTAATGGAAACAGGCTTAAGAGATTTTCTGTGTTGGATCTCAAAGCTCCATTCCAAAATGTCATGCCAAGTAAGAAACTTCATAGCTGCAAAGAGGAGATAATAATACCTCCTCCCTTAGCAGGTTGTAGTAAAGACTCTTGGTGAAACACTTGGATACTAAAGTGAGGGCCACTGAGGGAAAGCTCTGTCAGAAAGATTCCTGTCTTGAAGCAGTTTTTGGTTAGTATGTAGTTTGACATTATGTCTTATGTCAGTATGTGGTAGTTTACACTGAACAGAGAGACTAAACCAAATTGTTAATTGATGTCTGGTTCACTGGGCTCTGCCTATTGTGTACACAGAGTGAGTGAAGTATGTTCATGTCATTTGAAGACTGGATCGTAACACTCCAGAGGGCAAAGTCAAGATTATACAGGCCTCTTTAATCACAGCCCTCCCTAACTTTGGAATGCTTTACTTGTATGTGCAATTATTACTGCAATCATTTTGCAGCCTTTATAACCTTCTTCTTGGCACACTCTTTTGATTATGATTTTATATTCAATCTCTTCTTCACATGTAACATAGGAAGATACATGTTCCATTTTTGCTCAGCAGCAATTTGTTCCATATTTCCCAGTCTAATTACATGAGAAAGAATGAGTGCTCTGCGAACCATGACCCATAGTACACAAAAATTATTGTGGAAGGCTCAAAGTATGTGTATATATTTTACGCTTTTGTGATTCAGGTATGCATTTGCACGCATAAGTGTGCAAGAAAATATCTCTTTAATATGTATTATTTCAGCCTTTGTAATTAGTCATCTGTCTTCTCCCTTCTCTCTTCTCCCCCTTCCTCCAACAATTTTTGATCACTATGGAATGAAAAATGTCACCGAACCATATGTAAACTCTTGAAGCTATCAATGCAAATTCCTCACATTTTTCAGGGGAGAACAGTTTTTGGCATGCGCCATCAGTTTATGTAGTGTCTTTATCTCCCACAATGCTGCAGGTTTTTTAATGGTTTATGTTGTTTGGCATTGCCCACCAAAAAAGTAACGCATGATAACTGTCCTTACGAATGCAGCATTACTCTTCCAGCAATTTAACATAGAGACTTTTAACATAAAGCCAATCACTATACAAAATCTGCGATGGAAACAGCTCATCTGAACAGCTTGAAGACTGGGATGCTGTAGCTGTCATGTTAAAGCACTGTGAATTGAATGTAAGATTGTAAGCTTAGCCTTACTATTTCCTTAAGTTTCTGATATCTGGATTGGAGTCTCTTTATTGACTGCTAACAGGAAATTATTTCGCATGCAGTTATGTGTAGGTAGGAGTAAGGGGACTCAGTCGCCTGTGTGATGTTCTTAAAAGGCAATTTCTTTGCAGGAGAAGTAATAGTTGATTGTATCTTTGGAGCTGCAATGTGCTGCAATGAAGTTATATTTCTGTTGTTCTTAGTTCTGTTTCTCTGAGGTACCAAGCAAATATATGAGAGGATTTAGATGCAGAAGAGGTTGGAGGCTTTCTTCACTGGCTACTGCTGTTGGTCTGTTGAGGACCACCACTGGAAAGAAGCTTCTTCTAAGAAAGGAGAGTAAAATAGTAGTATATTGTGCCCAATAAAAATCCTGAGTGAAGCAAGGGATGAGAGAAGCTTTCTAGCTCTTACTGCATAGTGTTGCAGTCCGAGCATTTTCCAGAACACATTAAGATCTGTGAATATATTAAAAGATGTAGTTGCCACTAATGTAGCAGCAGCATGGAGTATTTGATACATGGACATATATTTATGCAAGGAAATTGAGAAATCTCTCCATTAGTACTGATCAGTATGTGCACAGTCTGGCATCACATAAAGTGGTTGTTGCTGCCTGATTTAGATTGGATCTATATCCACTCCTCCCCTTCCTCACTCATTGAGCAGCTACCATATTTTCTCAGCAAGACTTAGAGCCATGACTGTTCCTGAATGATGCTGCAAAGCTTGAAACAGTAATTCAGCAGCAAGGCCCAGCTGGTTCTCAGTGCTGTGCTACTCAGAATGGCCCCAGTGCATGGCATTCCTGCATTAGGCAACAGGGTCATTTCAACATCAGTGTCAATATTTAATGTAGTACTGCAATGCCACATCACTGAACTTTTCTTCTGGACCAGACCTTTCTTTTGTAGGAGCTGTAATTTAGAGTGGATCAGAATTTTAATTTCACTTTATGCAATTTATATTCTACTCTGGTTGATGCCAACCCTTTCTTGAGGCACTCTATCCATTAACTACTCATTTTTCAGGGAATGGTATAATGCCTTTTCAGATTAAGATTACAAAATCAGTCTTTTCCTCAGATTTAACTGTTGCTTGCACATAAGCAATCATCTAGTCTTTTTTCTACTAAACAGTATTGTCATTAAACGACTAGTAGGCCTGAAGTCATTTTCCTGAAGATAATGTCCGTTGCTGAAAATGCAGTTGAGTTGCTGTTATCCCACTGAAGTGAAACATGAAGAGGAAAGCAGCAGATCAGTGCTGCTTTCTTGGTCTTACTGAAGAAAATAATTTTTAGTCTGGAAAAGAAAGTTAAATTCCTTTGATTGGTGCCATATGCTTGAGTTTATAATAGGCTTTTGTGTTCCCTCTTAGCTGGATCAGATTGAAAGTGGGATAATTATCAGTGAGGGTTAGAAATAAAATAATCAGTTTGCTATGTCGAAACACCTTCATTTTTATGTCAGTTGTGCTGACTTTCTGGTATGGTGAAAACCGACTCCAGTTTTAACAGCAACAGCACAATAATGGAACTTCAACCCTTTCCTTGCAATTGGTCGTGGAAGTCACCTGCCTTTTTTGCCTTGTGGACGCAGGAGTAGGGCATATATTTCTAACTGTGGCTGGTATGCTGGTATTAAGGCTGAAAGGTTTGCATTGGTAAAAATTATAACCACAACATCCCCCCCCCCCCCCCCCCAATCAGAGAGTAATCAGGGGGTAAATATTCCTTTCTTATTTATCTCCATTTTTTCCCAATAAGATTCAAATTTGAATCACCTACACTACAGATTTTAACTGGAATCATTATTTCAGCGTTAATTTTGAGTGCTCAGAGGCAATAGCTTTAATTGACTTGGACAGTTGCATGTTTTGGAGAGAGATCAGTGAGTCCGCGTGGTATGTCAGACTAAAGATGAGTTCATTGACATTAGAACTGTTGTTACATCGGTATAGATAATGGTAAGTAAAAAGTACAAGCAAACAGTGCTACTGCATGTCCTAATATGTGCCTATGCTTCACACCCACTGTGAATTTAAGAAAAAAAGACCACAGTAAATTTACTGGTTTTGCAACAGTAAAAATTTTGCATTAGAATATTTGCAAAAGAAGTAAGAGCAAACATTTGGTCTTGTAGCTATGGTCATCCACTCCTTGTGACTTCATTAAAAGTCTACCTGGTGGAGTTCTTCCTGGAAATATGTGCCAAAATTGTGTGCACCTGTGTCAAATTAAAGAGCTTCTAATTGCTTAAGAAATGTTATGGCCTAAAGGCTCTTATAAAACCAAGAATATCTAAGATACATAAGGGAAGCACTAAAGTCTCTATTGAGATTGTATTCTTTGTACTGCATTTTATTATACAATTTTAAGCAAATCTCCAGCAATTGTTGATGTTCGGAAAAGATGATAAGAGACTGTTGCTATAGATGACTTGTATTGCCATGGAAATACTGTTCTTCAGAACTAATAAGCCTCCTTCCTATTGTGCATTATGGGCTGCTAATAAAGCATATTAAAAAAAAAAAAAGAAAAAAGAAAAAAAGCAAATGAACTTACTTGAGAAATAGGAAATAATAAATGTTTTTTAGGATAATGGAACAAGATATTGGGCCTGGATAGCAAAATTGCATTGTTTTACAAGAAGGGGCAGTAACACAATTATCAGATGATTAGTCTTCGAACGTTTTCCGAAATTCAGTTAGTACAGAAGGATAGAATTTGTTTTTTGTTTTGGCACATTGTGATTCATTTAATAAAACCAATGTGTGAGAAATCTGTTTTCAATACTGTCTGGTGCGGCTTTTCCCCCCTGGATTTCAGTTGTGCACGTATTATCCAATAGGATAATATAATAACTGTTGGTAACTAAAGAATCTGTCATGATTTGTATAGAAATGGGCTATTTGTTTTTTACTCTGGTTTTAATTTGCATAAGAGTAGATAACTGTTGCTCTTCAGCAAATGGCTAATAAAATCAATACAAGTGTGAAAGTGTTTGGGAAGTGTTCATTAGTGGAAGCATTAATTGTTTTTTATTCTTGGAAATTTCATTTATTAATATCTGACAATAAAATCTTTCCCTGATTTTCTGTCAAACTGCTCAGAAAGACTCAAAGCTATTTCCAGATAGTTCTTAAGAGTTTTATTTATTTCCATTTCACTATTTTTTTTAGTCATAAAATAAAGAAGGATGAGGGCAGAGATGTGCTCTGTCTTATTCTTTACTCTGTTGAAGCCACTGAGAGTCTGTTGGTAGACTATAGTTCATTTTGGACTTCCCAAAATGGGGAAAGATATTTCAGTCTTCCCATTTTCTGTGCTCTACCGTATAGGAATAAAGCAATATGAAAGCAAGTATACGTAAACAATTTAGAGTAGAAAAGTGTTACTACAGCTAACTGGTTTAAAGCACTCTCGTAAGATGTTACCTAAGGCAAGTAATTTATCTTTGTTCAAATAAGTATTAGGGAGACAATTCTGTTGCCTCAACAGGGATAACGAGAAAGGCAAGATAGCTCTTGTCTTCTTTTTACAGAAATCAGTTTTTGTTTTTGAAAACTCCTTTTAAAAAATTGTAGTTGAATTGGAGAAGTTCATCGTTACCATTGCATGTCTACTGATTGTGTCATGATCCTAACAGGCATGTAGAATTCTTATTGGCACAGTAATAAATTCAGCTATTTTAGGAATGAGAAAATTCTCTTGCTTCATTGTCATTGGGATAAATGCTACCAACTTGATCTTAACTTGGGTTAAAGGAGTCCTTCAGCTATCAGTTCCCTCCCTCCACAAATACACAGTATTTTAGGTATGTCAGTTTTCCCCTATATTTATTTATTCTCCTGTGCAACTGAGGAAAAGCTTCAGCTACTGGCATGCAGATAAGATATGCAGAAGCAGGATCCTGAACTTTGAGCACTGACTAAAAAAGAGCCACCTAAATGAATGCATTTCCACAAATCCTCACAGAACTGTCTTTAAGACAAAGTGGGTTTTTTCTGGTGTTTTTGCCAGTTCTTTTAGGTGTGCCCTGTAATTGTATGAAAACAAGCTAGATCCTGTTTTGCAGTCTTTGCCCTTCATTAGAATTCTGGACCTCTAATTCTGTGAAGTACAGACTACCTCCACATCCTTTTGTTAAAGCAGGCAGAAAAAAATTGTGCTGCGTAGGTTTTGTTTTTTCAACCAATTTTTCTAAAAGAGCTTTAAAAATGCTTAACTCATTATAAAAAAGAAACAAGTCAGATGTGCTGCAAACATTTTATATACTGTGAGCAGCTGTCTTCCTCTGAAATACTTCGATAGCCTGGTTGCCATGGCAAGAGAGAAAAAGAATAAAAAATTCCTGCAGCAAATACCTTTATAACTCCAAAATCATCACTCAGCAGGCCTGTGTGCTTGATAACTCATAAAAAATACTGTGGATTTTTCAGAAGGCTGGGAGGGAATTTCTCCACTGATTTGTCTCGTTCTGTTCAGATGATTGCACATGCTGCTGAAGAGCAGAGGTGACCAGGAGGGGTAGCTATATGATGGTGTGATTTTTAGTTTTGACGTGGGCGTGAGCATGTTCAAACCTTCAGGTAAAGAAAGCCTGGTTCCCCAGCGTGGCATGGAGGAGGGTGGGATGGAGCGGTGCTGCTTCAAGCAGTGTGAGTGACGTGGGAGGACAGGGAGGCTGCTAGGGTCCCATGTGCCTCCCCTTCTGCGAGGAGGAGGAGAGACTGGGCAGCACGTTTTTCAGCCTGAGGAATGATTTTGTTAGCTGATACAGCCTCACGCTCAGCGAAGGGTCCCTGAATCCACATGCCTTGTAGCTCTAAAGAAGGCTGAAGATGTCGCTTACATCTGTCAGTCAACAACATTCACAGCCGTGAGCTGTCCCCTCTGTGCCAGGCCCCAGCTCGCATCCCTTCCAGCATGCTAACAGGCTTGAGTATCTCTGTCATGCCATGTACAAATACCCAAGATTTCCAAAAGGCCTGGGCTTTATGCTGGAAGTGGGGAAACGTTTTTGCTCAGTTGATACAGGGTACAGAACTCCAATTTCCTGGCTGTTTTAAAAACATACCAAGTCCTCTTAAGCCATAGGAATGTAATTTTTGAAGCTTTTCCAAAGAAGCCTGGCCCAGAGGCATTTCGTACCCAATACATCATGTCAGTACTTGGAGCATAGAGTTCAGGTTGAGAGCTGCAGTAGGGTGATGGCATTTTGGGACTCTCAGTGATAGATGAGAGTGCCCACAGTCATAACTTGATGCAGCATCCTACTGCTAGCACCATCTGCTGCAATTTTTAAATATAGAAGGGGATTTTTCTTAGTCAGCATGTTTCTGTTAGAACTAGCTCTTCATAGACCTAATCTGAATGCCTCCACAGAGCTTCAAACTTCATCAGCTTTCTAATGGAATAACATAATACAGTCTAATCTTTTCAAAGTGTTTGCCTTTTCTTAGCAAATTGAATCAATTTTTCCTCTTCAGTGATTTCTGTGGCTGCCTTAGCAGCTGAAATTAGCTGCTGAAGTCATTAGCTGCTGAAATATGTGGAGAGTTGCCTTTTTGCTTGAATATTGCTACCATAAAGCAAAATCTGTGATAATGTCATCAAACAGCTACGTACCTTACTTAGCTTCAGCTCAGTCCCAATTTTTATTCAATGGATGCCTCAAAAATGTGTACGAAAGCAATGCTAAATGGCCGTGGTAACTGTCTGCAAAATGCCAGATAACTTTTCTAAGATTGTTTAAGCATCTGTCAGCTAGGAATTATGATTGTTAAACTTCTAAATAAAGTATTCTGAAAGCCAGAAATGAAAATGTCTGGTTTTATGGTGGTGGTTGTTGGTAGTTAAGATAGCACTGTGCAGGTACTGATCCCAGTGCTGCAGGTAGCTCGGGCTCTGCTTATTGTGCCAGTGAAGTTTCTAAACTTTGCATCACTCACGCTGCCCAGTACCTCTGTACTGTTCACGTATATGGAAAACGGCCTGTTTCTGAACATAAGGACAAACATACTCAGAAGCAACAGCAGTATGTACTGCAGGAAAATTTTTCCTGAGCTGACAGAGGAATTAGGCCAATACAAGCCATCAAACAAGCTAGTTCTATCCACTGGCAGTATTTTCTCCTCCCTTCCCAGGAGACAAAACTGTTCTGTTCCCTGCCAAAACTTCTTACATGCTGCTGCAGGCTCAGGGCAGGCTCAGGTGATGGCCAGGATGGGGTGCAATGCTGGCTGCTCATTCACCCAAGTCTGTAAGACACAAGTGATTGTTCAAGGAGTGCACAACTTGTCCTTGCTTTCAGAGGCCTTTTTTTTTTTTCTACCTTCATGTCCCTTGGACCCCGAGGAAGGTGTGACACAACAGGGAGGTCTCGCAGGGTTGACACCCGCAGACCACTTCTTCCTCTGATTGTTCCCCCACAGCTGTTCTGCAGACATTTCCTTCCCTTGCTGCCCAATGAATAGCAGCTTGAGAAACTAAACGTACAAGGAATTGCTTGCTGTGTAAATAAAATACAATTTTACATATGTATGTTGTGCTTGCAGATCTTAGGACTTTAGACTGGTCTACTTAAGAAAGATTTCACATTTAGTGTTTGTTGGGATCTTGCTAAGTGGTTGGTTATTTTGCTGAGATTGGTGCCTGTCTGTCTTCTCCAAATATTTTATGGTATGGTTATACTGTATTGACCTGAAATACATCAGTATTTTGCATAGGTAAACAGATGACTTAGAAATGCATATTTATTTATGTAGTAGTCCATAATGCCCCCTTCTGAGCTGTTAGTTCATCCTGCAAATATATACCTTATTTAGTGCTGAACTGAGAATTTATATGTGTATTAGTTAAAGATCCTCTTGAAAAATAGCTACAGTTATCATTCTTCATAGCTACATATCATGTCTGACATAAAACGAAAGAACAAAGTCACTAGCTGAAGCCTTGGACAGCAGGTTAAATGTCTGACTAATAAAGCTTGAAAACGAAGATTGATGACAGACATTATGATCATTCTGGCCAATGTGAGTTTAAGAAGGCTGAGATTATTTTGTTTGAAGAGTCTTAATGAGAAAGAGAGTGAGAATCACTTCCTAGCAGAGCCACATGTGGTAGGTGCTCTTCGGAGTGGGGTTGTCAGCCCTAAAGGAGATTGTTGCTTCATTATCGCTTCTTCTCCAAATAACACATTTGCAAAATAGAAATAACAATTTCTATTTTTCTTCATCTTCTGTTCATCAAATTCCTCGTATATACTTTTTGTCTTTTTTTATACTTGTGAATTAGCACAGCAAACTTCAGCCTTGACTGGCCTAAGTTAGTGCTGCAGTAGGATGCAAGTAAACAAGGGGACTATGCTGTGAAGTATAATGGCAGCAAGTGTGAATGTTGGGGCTAATCCCTGAGATTTTGTTCTTATTTTGAAATTTGAATTCAGTGTTAGTCTAGTACAGTACATGACTGAGTAGAAGTAAGGCTCAATAACTATTTATTTTCAGAAAAAGAAAGTCTGCAGTTAAGTTTCCTATAATGCATTATACTTATGCACAGGTTGAGTACAAAGGGCCAGAGGGCAAAAGACTAGGAATGATGGGTTCACCGGATTATAGGATACTCATGATAAAAGGAACCTCAGGCAGTCACGTAGTCCAGCCTCCTGCTCCCTTGTTTTATTTCTTTGTTTTGCCAGAATTCTTGTCTGATTTCGTGTAGGTGGTTCAAATTTTCTGTGCTCCCCTTAATATTTCAACAAAGTCATAATGTAAGGTATTAAATGCTTAACCTGAATGGTAGGCAACTTCACAAAGTCTTGTGAGAGCTAAGATAAGCAATACTTCTTTGAATCTGCATACCGTTGTTGATCTATCTAAATCGTATATGGCACCGAACAATTAGCTGAGTAATCAGAAACAACTTCTGTAAGCTTACAGGGTAATAGCTACAGTTACTGACAAAAGCAGAGTATCTGACTCAAGTGGTCCATTGCACTTATGATGATGATTCCGGTTTAAGAATGGTAGTAGTTAAGTGCTCAAATTAATTCATAAATACAAAGTACATTTTGCCTATCTCTGAAGCAGATTGCACTTCTCATCTAGCCTTCCTATTCACGTTGTTAAATTTGGTAAGATGTAGTTACCTGATTTGAGAAATGTTGAGCTCTGGTAAGGTAGTAATGAATGCTGAATTTGCAAGGAACCCACTGGTGATCTGAGAACGATTATAGGTTTCATTGACTTCTGTTTTAGCTCTCTGACTTGCAGAGCAGTTATTAGGTAGCCTGTAACGATGACTTGTGGGATCTCCATCAATCTTGGCCTACCTCAGGCAGGTGCCACACAGACAGGAACTGCATTGCAGAAGTGAGTACTGGAGTCAGAGCTGGCGCTGGCTGACATGGGTGATCAAATTGCAGGTGATATATAGTACAAAATTTACAGCTCTGCCTGCTCTGAAATGTTTTGAGGAAGCTGTAATTTTCTAAATTACCTCAAGAAGGAGATATTTCTAAAGCTACAGAACTGATGGAGACATGTTAATATATTGGTTCTATATAGCTCTTACCAGTAAATTACAACTGTAAGAAAGTTGCTGGGAAGGTAATGCTGGACAGTGAAGGATTCCTATTTCTGAATCAATTATCACAAAACTGGCAGCTGATGTACCATTTATCTTGACAGATTCTCTTTTGCTAGGTGATACAAAGATAAATTCACAAGGGGGGAAAGAAACTCCTATGCTTGTGTATTGTTAGGCATCACAAATGGTCTTTGAATAGTGTGTGACCTTAATTCCTGGAGAACAATATGTTCTGTAATGCATAGGTCGTGATTTCAGTTACTTCTGTATTTAATTTTTTTTAGTTTTATATCTGCACGTTGTACTTCCATACATCCATACGTCTACTGTCCATAATATGCTTTTTAGTTTTATATCTGTACGTTGTATTTCCATACATCCATACGTCTACTGTCCATAATATGCACATAAATGAGTTCAGTGCTCTAATACCAGATTCTGAATACGTATCTTCTTCAGATGTTTGGGTTTGGTTTTTTTTTTAGATTTGAATCAAGGCTACTAGAATTGTTTAAAATCATATTTAAGGGAAAAGGGGAAAGTTGATCCCTAAAAGACCTTACCTCCTTGGCACATTTTAAACTCTGAAATCCCAATGATTTATATCAATTTACGACGAAGGTGACTGATGATGAAAATTTTGGGGTGTTCAAATTTGATAATAACTGTGCATATTTGTTTGGGGAAGGGCCTCCAAAATACAGATGCTTCCCTAAACTTTGTGTAAAGCTTTCACCTGCATTCTTGACTAGAAGCATCTCCATGTTCCTGTCTTGAGCAGGGAGTTTCTGGTTTTACTATTTGAGAGCAGACCAAAATCACTCACTCTTATTTGTTTCCCCAAGTTTGGCTTGTGCTCTGGCGTGGAAACAAATTAGTTTACAGTAGAGCGTATTTGTTCTTTATAGCTGATATGCCAGTTTGTTGTTTGGGTAATGACTGTTAGAGGTGAAAAAAAATTTATATTGTAGCTGTCTTTTTATTCTGTATTTTTTTTTATACAAACTTGTGGGGCATTAAAATTGACATCTTGGTTTTACCCTATGAACTCCAACAGCGTCGGATTAAGAGCACTTTTTTAATCGGAATTTGGAAGATAACATGTCCATTAGGCAGACTTGTCTCCCAAAGCCACTGGGGTGATTGACAGATCATGCTCCCTTGGAACTCATCTGCACTTTTCATGAATGCTTATCTGTCCTCAACCGATATAATGAATCTTTCCCCTGCTATTCAGGATCCTATTATTCATACCCACTTTCTTATGACCAGTAATATTAAAAGCAACCTTTTCAGTGTAAAATTTCTATACCCAGATAATCACAATATAATGATGAAGCATCAAGCCTATAAAAAGTGAACGATGGAAAATTTGTTGGGTTTGGGGGGGTTTTTTTGGTTTGTTGTTGTTGGTTTTTTTTCCTTTGGTTTTTCTTTTTACTGAATGAGAGGTGGTTGGAATTAATTTGTTTCTATGGAGTTTACAATGTGAGGAAGTTATCAAAATTTTCAACAAACTAGTTGACTGCTGCTGACTCACACTGGCTTCAGTATAGTGTAAGATGCTAAAACATCGGGGGTTTTTTCCATTTGTTCTTATGCATGAAGGCTATATTTGACATTAGACTTGCAGTGTCAAGTGTTAATAAATTGAGCTCTTCCATTTTGATTTTACTTTTATAGCTTAACAGCTTTTACAACTTCTGCTTCTTTTACATGTATACTATTTTTTACTCTAATTACAGTAGCATTTTTTTCCCATGGATTCTTTGATTCATTTAAGTATAGGACAGCTCTCCTTTGTGAGCGTGACTGTTTTGTGAAACCTCTGTATTGTGTTGTACAAATGGGAAGCGTTACCCCTTCAGAGACAGAAATGCATGAAGAAATGCAACATTTTAAGCTATTGAATGCTGTCTTGGAAAAATGAATTTTCTCACAGTCTTTATCACATGCAGATACTATAATGATATATGTATACAAAAGGACTAGATGAAAGTTCTGTAGGATTTTTTTTTGTTATTTGTTTTGTATTATGTTCTACCTTCTAACTCTTCGACTTGGCAATCTCAGTAAACTTTTCCTAATGTACTTTTTCCTGTTGTTCCCTATAATGTATGACTGAATGACTGCACTTATAAAAACTTGTATTTCCTTCTTTCTTCTGTTCCCACTCAAATCTCATTTACTATTTGTCTCAGTTACATCAAGGAAATTCTTTCCATTTTGCAATAAAGTCAGAGGATGAGAGTGTGTGCTCTGACAATATTCTTTTATTAACCCGAGTAGCTTACATAATACTGTATGTCTTTTTTTTTTTTTTTTGCATTGTTTATTGCTTGCAAAAGTTTTAGGAATGTTGATTTCCTCTATGTGCTTTGTTCAAGCATCTATGCAAATAATTCCCCTGCCTGAAAGTAAACAAAAGTGCTTAAAAAAAAAAAAAAATCTGTCTCAAAAGGCTTAATATAAAATCTGCTGGAGCTTATGTAGAGTGCAAGTAAATTCCTACAGGTCAGCCAGGTCTTTGGGATGGTGGTGATCTATGACGAGCATGGTAGAGTCCCATCTGCTACAAAATGTTCTAAAACCATCAACTGATTTTACAGAAGTCTGGGATTTTTAGTCTGTTTATGGTCTTAGAGCTTAGGGAAATTAATTCAGCAATGTGGAGATACATGTGGATTCTTTCAGAATTAGAATTTAAATTAAAATTTAAATTAGAATTAGTCATTACAAATACATAGGTGTGGTTTGAGATGCAAATACCCCAAATAACAATGATGAATGTTTCAAATATATATATCTATCAGTAAACAAGTCCCCATCTCTCTTCTGCTGTAGTGTTTCTTAGCAACTGCTGCATTTGTCTTTGAGCTAGTGTTTCCTTGACAATACTTGTGGCATATTGTACATGTATATGAGGCATTTCATTCAAAGGGCTTTATAGTCCAAGCATGGATTTGTATAGCATCCTTGAAATGCAGCTATTGTTTGGCAAAAAGCAGAAGTAAGCAGGCACAGCACTGTTGCATGATTTGGTAGAAGGAATGGGAGAATAGGAAACAGGAGTTTGGGGCTAATTGTGACAGGGAATCCTTTAGATGTAACAAAGAGAAAGTCTGTGGCTAAAACTCCCCTTTTCTATCTTCAAGTTAGCAAGGTGTATTTTAGACTGGTGAAGGAAAGCAGATGAATAGTCTGTCTTGTTAGGGTGTCATTTGAGCAGAACAATGAAGTTCAGCTAAGATATTGTCTGCTTTATTCCCAGGGAATTTTACAAATCTCTAGTCCTTCTGTTGTTTCTAAGCCTCTTCACATGCTATGTTGAAATTATTAATCCCCTTCTCTACACCCTGTCTTCACCCTGTGTGTCCAAGACTAGGTTTCTGCACTGTTAAATAGCTAGACCTCTCTGTGGCAAGCTGTCTAACTACATATCTCTCACTGGCCTTGTCAGCTCCTGCATCATGAGTAAGCAACTATTGTATTCCAGCTGCCTGTGATTCGGTTTTAAAACACAGACAAGGTGCTACCTTTCTTAAGATCTAAATATATCAACAAAAATCTTGTATTTAGGGGATCTCAGCAGGCAACTTGCTCCAAGTTTCTGTATTTGTGTATTCTAATACTAAGAAATCAATATTCTTACTGTTACCTGAGGATCTAGTTAAAGATTTGCAACCATTTCCCAATTCAGAGAAAGCAGAACTTTTGTTTAGGGTAGCTATCAGGTCCAGACAGAGAAATGCTATTGTTTTTCAGTTCCTCTATTATGATTCTTTGTTAATATTATCTGTCTAGTTTTCCAGACAGTCTGTTCTTAGGAGGCAGTAAAGGACATGAACTCTCAGACGCTTTTAATCCTATATCTCTTTCCATTTTTCATGTTTGCAGCTTTTGTTGCTTTCCATTTCAGTTTGTCTCATTTAATTTTGTGAGCAGAAAGAATTTGGAAGCTTAAGGCTATTGGTCTTGAACTGCTCATCAGCTAGACAAATTTGTCATGGATTGTGATTTAACGTTTTGCTTCATATATTTTCTTCAGAGGATGATTGCAGTTTAATGTTATTTTGCATTCCAAGTAGTTGTAGATTCCCTGTCTGTTATCAGACCATAAGACTTCTTTCTGAGCTCTCAAAAAGTCCTTCAGTAGGTCTCAAAACTCCTGTCGTTGGGATGCTAAAAAGCAGGTTGAAATTTCAATGGTAATTCGTTACAGAGAAATCTGCGAAATTTGAATAAATCAACAAATTCCTCTTTCTGTCACCAACCCATTTTAATAACATGAGCATTGTAAAAAGTTTAGTTTATGAATCTATTACTGATTGCAAGTTAGTTTGGCACACTACCCTAGAAATACTGACTTGAAATCAGTTCAGGAGCTGAAAATAGGTGTGCAATAAAGATTTTAATGGAAAATTAAGTGACTACAATTGGCTGTTCTCCGATTAAGCTACATGAAATGGATTATAAGTTTGGGGCTGCATGTCATATATTTGCTTTTAGCTCAGACTGGCCCATTATTTACACTTGAGAAATGAGTCACAGTCAGAACCTCTTATAATAGGTTCTTGTTGGTGGGAAGACAGACAGACTCAAATTCCCAGATATGAATGTGCTTCAATGTTTTTATGTGGTAGTGAGATCTAAAGCAGCAATGGAAGTACTTTGAAGTTCCTGGTTTAGAGTTCATAGATATGCTAAAGTAATGATAACTTTATTTAAGACGTGTTTGTGGTGACATGGTGACACCTTTAAATGTGTCGGTTAATGTAGCATGTTGGGTCCTTAGCTACTGAGTAAAAGTAAGGATGTTGATTTCCAAGTCTCTAGTGCACTCCATCTACATTTTCAGTCCATTCTTTTCAGAGCTTGATATTTTCACTCCATTCTTTTCCTCAGAATCTGTTATCTTTGTTTCATAAAGATATTACTGAGTAACAATCATTCTGGTTTTGGAGCATGTTGAGTTAATCAAATTCCATTATCTTCCCTTTTGTGTGTGTTTTCTTTTAAGTCATAGACCAATGCTCATGCAAGGGTTTCTGTCTCTTTTTCCGTCTTTCTGATTTCTCACTATTTTGTATGCACACTGGATTTGAAATGCACTACCTGCTGGAGTGAGAAGCTAAGTATGGGCAGCCATGGGTTGGATAATGCAGATCTTCCTGCTCCTATTTATGAGTGACTCTGCTGTTTCATTTTGTGTTCTATGCCACCTGGAATGCTATTTCATTTTCTGACTATCTAAAATTTCCACTTCTAAATAGAGGTTACACCTTCCACTGAACAAAAACTGAACGTCTAGTTCAGTCAAAAGACTATCAATAGTGAGGTATAGGCCTTATTTGCCCACGTGAATAATTTTGAATGTGTAAAATTGAAAAGATGTCAAATTCAGTTCCCTAATTAGAATTTGCCTTCTCCATTTGCCCAAAATTGATTTTGATTTTGTTACTGAATCCCAGAAATATCTAACAAATGAAGCTACTTACAGGAGTAAATGTTCTACCACAGTTAGATTTCTGTGTTCATTGCTTTTGATTTTCCAAAAGGAAAATGCTTCTTGGGTGCAAATTTAACAGATTAATTGCAAAGAACTTATTTCTGGTTTAGAGTCAATCTGTTCCATTAACTATGCAAGGTACGGAGGTTTCTGCCTCCTCCTGTTGTACACCACAGTGACAATATCATTTGCAACTCACTGCAATGGTATACCACCTATGTAAGAAAAGAAATGCACTCCCATGCATTTAAAAACAAACAAACAGCAAAAAAAAAACCCCACCAAAAAACCCCCCCAAAATCCATACTATTACCACTTCAGCTTCTTTTTGCCATTAACCTTGTTGTGTTTTAGTCAGCTCAGTCAGTGGGATGATAAAGATTGTCTTGCTTATAGCATTTATTTTGAAGTCCCCAAGCAGATTCCAATTAGTTTCTAGCTAAGTGCTTATCCAAAAGTATGGTCTTTTGGAAAGGATGGTCTCTGGGACAAAATATTTGCTTGAAGCTTTTTATAACTCTACTTTGTTATAGTTTATGATATCTGTCAAATGGGTGTTTATGTTTAGCAGTGATTGGATGTGCAAAGATGCACTCTTTTATGTTTGCATCTTGCTCCCCATTCTCAGTACCTTCATAACCTTCAGAATCAGTCAGGATTTGATCATTTTGTTTAAGTTGCAGTTTTGACTAGCAACAGGTTTTTAATTAAGTGACAGCAAAACCAAACAAAACCAAACAAATAAAAAACCCTCTCACAAATCCCATGTAAAATGGTCAGCTATAAAGCAGCCTTTAGCTTTATGAATAACTACACAAACACCTGTGCTAGCACAAGAAGGACTAGCAGGTAGGGAGGTGCAAGAGAAAGAACAATGCCAGACAGGCAGCTTAAAGTGTAGCTTAATTTTTGGCTTTAGCCTGCCTTGTTCAGGAGGCATTTGATTCAATGAAGGACCAGATTTTGCTTCTGTTATGGCATTCATTTGAGCATAATTCGCTAAATCCTATAACCCTTGAAATGATGTGAAGATTTCCTTTAGGGAGTCATATGTTGGTACCAGGTCTGGTCTAACTCATGCTCTTGTGTTTTTGCTCATTCAATTTTTTTCTTCTGGCTTTTAGAGCTGCAGGTTTTTAATTGTTTGAAAACAGGCAAGGTAGACTCTCTAACCTTGGAAACTGAAGGCTTGAGTGAATGTGACTTGTTTGGCAGGATACTCAAATGTGGAAGTACTTTTTCAAATTATCTTTTGTTGCTGCTCAAAGTTTTGGAGTCACCTGTTTGGGTAGTAAGAAGTTTAGCAGAGCTAGACTTGCCTTCTGGCGATTTTTATTTGCGTATGTACTTGCCAACATATTTACATGGTGTGGTTTGGGTTTTTTTCTTTTTAATGTATATCTGGTTTTTAAGTGCTTTGAAACTTACAGATCAAAACACAGTGTACATTTAAGTGTTATAATTATGAAGTCATACAATAGGTAAAGAGTTGGAACTGATTGTTTGCCAAAGACATAGTGCCCAAGATGAAAAGTTTATTCAAAGAAAGCCGTAACAGAAATCAGTTGATCTCTTTAGTCAATATGAATGATGCTAGAGATTCTGGAACAGGAAAACAAAGCACTGTTTTTATTTTGTCACTACTCATGTGTTTGGCAACTTGACTCTGTATCAAGAATAGCATTAGGAAAGAGATTATACTGCCCATTGACAGCGTTAACTGGAATAGAATGAGTCTTAAAGTGGATTTTATAGGAGAGGGGCATACAGTTAGGAGACTGGACGCAGATTGACAAGAAACTAGCCTATAACCTTAAATGTATGTAGAAGGAAAGAAAACTGGTTTTATGGAGATTGGCTAAAAGCTTAACATTTCATTGACTGGTTTCACTAACAGGTGTAGAAAATCAAGCTCTAACTAAAAGCAGGAAAATTCAAATTAAATTCACCATCCAGAAAAGAACTGAGGGTGTGCTAATAACTAGAAAAGAGATAATGCTGAAGCATTCTTGAAGAGCTACATACTAAACTGCATATTAGGAAGCAAATTCTCCATGTAAAAGGCATTCTGAATTTAGACGGCATCTTAGATGGCAACAGTGAGTACAAGATTCAGAAGAAGGAATCATAAAGCAAAGTAAAAAGCACAGCAAAACCCCACAAATTCTTTCATAATGCTCTCTTTAATGAACCAAAAGTAGGATCTGACTGCTCTAGTACAAAGCACAGTTGGAATAAAGACAGCTGTATAAACTGCAGCAGTCCAGTTGGATTTATGAAAATGATGATGCTTGAACCCTAATTCCAATTCCAACATTTATAGCTAAATATTAGAGTTACCGTTCTGTATGTTTTAACATTTTCTTTTGCATTAATTTTTGTTTAGGGAAGATTTAGACTGCTAGAGAGATAGCAGTTAGAAATCTTACTGGCATTGAGATAAGGCTCCTCTTCTGCGCTTCCATTGTCATGTAACCAGATCTTCAGCGTGATTGAAGAGCAGACAGGGAAACATGTCTGTATTTGCTAGATTATTTGCAGTAAATAACTCAGCCACCTCTGCTAACTGCACAACTCTGCCAAAATATTTTTATATTGGACTACTATGTTACCTTAGATTAAAATTAATTCAGAACAGCATACATGGTTTCCTTGTGCTCTCTGTCTGAAGAAATAAAGCTTTTGATGAACATTAAATACAAATATTTTTTCTACAGTACGAAATTTTAAAAGCATTGATTTGTGAAAGGATGTTATAACCCTGTATATAAAACCAAACCTTTTGGGAAAAATGTAGGTTACTATAATAATGAATCTTTGGGATTACATGTTTTAAGGACAAAAGGCAGGTTAAAATAATGGGATGAAACTTGTTTTTAAATTTGACTTAAAGATTTTAATTTTGGTCCAGAGGGTTAAAGGCTAATATGTAAAAGAGGCCTAAGTCTGAAGAGTTGTTAAAACTCTCACAAATCCTTGGTTCAGGTCTGCCTTTGTGAAAACTCCATTCAGACTCATCGTGGTCTTTGACTGAAGTTGAAGCACCCAATGGCTTTTTCTTTCTACTAACTGTGATCAGGTACTTCATGTAATCAGTGGGTATACTGGGAAAGAATGCACATTGAAATAGCGCATTAAAAATAGCAATAAATAGAATAATCGTGTTATGAAATACAATGATTCTGAGTTAGTTAATTCCATATTATGTAAAGAACTAGCTGCAGCAGTATTGCTGAAATGTTAGTGACCATTTTTGTGAGGGAGGGTGGATGGTAACCCAACTAACCAGAGTGCAAATGCAGTACTCGGGCATTTGAACAGGAGGAAAAGATGTAAATAAATCAGAAGTCTATGAGTCTGTCATATGAGTTAGAAGTGTGATGCTTGAAAAAAAACCCAAAAAACCAAAACAAACATGAGAGCAAATGTTTTAGCAATTAGTTGGTAAAGTCAGGGCCCTGGGCCCAATCACAGGCCTCACTGCCCCTGACCCCTCTCCCCTGGGGTCTTGCCCCCACCCTGCCCATGGCCCAGGACCCCACTTCAGCCCAGCCCAGGACCACCAGCTCCCCACAGCCCTGCCCAGCCATGGGCCCCACTGAGCTGGGACTACCTATGTCCCCTGGCTGCCCCATTCCCTGGTCAGGGCAAGCAGGCTGGACTCTGGCTCACTCCAGGCCCTGCCCCGCTAGACAATGGGGAGCCCTGGCCATCACAGTATGCCCCGACAAGTAAATGGCTGGAGATAAATCCAACAGTAAATCATAGACTCTCTGGGTTTGTCAAGAACAAATAAAATCAGGAATGTCTAATTTGCCTTCACTGATAGGACGGCTGGCCTGGTGAGGGAAAGGGAAGTTGTTGGGTTTCTGCCGTATTTCTGCCTGTTCCACACAACACTGTCACTGCTGAGGAAATGGCTTCCGACCCACATGCAGGTCTTACGCTCATTTCGGCTCCTCTGAAAGTGAGAATTACTTCATGAGCTCCACCTCCTATACTTAGTCAAAATGGGATTACTTGTGACTGGGCAGAAAGTGGCTATTCAGGATAGTGATCTGTAGTTTGAAGAGCAGCAGTATCAGCAAGCTTGCTGTGAAGTGAGTTAACAAATAGCTGTAAAGCACTTCAAAATAGTTATCAATAAAATTCATCAAAGGGGAGATCATTTTATCTGATCCCCCAGAAGGGATTATTATGTTTCTAGGTCTATTAATACTCCTCAGCATCTTGGGTAATGCGGAGAGCAGAGCTGGGTAAATGGCGAGACAGCCTCAGACCAACAAGATGACACTCAGGAAGACAACAGCAAATTACTGACCTGAGATACAAAGCCACAAATGCAAAAAGAGGGAGCAACTGGCTAGACAGCGATACAGCAGAAAAGAGTATAGGAGTTTATAGTGGATGACAAACTAAATGTGAGCCAGTTGTGTGATGGTATGGAAAAATGGCAGAGCCTGTTCTGGGTGGAATTGGCAATGGCAGTGTGCATAAACCATGGGAAGCAATCATCTTCCTCTGGTCCCTACCAGGGCATGCAGGTGGTGAGGCTGGCCCAATTTTGGGCACTGTATATAAGGGAAATGCAGAGCAAGAGGAAAGAGTCCAAGGAACTGCAAAAAAAAATGACAGCTTTAGAAAACATTATTTGTGAGGAAGGGTTTGAGGAACTGTTTGGCTGGGCTTAGAGACAAGAGCAGAGTTTTAAAAATCTGAAGAATATTGTTGGAAGGAGAGGAGTGTTCTCACCAAGGGCAGGACAAATGCCAAGTTGCTTAATTGAAGCAAGAGAGATTTAGGTAACGAATTAAGAGTGTGAGTTTTGTAGGTTAAGAAATAAACTGTAGACCTGTCTCCTTAGGAGACTGCAAAATAGCTTTTCTTGGAAGTGTTTAAAAATGGATGAGATGGATATCTGCAAGGATACTAGTTCAAAGCAGCAGTTAGCTTAGATCATCTCTTCACCTTCCCCTTTCAGCTGTGTGTTGCTACATTTCTGTGATCTTTAGAAGAAATTCACTGCATTATTTATTCTGATAGGAATGGCTCTCTTCCATATGTCCAAATGAAGCCACCTGAAATTACAGTTTGGATTGCTAGTCTACCTGACACAAAGCATTTTGTTTTATTGTTTGGCAACTAAAACATAGCAGAAAATCCATGGGAAATCAATCCTGTAAATGACTAAATTACTTGCCAATGTTTTGTGACAGTGAATACTGAAGAAGCTCAAAGTATTAGTCAAGATTCATTGCTCCTCACTTTTTGTACTGAACAAGTATTTACATCAGAAATATCTGCTGTAGAAGCATGTAAAGCCCAATAACACAAAATAAAGAAGAGATCATTTCTTGGGTTTGGAAATGGCCAGTATTTGCCACAAAATGATGTATTTGAAGTTCTGATTTGAATGAAGATTCCTTTGTGTCTGGAGCACACCACAATATTTTAAATGCAGAAAAAGGATACAAGTAAATGATTTTAAGAATTGCTAACCATACTGTCATCTTCTCAAATTTTTAGACTGAACACAAACAAGATTTCTGGTCATACTTATGGCAGTTAGAGAAATTGAGAATTTGCACTGTAAGTAATGTCTGAACACTCTTTGTTGTGTCCAACCTTTGAAATTGTTTAAATAGCGCAATTCACAGCCAAACCAATCTCACAGTGTTTATATCTCAGCTGAATAATTTTGAAAAGAAGCCAAAATGACCAACCTGGATTCAAATGGAGTGAGCTTTAGCTGTGTGACCCGTTTAGGCTGACTGGCGCTGTAGTTGGTATATAATTTGTCATTTCAAATTGATAAGTCACTGACTATGGATTTTCAATTTATTTATTTTCTTAGTGAAAATGGCAGTTTCAGAATATAGTTGGTGAATGCATGCAATTTGTTTCCAGTGTGTTTTCACCTTAAGCATATAACCTTGGGGAAATGTGTTGGAAGTTGTTCAAATGCTGCCTTGGGGTCTACCCTCAGCTAATACTTCTGGAGTTTTAATAGCCTGGTCTGAATTGTTTAAAATTTATCCAAGGATGGGAAAAAACATCATAGCAGCCAATGTGAAACACTTGTGCTGCTGCTCCTCTGTCTATTAGCAGATTCCAGCTATTGTGGGTTAGTTATCGTCCACCAGATTCTGTAAAAATTAAATCTCCTTCCTCTCCTGGCTACAGCTTAGACCTACCTTCCCCATTTCTTCTTTTCTGTAATATGTCATAGTATAGCTCTTGTATTCTTGTGAATTGTTTATAATATTTGCCTTAATGTACTTGTTCTTCGCAAAACTTCTGACTTTCACTGTATGTTTACTTATGTTAGTAAGCCTTTCCGTTTTTCTCAACTCTCCCATATTTCAGTAATCTCTCAGTTTAAATAACAACAGAGTAGACTCTAGACAGAGTAAAGGTGAACTTTATTTTGTTGATTCCTACAGGGAAGCAACCACTGTTAAGATGGATAAGACTGAGGGGAGAAAAAGATGGCACTACTCTGCAGGTGGGTTATAATAATATTACAGGTTGTTACAAAGATTAAATCACATCATCTTTTAGCTCAAAGTACAAATGCACATATTTCCACATTTTAGTTCCAAAATCATGGCTATGTTTTACAAATTTGGAGGAGAATTATTTTGTGTCAAAATTAATGAACATCTTCCTTATCCAGAATAGAATCTGTAACATCATCTTCACTTTCCTCTGAAAGTATTTTGTCTTCATTGTTTTAGGTCTTTATTGGGCATCAGTTCCTGAATTTGAATGAGGACAGAGGAGAGAAATGTACAAATGTGCTACTTTGCCTTTTTCAAAATAAAATAGTGGAAGTTTGTGGTGTCTACCCATAGAAGTTTGTAGACAGCAGGTGGCTTATGATAATTTACAGTAACAGTTCAGAAAAAGTTATTAATTACTGTAAGATTTTGATGATGTTACCCTCTTCATAGCAACCCCAGTTTTCTGTGCTCTCATTACTCCATCCTCTTGTAGATGAACTTTACTGCAGTTGTTAACTAAATGTATATGCAACTTGGTTTATGTTTAGAGTTTGGTGCACAGGATTGTATTTGCTTAAGATTTAAACATTTGCAGCATGGTCATATTGTAGAGCAAGGGAGGTGGCTTTTACTTAAGTAGAAAAGTGATGCATGTTTATGAAGGAAAATTTAAAAAAGTAACACCACTCATTGTGTAAGGAGATGCATCAGGATCCCTTTCTTTTATCTATTGTATCAAATGTCAGAAAAAGCCTCAATTGTTAGCAGAAAAATCCCATCAATGTCTGTTAACTTGGAATCTTGTAGAAATGTCCTGCTGGTTAGCTCATGTTGATGGATGAAGGTAACACAGCACTGATACTGATCTAACAAACACTGGGTGCATGACATACAAATGCTTCAGAAGGTGTGTTGGTTGTGCCTCTAAAACTAAAATCAACAGGGTTTGGTTTTTTTTATTTTAAGAACTGAAAGTACAGCAATATTTTCTAGAATGGTAATGCAGATTAATCCCCATGAATATTTTCTTTCAATTTACTAGTAATGCATAAACTAAACTAGAAGCTTAGTCCTACAAGTTTTTGCTGTGTTGCTGTGGTTGGGAAAGCTTTCAGTCTGCTCTACTGCACTGTGATTCAAGAAAACTTCAAATGTAATAGGTTAAAAATTATTTTGCTGTTATTTCCTTGTGCTACTACCTACTTTCTGTCAAATTCATTGTTTAGTGTAATCAAGTCAAACTAAAGATAATCGATTGCAGCTGGTACTTAAAATTACTGCTTCAGTGGCAGACTGAGGGAGAACTTGTGGAGACAAAACTTGTCTGTTTTTCCCAGAAATATCAGTTGATCTAATTTAAAATAAATAAATTTTTGCACAAATTATATGGTGGCAAAAAATATATATTAAATGAGACAACCTTACAGCAATAGAGATTGTTCTTTATTCCACCTATCTGAATTCTTTCAGCTGTAATGACACTAATGACTTCTAATACAGTAGCAGACTATTTACTTTAATCTCACTGAGGTGAAGGAAATGCCCATTACAGACAGGTTTTTCAAATGCATAATTGTTTTCCTTTATGGATAACCACATCGAAATCCCTAATTCTCAGGGGTTAGAGGACTTGGCACACTCTCATAGGCCTCTCTCTCTCTGAGCTGATACCTCAAGCTAGGCTTGGGAAAAGAAGACTCCACATTTCCTATACTCTTTTTTCCATACTCTGTGCTTCCATAACTATGTCTCTAAGTTTTTTCCAAAATTTAATATTCACAGTAGCCCATGAGGAATGCAAGGCTCACCCAGTTAACAATATAGTAAGTGTTATAGTAGTGTCCTAGAGATCCACAGCTTTAGAACATTCAGTGATGATGGTGCCTTTGTCACAAAGCGCTGTTGAAGCTTTCTTGCTGAAAACAAATGTACAGCCAGAAACATGTAGGAGTTAGTCAACTATTAGTTTTGTCACTTTTCCCCACAGATTTAATGACATAGTTGTGAGACTGCTATTATCCTGATTAAGTTTCCATAATAATGAATGTTCCTCTTATCTTTGGTCTTTAAACACGGCTCTGCCATTCATGGACTTTAAAAAAAAAAAAAAAAAAAAAAATAATCAGTCCTTAAAATACTAGGCATCTGAACTATGAGGTGCTACACTTTCGAGATACCGCTTGACTTGCAATAAAGAAGAAGGTGATCTTGTTGCAAAAAGGCAACCCCGCAAAAGGAGTTCAATGACACTGGTAAAATTAGAAATATGTTCCTACTTCATGGTGAGTAAAAAAGCATAGCTTATTTTACTGATTGAAGTATGATGGTATAATACCACTTTGTTAAGCAAAACAGGGTTTGTGTCAGGGCTTTGAAGTATGTTGTTGAGAAATTTCAGAGGCAGGAAAATTTGCAAAAAATGTTGAAATGTTACATAACAGTTGGCCAAAGGGTCTGAAATTTTCGTATGAGTTGAGAACGCCAGCCTGGAGTGCCTGGTAGCCATTAGCTAAGACACTTTTGAGCATGCTTGGGAAGAGCTCTGATGCTTCCATTGTAGCCTACTTCAGTTCACAAAGAACTCTAAGGGCAGTGGGCTGCAGTGGCATTTTCATCCATTTTTCTTTCGTGGGTGAAAGGTGTAGTTGCAAACGTTTTTTTTTATGAAGAACAAGGAGAAAGCATAAAGGATCTGTGCAAAGAAACCATTTGGTTTACTGCACCTGCACAGTGCACGGAGACTGCATTTCTACAGTTGTTATTAAAGTTCCTTATTCATGCACACTGGTCATTTGCAGTGCTTGTCTAAATTCATTCTTTATCTGTATTTTGGTACTAATTATTTGACTAATTTCTTCTTTTTTCACATCTACAAACTGTCACTGATGGATGTGAAATACGTTTGGGAGAAATGTCAGAGAATTTATCAAATGATTTCATCAGCTCATTAACAAGCAATTGTGAATATTGGTTATAGGAAAACTGGCTGAATGTTCTGTCCCAGCTGCATGGTACTAGATCCTACGCTAACATAGGTGGTGTTTATTATTTTTGTTATTTCACTGGAAGAGCTCCTTGATGAATCAGGTTTGGTGTGAATGCTTGCAAGAAGTGAATTCTGTTTACGTGAAATGTGCTGCCAGTAACTTTATTCATTTAGAAATGCTTCCAATAAATAGACTATTCAGAGAAAATAAACACAGATGCTCATACATACAATGGCACATTAATTTAAAATTTCAACTAGTATTCATAGAAAATTGTTTTCAGTATTTTTGCAGACCTATTTGCAGTAGTAAAATAAAAATTATTTTCCTTGTTCATGATATTATGACTGGGTGCAATGTATGTTGTGTATATGCTTTTGGTCACTGTTAGAGAGCAACTAACAAATGTCAGGGATTTCTTTTCAATATAGCTTGCTAGTTTTTTGAAGAAAAGCTGTAACACCAACTGTTTTAGAAGATAGTTTTAAAATGGTACAAAGAGCATCAAACAATTTGGGGCCGAAAAAGCACCAAAAGAAGGAGTTTTTTGTATTTGTTTTAAATTTATCTGTGGCTGGGCATTTAGCTCTATCAGATATTTTCTTTGAACTTATAAAAAGTAAGTTTCCTCTTCATGGGCATTTGCATTTGGTAAAGTGATGATTATAAAATGGCTGCTATTGTCTGATGTGAGCTTTGTGCTGTAACTAAACAAGCATAGGAAACATGGTAGAAAAGAAATTAGATGAAAATCATTCCATCATTGCTCTTTGTCTTCTGTACCATGCTACATAAATCTTTTCCATATACAAAGTAACCTTAGTCATCTAAATTTAAGACAAAGGAATAGTGCCTAAAACTGCAGATCACTTGAGGCTTCTTTGGTGCTAATTAACTTACTTAGCTCAGTTGGTTGGCAGATTTTAATCACTATAAAAGTTCCTGTGGATATTTTAATTTGTTTTCATTTTAAAAGCAGCAACATATGGTTCTTTAAAAGATGTGTGACTTTTTCTGTACTCATTTGAGAAATCATAATTAATGTTTTCATATACAGACATACATTTACTTTCATCATCACTCATTTTCAAGCTTAACCCCTTGCAAACATGGACAGAGTTGCTGTGCTGACAACAGTCAGCCTCTAACTTTATTTCCTGAAGACCTTGCCTTTTTAGTCTTAATCAGAAAAAAACAAAGGGCGTTTGCAAGTATTTCTACCAAAGTGACCCAGATAACAGTTCAATCTCTTAAGCTTTCAAAATGTATTGATAAATTGTTCAAAGTATAGGGCCTGTCTCATTTAGACTTTCAATGTTTGTCTTTAATAATTAGAATAACAAAAGCTAGAGGGTGGTTGGTTTGTCTTCAGACATGCTGCTTCAGGTCTTGGCCTCTCTATGCTATTCTTCCCATTTTAGCCCATCATCTATATTAGAAACTGCTAGCCAACCCAACTCTAAATGACTCCCAGTGTTCCCTAAAATGATTATAAATTTTTATTTGATGTAGACCAACCCCAGTCCCATGAGATTGCATAGGTATCGTACATTCTCTTGTGAGTAGGTAAAACAATGCTACTATGAGGCAAATAGCTGAAATCCTCCTGGACATGATTTGGCCGTCCATTAGTCAAACTGCTAATGAACCGTTAATGAGTAATTTAAAAAGCAATCTTAATATGCATGCTTTCATGAAGCAGACATCTGTAAAAGTATTTATATTGCATATTCTGCATGAGGATGAAAGACTTAACAAATTGGAATGCTTTTTTCCCAGTTATTCCACTGTTTCACTGATTTAATTTCTAGGTTTGTTCTACAAGGCAAGAGTGGGAGTCTCAAAGTTATGGATATTTCTCCCTATGAATTCTATGCAGTCAGGTTAATGATCAATCATCACTGATGATTCCAGAGTCATGTCTTAGAGTTTACTAGTGCTAACAGCTAAATAAGATTCAAAATACCATGTCCATGTCTCATTTACCAAGTGGCATTAATTTATCAAGTGATAGTTCCAAGTGCAAAAGACGTATTTAACAATATTTTAATACAACTGGGGTAGACTGAATTTTTGTGATAAGACCATATAAGGTGTGGTTTTATAATTTTGAGTCTGTCATTTTGATTCACTTGAGTCTCGCTGTCACTGTTACCATTCAGTGTAGTTTTAATTTGGTATAAATTGTTGAATGAAAGAAGTAAAAGAAAGCTCACAGAAAATTCGTATGGGGCGTGCATTTAATCTCATTTCATTGCTTGAAAATGAGAGTGTTTGGTGAAATACTTCATACTAATTAAAACAGAAATCCCACCCCCGTCCCAAGTACCAAAACATTGCTGTAAAATAACCTGGAATATTCTGCTCCAGAATAATTCCTTATAGATTGTTTCCTATCTAATGATAGAAACAGTAGGAGGGGAACCCAGAAAAGAGTATGTCCTTACTAGCTTTCCCCTGAATCAATGCTGTTTGCTGTAAAATATGTAGAGGGGCATCCACAGAGTCGTTTTCCTCAGAGTTCGTGAGATAGTGCAGGAGCATACTAAGAAGAGCTCTCTTGTGTGGGTGAGGAAAAAACCGTCGAGGGAAGTTGCAGTCGACTCAGTGTGAGTGATAGAGCAAGCTTCAACTTTATTACAACACAGTTAACTTTTATAC
>JAVJGG010000094.1:14241698-14254498 GCA_035590195.1 Aviceda cuculoides | reverse complement strand
ATCGTGCTACAGTTTTATAGTCCACAGGTCTTTGCAATGCTATTGCAGAATTGAATTATAACCTAAGTCACAGCCTGCAGTTTTATTCTTATCCTGGGATTTTTCCACCTTTTGTTTGCATTTTCTGTTACATAACTAGTATTTTGGTTCTTAAGTTTCACAGGTTTTTTTCTTACCCCTTTACAGTTACAATTAGAAATAAAGTAGATGCCTGTGGGGAGAGGAAAAAGGAAGGGGGAGTGCAAGAATTAAAATGAATCATGCCTGTGCACGAACAGGGATGCGGTAGCTATTTATACTGTAGTGTAAATACCAGATTAGTAGGATTTAAAATGTTACTGCTCTGTGGGTCTTAAAAGGCATTATAAACTCTTAGATTATTTCTGCTTCACTACTTTCAAGGTAGACTTAAGAAGACAGACATTTGCTTTCATTTTAAGACTTATAGCACATAGTGGTTTTCCTGGACTCATCAATTGTTTCCCCACCCACCACTTGCTGTTTGAAAGAGGGGCTGTCTTATGCTTGCCAGTGAGAACTGCCCACTGATAACCTCGCTCCTAATCTCACTAGCTCTCAAATGATTCGTTGTAGATTGGTGGACTCAGATCTTGTGAATCCCCAAGCACATTTGGCAACCTGTCCATACTATGCGGTCAGTACTGGTGGGTATGGATTTGCCATTCCTTAAGGAGGAAGGTACTCTACTTGTCCTATTTACCCCCAAACCACTTGTTTTATGCAGGGGAAATAGTTTGTTATTTCTTGCTAAGTAAAAGAATAACTTTTTCATTACAAATTTGGCAAAAAATTCCTGGAAGAACAGAAGCAAAAGGTGTTGTCAAGATGTATTGAAACGTGCCTTTATACTTCTGAATAAAGGTCTTTCCTGTTGGAGCATACAACACAATCCTTAAATGCACGATGCCAATCTCAAAGATATTTCTTATGCCTAATCCCTTTCCTTGGTCAATGCTACCAACTCGCACGCCTCCTTTATTAGGTAACTACTAAGTGCAAATTAATCTACAAAGCAGTCTCTGGAGCAGAACTGTCTCTTCTTGTTATTCCTTTCAGACTTCTAGCCCTATGTGGCAGTAAAAAATGCAAATGAGACTTTTCTAGGCTTGTTTAGCACACAGCCAAATCTGGTATCTTGAGGGCACTATGCTATGTATAAGTTTATTTCCATATTATATCCTAGCCTAGGAAGTTTATAATTCTGTTGACACTAGGTTTCTCTTGCAGATGTCTTAGGAAGAAAAAATATTTCTGTCTCTCTCAACAGTTTGGCACATAATTCATCCTTCACTTGACGTGCTTTATTTTATCTGTTCTACATCAGGAATGTTTTTTGCCTCGATGATTTTCTTGCCTGTGAGGTAAGAGCTTAATGACAGTCAGTGTGCATGAGAAATTACTTTTGTGTAGATTACCTTGAAAACACTAAAGGTGCTGTTGGCAGTAGAATGATAACAGGGTTGAGGAGGGGATTCTTGTTTCAACAGTAGCCAAGGAGGGTGAGAACTGACTGCAGGCTTGCTCCAGAGAGGAGGCTCAAAAAACAGTTTAGGCTATTTGTGGTACATGCTGAAAGATGTTATAATTATGGGAGGAAGCATTTCTTAGTGAAAATTATTTGGAAAATAAGTAGGAAAGGAGCAAGTATTCTTTACAACTCATGTACATATTAAGGCCTGGAACCAGAAGCTGCTGCCGGGTGTTGGAAGCTGATGGGCTTGAGGTAGCAATGTCCTCAGATTCATCTGAGGATGAGTGTGGCATTGATGTCAGAGCCGTTGTTAAACCATCCCCTTGATTAGGGGCTGGTGGTAATGACAAGCATTTTTAAGAGTCCCAATGGAAATTCTATGAAAATAGAGGAATTGGCAAGTAATGCTGTTAGGAAACCTATTGTCCCTGGGAAAAAGGACATCTTCCGTGTAGTTGCTGTACGTGTCAGGTAAAGACAGGCTGGGGGCAACTGAATCTTTTGTCAGGCTAATTTTAGAGGTTAAACAAAGCAATTGTGTAGGCATTAGCTTTCTGGTAGAACTGATGTGCATCTAATAGGTGTTAAGTGCTTGCCACACAATTTTTGAAAGAATTCATGCAAGTGTTTTTTGTCTATGGGAACTAATTATCTTTGCACATAATCTTCTGTAGTCATAGTATGATTCTAGCCACCTGAGAAAATCTGCCATTTATTTTGCTATAGTGCCATGGTTTCTTTTAGGGGAAAAACAAATACCAAAAAGCCACCACAGATATGCTGGGATCTACATGTATTTAATATATGAGGCCTAAATATTGTCATTATTGAAAAAATAGCAATAGCTTTTTTAGAGTGGATGAGAGTATAATATGGATGATTGGTCAGATCTTTGTAGAGTTCAGTTTTGGTTGGAGGTATCTGTAGAGGTCTGCTAGTCTAGGGTTTGAAAGATAGGAACGTAATTCCTCACAGACTGTGTGAGCTCCCTGTGCTGTTTATGGATGATTTGGAACAGGACTGTAATAATTCTGTAGCTCTCAGGGAATGAATACATGAAAATGGTGTGCTGATAGCCCAGTGAATGGAGTCACACACAGACAAAATGAATTCAAGTGAAGATCAATGCAGAGAATTCCATACAGTACTTTATTTCTTCATTCTGCTACTCTCTTGCTCGATAGTCAAAGTGTTCTTGAAGAATGTGCATGGAGTGGTAAGTATATAATTCCTCTCCCTTTTTCAGCTAAGTGTTAAGAACAGTGGATGAATGTTTTCAAATCAAAATTTCTGCTCTGCAGGATTATTTTACTATGTGAGGTGCATGTTCAAGTGTGCATAATTCCACAGATTAAACCCACAGGCTTTTGCTTTCCTGTGCCTAAAAACATGATCTGTAAAGAACTGATTTTCCCTGGCCTCTTTCAAGATGCAAATCCATTTTCAATTTACTTACTAAAATGTGCATTTGAGATCTATGTAATTAAAAATAATCTTCAGACACACTATATTTGTATGGAAAGGTGAAGAAGAGATAAAAATCAATCAAACTGTGTTCAGTCCAACTGGAAATTAAGCCAATTTCAGTGTTATTGATAGCTCAATCATAACAAATAGTGCCAATTTCTAGAAGCATTGCTATAGTCAAGTTGAGACAATTTATTTTGGCTAGCCTTTTTAATTCACCAGCTGTAATAAGAGCATTATATCAAATTAAGGAGAATCAATGTCTCTGGAGACAAGGAATAGGACACCAGGGCTTTCATCTTTAAACCTCTGGTTCAAGTCCAGCATGGGGCCATGCCGTCCCCTTCCTGGAAGACTCTAACAGAGACACGTGTTTCCTCCCTGGATGGATGGTTCAGCATTGGAAGAGGCTGCCTGCTGGGGCTCTGGGCTCTTAGCCCTGGAGGTATTCAAGCCTCAGCTAGGCAGAGCCATGGCTGACTTGATCTAATGTTGTTGGTAGCCCCACACTGAGCAGGAGGTTAGATTTGATGGCCAATAACGGTCTCTTCCAAACAACATTTCTACAGTTCCATGGTAAATCTTATTATTGAAAAGTGTTGCATTTACATGATGGACAACTTGGAATAACTTTACTAAGCTGCAGGGCTTGTGCTGTTACAGAGGAGACAAGAAATTTCCTTCCCCCCCACCCCCGCCCCTATCATGACACTGACGGAAAACAGGTATCCTGCTATCGGTGCCATTTTCTCCCTTGCCTGGCTCTATCAGGAGCCATGTTTTCAGCCTGCTGCCATTGTGATATCCTTTCTAACTGCATGCTGAAATTCAGTTCTTGAGCTTTTATCACATAATAAATTGGCAGACAGGGTTATTTCATGGCAGAGAATTCCCTTTGGTAAAAATGTGAGATGTGCACATGTGTGCATGTGTAGTATCCACATGACATTAGCTACTGGTCAGAATATGGGTCTTAGCATAGCGTTCCAAGTTCACCAGCACTCATTTTCACTAAAGTTATCCCTTCCCAGAGCAGACAGGTTGCAAGAAAGTGCTGGTTGCCTGAGAGAAATAAACCAAATGGTATCTGACTCCCTGTGGTCGCTCTGTTCCTCTGGAAAGTGCTGCTACACCCCCTAACTGTGTTCAATAGCTCAGTCACCTAACTGACTTGAGCTGCCTGATCGATGTCATCTTCTAGTGAGCTACTTCTAAAACATCTGCAGGAGAACTTGTCGGGAACTCAGGCATGTGGGTTGCTGCAAGCCAGTACGGGCGTACCTGTCACCTGCCCCGGGACCACCTGGCAGCGAGCTTAGCTCCGGGCATGCAAGTCCTAGGAACCATTTGGGAGTGGGTAGTTCACAATATTTGCAAACATTTCTTTTGTATGTTTGTGTTTTCTTTATCCGCTCCTAATTCACATGCGCAATGATATTTTTTGGTTGCCTGGCAACCAGCTAGGGCCATATGGGATAGAAAGTGGGACTTCAGTGTATGGAGTTGGTTTTCTTTTCAGGCTGTGTCAGAATGTCCAGATTGATTAATATTTAATTTGCATGTATTATTGCATCACTGTTTTTATTATTGGTAAGGAACAACATTAAGTGCCTTGGCTGCTTGGACAGGAAAGCAGCACACTTGCTAGAGCCCGTGCTAGGCAGTCTGTGGGAAAGCTGCCCTCGAGGAGCTCTGCCACTGCAGCTTTGTCCTCTCCCAAGCGCTCCTGTCCTGCCCCGAGCACACACTAGTGGTGACCCGAAGCTGAGTGGTCCCTGGACTGGGAATAAAAACCCCACACCCACTGAAAATGAGCACACCAAAAAGAAAAGTTCCAAGATGCTGTGTTTCTCTTAGGATGGGGTTTTGGTTTCTTTCCTGACTGGAAAATGACATATTAATAGCACTAGCTTTCTAACCAGGGGCTAGTCAGCACCAATATTTTTGTCAGTATAGATTTCAGTTTCCCAATGTAAAATTCTTTCATTCAGGTACAAAATAAAACACTTGAATCATGAAAATACAATCTGTACATAGCCATTGTCATTAATTTTTATAGAAAATGAAAGAAAGATCAAATATGTCCAGTGTCATACCATGGTAACTGATGTCCTTTCTAACATGTCATATGATGCACTGCTACTGTGCAATGTAAGAAAGTGGCAATAACTTTTGAAACTTTTTTTTTTTTTTTAAACAAAGCAGAGGAGAAATGGATTTTGACTGTGATAAAGAAAGGTGTCCTGATGTGCTTCCATGTGACCTAAAAAGCAGTTCTGAATTGTCAGAATTTCCATGAAAAAAATGAAATTCAGACTTCTTATTGGCTCCAAATCTTAATTGTTTTGATTTTTTTCAAATGCCTTGAGGAATCAGTGTAATACCAACTGCCACCAAGGTCAATGAGTTTGCTTGCGGTGTTATGTATTGCCCAGGGTAGATAGGCTGCTACCTTGCAGTTGTGCACTGTGAGGGTGATTCCATTTGCTGGAGTAGAGGCCAGCTGTCAAAATGAATGTTTTTGTTACATGCACAAATGGGTATCTGAATAAGATTATTAAGGGGCTTTGCAGTTGAATTTTTTTTTTGTTTCTTCTCCTGGAGAAATAAGCCAGTATTATATGCCACTAAGGCATCTTTCTTGCCATTTTCCTTCTCTCTCAAAATGTTCTTGTGCACTTCTAATTTGTGAAAACACTTTTGGACTCTGAGAAGTATAAAAATATGTCCACGTAAATATGAGAAATAGGATGATAGTAAAAGACCCAGGGGTACGAAGCAGTAATTAGGATAAGCGCATCAAGATCTGTCAGAATAGTTCACTACTTCCTAAATTCAATGTGATAATTACAGAGATGGACCTTCAGGGATCCTCTGGACTAGTGCTGAAAGAGATATGAAGATTAGATTGCTATCCGTGAGCTAGAATATAAAGTCCAGGACTTCATACTGCTGGCCTTTAATCCAGCGGATACTGACCTACCACATTCGCTGTCAGTCAACACTGTAAGATAGGTGGGACAGTGCATATGCTGCTTGACCAACAGCCAGCACTTTGCAGCAGTGTCACTGGTTGTGGGTTGGTGCCATTTGCATCCTGACATCTCCATGACTCTGACACGCAGAGATTCTGCCAATAGTTTTGCTGCCAAACGTATTGATGCCAACGTCAAACTGACTGAGGTCATTGAATAAAGCCCTAACCCTGGCAGGTTTTTTGCTTCATCCTGTCATGGTTTAACCCCAGCCAGCATCTAAGCACCATGCAGCCGTTCACTCACTCCCCCTCCACCCAGTGGGATGGGGGAGGAAATCAGGGCATTTCAGTGGGTTGAGATAAGAACAGTTTAATAGAACAGAAAAGAAGAAACTAATAATGATAATAAAATGACAACAGTAATAATAAAAGGATTGGAATGTACAAATGATGCGCAGTGCAATTGCTCACCACCTGCTGACCGATGCCCAGTTAGTCCCTGAGAGGTGATCCCCCTGCCCCCACTCACCCCAGTTCATATATATACTGGACATGACGTCACATGGTATGGAATACCCCTTTGGCCAGTTTGGGTCAGCTGTCCTGGCTGTGTCTTGTGCCAACTTCTTGTGCCCCTCCAGCCTTCTTGGCTGGGCATCAGAAGCTGAAAAATCCTTGACTTAATCCAAACACTACTTAGCAACAACTGAAAACATCAGTGTGTTATCAACATTCTTCTCATACTGAACTCAAAACTTAACACTATACCAGCTACTAGGAAGACAATTAACTGTATCCCAGCCGAGACCAGGACAGCCCATCCCAACACTAAACCCTGAGGAATGCCGCTTGTCACTGCTCTCCACTTGGACACTGAGCTGTTGACTGCAACTCTGAGTGCAAACATCCAACCAATTCCTTACCCACTGAGTGGTCCATCCCTTAAATCCATGTCTCTCCAATTTAGAGACAAGGATGTCATGTGGGATGCACAAATACAAACCAGGAAATTAAAAGTAAAGGAAGACTTTTGGAGAAAAAACTTTCTAATAGTTAATGCTCAATATATTGAGTCATTTGCAATAATTATGGCTAGGGAAATCATTATGCCAAAGTTTGCAGACAAGAAAAGCCAAGTGCAAATGTACCATACTGAGGAAGCAAGCAGTGGCTCACAGGAAGAGTTTCAAAATAATGTAATACTAATTAAAAGTGAATAGTTGGTAAGACCAGGTTGGACTAGGTACAAAGACAAAGCAACAGCATCCACACAAAACCAAACTGAATTACAAACATGCAATGTAGGCTATAGTATCTTAGTGAACACACAAATCTTTAACAAACCAGCATCAAATTAAATTATATGATAGTGTGATCATTACAGTGCTAACATGAGCTCAGACAGAGCACAAGGAAAATTATGCAGACTGGAGGATTAGACAGTGCGAACAACTCAGAAACCATGGGTTTCACCTAAAAAAAATCAATTAATGCGCTCATTGATACTAAACCTGGATGAATTGTTCACACCATTGACAAAGAGATTCATCCATCCAGGCTGACAGGCTGTCAGGCACCATGTGGCACCAGGGCACTGCTGTTGTCACATGAACTCATTTGGAAATCCAGGCCAGGCCAGACATCTGAGGAAAGCAAGCTATTTAAGAGGTTGCTATTTAGCTATATGTGAGAATACAGGCTTTAGGGTAAAATAGTGCACTTAAAAAGAAATGATACATCCACTGTCTTGCATCTCTCTCTACCCCCACCATACTTGAACATCATAATCCCTTCTAAAAGGTATTTAGAAAGTTTAATCTTAATTTTGCCTTTTCTTTATAGTCTTTTGGTTCATACTGATAACATATGTGGGGAAACACTTGACTGTTCCTGTTCTCCCAAAGCCATTATGTTTTAGAGACAATGAAACAGTAAGAACAGGCCAGTAGGTACAAAACCTGTGTGTTTGATGGATCTAAGTTCATCTTTAAAAAGGCAACACACAACGCTTCCCCCCCCCCGCCCCCCATTTGTTCCTCTTTGCAGCAGTGCTGAACACTGCCGGCTGAGATGACTTCAGAGGCAGCCGAAGTGACCACCGCAGTGGGTTAGCTGAGCTGGCCATAGCATTGGGTCAGTGCCAATGTCACAAGTTGTTTGGTTTGGATGGCTGTATTTTTAAAGCCAATGAAATATGAAATACACCTTACTGGGATAAACCTTAAAAAAAGTCCTTCCCAAATACTGTATAATAGAAGCGGAAGAGAAAAGATGACTGATGTACCCAAAGAAACAAAAAGTCTCCAGCTGGTACCTATACTTGTACAAGATACATTAATTTTTCTTAGCTATTGATCTGCAATTACTTTCCATCTTTAGAATCTTGAAGTATCTCCTTGTTTGTTTGGTTGGGGTTTTTTTAACTGTTCGTGATCCTGTATTGCATTGTATAAAAGCCTTTAGCTGTTGCCTGAATTCTGACTCTTGCCAAAGTTGCTAGGTCATTTGCAACAACAACCAAACAAACCAATCTGTGTTTTGGATAGATTCACTTTGCAAAACACAGCAGTGTGAAAGGCAAAATGTTTGCTTTGGCCAGACTCAATCCGGGAGTAAATTTGGATGTTCAGCATCTGAGCTGCTCTCAGGATCATTCAAACCACCGATGCCACAGCCCGTTGTGGCCTGAGTGCAATGTTCCTGAACACTTAGACGTCATTTCTGTACATTGTCTGCTACTTCTACTTTCACAAACCATTGTGGAAACCAAGTGAAACATTATTTTGAATGAATGAAAATCCTGATACAAGGGACTACCACACTGCATGTTGCAAGAAAGGCAGTTCCAGAGTGCACCTACCTACTAACAGCTCCCTGCAGCTCCCCCAGCCACAGGCAGAGGTTTTTAGTGGTTTTTTGGTCTTCTTCAATGCCAGGTTCACAACAAGCACCTCCACTTCTTTTTTGTCCCCAGTCTGGGGTATCTTGGATGAAAATCTACTCCATATTATTGCTTCACAGATTTAAAGAGTTAATGTTTTTTCCCTCCCCCAGGGTATGTGGCCTTGCAATGTAACTTCTCAAGGTGGAACAAATGGTGGTTACTGAAAATTATAGGAAGATGCTAAGACTATTTCCAGACCCTTTATTCTAAATTGTCTCATGGATAAAACTCTGCTTGTAAGTGAAAAGATTCACTTAGCAAAAGCATTTCATAATCATTTGGGTAATGGTACCATGATATCTAGATGACTTAAAAGGTCACATTTATGACCATAAAGAAAGAATAACATAAATGCCCATGTGCACAGTTATTTTAACAAAAATGTCTCTATAATGAAACATGCTTAGAGAAGTGAAATACAGTGAATGGAATGAAAGTTTCAAATCTCATTGCAATCAAAGGGCATAAAAATTCCAGCTCAAGTTAAAGTGAACTTTCCTTCAGACATGGCTAGATAAATTGCATGTTTATCACCTACCTAGCGATACCACTGTGCTGAGAGGTAGTTGTACAGAATAGTGTCCTACCAACAGTACAAACAATGTGCTGATTACAATCAAGAAAGTTTAGGGGAACATCATTTCCACACAAACATGAGATCAGGAAGTCCAAATTTCCCATTGTCCCCTAACAAAGAAAAAAATTGGCTATTACAGCCACAGGAAAGTAGTATCTTTTATTAGGACACTTCACATATGCTATAGTTCTGTCTTCTGCTTAAAGTGATTTTTTTTTTTTTTTTCACTTAGGAGATTGATTGAGCAGTTCTGGTTTGAGTCACACTCTTTTCTCGCTTTCTTTTTCACAGAACAATTTATTCACTGTTACCATGGAAATTATTTCATTTTTCCAATAGTAGGATTCCAGCCCTGCAGTCTTGGTTTTGTCAATATAGTGTCCAACCCCTAACATTCCTCCGTTATTAACGTCACTGTTAGGTGAGACTATTTACCTATGTTGAGAAAAAAAAATCTTTAAGGCAGTTTCTTAAAGGGATTTTTTTTTCTTTTCCTGGCCATTAAGTTTGAATACTAAAGCTCTCATTCAGTTCTCCACATATGGATGTGATATGGAAACATAATGCTACTCCCTTGTCTGTCCCATGTCCTGTGTCCAGAATATCACTGTGTGACCTGTCCCCTATTCTGAAAGGGCACAAATAGGCATAAATGGACATAACCCAACAAAAGAAGAAATAAGTTTTGGCTAAGTCCCTTGCCCCGTTCAACATGGCAATCAACACAGCATGGAGAAGAGCAAGCTGCAACCAACTACACTTGTAGCAGCAGGATATAAAGCCAATCTCCTCTATAAATGGCACCATAGTCTCATTTTATGACATAAAGTATGACCAGACTGGGCTTTGGTTACCCTAGTTTGTTCAGTCTACAGTATTGTCACTACTTTAAGGCCTATTAAACATGCAAGTCTGGAAAAGTTTGTGATATTATCTTGGAATCACTGGATCAAGAATGTTCCTGTGATGGAAAAATGTCAGTCACTAAAGTCTCAAAGAACTTGATAACACTTGGAGTGATGGGTGTTAATTACAGATTCCACAGTATCTGACTGATTCTCCATTTTCTGTCATTTCTGTTTTCTTACAAGTTCAGAAACATAGCATTAATCACTTTTAAAGTGTAACAGATCATACAAAACTTAACTTTTATTATTTATTTCTTCCTCTTTTACGTGAGAGTAAGCCTAAAAAACATTTTTAACTAAATAACATATTCTACCAAGCTCCTAGTAACCTTGTCCAACCTTTCAGAAGACATCAGTTTACTTACAGAGGAACTACTAGAATTATTATTTTAATTTTGAGGAGTCTGCTATATTCCTGGGAAAGGTAACCTAAGTTTCCAGAGGTAAAGAAGTGGTGGAAAGGCAGCAATGAAGTGCAGAACCAAACAAGCCAATTTCTTCCATTTTTAAAAGTTCATCAAGGTTTCTCGGTCTGAAGTTACCATGAAGGTAGAAAGGGAAAGGAAGAGGTATTTCTGAGATTAGCATACCACTTTCTGCCTGGCCAGGCTTAAGATGTAAAGTCTCAGTGCAAATTTTTGGTGCCTCTCTTCCTTGAAGGAGAAGGAAGGCCCTGGGAGGGTGAGAGCAGGTGTCTAGGGAGGATTATTTTCATGGACTTTTAGTGAATCTACTGCCCTTATGTTTCTGAGGGTTGGTTGAGTGCCACCAGCTTCTGAGCTGATCTAAGAGCTCGCTGCCCCTGGGGTAAATGAGGATCTCTTCCCTGCTCTGCTTTTCTTCCTCTCTCACTCCCTTGTCCCCCCACTGGGTCTGCACCACTTCTAGTGTTTGTGGGACCCTTCATGGAGGTGATTCAGTCCCGTGGCCCCAACCACTTCTTTTCTGCAGGTCACCTTTGTGCTGTGCTCATGAGAAGAGCGGGCTGGGGGAAGGGTCTGGCACATACGGGGCTAAGGCAGGGGGAGCATGGGAGCATGCAGCCAGCAGGAGAAGGGAGCAGGAACTCCCTCCTCCAGCAATGAGATGTAGCTCACATGCATTTCCACCATCTGAGGCCATGAACTGGAGTGGGCACAAGCCAAACTCCTCTGCTTCCCAGGGCTGCCTTCCCCACCGCAACCCTCTCCTGCCCACACACAGGAGGTGAAGGGAAGTGCTGGCAGATGACATATGCTTGCAAATGACATAAATTCACACCAGTTGAATTCATGTCCTGCAATCATACTTGTACACTCATGTTTCACAAGGTCTTATTTTAAAATACTTTCCACTTATTTGATCTCTTCTTTAAAAGATTGTCAAGATGATATGTCAGCAATTTACTGTGGAAATTAGAAGGAAACCAGAGAAAAAGAGATTCTTAACAGAGAATACTGCCAGTACCTGCGTATATTTAACCCATGTCTGGCTACAAAACTGTACCATGGTGCTAGACCTGTAGCTCAGCTGATGCAGCCATAGGTTGAGAATTCCCAAGTATAAGACACTGAGGTTTCAGGGAGGTGAGCTGTGAAATAACTTACTACTAGTGAATGCTTTTCTCCAAAAGGAAGAGGACAAAACAAGTCTTGGTCCAACTCTACTTTTTACTGCACATAACTGTAGTCTTGTCAGATACTTAAGAGTCACAGACCTCTGGAAAAGACTGCAAAGGGACCTCTGGAAATCATCTTGTCCAACCCCCTACTCAAAGCAGGCCCAACTTCAAAGATACATTAGGTTGGTTAGGACCTTGTCCAGACAAATTTTGAAGGTTTTTTTCTATTTAAAACCTTCCTTTTATAGGAGATTGTTTCAGGTTTTCCTGCATACCCTTCTGTTAGTTCTCATTTTGACACAGGATTCACATTATTAATAACACAAAATAACAGTATTACTGTTGTATTGCTCTTCAAAACTCCTTCTTCTGGAAAACAAAAGAAAAAGCATTAATTTATTGTTTTACTAGATCTGAAGGTATGAACAGCCTTTCACGGAATCATGATTCAGTTCACTATTACAAGACTACAACTTGACCCCTCTCGCAGTTGGGGTGGATGGACAAGCTGGATGGATGAGCCCAGAGGGTTGTGGTGAATGGTGTGAAATCCAGTTGGCGATGGGTCACAAGTGGTGTTCCCCAGGGCTCGGTGTTGAGCCCTGTTCTGTTTAATATCTTTATTGATGATTTGCATGAGGGGATTGAGTGCACCCTCAACAAGTTTGCAGATGACACCAAGTTGGGAGGCAGGGTGGATCTGCTTGAGGGTAGGGAAGCTCTACAGAGGGATCTGGACAGGCTGGATCGATGGGCCAAGGCCAACTGTATGAGGTTCAACAAGGCCAAGTGCCGGGTCCTGCACTTGGGTCACAACAACCCCACGCAGCGCTAC
>JAVJGG010000094.1:14195016-14241598 GCA_035590195.1 Aviceda cuculoides | reverse complement strand
ACTGAACTCAAAACACAGCACTGTACCAGCTACTAGGAAGACAATTAACTCTATCCCAGCTGAAACCAGGACACACACACATTCCACAATGCTAATAGTGCAAGGGAATATGAGAGTGGGGACTGCAGCGTGCAAGCCAGATTTACTCAAACTCTTTTGGAAGCAGTGCTTGCCTATCTGCACCACAGCAGTCATTCTCCAACTTGAGTTTCTAGTTTTAGGGGTTCATAGCAATGCTGATGATGCATTCTGCAACAGTGAGTTAACATGTTTAAGCTACATCCTACATTTATAACTTTGCCCCCTCCTTGGTTTTTTTGGGGGGGCATATATTTCGTTCTTGCATGTCCACATTTTAGTAATAAGTGAAAATTTTAATTTGAAAACATAAGGGGATAATTTGTAATTGATTTCTGCTCTTCTGGTGCTTATTTCCATGCTGGTAAATAGGAACTATGTAGACTGCTACATGTCTTACAAAGTAATTTTATACCATATGCTCTGTGCTTGCAGATAAAGTTGCTTTAATCAGGGATAGCAAGTGTATTGCTTTGCATAACATCAGTGTGAGTTATAATTGATGTCTGGCAGTTTGGAAACAGCTCTTATCAAGAACATACAGAGATTATAGCACAATCATTGGTGGTTTAAATAGTGCTCACAGAGATTGTCTGGTGCTTCCTATTGGGTATCTTTCTTTGACAGCTCTTAACATATGCAGGTTGATACTTTTGCTACAAAGCAAACTTCAGTTACTCATTTTTTAAAATGTGTTCAAAACCATTAAGTGTTTGCCTTCAGCACAATCAGGACCATGTCATTCATTCAGGGGCTTGTTAAAGGAATGCAAGCATTCAAAATAGGTATTTCATTCCTAAGGCTGCTGCAGTTGTATGTGTTAACTCCATCCCTTGTACACTTGATAGAGAAGGAATTTAATATTGTTAATTTATGCGTATGTTCCTGTTAACATTTCTTCCCTTTTTGCCGCAAGTGGCTGCTCATATCTGTATTTATTTAATGTGTTATCATAATGATGTATGCATAAGCTCTTTGGTGTTTAATTTGTGACTGGGATGTTGGGGTTGAACCTCATGCTGACTCCTAAGAAACTTGTCCTGGAAACCCTAACCACATTCTAGGTCAGTGGGCTTGGCCAAATGTTGGTGTATGCATATTAAAATCTTTAAGGGATCTATGATACATGGATGAATGGAATGGAATAAGAAAAACTAAAAGATAGGAAAGAAGGTAGTATTATGTCCTATTTGCAGAGGGGAAACTGAGACCCATCTTGGAGAGTATTTGACAGAGGTAGGAATTACACATGTGTACCAAAGTTAGGAGCCCAGTGCCCACAGTTCTATCATCTATTTTAATAACAATAATAATGGATCATTAACCAAGCCTGGATGCGTTCAATGCCCTAATTTGGGAAGGATCTGTGTCTTATTGAGCCAGGGCTTTGAGTGTGACTCTTGCACTTGTCAAATGCTATGTAAGGACATCTGATAATGCCACATCAGGGATTAGGCAGTGGCTGCTAAAGGTGCCAGAGGTAATCCTGCCTTAGGAACAAGTCACGTGCCTCTATTATTCCCACTCTGTGCTGGAATGAAGGAGCCAGAGGAGCTGTGCTGCTTCCTGCATTGGTGACACCTGCCACCTTAACCTGTGAAGGTCTAGGCAAGCTAGAAATCAAAGCCTCCCAATAGAACACTTCTGTTCTACTTTAAGCTCTTCCCTCTTTCCTTTCCTCTTAGAATCCCTTCCTTTCTCCTTTTTATGTTTCCTTGTTTGCACTTCTCATTTATTTCAATTTTCTATAGCTTCACCTGTTTTGGAGCATCATCTGATATATATGATTGGTAATATAGATCATGTATTTCCCCCTTTCTGACTCCTTACAGAATGTTTTCAGACTTGAGCTACAATAACTTTTTTTAAGTAAATGTTATTCCAAATTATAATTGATACATTTAATGAAAATCTGACCATTCCTGGGTATTTTAGTAAATAGTTAGTGTTTACTATAGTAATTGTCTAATTGCCTATAACAGCGAATAATACAATTCCACAGAAAAAAAAGTGCCATTTTGTAGCAATAGCATTATTTTTTGTGAATCTAGATATGTGATTAACTTTTGGAACTAGAATGGGCAATTGTTAAATGGATGTAACATGACTTCTTTTTTCTTCATTAATAAGAAGTGCTTTTAGAACATGTATTTTTATCACTTACATTATGAAAGATATAAAACTGTTAACAATTTTTTTTCCAATAGAGTATGGCTATTCAGCAATATGTCAAGGCCAAATGCTTGTTCAGTTTTTATTCAGACTTTAGTGAGGTAGAATTGTCATTTATGTGACAAATGTCATTTATGTGACAAATCATTCTAAGATTTTAATTTTCTTTCTGATAAGCAATTTAGCTAAAGGCTTGGTCTAAATTACAGATATTTGCCACTAGTTACCAAGTTTTGGATCTATCCTGTCACTATGGAGCCTATGCTTTACAGAAAACCAAACATTATCATTGTTTGCTGACTCTTCTGAAACAATTCAGCACCATATAGTGCTGCTTTTCTACAGTATTTCTGGATGCGAAGTGAAAAAATGTTTAATTCGCCTGACGCACCTCTGCAATTCAAGATGGACACAATCAGCTGAGCAGCTGACATGCTGCAGTCATACATTTGTACTTATAATTTTTTAATCTAGAGACTCTAGGCTGTGAAAAAGTGACTTGGTTCCCTTTAAAACCTGCTAGCTAATTAATCATGGTTGCAGAGTGCTGTTGCAGGCAGCTTCTTATAACATTTGATTAATAATAAGTGCTGATATGGGGAATGTGTTACTGTGAGCAGGATAACATCTGGCAAGTCATCATGGCTACTCACTGCTCTGCACTGTAAGCGGTTTTCCCCCCCCAAATGTGTTGACCTGATTCTATGCTGTTAAATTCTCAAGTTATAGTTACAAACTTGTAGTATGCATCATATGTCCAATTCACGGTTTGAGACTATGGGAAGCAGACGTAAGCTGAGACTGCTGTGCAGGCATTTAGATCTCTCAGCTCACCAACTTTTTTTTTTTTTTCAGGCAAAACATTGTAAATATCAGATGGGCAAATTTGTCAGTGACTGCAAATTTTGTCCACATCTAATCAGTAGCATGATTATGTTTAAACAAATGCTTCTGAATTTAAAACAAGATTCTGGATTCTGAATTTTATGTGATTAAATATTTAAGGAAAAAGTTGAGCTAAAATAGTTCAATGAACTAGAGCGCCAGAACACTGCTCTCAGGGAAAAATGTGGTCCCATTGTTTTCTTAGCTGGGAGAGGCTAGGTACTTTCACAAGTAAATGATCCTTTTGTGGATTAATCTTTTTATTTCACTAGACTTTCAGTCAAGCTGCTCTTGTGTGAATCTCCCACACTTTTAACGTGTGAACCATTTCTCTCTGAATATCACAAACAAATTCTTGCAGAACATGTACATTCCTTAAAAAAAAAAAAAAAGCACCACCACCACACCAAAACAAAACCAAAGGAAATCCACCTTTTTTTTTTTTCTTTTTTTTTTTTTCCTAAGACCTTTCTACACCTACACTAAGGCAAGACTAGGAATGGCAACTGACTAGCACTAAAGAAAAATATTTTCATTAACACCTGAAAGGCAGTTGTGTAACACTTAATTTTGTATTATAATTTTCTATGATACAACTAAGAATCTCATGAAAGCCCTAAGCAAGGACTAAATACTTTATAATTTCAAGCATAAACTCCATGAGACTCTTTCAGGTGTTTAAAGATAGAAACTAGACCATAGGCCTTTTAGATTACTTGATGGATGTACCTTTGAAACATTGAAGGTTTTAATTCTTATTATGGTTGAAATGCTTGCAAAGTACAATTGAATATGTTTACAGATTATTAAGGGGGTTTTGTTGTTTTGAGAGAGGAAAAGATTGTACTTGATACCTCTGTAAGTTAGGGCTGAGGCTTAGCCTGCCAGAGTATGTCAGTTCATTTTCAGTAGCTAAGTTTTAGCCTAATGAAAACTGGAAGAAAGGGGTCTTGGATGCCACAACAGCAGAATATCTGTTTGCATAATGTGCTGCAATAAGCTTTGAAATCTGTCACTATTTCTGTATGTGCATATTACTTATTAGCTATACCAACATTCATGATGGTAAACTTGTTACCCATTTTACCATCTGCGCTTCTTATTGTTTTCTTCTCCTATTTTTTTCCCCTTAACATCGCTACCATAAGGAAAACTTGACTTGGAGTTAACAGAAAAATTTGTACTGCCTCCCTCTCTGAGCCATGGAGGGAAGGATTGTCATGATGTCAATATTAGTGCTAGTAAACTATTGTGAGTCTGTAATGAGCATTTTACTTGTCCTCAATTCAGAGCTATTTTCAATACTGATTCGGAATGGGCTAACACCGAGATTTACAATCAGCTTTCATCCTTTCCCATTGTTTCCATCAGGGTATATTCTTTTAACCATAAAAGCAATAAAATAGTAATTTGTAAAAGCAAAACTATCCTGGTAATCATGCTGAATTTTTCCTATAACCCATGTCAATGGAAGGAAAACACATGACTGGATACTACTGCAACACTGTAAAAATGAGGTCTCCAGCAAGATTAATGGGATGCTTATAGCAAAGTGGTGCCTTCCAGAAGGGCCAGACCAAACAGCATTAAGATGTTTTATACTTGTCCTGTCTTGACAAGACAATCCTGATAGCACTGAGGTTTTAAAATTTAATGAACATGAATGCTACTATCTATTCAAGTATATAGTCTAAAATAGTGAAGGTTTTCTTACCACCTCACACTCCATGAACCAACACTTTTATGTCTCGGATAGATAAGTCTGTTTATATGACATAGTGGGACTCAGACCATATTTTGATATGATACAAGATAGCTCCTCTTAGGTGAAGACAATAGAAAGTCAAATATGCAAGATGGGGACTGAAATATCAGAAGAAGGGATAAATCATTCTTTATCACAATAGAAGAGCGTTGGAAAAGATGCTGTAGCCTTTGTCCCTGGAGTGCCCTGTCTGTTCTTCTTGAAACATAGCCTGCCAAAGGTAAGTTTTAATTTCCTGAATTAGGCTAATAAGAACAGGGCAAGAATATAGAAGTAGTAAATTATATTAGCAGAACTCATAAAATTAGTACAGTAAGCATATGTGGAAGCTATATATATCTCTGCTATCCTATTCAGTATCTACTTGTATCTGCAAATATTTCAGAGCTAAGATGTTCACAGACAGAAACTGCTGGTCCTTAAAGGTGCAGAATGTAAAAATCCATGTTAGGGCTGAAAAGCATCCCTGGGATCAAGAACTATAATCCGATCATGTTAATAGGATTGGTATAAATATGATCCTATTACTAAACCATGTGCTTGCATGTCAGAATGAGCAGTGAATAAATGCTACAAGATGTTTGGGTCATGCTGCTCTTTCAAAACAGATAATCAACGTGCACCATTATAATATACACTGATTTAAAAGGTTTATTTTGGTGTAGGGAGCAACTTCATAAATAATTTTGCTAAAGGTTCTGAGCTGTCAGCTGTTGGGGTTTTTCCCCCCCCTCTCTTTTCTCCTCCAGCAATATTAAAAAGGAAGGCTGAAATGATTTATTTTTTAATGAACCTCATTGCCCATGATAGATGCAAAACAACAGATGATACCATATGAAGTAAACTCCCATATAGTGTCAGAACAGAGAAATAATCTATCTGTGAAGAATATACCATTGTATGCAGCAGTTAAGAATAAAGCTAAATGGCTCATGTCATGTAATTAGCACAGTTGTAGTATATTAATCCCTTAACAATGTAAAAGCCAGCAAGTATTTGTTGAAAGCCAAGTATATATGGTGATTGACCTGGATTGCTGAGTCTCTTGAATTGTAGTCACAAAGAGGTGAGCAAATTAAGTGCCTTTGTCCTTTCCTGACACATTAATCTCGCAAAGAAGACACCAAGAACATTTTTTGCAAGTATCATGCCAAAGAAGTGCTGGCAGTAACTTTTTTTGGCCCACTTCTTGTCATCAGTCTTGAGGTAGGAGAGACCCAAAAAGGAACTGCACTCCACACTTTTTCTAGTTTTGCAGCCTGAACCAAGATAAAAGTATTACAGTAGGCCAATAAATTTCCTTCGGAAGTTTCATTTCTCAAAACACACCAGGTATCAAATTCCTTCAGGTACCTGATTTTGTTTCAGAAGTAGCACTAAATGTGTTTTGCAGATAGTGTAATGTAGGAAGTTTTGTTCTGTCTGTCTATGTGGTATAACTATCAAATATGTTAATCTGATTTTGGTGAACAAACTTCTAAACTCTGCCCTCATAAGTAAGCATGCATGCATGCAAACATATCTATATGGGCGAATGCTATTTTAATTGTGATTAAATAAGTAGGAAGTGAGACTGAATTATCTGCTCAGCCCTTGGCATCATGTTTCCAGTTCAGGGTCTGCAAAGCCTTGTGGGGAATCTTTGTGCTATTGCCACCCACCAGATATCTCATTGCTGTCTTCAGGTGGCAATGTTTATTCCAAGTGGGAAAACATTTGAATTGCCATCCTATCAGCATATCGGTATCTGGTAAAGCAGGAGCAAAAAGAACTGTAAAAAAAAAAAAAAATAATCAAGGTGCGTGTGACTTGAACATCTAGAGGTGTATCAGTCTGTACTCTGTTGACTAGAAAAGTTTTTTCCAGCTTTGGTCTAGGTAGTGAGATACTCTACAAATACCTGAAGACTGGTAGATGCTGAGGATATGCATTAGTTATGTTGCTATTTAGAGTTATCTTGATTTCAGTATTTATTTTCTCTACTGGGGAGATTTAATACAGTAGAAAGAGACAATCCCACATTAAAAAAGCTCAATAGCCTAAGCAAACAAAGGATTTGTGAACTTTCTAAAGGTAGTTAGAGAAAAGAGGGAAAAGAGGCAGAGAAAAACTTGGAATTTAGTTCATGTCTTTTGAATCCCCCCAAAATGCTTATGACCTCAAGACTCTTGGGTCTCTAGAATATTTGGTACATTCACATTTTATCTGTTCAACCTGAAGCAGCCTGTTTTGCAACATTACAATCCAGACATAGAGAAATTAATTTTATGGGTGGGCTATTGGAGAAAATGGTTGTCTGGTATTAGTGTGATGTGCTAAAAGCTAATATTAGGTGAACGTGCAGTACTTCACAAATCTCATGCCTTTTCTAAACCTAGTTGAGGAACTTGCTGTGGTTTGTCCTCATCAATCTTGAATTATCTCCTGATATAAAATATATGATTTATCAGTGGTGACAGATGCTGCCGTGGCTTTGCAGTTCCTATTATGTTAATGGCTCATAGTTGTCTGGATAAAGGGCTTTTCTCAAATGGCCTGTCCTTGTTCAACAGCACGGAATTATTGTTTCACTAGCATTAGTTTCTTCTTATAATTAATTTTCAAATGTGCTGTAGGAACATATGGAGCAACCAAACTCATTTTACAGTAACCTGTAAATAAAACCATTTCCAAAACAAAAACGAGAGTTAATACCAAGCAGTGGTGCAATATGCTACCCCTAGAGAGAGTCATGAAATGAATTACCCATGGACATGAAATGTTGATGAATAACTAATGCTACCTCACTTCATCCTTTTCATGTATACTATGCACAAAGGTGTCTAGAGTAAGGGTGGGAGAAGGGAACAGAACAGCTTTCAAAGTTTACTGACAAAGTTTACTTTCTTATTTCCTTTAACTATTTTCCTGTGTTTTCTGATCAGTCGTGTAGGTTACTTATCAGTTCCTGATTACTACTTTTACATAGTTTACCGACTTTTGGATGATGTGATCTACTCTAAGATCTGTTCTAATTCATCTTTCAAAAATGACAGAGTTCAACATCTCCATGCTCCTAATCCAAGTCTTTGTAGACGTTGCTAGTGGATGTCTACATTATATAGTGTATCACAAAGAAACTCATCAAAAGGTTCATTTTTTAAGTAGCAATGAGTGGTACCGGGAAAAAAATGTTCCTATTAAGTTACTTTTATAATCAAACAGTATGGATAACTGTAATGTAGAACTGAACGTATGCTTTCATTATATTTACTTGTGTTGCAAAATGTTCAAACTTTAATGCTTTAAGAAAAAGTATTTATGCAGGTCAGAGCTACAAAAATCTCATTTTCTTGCTTCAAGTTTTTTAAGAGCATCTATCCTTGTAAATGTGGCTAGATAATAATTGTTTCCTACCAAGCAAAATTGTTATTTTAACTCCTATTTTAAAAAAATCTTTAGGGTAAAGCTATTTTGTAATTATAGAGTAATCTTTTTAGTTAAATGCTGATGATGTACCTAGTGTATCTGAAATCAAAACCACATGTTTTGCAACATACCATCATTTTTTATACATAAATGTTGGCTGTACAAATACAGGAAACTATCATAATTTTAATAACTGAAAAATAGTATTTAGCTTATGTGTAGAGCTTTTGAAATCCATGTAGTTACACATTTTCCTTTCTATTAAAATGTAGATGTCTGTGGCACAAGGAAGAATGGCTTGTTCCAGGTGACCCATCAATGTAGTGGGAAAACTAATAATTGAGCCCTATGATTTGGATACCTAGTGTGTTAATGCTTCCATGATCTGGGCAGCAGAAATTTATCAGAAAAGGAAATTTAAAAGAAGATACGTTTTTACAGGGTTTATCACCATTTTCTAGAGCTATGAGCTTTATGATGCTCCCGTGAAGGTCATTGTGTAGGGGCAACTGGGGAAACCTTGGGATCAGAGAGAATGACGGATGACAGGGCTTCTCACAGTAAACAGTTGCAAAGACTTTTTAGAGTGTTTTTTGAAGAAAAGCAAAAGAGAAATGATACAAGGACAAATCTTGCCTTAAAAAAAACCAACCAACCAACCAACAACAGAAAACCAAACCAAACCAACCCACAAGGCAGCAGGACCAGGGTTTTGCAAAGAAATCTTGGCTCTATCAGCAAGATAAGAAAAACACTAAATCTTAGGAAGGACTTCAACAATAACAAAAGTATTTCTGACTTAGAATTACTCTTCTAAAAGGAAAAAATGATCCCACAAGCCTGTGGTATTGTTTAGGATCACACAATTTCTGTATAATGCCAGTTTTCTTTTTCTAGATGCTATGCTACACACAAATTGGCAGCTATTTGTAATGAGGTTCAAGGAAATGTGGGCTTAAGACTGGAAATAAAAGTAGTGAGAAGAATATCAGTTTCATAGATCAGGAGGAAACAGATCTCAGTTTGACCAATTAGTGTTAATTTCTCTGCATTAACAAGACTCACGTTTTCACTACTGGGGAGGAACATGGTGTAAAACTGCTAACCAATGAAGGCAGTGCTGGATTGCGGTTACCATTGTAGATTGGTGGCTTTATGTGAGAATTGGGTTTGAGGTTTTTCTTTTTCTTTCTTTTGGTGTAGTATTTCAAAGCAGGGAATTATTGGATTAGTGTTTCCTATTTTATTGATGTCAGGATGTTCTTTCTGTTCCAACAAGCTTTTACATTTTAAGAAACCAGCAGGTCTGAAAGCTCTATTCCTTGATCAAATTATGCTGAGGTTTTCCTCTACTGCCACTGATAGCAGTTGTTTAAAAAATGAATCGAGATAAATAAAAAGACCTTTGACCAAATCAATATTTATATAAAAGATATTTATGTACCTCTTAATTTAATTTACACAAGACCAGATTTATCTTCCCTGAGAAACCAATCCTATGGTTAGAGGAAGAAGGCCTGCAGGCATATGGTGCTCTGCTAAATGTGTTAAGAGGCTCAGGACTTAACTTTATGCTTCAAAAACATGTTGGTATAATTACAGGTCAGCTTTACAGAGAGCTACATTGTATGTAAAATTTCAAAAAATCAGGCCTACCTAAGTTCTAAGATTTGTGATCTCGTTTCAAAAAAAGATTAAAAAAAATAATGCTAGTGTTGTAATCTCTGCTCTAATCTAAATCCTACCCACTGCAGTAGAAGGAATAGGAAAAGGCTTTGCAGAAAAGGGGAGATGTAACCTTGCTATTTAGAAACACATGATTTGGTTGATTTGCTGCAATTTTATTAGACTGTCATACTGTTGATTTTTATCTATAAAGATCTGCAGGAAAAGTTAGGTCCTGCTAATGGGAACACAAATATCATCTGATAGCTAGCGCAGTCGCATTATTTGGGAACTCTTTCTCAACCCATCTAATCAGGAGCTAATTTCTCCAAAACAAGTAGTGATATACTAGGAATGTGAACAGAGAGGAGCAAGGTCCTTCTTATTGCTTCCTGCAGACTGTACTGAAGATAGGCTTATCTAAGAGTCTTGCACATGGAATCAGATTTGACTGTGGCCTTCACAAAACAGATGTTTTCCTCCACTCCCACTTAGAGCAGTTCTTAAAACAACAAGAATAAAACAAACAGGTGCACATTAGTGACAAAAATTTCTATATGAATACAATGTGTTGATTAATCTTAGTTATGTCCTTTTCCTTTTGTCTGTAGTGAGATTGTGCCGATTGCAATGCTATTTTTCTGTTAATGGGACGTACAGGAAAAAGCTAGCCTCTGTAAAGCTGAGGCTTGACCCTTTGAATTGCTGAATGTTCAAAACTCCCATCGAATGTACTGAAAACATTTCTGTCTCATCAACTGCAATCATGTGGAGGTCTCAATAACTGCTTTCTGTGAGTGACATTTTGTGTAATCTGTGTTCACGATTGATTTCAAGCAGGAGATTGCCTAACTTACTCAGTGTCTCTTTTCACTGACAACTGTGTAGCAAACCTCCAAATCACTTCTCATAAAATGCTTTTTGAACATGAATTATAAACCGTGAGATTGTGAAACAGAGAAACAGCTGGTCAAAGACAAATTATTTGGGAACATTATTGAAATGTTTCACTGATTTTATTTATATATTTATTTAATCTTCTCGGTATTCATCTGTACACACTGGAAGTTTAGAATTTTTTTAGACTTTTTTTAAATTAATTTGCTTTTACCTTTTTTCTTCTATCTTTTTGTAAATGTACACTGGCTGGCTTCCCTCTAGAATGGTCTCCTTATGCATCAAGTTGCTGAAACAGTTTCTCCACTAAATGCATAGAAACTAGTAAACCCAGACTTCCTTACAGTATGTTCATGAAATACCCATCTTCAAAAATATCTCCAGCTTTTGTCCCACTTGTGTTATGACTATAATAGTGAACTCATTTGCATGAGAAGCTTCGTGGGTTTTTTGCTTGTTATTTCAGCTAAGTTCTGCACTCTGTGCTGACAGATAGGAACAAGTTGTTAGTGCTAAAGTTGCATGTATGCAGTCAAAAAAATATTAATTCCCTTTTATCTGTTTATTGGGGTTTTTTCCCCACTTAAGAGGTTAACACCCAGAGATTAATTTCTTAATACTTTGTGGCATGTCAATGTGACTAGATTGTAGGGGGTGGAGTCATTTAGAAAAGTACTTGGTGAAAGTCATTTTTCAAACCTGAGATTGATCTCTACAGAGTGAGATGTTTTCCAACTTAGATTGTAACATAATTAATTTGGCAACAACCTAGGGTTTTTTTGTTACCGCCTCAGCTAAAATAATAAAAAGATAAACCTACACAATTAATTTACAGATAATTTACACAATACTAGAAATCAAATCAATTGTAGCTGTTTTTTCTTCTCCCTGCCCCCCAGCTCCAAATCTCTCTTATCCATTATTCACCCTAAATATCTTCCTACCAAATCTTGGGGTTGTATTCCCACTTCAGACTTGGTGTGATGATTCTTTGCAGTTTTCCACTCAGTTTCTCTCTTCTGTCATTCTCTCACAGATTCACAAGCATTTAAATAATAATAGCTAGTGAAATTCCCCAAGAACTTTTAATCGAAATCATAGATACTTGACAAAAAAAAAATTTTCCTTGTGCTGCTAGTTAAATCAGTATTTGCTGAACACATACAAAATATAAGTAGTGTTTGCTACTTTTTTTTTTAACGTCTCAACAAAAGATGCTTTAAATTCTCTGTTTTATTTCACTCTCTTTCCACTGAGCATATCTAATGGGGTTTGCATGCCCACTTACAGAAATATGTTATACATGTAAATGACAGCCTGATTTATTTGTAGAAAAGGTACTAGAAAAATCAGATATAACAGGTAATGTTGTTATACAAAGGAAAAGCTGATTTCCTGTCTTTACAGAGGAGGCTGGACCTGATAAGAATGTTGCGTGCTGGTGGCTGAGCAGTTCTTGGGTGAAACAAAACCCTGTGTGGAAGATAGCTTCATTTGATGTCATAGATAGGCATTCTCCTTTTTTTTTTTTTTTTTTTTTTTTTTTTTTTTTTTTTTGAGACAATAGATGAAGAAAATATTTTTTATTACGTTTTAAAGTATTTTTCCTGTCTTTCAGTGATGCTTTTTGCATACCTGAAGGGTTACAGATTTAATTTAATCTGTATTTAATGTAATAAAAAATTACAGAGTTAATCTGATTCTTTTTATTTGAGAAATCTAATATTGATTTCTAAAACCATTAAGATATTAACTAACTAAATAGCAACACACACCTCTGAAGAGGTATGACTGTATCCTCCAACAGCTAGCTACCGAAAGGCATGGTGAGGTTTTGCCATACCCAAATCACAATCAATTGTAGTTCACAGAATTAAATCTGGATTTTCTACAGTTTTGATATGAAAAACTCCATTTTAATTAATGGTTGGTAGTCCTATGGAGGAAAGTACATCACTGTGTTTACCTTCTGTCAAAACACACTTCTCACTGGCTAGAGAGATATAACAGCACAACAATGCTTTATGAGACTCTAAAGTGTGTAGCATATTCTGTCTTTAATCCATTGCAGTTCATGCATATCATTAATACTCAATGCCACAATTCTATGGGAATGTGAAATCATGTATTAAGTGATGAAGTATTGGCCAATTAAGTGTATACTCAAACAGACTTTAGACTGAGTTCGTGTTTAGAATTTACAGCCACATTGACAGTAATCAAAAACATAGCCTTCAAATGAAGCCTGCCTGTGAAGGCAGTTTCTGGTGGCCTCTATTCAGACACCTTTAACGATAAGCAGAAAATTGTCTTTCCAGTTGATATGTTGTAAATTAGGGCAGAATAACACTCATTCATCATCTGTGGTGGTTTGATCAAAGTATGTTTTAGAGAGAAATACAGAGAAACCTTAATCTTTGTCTTACATGCTCATTACTGTGGTGGTGGTGTTGTGTATGGTGGCACATTAACCAAGTTGTGTTTGGTTCCACTTTGCTGCGGAACAGGGATTTGAGGGATCCATTTTTAGTATGGAAAAATTAATATATAGTGTGCTGTTACATAGCATGCTGTTACTGAGCCATTTTTTGGGAGCCCACTACATGCAAAGTGGCCTTTGATTGGAGGATTCAGAAAAATAGCAATGATTTGAGGAAGTTTTCCAGTGATCAAACTGGCATGAGTTAATAAGAGTGGCAGCCTGCAGAAGAATGAATCTGTAACTTTAGTTTTTCCATCTAAGCTGTTTTCCTCTATTCAGTCTGACTCAAAATACACAAGATTAAACTCATCAGACACAAGATGGCATCAGGCTACTCAGTCTTTTGTCTGAAAATGGGAATTATTTTCAGAACTGTGGTGGAATCTTTTGCCAAAATAAGATAAAATATTCAGAAAATGCTAGTGCCTTGACTTAAAGATTTACCATTTTCATTAAAGTTTGTGTTTCATTTATGTCCATCATTCAATTTCTTGTCAGAATTATAAACATTTACACCACTGCCCCCACTCTCCTTCTCTAATTGCTGATAGGGAGGAGTAATAAGACCAAATTTGGATGTCAAAGGTGCAGATTCAAGTGCACACTCTGCCCAATTTGAAGCAAAGACTGAACTTGGGAGGTCTGTCTCTGATTAAAACAATATAATGAACCTTAATATTATTATATTAATATCTCATTTTCCTGATGTAAATTTTCATGAAATTTTTCTCATCAGTGCCCTGGTTTCAGTAAAGCTTGTTAAGATTTTTTCAACACAACTTTTTTCCCTTGCAGAAAATGCTGATTTGATTTTTCAGTAACAAAAGCAGCTTACAGAGAATTTTCAGGTTATTATTACCAATATTTTTAACCTGCTGAAACACTTAACATCAAACTTGTTTTTCAGTTTAAAACATGTGAAAGTTTTTCTGAATAAAATAGTATGAGGTGTTTAGCATCTCTTACAGTAAATTACTTGTGTAGGATTGTCTTAGATGGCTCTTCATAAGCACAGTCATTCTGCATTGCAATTGGTTGGACCTTTATGTAATATTGTTTGGTATATGAATTTTTTTAACTTCAGTACAATAATTCTACTGATACTTACTAAAAGGAGAGCTTTTAAGAGATACATAGGAAAATCAAGATATTTTGGGGCATGGATCAAAGGAATAGTCACTAGCTTCTACCCAGGTTACAGAAGTTTTTGTTTTTTCTAGAACAATTGTAGCCAACTCAGATCAACATGTTGAATAGCCACTCTCCTGTCGTTAGAGGAATTGCCTACACTGTGCTGGGATAGCTTTTACACTGCTAGCCCAACTTTATTTTGCTCATCTGGATCTTGCCACAGCCGTCACTCTCAAGGCAGTTTAATACATATTTAGTGGATTGTTCAGTTGCTGGTAAGTCTTAGAGTTAGTGCTGCTAAAATTCCCACAGTAATAATAAAAAAGTTATTTCCTTTTTTCATATTGTGGCCTTGTTTTAAACATTTAAAAAGGCAAACCTGATTATGAGATGTAAAATATCCTTGCTCATCCAGTCTTGTGAAAAAGCTGCATTACATTAGCTTTTGCATAAACTCAGTGTCTGCAGGTTCCTGTAAGAACTATCTGTGCTGTACTACTGTGTAAGGAGATACTCTCAGTGTTCAGAATCTGATGAGAATTATGAAACAGTGGCAATACTAACATTTTCTCACAAGATCTTCTGCCAAGTTCCGCAGACTTGGAAAACTTGGAGAAACCTCAGATTATTTTTGGTTTTAATACTTATTCCAAACAACCCTCAACTCATGATCTGTTTAAGGTACTCCCATCACCAGTCTAAACTCTTGGTGGTTAGCACACACACACAGAGTCATCTAGTTTTTCTAACCAGAAATCCTACCAAGTAGATAGATAGCAAACTTTGTTGCCTCAGCTTCACCTTTTTTTGATCAATATCAATCCTGTACTGTAAACAGAAAAATTTAGTGCATGAAATCTGGAATAGGAGGCCTTGATATGGCTACCAGTCATTGTGTAGGGGCAGATAGGTTGGTGGAGAGTGGCTTGTGTAGAACAGCCTGCAGGATTAGTCTGTGAAGAATAGCTGACTTGGTGTAAATTAGGGATATTTGGTTATTTATGCAAGTACCATTCTTGTAATGCTACTGTGTGAGATTGCAGAGAAACATGAAAGATGTCTCAGGTAGTAGTGTTTTAACCTGTTACAGTAGGATGTGCGACAGCTTGCATGTTATAGCCCTCGCTTTTTGGAAGCATGTTTTGAAGATGATGAAGCTGGTGCCTGGGTGCACTACACAGTTCCTTCAGGTGTCATCCCTGAGCTATGAGGAGCTGGGTGAGAACTATCTGGCTGTGCAATGTTTTTGAGCCATTTCATGACTGAATATTTGGATCTTTTATGTTGCTGCACTGAATTTCAAGTTATGCTCCTACTCATGTGCTTGGACCCCTGGCACGAGCATCTTCCTGTAAGTTTTTCTCCCTGTCCTGCAGCATTTAATGCACCGAGCAGAACAGAATCTGTCACATGGTGAATAACCTATTTCAGAATGAAAAGAAAACAAACTCTCCAAGTGCATAACCTTTAAGAAATTTTAATTAATGTCAGCAGGGAAATCTCTATTGGGAAAAAAATGGAACTGTAGAGTGTTTGTTCTGGTTTCACAGAGTCTTTCTGCCTCTCCCCTCCCCAGCTGGTTTCCTCCACAGATAAAAACCACAGTCTCCAAATGTAAAGAGATAAATATTGGCAGCTCTCAGGTTTGCTTTTCATCCCATGCCTGATGGGAAAATGCCAGTCAGTTTTCAAGCTTTTCCAATGGAGCCTTTAGGGGCTTATTCACCAGACTTTGAATTTCTGGTAAACTGTTCCCTGCAGCTTTGGTCATGAGACACAAAATTCATTTGTATCCCATTTTCAGTTTTTGATCTGCTGCCTAAATTTATTATGACTAGATTCTTAGAGGGTTTTTTTGGTTTGGGGTTGTTTTTGTTTGCTTTTTTTTTTTAACTCTCCTGAGCTTTACTCTCATTGTCGTAGGCAGTCTTTTTAAGGCATATCCTCTAACATGGTTTTAGTTACTCACAAACCTTATCTTTTTGTTGCCATAAAAATATCCGTGAAGGTTTCTAAGATGTTTGCTAATGAGAGGTGATTTTTGCTGTATTTTATAGACCATGCAAAATTATTCCAGTGAATCACCATTGCTGCCAGGCCAAAAAGGTGCATTACTTATTGCTAGTATGACTATAAAACAGGATAGGTGGAATAATATTGTACAAATAAACCCCAGGAAGACTCTAACTTGGAAGAAATTTCAGTCAATGTTTGATGTGTTTGTTTATAGCAACAAATTTAGGTAATCTAAGTGGTGTTGGTTTTCAAGAGAGCCACACATACTTATTATGTCTAAAGTAGGGCAGCTGCTGAAGAGAGACCCGTTTCCATGATAGGGACAGTTAAAACATTTAATAAGAAGAAAATACAATGTAAGGAAATTAAGTTCTATCTGCCTGATTTTCAATCTGCACTACACATATCACGTTTAAATTAGTCTGTGGTAGGGACGATGCTGCATTTTAAACTAATTAACCTTTTTTTTTCCTCAAGGGAAGCCTTTTTGCTCCTATCATGTTTATTAATTTAGGGGTTTTCCATCTATGTAATTCAGTGGGATAAAGTGCAAACATGCAAATAAGTGACTGGAGTGAGTTGATGCCTGATAGCTGATCATGTATTTGCTCTTAACCCAAGGCAAATGAAGGAATTTGAGTTAAATTAACTCTGTTTTGCTAATGACTAGTCTAGTGTGGTTGGCTTTACTTTAGGTAACTTGTTCCTGTCAGAGCTGAGTTATATGGGCTGCTGTTTTACCAGAGAAAAAAAGGATAATGGTGATTTTTAAATACTGATGTCATTCCAAGTGCTTTAGAGTCGTCTTCACAGATACTTTATGTTGTTTTCTTTAATTGTAAAAACTGTTTCGTAGTCAGATGTAACAAGTGGTTCTTTTTCGTATTAAATTTTCATTGTAATTTAGGTCCCTATTCTTATATGAAGGGACTTATTCTTTCCTAGTCTTGGAGGGACTATCAGATAAGAAAGATAGATCTGTTTGTTTTAAAGGGGGATTATTTTTTTCCACTTAAGATTTTGATTATATATAATATTATTACTGTAGTACTGTGAACTACTCCTCTAAAGTAACAGAAGAAAAATAGTAAAGAATATTTATTTTCATGTCAGAAAATTCCTTAATATAAGCACAGGATTATTAATTGTATATCACATTCCTGTGGACTGTTAGAAAGCTGGTGCTGTAAATAGGGATGATGCTGTGTATTTGATGGGAAACAACTAGATATGAACATACAGCAAGATCAGCACACAGTACTGCAGTCCTGTTTGCTCTTAATTTTTCCCTTTCTCTTTTTTCCCTTTTTGTTCTTAATTTTTCCCTTTCCCTTTTATTTTAACAGGTGTTTTCAGCAGGTGACAGACTTGCAGCTAATTCCTAAATCTGTGCATGGTGAAGAGCCATTAATCTAATCCCTTTCTTCTTCATAGTGTCAGATCATAATTCCCCTACTCCTGCTAGGCAAAAAACCCCGAGTGAATGATAGCATCAAGCAGATGCAGGAACAAAACTGCATCTTTACTTACAAGTGACTCTCCTTCAAGGAATGATCTCCTACCTCCTCCTGGTACAGGAGGATCCTCCACACGCTGCTTATATCCAGTTCCCTTATGTTAGATTGAGCTAAAGCTCTTGATCCAGCTCACTAGTGGGTACTATATGGTACTTCTGATTTCATTCTCATCACAGTTTTATTTAAATTTGATTTAAATTAAATTAATCACATTCCAAATGTTTAAAATGGCAGGATTGTAGGCCAGCCAGAGTGCTGATTTCGTCACCTGAAATTGAAGGTATACCTTTTATGCCTCAAGGCACAAGGTTATGTCAAGTGTGCAAGGCTTAAAGGATGAGTCTGGAGGACCGGATAGGTTAGAAAAAAAAGAAAAGTTGGCCCGGTCTGGCCCATGCTTTCCGCTGGGAACAGTTCTGCAGTGAATTATCCTTCAATGGAACTGGTATCATCCTCTGTGAAGTAATGGGAATTTTTGTGAGCAGGCAGGTATTAAAGAAAATATATTTCTGAGCTTAGTGACTGAGTAGGAACTTTGTTACTCCTCGCAGAACGTATTTTATCCATTGTTACAAGGCTGTGCTGCTATTTAGAATGAACTATTTTGCAGGAACCTGAGTATCTTCATTTCTGAAAGTCTCAACATTTTTGTTGTATTAAAAATGCTATAGAGATGAGATGCATTACAGATAACCTTGCCACACTGTACAAGAAGATAATGGAGACACTGGCATCATAGTGAATTCTCCACATCATGATTTCACAGTTTGGTTAATGGTTAATACAGACAGGCGTTGAAGTGGTGCTACAGAGGTCAGAAATTATATCAACAGGTGCTATATGATTTCCTAAGACAGATAATACATTATCACATTTTTTAATAGAAATTATATTTTCCCTTATACCCTAGCTTTTTCCCTTTGATCAGAGGGAGATTCAAATTGCTTGAGAACATTGTAATCTCATTGCCCTGCTAATTTGGGTTGAAAACATGTTTTAGTTTTATATCTTCCACACATGTCCTAAAGATATCATCATAAAATGGCCAACTATACTTTAGTGGGGCTAAAAGACAATTTTTTTGTTGGATGGTAACTCTGTCTAAGAAGAAAAGATGTATTCTCTGAAATAATTGAATGGGAAGAATAATGGATTAACTGAACTTAATCTGATAAAGACAACTCAGTACCTAATTAGTCTCTTGTCTTTGTTGCATGTTTTGAAGCTTGAGGTTCATCATTAATGAAAGTAATTAAATGAACAAGTATTTTATCACCAACAGCATTCTAAGAGAAGGGGACAGGTTGGCAGTGAAGGGATAGGACAAAGGCATGGGTGGATCAATAACATGCAGGTCTGCCTTTCCTAATGACAACTATTGTGCTTCCAATTACAATTGCTTTGATAGCACACAGGGAATCTAAGCTGAAGTGTGCAGAGATAAATTGAGATGCAGGATTTAGGCAATAATCTTGTAAAGGTGACTGCTGTACTTTGAGTTGCCACTTTTTTGTTGCTTAGAGAACTTATTAATCAGTCATGTAACTCTTTAGAGCTTGTCCAAAGGACAGACTCAATAGGCTCTGCTTAGCAACTCATAATATAGTTCTGATTTTCTCTTGACAGCCAAGGTTAAGTTGCAAATTTGTGCTGCAACTCATTACTATCTGCAAAGGATTAGCCTTTATATTGTCATTCTTGCTTCATTATATTAAAGGTCATTTGCCAATTGTTACTTTTACAAAATGAAGAGAATCTACATCTTACTGAAACAATTATTCAAGAAAATATGCTGATAAAGACAAAGTATTTGCCAAAGGCTAATAGTAAGATATTTTACTGACCTCTGTTGCATTTGCTAGTCAAAACACTTAGTAGGTAGGATTAAAGCAAGCAAAGGTATTTTGATATATATTACATTTTGAACATGGAACAGCTAATTCTAGATTTCATACACTTGAAAACAAAGGAGGATTCCTTTGGGCAGATCCATATGACAAGACTCAAATTTAATATTTAGTGCCCTCTGAGCTTGGATCAAGCGGAAAGACCAGGAAATTGACAGTATATTAGATGAGAAAACACAAAAAGTGGACTTTAGTTTTGCAGAAATTTACTGCATAGAAACATAAATAACTCCTAAATAGCACCTAGTGACTTATGCCCTAACAAAAGGATGAATTTGCATTGGAGGGATGATGGAAATAAATGGAGCTGCATACTGTTGCCTTATTGTTAATGTATGCATTGAAAGTGGATGATAGTTTCTCATGAAGGTCTGATTGTGAATGTCCATGTAGGAACTGAAGAGCAGGGAACATTTCTGAAAAATTCTGATCCTTTAGATACCTGCTAGCATCAAAAGCTACTTGGGGAAAGGAGTTATTTTTAGTCTAAAAATCTGTATTTGAAGCTGTGCTTTCCATCAGATCTGTTTAGAGAAGATAATAGAAAAGCATAAAGATGATAGTTTCATGGGGCAGGAGCTATGGAGCTCAACTCAAGAGAGAAAATGATGAGAAAAGGGGATACTTTCAGAATCCAGACATAATTGGGATATAATTTGCAATTAAGAGACAAACACTTGAGTCATTCCCAGCAAACTGGAAACTCCCTGTGGTAGTGTGTCTCAGAAATGAAGGCATTTGTAAGTATTTCCATGGCAATATGCTCCTCCACAATTTTTGTTCATATCTTGCAGCAGCACACAGCATTCCTCAGAACAGCAGAGGCTGTGGCAAAGAAAAGGTAGCTTTGTCAGCCCTGTTACTAATGTCTGCAATAACAGAAGCATTTGGTGTCAAAGACCTTTTTTTTTTTTTTTTTTTTTCCTTTTCTTGGGGTACAGGCTCTTAATTAAGTTGGTAGAAAGGCCTGGGCTTGGAAGCAAGGTGACCTTTCAAATATAATGGCATTTTTTAAAAAGCTGGGGAAAGAACTAGGAAGGGGATGTAATTAATTGGCAAGTAGGGAAGAGCAAATTATTATCAAATTCATCTGTTATAGCTGACATAGAGACTCCTGCCTGTTTTGGACAATGAATGAGTGGCATATCGGAGGAAGGCCTAGGATGGAAGGAAAAGAAATAAAACAAGAAAAGGAGAGAATCTGCTTACAGCTGACTTAAGGATAAAGATGTTGCAGCAATGTGAGAGTTATAGCTCATTGATCCTTAAGCTATTTTTGATACTTCAGTGGCATATTGATTCAAAAGCTTGTTATGTGGGAAGGAAGATGCATAGACCTACAGAATGGTTGGTAAATTGTTGAATAAAATAATTATCATGGGTTCATGGGCTTTTGAGTACTTCTAGCTATGTTGTAAAATGAAATTATTTTACCAGAAAACTTTTGTTAAAATTTCTAGTTGCTATTGCCAAAATATCTGGTCTGTCACAGCAATTAGACGCCTGTATAGTGGTACCGGTAGGTGATCACTGAACTGAACCATAGTTATCCTAGACTTCAAAACACCTGACATCCCTGTGCTATCTGGGAGAAAATAGGACTAAAGTAAAGACATGCAAAGAGATTTTTGAAAGGTTTTGAAACCATTCTAGTAGGTGTACTCTTGTATGTGCTGTCTCAGAAACAGATAATATTCTGAGTCATTCTTCTTACACTAACGATGTAATTTAGGAACAAAATGTGCCTTTCTTTAGCTTCCCATTACCACTCCTTTAGGCGGTAATTCATCACTAGGTGAAAAATATGTGTTTCTCTCTTCTTCTGAAAAATCTTGGTGTCTCTGATAGTGGAGGAGAGTTAAGGGCGGTTTCTAAAGTCTCATGAGCCATGAAGAATGAATGTGAGGAGCAGAAACACATTTAGCACATAGACCTCTCTACAGCATGGGGTTTGCAAAGGAAGGGAAAAGCTGTACCAACGTAGCTCTGCAGAATCCGCTGCAGGGATGAATGAGGGGTGCTAAGCTCAGGTCTGGTGTGTTTAGATTCTATGAAGTTTCTCTGACAAATCTAGCCCAGGTTGTCTCAAATGATCTCTTCAGATAACATTACACAGTTAACACAGTTAACTCTTTCAAAGGTCCCAGCTGTACTTTACAGATGGAAGTGTGGTTGGGTGTATATGCATGACAAAGCATGGTGATTTGCTGCTCTGGGTGACATACTCTGCACTGGCTGTTAGCTGCCTTCAGAAAGGCTTCTGCAATTCCTTACTGTGCTCTCTCCATAATCTGTTCAGTACTTCAGGTAAAAGACAAATAGGGAATTTATAGTAATTGTAGTGACAAGAAACCCAGTCGTGCTAACCATAGTTATGACTACTAGCAGTTATGGCCAATGCTTGATCTGGACAAAGTTAGCCTGCATTTAGCTAATGCCACATGGTTCAGTGGCAGTAAATTGGGTGTTACAGAGGTAAAATAGTAAACACATATTTATTAGTACACCAGTTGCTTAGTGAAGACTAGATACATGTAAAATATATACACACAAATTGTATACATATAAAATATACAGCATTTTTTATAACTTTTTATTTATAGCTGTCCATATACACAAAATTTCTATATGGCTGTTAGTGAATCATATCTTGAACCTGCACGTAGAAAAGATCTTATGCTTGGTGTCTCTAGATTTCAGAATCTAAAAATGAGAACTTTCCATTATAAAGTCTAGCATAACCTAAAATAAGGCTGACAGTATTAAGGTTTTTATGTGGAGAATTTCAGCAGTAACAACTAGAACGAGTCAGTTTCAGCAATGAGCAGAAGGGAAATCAGTCTGACAATTAGGTGTCTGATGGTTTCATCTTTTAATGCAGGAAAAGGAAGATGGTTCTGTTAAGGACAAAATAAAAGCATGTGACCATGTTAGTTTAAAATGTTTGTAACTGATAACAGCTTAATTGTCCTCATAAAACATTAGTGGAGGCAGGCTGGTTTTTTTCCACGTACTTGCTAAAATTTAACTTAGTTAAATGGTTGACAACATTGTAACTTTAACAATAAAAGAATGTGCATGCAGACTTAATCAACAGCAAAAGATAGTTAAACTGATATAGGTTAGAAATGTTGTACAATTTGCATACGTTAGGGAAGAGCATGTTGAATTGAGAAAGGGAGGATGGGGCAGTTGATTCTCTAAGATGTTTCATGCATGTTAGAAAATTGTATTTGTTTTCTGTTATGTTATCTTTGGGAGTTCCTAATATATTTAACTTCTGAAATTTAAGGTTTTCTTCATATCCTTTCTGACATTTGACTCCATTTTTGTAATCTTGTACATGTATAAATGTGCAGTTCTTAACCTGCATGCAGTCTGTGGAAAGGTTGAAAATCACACACTTAAACCCAGGAATCTTTGATAAATAGTTGCAAGTAGCAACCAAATATACTTTCTTAAAATATTTTAGAATTATTTCTAAGTAGGTTATAATTATTTGCTTTAATGCCTATGAAAGAGGATATGGATTTGACCTTTTGTAAACACTTTCCCACCACTCCAAATTAATGAGTATTTGATATGCAAATTCTCATTACAGAAGGAACTGTGGATGATTTTCTTAAAACCTTGCTGCATGCTGAGAAAGTCTTAGCCTTTTTCAGTTCCCCGAATAGGTTATATCAGTGCAATAATTCATTATATTTTGTCTGCCAGTTGGGCCTTTTAATTTAGTTGCAATGCAGCAGAATAGTATTGGGGAAAACAATGAAAATAAAATGAGCAAGAAGTTTCCTGGATAAATAAGAATGAATCCACTCTATTTCTGCTTAGCTTCCAATCAACTTCTGTAATCATTTATAACTAACTAGCATCTCTCTAGATCCACCTTTAGGGCAGAAAGTGCAAAGACGCAGTAACCTAATATCTTGCAAGCTTGCAATGCTCCACACACAAAACTTTTAAACAAATAAGTTTATTTGATTGTTAAATAAAAGGAGGAAAAAAGTATGGCTGTGAAGTTACGATGGCAATGTTATGATTCCCCCAGAAGATGCCCTGTGTTTCTTAGCTAACCTCATTTTTGCCTCTGTTAACCATCCTATAAGATGATGGTAAGATTTCTTCCATAAAACCAGCTGTGAGAATACAGATGGTTTTGAGAAGTTCTCAAAAACATATGCCAAAAAATACTTAAGTAGCTTAGATGTGGCTTAGCATACAATAAAGTACGTATCCTTGCAAAAAACTTGTAAGTTCAGTTATGAGATTTTGTAATATGATAATAATTAGCTATTGATAGAGAAATTTAATCACTGTAAAGGGAAATTGTTTTTATATAAGAAATCGAGGAGTGGTATTTTGTTCTTTATGTCTGTACTGTCACAGTGACTGAATAAAGTATAGAACTCATAGTAAGAAGAACAGAGTCCCCAATTTATAATGTCTTTTTAGTGCACATACATGTGGTTAATTTTATGTGGGTGGATTTTGTAGCCCTTGTGCTGAAATAAGTTTCCTGTGATGACTCAGGAACTTATTAAACAAAAGATAACAGCAACAGGATTATTTTCATTGTCATCCCAGATGGTACCTATGTTTTCAAAAGGGAAGAATTAGTTTGCATTTGATAATGACCGGTCACCAGAATAGACAGAAACATGTTTACTTGAATGTCATTTTTTGTATCAAGAACTGCAGGTTAGGAAGTACAGCTCATCTAAAGGATGCTGAAAAGGATAAAGGCTCCCGTGAGCCTTTTGGCTTCCGTAAGTTTTGCGTTAAGCCAGTGGTTAAGTGCAAAGGAAAGGTGTATGCTGAGACAGCCCATGATGAATTAGGTAGCTGAAGACCATCACATGTCTGGATGACTGATGTGCTACAGTGCTTAGCAAAAGAAGACGCCTCTTTGAAATGAACTTATGTGACCTGAGAAATTTATTTATGGGAAGAACAAATGAATGTGAAGAATGAGGTCGTTCTGATGCTTTCAGGGAAGCTAGAGCAGCCATGAACCTGAAAGTTAATAATGAACATAACTCAGAAGGTTTTGTACAGATAAGCATTCAACTGACTAGAAAGCAGTAAGAGCAGAGGTGCACTGAAATTTAATGGAACCTATTTCAAAGTTCAGAAATGCATTCAGGTTCTGCTGGAGTTGCTTGAGTTCAAGACTGGTTAATATGAAAGAGTAGTTTCATCCTTCCCTTTAAAGAAGGCATCCAATTTTGAATGTAATGGCACTCTACAAACTTGGAGGACTTAACTATGTGTTTAGAACTAACAGAAATAAAGGGGAATAGCATGTGTGGAATAGCATGTGCTCTGATGAATACAATATAGAGCAGGAGAAGAGTATCGATGGTAGGTCAATATACTTGTGGGGCCCATCCTCATATAAATATTTCTACCCTGTGCAGTTTGCCATGGGGAATGTGTTAAGATTTGCTTCTGTTGAGTGTTTTGGTACAACTTACAGATTCTCTGCTCCCCAATTTGAACCCCTAACCGTGCAGCAGCTGACTAAAACAGAGCATGATAAATGCAAGAGTTAATGTTAGTTAGCTGAGGCAAGCTTTAGTCTTAATGAGATCTTGCGGTAATATAGATGACTGGGCTTTATCTGGAGGAAAGAATAGGCTGGTCACCATGTTCTGTATACTCTAGTAAGAGGAATTTGCAGTAAGGATTTGTGCTGTTGTCTTGGTTATGCATGTTGTCATGCTCTTGCCACAAACCATAGAGCTAGCATGATCTCATCTGCACATGTGGATTGGGATCTGAAGAGCTCTGAAAGACCCTTCTTTATTCTTATTACTGCAGTTTTAGATTGTACTGTGAACTTTGTATAGCCAAATTTCAGTGTTAACATTGTTTCCAATGCTCTTCTTTTTGTTCTCTCTAGGCAGACTTATGACCTTTAGTAAATGATTGTATCCATCTTTTAGTTCAAAGGGAGGTTAATTATTTTTGTATTTAGTTAATATTCTCATTAATAGATCATCCTATCTATTAGGGAAGATAGTATTTTCTGTCCAGGCAAATGTCTATGTCTAAGATGGTTATCTGCTTTCTGTTATCATGGTATCTGAGCAGCCCATGTCATAACTGCAGTTATCTCCTGCATGCTTATGTTGTTTACCTTTTCCACAAGTCGCAGAAAAAAGTATACCTATGGCATGGCAGGGTGTTGGCTCCAGAGCCCCAGAATGCCAGAGTGTGACTATAATTAGATGTTTCTTTAGAAGACTGGCAATACAATACTCGGTCATCCTTGCCCATATCCTTTAATGTAAGAAGCATGTTGCCATAGTGGGGGATGTGTTATTTCTAATTAATATTACTGGTGCATGCCTGATTTTATTTTTTTTTCATACTCTCTGCTACAGAAATAAAAGCAGTTATTCAATCCTGAAGGACACCTGCATGAAGATGGCAGTGATAGTAACATAACTGTAGGTGCTGAATGACCAGCAGACTCTTTTGTAGAAGTGTACTTTTGTCCTCTATACCTTTATTGATAAACTAATCAGATTGAGCAGGCTCCAAATTCCCAGAACAGACAAAGAAACTTTGAAAAGAATGAAATGCTGCCTCTGGGCTCAGAGTAATGCACACCAATTAAATCAGGTTAAGACAGTCTTCTGGACAGCCATTTCATCTGTTCCCAGTTATGGTAGGTACTTGGAACAAGTGGACCTCCCCAAACTTGCAAGGAAAACTTGCATATAGAACCTATGCACTTCTTTTTTACCATTTTCCTCTTGTCTTATGTTTCCTTGAACAGATAGCTTTTTGTTTTGAAGAGTCACTTCATGTTTCAACAGAAATCAGTAAGAAAGATCAAAGTCCAATTACTTACTGAGATAACATAGGTGGTAATTGGATGGTTGTGACCTAGGGACTTGATTTATATATGGGGTCATGCATAGGCATATGGTGGTTGCATTATTATTTTCATGTGTGGAAGTGTTCAGAGTACCCTGAGAGAGAGGATTTCTACTTGGCAGCTGAAAGTACTGAAAATCTCATGGGGAACCACTCCTAGATCTCCAAGCCAATTTTACGGACTCAGGGTTCTCAACCATGCTTTAACTGGTCAAGCCAACTCATACTTTACTAAGCCAGTCCTTTTCTATAACAGAATATAATTATGCTCATCGATCTACTAATTAAAATGAACTTACTTTTTCTACCAGTGGGGCATTTTCTCCCCAGAGACATACTAGTTGCTCGCTCAAGAAAACCTTCTACAATGTTAAAGATTTGTTCATCATCCGTTCATCTGAAGATTCCTCTTGCTTTTGATTTGCTACATTATAATCTTTATGCAATTAATAGAGGTGAAATGAGCAGCAAAATAAAAAAAACAGTAATCATGGTCATTTGTCCTTTGCTGTGGCTGTGTCCAAACACATAACCTAGAATAGCATTAAAAGCCTAGCTTTAATGTTGACATGTAGTAAAGGATGTACATAGTTAGCTAATTATGTTAAATGCAATTACTCTCTATAGATTGCCTGTATGTTCCATGTCTTTAGAGAGAAAGAAAATGTCTCTCTTCGTAAGTACATCCTTTTTGATGATATCTATTGAGGGTGTTGAAGATAAAAATGTTCTGTAATCAAGAAACATGGAGTAATTTTAATCTTCAAGGAGATGTACTGATAATCAATAAGGATAATATTTTCTCTAGAGCATACAGAGAAGATATGCCTTGACTTTTGTAAGAATAAAAAGAAATTAAAATGTTTGGCTAGTACACTGCACTTTTGTCAGGTCTGCGTGCTGCTGTGGAATCTTCCACTTTAAAATATTTTTAATTTAATTTGATGGTCATAAAAATGCTTGGCTGAAAGTTATGGATAATGTATCTTCTGTGTTCCCAGAGCTAAGGGAGAAATATAAATCAGGTTGCTTTGGTAAAGGACATACCCCTTTGAGGTTTGTTTAGCACAAATGTTTGTGCAATGAAGCATAAATGTTCGTACTTGTGGTTATAATTTTTTTCAAGCATTCTTATTGGCAATGTTACAGGGGAAAAAAGAATGGAATTAGATGGGTGAAAATAAATGCCCCTTCATGAATATTCCCGTGCACTATAGTTAGTTAGAGAATATCTAAATATTAACTAGACCAACAGTGTGTGTATGTGGGGATGACCCATAGTTACTTCTCTCTATAAATGCACATCCTAGTTTATACTTGTGTCTGTTGTTGTAACTCTCATTAAATCTATTTTCTTAAAATTATTTATTATTAATAAAATTAGAGTATCTCTACATATTGGAGAATTTTGGGAGTGTGCTATATGTTAGCCTCTGGATGGTATCCAGCTTTTAATTACCATGGCATGTGGGCTTACTGTGAGATGGGTTAGACAATATGGTACTTAAGAACATCTGCAGCCATATGGCGTTCTTCATAGATCAGCATTCCCAATATTGCTGTTTCTGGTGGAGTACTGGGTGATGTAAGTACTGGTAGGAAATTACAGGGCTTGAAATAGGTTGGGAAGCAATTGGCAGAAAAGAGTGATCAAGGACAACTTAAAAAACAAATGTGGCTTTATTTGGGGAAGTATCCAATTTAAACAGAACTGGGTAAGAGGGAAGACAGAGGTAACTAAACTGGAGTCTAACCAGGACACTGTCTGATCTAAGGCTCTTGACCTACACTTGTGAAATTGTTCAGGGACTTTGATAACTAGGAGACACCATACTATTGATTCATTATCTCCTCAATTTACAATTTCCTTGAATATGGGGATTGGTTTTGTGCTTCTTACTTAATGCCGAGGCAATTTTACCCTAGCAATGTTGAAAGTATGATAGGATGAAAGTGCAATATGGTATAGTTGCAGGCAGAGGCAGGTAAATTAGGGAACTGAATAAAAGTATAAATCCTTTGTAGGTTAGCTTTTGGGGATAGCACACATTGCTGGAAACAGGGTGCATGATTCATTTTGCTGAATTTAATCATGACTAAATTCAAGTGCTACTGCAAGTTTTAGAGTTCTGGATTCATACAGCCTTTTCTGACATCATAAATAACATCTGTTGGTACTTTTTGGAACAGCAAATATGCAGGTGTGAAGCCTTGGGCGTATAAAATCTGTTGTGTAGGCCCTTTGGTTTTGGATTTAAAAACATAAATTTACTATAAATATATCTTCTCTAAATATTTTTTCCATGTACAATTAACAGCATGGAGGTACATTTTTATTGAAGTGTTATATGAAGGAACCCCCTGAAAAACATAAAGGAAATAATAGTTCTTTGTCAAGTATATCTTGTTGGACCACATTGCCTACAATGAAATGTAGAGCTCAACATGTAAGAACAAGATTTTTACTTACTTTCATAACACATTTGGCAGCTATAAAATAGGAGATTATGCTTTCATGGAAAGACATTAAAACAGTAATGAAAAGCTGGCAGTGGCCTGGCATCAAATTACTCTCTACTGGTCAATACTGGAACATTTGCAGAAAGGCTAGGCGTAACACCTCTCTATCAAATGACTACTTATGCATCTTCATCTGTACATTCTGTTCTTCCCAGTGATAGTTTAGTATCTGCACAAAGAATGTTGCCTTTATTATTAGTCATTGCCTAAGATAAAACCCTCCCTGCTAACATGCCTGAAATATTCTAGGCTTTAGAGATCAGTTCTATCACTAATACAAATAATTTTTTTTAAAGTTCAGCAGAGGAATTGATATTTTTCCTTTTATAAGTGGAAATAAAAAAAGAAATTATAGGTGGTGTGTCTTCTCTCCAAGGTCTTCCCTCAGGCTGGCCATGTACATTTTCTTTGCCCTTTGTCATTGCTTGTTCTGTCTGTTACGTACAGCAGCTCACAGGGCCATTGACAAGGACAAGAATGGCCACAAGATAGTATTATCCTATTTCTATTACAGAAAGTTGCAAAAGGAAATGAAAAGCTTCTGTATGGTGCAGTCATGTCTGCTGTTAGTTGAGTGTACTTTTTTTTTTCATCCTTTAATGATGCCATACCTTTCTGGCTGTCCACAAGGACAGTGACAGGTGGTATGCAAAGCAAGCTGAATGGGATTTTTAAGCTGTTTTTCCTGCTTTTGAGCAACTTTGTTTTGAGTGGAAAACAAGAGCTAACTATTTTAGTGATTTGCAAATAGAGCTGACTGGATAATGTCAAAGATTGTCACAATAAATTACCCAGCAGCCAACAGAAAAAAATAGATTAATAATTTTGAAACCAGTGCCCCAACTGACCAAAGGGGTATTCCATACCATGTGACGTCATGCTCAGCCACAAAAGTTGGGGGAAGGTTGGCCAGAGAGCTGCTGCTAAGGGACTGGCCGGGCATTGCTTGGTTGGTGGCGAGCAATTGTTTTCATTTGCATCACTTGTCTTTCTCGAGTTTTATTTCTCTCTCTTTGTTATTTCTTTTCATTACAGTTTTTATTATTATATTTTATTTTATTTCAATTGTTAAACTGTTCTTATCTCAACCCACAAGTTTTCTCACTTTTGCGCTTCCAATTCTCTTCCCCCCATCCTGCTGGGGGGGGGGCCGTGAGTGAGCGGCTGTGTGGTGCTTAGTTGCTGGCTGGGGTTAAACCATGACAAGAGCACAGATTGAAGTCATTAGGGAAACGTATGTGGCTCTTCCAGGCTTTCATGAAAAAGGGTATAAATTGAAAAGTTGTTTCTAGAAGCATAGTTTATAGTTTTTAATAGGAATTTTTTGTATGTTTCCATTTGCACCTTTTCATCATACTTTCTTCCAATTTTCAATTCAAGATGGTGTCTAGTTCTAGAATGTACACTGGATGATCAAAAACAAAGGGCAAGTAAATGCCACATACTTTTTAAAGTGAAAATACAGAGCTTATCTAGCACTAGTGAAAAACTAACACCAGGAGAAAAATTCCGCACAGCAAAACAAAAACAGTTCTTGAAACACAGATTATATTTATAAAATTTCCAAGCAATAGTAGGAAATAATCAAGGCGTTGCCACCCACATGATTGGCATTTTAAAAAAGTAAAGTAGAAGTTTGTAACAAATTGCTGTGGTAAGATGTTAATGTTTGAAACCCAGCATAGATTTCCAATTCCAACTTTGACTTTGCAACCTTCTGCAGTTAAGTCACTCATCCTATGTGTTTCTGTTTGTTTCTTTGCCACAGAGCTTATATATTAATGTGTGTGTGAAGGATCTGATTGCTTTGCACAACTGTGTGATATAGGGATGTTGGATATCAGAAAAATGTCTCCTGAGAAAAATGTTTTCCAACATGCCTGTTAGACAACAGGGTTATGTGTTCAGAAAACCAGGGGTTTTTTTGCCAAAAGGTTAACACATCTTCAATGAATGAACATTTCTTAGAAAATTTTGTGTTTTAAAGTCTTGTATGCACTGGTAATAATGCTTCTGGACTGAATGTGAACACAAAAGGGAAACCATAGGCTCTTATCCTTATTTCTCTATCTTACGTGGCACACAGCTGAACAGTAAAAATGGTGGATGGGACCTCAAAAATAAATTACTTCTGTAACAGTAACAAGGGTTTTGCATTTCTTTTAACAAATAATTTTTTCTACTTCTTCACTAAGGCCAGGATGGAGGAGGTGACAGGTGTTCAAATTGTGGTCAGACAATTCAAAATCCTTCCTAACTGCCACATCCTGTGTCAGTGAATTTCATGGTCTAGATATGTTAAATGAAATACCTCTTTTTGTTTGTTTTTAACCTGCTACCTAATAATTTCACTTTACTTGTATTTTCACATAGTTAATAGCACTGACAACCTTATTCTTCCCGTTGCTCATGGTTTTACAGACTCCTGAGCCAGATGGTGCAGTCTTAGTCTACTTGGTTTTCCTTATATAAAAGATATTCTCTACCTTCTACTGGTTAAAAAAAAAAATGTTTGGGGAAATATTTTTTTTCTTTTCCTTACTAATTTAGTAGTGTAAAACTGCTGTCAGAGCAGAGGTGCTTGTTTGTACATAAGTGATCCAAGGTTATGTCAGTGCCAAAATTCTTGCATTCTGCCCTGCCCTTTTGGCCTACTTTCCTTTTGCAAAGTGCCGGTTCATGCAGGTGTGGACAATGTTAGTGCTGTGTATTTTTTCCATTCCACCTGGTGAATCAATCAATCTCACAAACACACACACGCGCACACAAACTTGGCAGTTTCTAGTGATACAGTAGCCTCAATGCACAAATTGTACTTCAGTTTCACACCAAAAATATTGCTGGCAACCATTTTATTTCATTAAATAGGTTGTTTAATACTAAAGTGACTTAGCTACTTGTCTGTTAAAATTTTGTTTCATTCATCATGAGTTCTTTATCTGCTTGATCATTATCTAGGTTCCTACTATAACTTTTATCTGGGTGCCACTGCATGCAAATACATTTCCAGAAGAGGGAATATTTTTCTGTTACTTGTCATGATGGATTTTCATTGGATATTATAAATAAACCTTCTGACCTAAATTATTCTTTCCTCTGTACATTGACCTTCTGTGATTTGTTTTGCTGAGTAGATTTAGTGTGAAAGCATGGAAAAAAAATCCATGTTTTTCTGAGACTACTCTTTGATTTTGATTCTTTTGTTGCTAAGATCAAAAGATTTATTACTAGGGATCATACTGTAAAAAATTATCACTACATATTTGAAAAGGGTTCTCTGCAGAATCATACTTTTTTAAGTAGAGCTATTTCATTAGAAGTTAGTGAACCTTTTACTAAGGTCAAATACGGAATTTTTTTTTATATGCTCTTCAAATAATGCTTACATTTTTATTCTCTTCTGTCGTTATGCCATCTTTTATTAGTGCCTTGGTTTCTCCTACCGTTCACTCCCCAGTTTTCTTCATATTATCTTTTTGCTCTGCTCCTTCATTATCAACAATATCCACACTCCACTATTTCCCATGTAAACTTCTCTATAGGAGGTAACTTTGTATCAACTGGGATTTTAACCTAACCTTGGTAATGAAACCACCCTTTCTCACTGTGTGTAATGCTAGAAGTTTTACTGCAGCAGGTGTGCACTAGCGTTTATGCACACCTTTTACATGTTCATATTGCCCTGTATTGACTATAATTATCACTTTCTAGGCTGAAATGTTGTACTATGGGGTATCTATTTTATTTATTATTTATTATTTATTATTTATTTTGACTAGACTGTATGTAAATTGATTAAAATTCATGGTGTCAGTACAGAGGGTGCAGCGAGCTATGTTGTTGAGAATTTGAATAATTGAAGAATGAGTGAATGAATGGCACATAGGTAATAGCTAACAGCACATACTTCTAGAATTTGGGGTTTATTTTAGGAAAATATTTATGAAGTCATAACAGATTATGCATTTACCCTTGGTGCTAGAGAGACAGATATATATTAGCTGCAGAACTACAAGGGGAAATTTTTAATTGTTCATTTCATAGACAGTTGTCCAAGAACTAAACACCTTAGTGAGAGTGAGAATTTCCTTTACAAATTCATTATATATTCCTGTTACTTGTTTGCAGTTTTCACAGCTCTCATCGAGTTTGATTCCTGGTGAGAACTGTTACTTGTTGTACAAGGAATTTAGTAGTGGTATCATCTGTGAAACCTTAGGGGCTCAGAAGGACCTACTCCAAGAACCACATGCAAATCCTAATGCTGCAACTTGAGCTAAACAAAGTTTTCTAATAGAATTAGCACACAGCACAAACACAGAAGAGGAAAGAATGAGACATTTCAATGTACATCTTACATTACTCGTAAGCATGAGTCTTAAAACCAGTCAGCTTTACTGCCTTACACTTCCCTCATTTAATCTTTTTTGAAGTGTCTGGCGCTTTGCAGGCACTACAAAAAGCCCAAAACATTGCAGCCTGAACAAAGGTGTTGCAATAATTTCTAGACTGCTCTTCTACCTGCATTGTCTTCCTTTCTGACCAGTGACTCAAGTTGGTTACATTGATGCTTGTGCAGTGGTGCCCGATTTTAGCTTAAAGAAGAGCCTTTGAGTGCATGTCAGGCCTAGCTCAGGCATATTTTCAATTGGGCATTTCGTATTACTTACTTTTGTGCTATCTGATGAACCTACCCTAAGCTTGTGATGAACTTTGTCTAATAGTAGGCCAAACAAGCTCTAGACAAAAAGAGCAATAACTGATAGCGAAGACATTTACGTTTTGCTCTATTTCCACACAACTGAGGGAAATAGTCATAGGAATGTCTTGCCCAAGGTCAGGTAGGTGGGATTTGAACCTAGCTCTTCAGATGGTGATGCAAATACTGCAGGCATTCCTTGTTGTCCCTGTACCCTTCCCTCCCTGCCCCCATTCAGGCTGCTGCTTTCTGATGAGCGTCAGAATGTTTTTCAGGGTATAAGTCTCAGCAGTTTTGTCTGTGTGCCTGTGTGAGAGAGACTCAAACTGGCAGGGTGGTATAGCTACCTGTCCTTTCAACTTCCACTTGTGAATCTTCCCAAATTATTGTACTATTTCATGGCTTCCAGTATGGGTCTTAAAATCACTATTTAAAAAACCTTGGAAAGGAACCATCAGAGGAATACTTGTTGTATGTAAAATGAGCTAGTATGACAAATAATTTAGTATTTGTTTTTTCTTTCTGTTGTCATATTATTGCTGTCCTCTCCAGAAGGCCTTGGATTCTGTGCATGTTGGGACAGCAGGAAATCATGCAATATCAATGGTGATTTCATTTTTCTTAGCATAGAAATTAAGAATAATTTAAATTAGGCAGTAGCAATATTCGAATGGGGTAACGTCTTTTAAACATTCCCAGCAGCAAACTATGACAGTAAAGGTTAGGGCTATGCATGATTCAATAACATGCTGCTTTCCATATATGTATCATGATTGCAATCAAGAAACTATGAAACTGGAAGCCAGGATATCTCTTAGGGGTCTATTAACATAATGAAACAAAAGAGTGGCTCACAAGATTAGTAATGGCATAAAGAATCTTTTTTTCTCTGGTTATTATGATAAAAATTTATTACTATCTGACAGCTGTTTGGCTCTTTGTGTTCAATAAACTGATGGGTCCAGCTGAGGACCTGTGAGCAGCTGTCCACCCATGCAGCTGGCACTCCCTGGCGATTGTTCAGTAAGGCCAAGTTTTGTATGGATGTAGATGTGCAGTGCTACCCTTATGCTTAAATGTGTCCCCTCGTGGCCATGATTGATGTAATTTGGCTGCCAGAGCTGTGGAGGCAGCTTGCACTGCTACTACCCATGCTGTACTTGTCTCTAACTTTAATGGAATGGTTCAATTTCCATGGCTGTATTAGTCTGGCATCTTTCTCAAGCACAAAAATTCCTTGAATATGCCACATGTGCACTTTTACTTAATTACCAAAACAGTATTTAATTTCTTGATTAAAAAAAAAGATTATTGTATTAACTGACTTGTCATATAGAGTGTTATTTGACACAGTGGGCAGGCAGTTAGTAATTAGTCACGAAAGTCAAAGGGCTTTTTTTTTTTTTTTTTTTAAACCTGAAATCTGCCAAAGCTGCCTACTGCTCTAAATCTTTGGGACATAATATAGTGTCATGCAGAGATGCCTATACTTGCTTTGCCATTTTGGCAAGGTGCTTCTCAAAAGGCTTAATGAACCCGGATGGAGGAGTACATTAAGGCAGGTCTGTTACTTTACTGTCTGGCATGCTTGAATTAGTTTGCATATCTCTGCATAGCATTACATTATGTGGTACTGACAGAGCATGAGACATCCAAAGAATGCTTTTTGTCAGACCAGACTCTTGGTCCTCTTGTGGTTTGGCTTGGTTTGATGTTGTACTACCAAAGGATCTGAGTTACTCAACGTGTGGTAATGTGCTTGAACTTTGGAAATCTGAATGTTTAGGTCTTGCTTGCAACTCTGGTGTCAGATCTTCTGCACGTGACCAGCCACATACAGAAGAAAGGTCAGCTGCAGGAAGCCTTTTTTCTTGCATATGTTGAATGTATCTGGCCTCCCTGCCCTTGTAAACTTTTATTTCAGACATGTGCTGTACAATTCCAATATGTCTAAAGTAAATGGATAGAAAAACCTTCAGCCGTACCACCCCAAAATTACCTCAGCCCTTCTCCAAGGCAGCCTGTGTAGCATCTAGAAGAACTAGAAAACCTGGAGAAAGCGTTGCATGTAGTGCACACCACTGTTAAACCTGAACCATGAGGCAGACAGGCACTGGCAATAAACTTCTCTCACTTGTCATAAAGAGAACTTTTCTGAAAACAGGAAATGGGATTTCAAAAAGTAGTTTGTAGAGTTTTGAAATAGGGACTTGCCTATCCCACATAGGTACCCTGGGCTACTAAATATTGTGGAGCCTCTTCTGTTTTAAATCACAGTGTTTGTTCTTGACTGGAAAAAAGTTCAACCTTTTCCAATTAAATGTCTTATGAAAACTGATAATTTCATTAAACAAAGACTTTTTTTAAAAACTCTAGTAATGCTGGTGAAGAATGCTAGTCTGTAAAAGCTACAGTTAATAAGATGCAAAATCAATACTGCATAAGCTGATGGACATTTAAGATCCATTTGATAGTTTTTACACCCTTGGTAATTTTTAGTCCTAGAGTCTGAATATCACACCATACTGTGCAGTTATAGCATAGTATATGTCTATCTAAATTCTCCCTGAAGTTTTAAGTGGACATATTTTTTCCTTCACAGCAGTCCTGAAAATGTAGATTGTGGTAGTGTTGAGAGCTGTCAAACTGCTACGCGGTCTGTCTGGAGTAGGTGAAGTGAATATGCTCTATGGTATATTAGGCTTGTGGGCTATTTTTAAAATGGAATCTATTCTATAAATGGTTTAGGCATAATTAGAATATATTGGGAGAGAACTCCCTATGGAATTAAGCAGAGCCTGGCTGGATGGTGCAGGGTCTCCAAGGTGCTACCTACCACAGACATACAAAAAAGCTCAGTCAGCTTTATAGGTAGGTGAAATAAGCAGCTGCTTAACCTAGTAAGGTGATACGGCTTCCAAAGAAAGAAAGGAAATTTGTCCTGGTGGTGCGTTTGCTATTTGCTGGCAATGAATATTTGCTGCTAAAATTGTCAAAATGTTAAAGCTAATCTTTCTAACCTGTTACAGAGACTTGAGAAGCTACTAAAGGAGGGTAGGAGAAAACACTTCAAAATAAGTCTTCCTAGCAGCACCTGTTTCAATTCAGTTTTTGCAGTATTTGTGGAAAAAGGAGAAGACTGGGCTTAAATAGCTGAACACAAGTTTATCTATGGCCTGTTAGCTTTATCAAAGCAACCAGATATGGATGAAAGACACCCAATGGAAACAGGATTTTTGCAGAGGTAAAAAGAAATGTTCAGAAAGTACATTTGTCTGATACAAAATAAGGAAAACCAGGACTTAATTTAATTTAATTTACCTGCTGTAGGAATCTTCCGTACAATTTTATCTCAGGACTCTAGTATCTTCCTCAGGTAGCAATGGACAGTGGAGTGGAAATGCGACTGTAGTGCGGTAAAATGTTGGCTGCTAGGTGTCATGAGAGTGTGCTTCTGTTGAACAGTTTTTGGCATGGTGCTAGTTAAGAGTTTGGAAGAAGGCCATCTTTGGAGCTAGTATAATACCTACGTGAAGTGGAAAGCAAATTTAGTGCAGGAGGTAAATCACTGCTTTGGCTAAGGAGATGAGATACAAATTCAAAATAATCCTTCAGCTGCCTAAGTTTTTTTGTTTGGTTGGTTTTAAGCAAGTGTCTGTACACATACATTGTGGCTGTATTTAAATAGATACATAAATTATTTGCTTATTATATGACATTGTTTGGGAAAATTCATCTGTCTTACTCAGCTTATAGAAAGCCGAGCAAATGCTTAGGTGTTGAGAATAGTTAATCACCTCTTCATGTTTACCATGATCTGTGGTTGATTGTGCCCCAGACTTTTCCTGTCCCTTTGAGATAGGATATTAGTTTCTTTATCCTTAAAATGTGGCCATATTTCAAGTTAATAATTTTGACTGATATTTGAAGTGTTTTGAAGGGAGTATGAAGATGGAAGGGACTAGAGAAGTGCAAATTGTTGTTACTATTATACTTCTGCTAAAATTAAAATTTGCTCTCTCTAGAAAGAAAATCTGCCAAAGTTAATATTTAATCCCATGGCCTATCAGTAATTTATTCAAGAAATGCACATGAACCACAAAACCCATGCAATAGAAATTTTCAGGTGTCAAAGTCTGTGTAATTTAGCCTTTATAAATCTTTACATTTTAAAGGAACCAACAGATTCATCATTAATTTGGGGATGATGTACAGAACGTTCTCTCCCCCTTTCCATCTGTCTCAGAAGATTATCTTTTTCTTTGCTTCCTCCCCCCCGCAGCCCCCTTCAGAGCAAAAATGCTAAGTAATCCTGAAGACAGGAACTGTATTTATAGTCCCCCAGTTAGCTCACTGAGAGAAGCATTAATGCAAATCAGTTTATGCCTTTTAAAGAATGCTGCAATCATGTGATGCCTTTCTCAGGCAGAGAAGATAAGGTATATCAAGTTCAGAGGCTCTTGATATAGGTATATCCTCTTAAACAGAAACCTTTGCTGTTATGAAATGACAAGTATGCAATAAGGAAAAACAAAAGTAATGGATTTATGTTAGCTAATAAGTATGTATTTTAGGGGGGAAAAGAAGCTAATAAAAAACTGTTAGACTATCCCCAACTCCTGACAATCACATCATTTGTGTAAAGTCTATGCTCCTATTTGTTAATGTGGTTGCTATGGTAACTGAAAACCTACATCTCTTCAAGGTAAAATCAGTGCAGTGAGCATGGAAACGCAAGAACTGACTTTTCACATATGCAAATGCATGCTTTGCCTCTTTTTGCCTGTTTTCACAATAGATAATGACTAAAGCTTTTATCTTCATTTTCTTTTCCATTCTGGCACTGGGGAGGGTAATTGTGAGTACTGAGTGGTAAAGTGTGAAACCCACTGGAGGACTGAGACACTACTACCTGCTGGACTGCTGGCGATTTCTTTGACAGATGGTATCAGGTCTCACAAGACTCTAATTGGCTTATCGTAGCTAATGCAGGTGCTACAAGTGCTTAGATAAAGCCAGCAAATACACATTAGCTTGATGACTTGATTTTGTAGCTGTGCTTTTAAAGAAAAATATAGGCAAGACAGTTCAACCACATTTGAAAGTGCTGGATTTGAGTCTCTCGGAACCTGCAATCCTCTGCTGGAGTCCTAGTACAAATTACTAAAACCATCTACAGTTCATCTTACAGGCTGGCACAACCTGTGCATTTGCATGGGAAACTCCGTGCTGTCCCTACTACAGGCGTTAGACTGCTGCATCACTGGTAAACTGCTAAAGTCTAGGTGTCTTCATAGGACCTGTCCCAGAAGATCCCTCTGAGGTAAATGTGTCTTTTATGGGTATTTCTAAAGAGCATCCACTTGAAGATCTTGGCATATATAACATTTGAGTACGACTCCTCTGGTCCTCTGACTGACGTGCACAAGGAAAGACTGGACTGCTGAGCTTGGCTAAGGAAGTGACAGGTGAAAAGCAGCTTCTAGCAAGGTCTGGACTGGGGAATCAATAGGATCAGCTTGCGCTAGTTCAACAGGGAATTTAACTTGATGTGTCAGAATAAAAAAATCTGGTTGAAAATATAGGATTTGTTTTTCTCCTATCCAGTTGTTTCCCATTTCAAAAGATGTTCTGAAGTTAAGCATCTGTGAGGACTATTAGGGTTTGTTCTGAGGGCGAAAAGACTTCAGAAGTCCAAAGGACAAAGAGTGGCTGATCTGAAGGTGGTTTTGGCCAGGGCATTAATGCAGATGTAGCAGATGAAGTCATCTGATGGTTCCAGTCTGCTCTAACAACTGGCACAGCCAAATGATTCACTGCATATAAGGGATTTTGGTATTTTTGGTTTTTATTGCCTTTAAAAAATATATTGGCCGCTGTGCTATCATGAAGCTTCCTGTAGGTCCACAACATTGCCTCAAAAATGAGAAAAGAGCTATGAGATCCTCAGGCTGATATGTGCTAGATGCCTTTGTTATTGGTCTGAGTAAAGATGCTAGGGAAATACTGGTAGATGGCCCATCTATGTGAGCACAAAATGGGACCTATGAAAGGAAGGTTGGCATATCACATTGCCTAATCATCCTTCCTCACTAAATTCCCATATATATATATGAAATATATATTCATATATACATATATGAAATGGGCTAATTAATGTTCAGTCACTTGGACTTCTGTTTTGGGGGTTTTTTTTAAACTAAATTGAAACACAGAGGCGCATGTCTCATGGGAGTTGTCAGGGAAGATCAGCTAATGTTTCTAAAGCATTGTCATGATCTGTAAAATATTCGTGATTCATATACTGTAGTTTAAGGAACGTCATGGAATTCGGGAAATTGTAATTTTGTGGGAGGTGGTATAGTCTCATTAATGAGCTATATCTGTCACTTTTAATGAGCACAAGGACATCTCCCTGTTTCTTTATACAGGACTTACCAACAAAATAAGGCCACTGCTGTTGGTAGGATTTTATGAGGTTTTCAGTTTTATTGCAAGGCTGCTATTGAATATACAGTGTTAAGAAAAATAACTAAACTGTCTGTAGTTAAATGTGTTTTTTCTTTTTCCTTTTTTTTTTCCTCTTTTGTCCATTTTCTTGTGATTCTTTAGATAGCAGAGGTGCTTCTCTAGAGATGCTATATGAAGCCATTCAGTGTCTGTCTGTGAAACAGCACTGACTTCGCAGCTTATCAGTGCTTGTCAGTACTCCTTCTGGACCTTCCACCTACTATGATTTGCCAGGTGATTCTGGCAAATTTTTCATGCAGCTGCTTAGTTAAGCTGGTTAGCAAAGCCTGTCTTAGCCATAAAAATAAGCCATTTTTTCATGTGTTGTGTAGTCTCCACGTTTTTAAAAAATCTTCATTGTCCTGGATTGAAACTGCTTTTTTCTACTTCAGGAGCTCCAGAATGGAGCTCCAGCTGTCCTCAGTGGACAGTCTAACCTAAAAACAATAACAAAACCAAACCAACAAACAGAAACCATCAGAGAAACTAATTGCCTTTGTTTTACATATAATATGCCATCCAGGAAAAAGCAGCAAACATTAAAACACAAGCAAAAAAAACCCCAAATCTCTTATCAGTTTTTTACAAACTTGCAAATGCAAGAGGATGAAACCTTGAATTTGAAAGAATCTATGGGCTTGTCATGTGCAGGCCATATAGGGAGAATAATTCTGAATCTAAAAACAGAATTAAAAGAACTTTTTCCCAGTTATTTCAAGATTTGAAGACCAGACACCTTCAAATGAGCCTGGGCACAGAAATGCTGCCTCAGATGGCAAAAGGAACTTATCCTGTTGAGAATGACTTTCAGAGATTCACTGGATTCATGTAGTTACTGTTCGCATATTGTGAACAGGGACACAGAAGCTGCTTTTGTTGACTTACACAATGAGATTATAGAAGAGTGGAGATTACAGAAAGGGAGCAGACCCAGGAACCCACAGAGTATTATTTGTTGAACATGATATTGAAACAGAACTGCCTACAAATCCTTATTCAGTTCCACAGTTCCTTGTAGGTTTAGACACAGATTCACACATCTTTTGCAACATTTGCCGACTGCCTGTGGGATAGGATTGTTTGTGCCTCTCCAGGACCTGGTCAGCAGTCTTATATGACAAGTAACATTCTGATTTTTGTCATGCTCGGATTTTCTGTTATGTTTCAGTTTACAAGTTGTTTTCAATTTGAACTTTGTTCTTCCAGTTGCTATGATGTTAGAAAGTTACAAAAATATGAGTATATATCAATTAGCTGCACTGTTCTTAAATTAATTCTTGTATGAAACCATGAGGTTTGCGGTTAAAAACTTGTGTAGGTCCACTCTTCTGGAAAGAAACAGCTATGCCAAAAGGTTTCTCTGAACTATTTGTATGTAGGGAGAGCAAGCAGTCTACAGAAACCAATAAAGTGGCACCCTGTGTCTCCAAATTAGCAAGCAACTAGAGTTTGATTAAAATTGATATTGGATTCAGCAAGTCAGAGAGTTCTTACCTAGTACAATCTATAAAATTAATCAGCTACAAAATACCACATGCAGATTGGCAAGGTCTTTATCCAAGAAGTTTTAGAAAATAAGCACAACCGGCACTTTAGGTCCCCAGCACATGTGAGAACAATATGCTTCACAGCAGTTTGTCACAAAACAGCATGCATATTAGCAATTCATTGCTCATTAAGACTGCCACATGTGCAATAAATGCACATACATACTATGCTATTCCTGGGAGCTCTGCTTTATTGCATGGATTGATTATGGTGTCCATTGTCACCTAGAGTCCCTTCTATAAGTAAATGCTTGTTTCTGGCTTCACAGATGCTATCTGGAGTGCAGCAGGGTATAAGCCTGCACAAAAAGTTTGTCGTGATAGCTTAAAGGCATCAGCATCAGTGTTGCAAGTGCCCATTGTACCACCCTTGAAGAACCCTAAGAAAAGTAATGTGATTATTCATTTGTATTTTAAGTTGTGTGGCGAAACCTCAAAAGCTATGGCAGGACAGGCTAGATGAGTTCCACTGTAACTCTGCATCCCAGTAGAGACCTGGCTGGGAACAAAGTTCCTAGTCAGTGACCATGTGAAAAGAAGGTACACGTTTCTCTAGTTTCAAAAAGCCAGATCTCTTCAGAGCACTGTTGTTAGGTATCTCATTAGTGCTTCCCACACTGGTGTTCATAAACCTTCTTCTGATGTGCTGCACAAGCTCTGCAGAATGAGAGAGTAATACTCCTTGCAATTTTCAACTCCAGTTAAACAGTCTTCACAACAGTATTAAAAATCTTCATCCCAGCTTGCTCCAGGCCACTAGCCCAGAAGCCTTTTTCCCAACCTCTAATTTATTAACCATGAACCAGTACCTATGTTAGATGACCTGGGGAAGATAATTTATAGAATTTTATACTGGATAGGGCTTTCTGTTGCCATACTGTGATGCTGAAGGAATGGGACGATTTTTTTGTCCAGGTCTGTGGTAGGTTCAGGCTGGGTTATTTCATGCTGAGCTTCTGGAGTAACTATGTCTGCAAACCAACAAAATCTTACATTGCACTAATTGGCCTACTCCCCAGGTACACAGAGAACTTCCGTTCCAGAGTTGTCAAAATCTGTTTCTTGGCAGCTTCCAACATCCTTACACATTGCTGCAATCCCCAAAAGGGCTTTCCTGGACTGTTTGTGCAGTAGATGCTTCTCTGGACATCCTTCTGAATTGCTGCCTATGCTTGCTGCCACCAGTCCATACACCCAGCCCTCTGGAGACGGGATCCACAAGGAATGTGACCTTAGCAAGACTGAACAGTGGGGCGGAGAGGTATACAGTTTACAGCAATTCAGAATGATACTTAAGTGTTGTTCAAACAAGTTTCTAATAAAATATTTTGAAATAGTCCTGCAATACTGAGAGGGTAGCAATGAGTGTTAGTTTTTGTGGAGCCTCCTTTCTCATTGCTCTAGTCTAGGCCTTTTGCTCAGATGATTCTTTTGATCAAGGTCAGTTCGTTCATTACTAGAAAGCAATGTCTTCTCCCCAGAGTTTAGTTTCTAAGCCTCAGAGATACTGCATGGTAAGACAGTAGATGTTTAGAACTGATTTTAGAAAATTATAGTTCAAGATAATCGTTTGGTATGTTCCAAGGCTGCTACATCATATTTTGAATGTTTGGGTGATTTGAATTGAAGTAGGTTTTGGTTTTGTGTGTTGTTCTTTTTTCCTTTCTTTCGTTGGTTCCCCACTCCCCAAACAAAAGCAATTTCATCTGGTAATTAAGTTGATAAATCAATTATAGTAGATAACTAAGTCTTATACTGAATGCCCTTTAAATATAGAGTATAATCATTTGTCTAAACAGTGCTGAAAGTTTTTACTTTAAAAAATTTGGCCCTCATAGTTAACTTATATGTTCTCTTCTGCACTCAGGCTTCAAATGAGTGTTAGCAGATGTTAGCAAGAGGAAGGAGCTAACCACTATGCAAGTTTGTGGCCCCTACTTGGTGACTTCCAGCAAGATGTATCATTACCCTCAAGAATTCTTGATTAAAAATCACTCCTCTTTTTTATTCAGTCAGCAGAACATAGAATCTAATTTTATACCAGTGCTGACCTAATTTTAGGAAACTAAGTTCCTGTGGGGGCCTGTATTACTCCCTAGCCTATTTTCTGCAAGCCCTCTTACAAGGGAATATCGGAGGCTTGCCTTGGAGTCTAAAAACCTTAACCAAAGGCAACACTTAGAGCTATTTTCATGTAGGCTCTTCTTGCTTGCATGAGATGTACCCTGCTATAACCTTTCCTTTAAGGTTTTGTTTAGGCAGCAGTTACCGTGCAGCAGTTATCGTGCTTTATTGCTGCTTGTGGTCACAGTACGGGATGGAGCACAAAGGGAAATCAAATTATCTGAACTCCTTTCAATCAAATACATTTCCTAATCGTTCTTATTTTGAATGGTAGTATTCAAGCTCGCTCGAGTATCTGTCCTTATGATGTGAAAGTTTAGGCCTATAAATAATAAATTAAATACATCATAGCTAACTAAACAAAGGATTTCTAGGAAAGGCAAGTGATTTCATTCACTCATATCCTTATTTATTCCACAAACATTTATACGAATGGGTGTGTAGGGGGGGTATCTTCTACCATTTTTCTTGGATCACAGATGATCCCTTCTTTTTTTAAAACAGTGATGAATCTTATAGCAACAGCTGGAGAACCGAGTGAGCTGAAAGAAAGACAGTGCTCCTTTCAGGGAAACTAAGCACACCACCATGCCTGCTTCCCTTTGACACAGTTAAATGCCACTGTTCAGCTATTGCTTACACATTTTTTCTGTTTTAATGTACCTGAGTTGTCGCTGTTGAACAGTATCCATTGTATGTGAGAAGATGTGAATAGGGGATGATGATGCGATGGCTTCCTGGAAAGGAGCAGAATTAATCTTCAGAATTCTCCATCCCTTATAAATGGCTTTCTGACAATTTGAAAACTGAAAAGTGTAAGCGTTGTTAAAATTCATGCGGTTTGGAAAAAAGCCCTGTTGGATTGTCCACTTAAGCACATTTTTAGCCTGGAAACTTTTACTAGCTAGTTACAAATATATTGATTTTTTAAAAGAAATTATTGACCTTTAAAACCCTTGAGTCAGTTGCTGCCTGGCTTACTGGAGACATTTGGTTATTTAAATTCACAGAGGCCTAGGTAAGAGCTAGCAGTTTTGAGTCAGACCCTAAGCAATGATCAGAACTGAGGGGTGGGTGATGAAAGCACTGTATTTACATGAAATATGATTACACAAGACTGCAGAAGGCTGAGATATCACTTACAGGACATCAGTCTACATTCCAGGGTGGGAGAACTTAAACTTTGTTTCCTCACTTCTTCCACATCCTCTCTGGGACAATTCTCATACCATCTGCAATTTGAAAAAGTTGGTTTATTCTCTTCTGTGCCTGTCCAACGCGTGCTGTCGTAACAGTTAGTAGTAACTTTCTATAGTAATATTAGGCCCTACCCTCTAAGTAGTTTAGTACTCACAGAAATGTGGGTGATTGTAGGTTTCTGAATGAGGGCTGAATGTATGTACCACTAATTGTCGTATTTACCAGAGGAGGACTGGGCTGTTTCTGCTGTGTCTTGTATTTACATTTTCACCTGAGAAATTAAATTGTTTCCTAAATTCAGGCAGAGGAACAATTTTCTGGCTGTCAAAATAATATCAAGACATGGTATATGAATGGGATATTAGTTATTGTGGGTTAACACTACAGATCTGAAGATAAAAACAATGCTGGTATTTAGCAACTATAAATTGACAATATATTCAATAATACCTATTGGGGTTTTTTTCTATTGATTTTTCTTCTGCTTTTCTGTACTTAAAATGCTCAGTTAATATCACAGAATTTCCCATCTGCACCAGGCTAACTGGTTTAGAAGGCTTGGCTCTGGCATATCTAAGATGTTCAGTGAAAAGAGGTTGTCATGATTTACCATGGCTCTGAGTCACAACAGGTGAAAATCAAATCTCTACTTAGTTCTATAGCTTTCAGTTTTTATACTAGTGATATACCTCTGTTGGACAGTTCAGTATCCATAAATTGTCAGAATCTAAGGTGTCTTTTAGTCTCCGACTGCTAGTACACAAGGGTGGGCATCCAGAAGGAGCAGAGTCTTGCAGATGCTGGAGGTATGGGACAGTGGATTTTGTGATGCACAAAAGAAAGAAAAGACCTAGGAACAGCCACTGAAATACAAAGAACATGGTGTGAACATGTCCTTAAAAATACTGGAATAGTAGAGATCTGTAGTCTGCTGAAGAAAGAAATAAAAAAGGGAAAAAATGTGGGTTTACGGGAGATGACATCTTTAACATCACCTATATATTCTATTTGCTGCTTTATTTCATTCCATTTGCATTTGCTTTCTTTTTCTTTTGTATTCATTTGTATCTTAATCCTTATTTCTTTACTGATTCTTCCCTAAATCCATTATAAATGTGGGTGTATTGGCTTTGTGTGGCAAGGTTTTGGTAGCGGGGGGGGTTACAGGGGT
>JAVJGG010000094.1:14170940-14184878 GCA_035590195.1 Aviceda cuculoides | reverse complement strand
CCCATCCCACTGGGTGGGGGGGGAGTGAGTGAGCAGCTGCGTGGTGCTTAGTTGCTGGCTGGGGTTAAACCACGACAGTGTTTAAGATGTCTATCCAGGGTTCATCCAGGTCTCTTAGAAGTCAGCCAGAATTGTATGCAAATTGATTAGCTGTGTAATAGACCCCAACTGAAAAATGATTGGGTGGGAGAAGAAAAGGACCTTGTGCCATGGAGTATATCTGCTGTAACAAGGACTATGCTTCAGACACCATGTGTGGTACTGGAGTTTTCCCTTAAGATCCTGTACTGTTGGGAAGACTCAGTGGGGAGAGGCAGTGTAGGGACAGGTATCAACAACAGAGGGTATCACAAAATAATTAAACACGTTTTTCTGAAGTGGCAGACAGCGGTGGCTGAAGCTGGGTGTCCTCCATGGTAGGGTGGGAGTGCATAGAGTTGTCCAGAGGTGTCTGGAACCAGGCCTGAAGGTGTGCTGTGTGTCTGGGGTGCTGACACCTAACCACAAATGTGCTGAGGAGCAACAGGGTCATAGAAGGATGCTCATCCTTGGATATGAAAATAAACTTGGATTAATTATTTTCTGAGGTACACTAATATTTTTAAAGAGTATTATCCTAAATTTTAATAATTCCTTTATTAAAACTGGTCCAGTTTCTTCCACGTGGGTTGTTCCCGTTCTGTCTACTTAGTATTGCATAGAGGATTCTCAGTAACCATGTGAACTCTGTCTGCAGATGTGAACCTGAGCTGCATTTTGAAGAAACCTTTAGTTAATTGAACTAATTTGTTATTGTTGCCAGTATCACCTGGAAATACAACAATACATACATATATGTTTCTGCCCACGCAACTGATGTTTCTATAGTCAGAAGTTGGCTGCCTACCCAGACATTTACTGATGGAGAAGAAATGAAGCAGGTGGATATAATCAATTGTTGTCTTTTTTTGGAGCAATTAAAGTGACTGTAATTGACATTGTTGCATGTTCAGAGAACCACGGACTTGGTAGATTGTTCTGTAGTACAGTTCATTCTACCTTTCCCATTGATAGAAATGTCACTATATTGCCAACTCATGTTCCTATCAACAAGGCATGAATATTAATATTAAAATGAACATGAAAAGTGTTTTAAAAGTAGAAAGGACCCACTTGAAATCTTTCTTTTTATAGCCTTGCCCTTTAATTTTCTGATGGGGTACTGTATTAATTCTTTGCAAATTCCACTCTCCATTGACATTTGACCCAATGTGAGAGGTTAAGGAAAAATAGACCCAGTTTGTCCCCAGTTTGGCTGGGAGGATTGCTGCTATTGTTTTGGCAATGAACGTTTGTATCAGAATAGCAATATGGAGTAAATTCTAATTCCAGTTACAGCTTGATATTACTAAACCTGCTTGAGTATGACTCTGTCAGAGGATGCTATTTTCTGGAGAGGTTGGTTGACATCCTTCTTGGGAGCTGATAGCAGGGATTTGGGTATGCCAGAATAGTCCTTAGAATACCAATTGCCAAAATAATTGGAAATCTTTGCTCCAGAGATAATGAGTAGGTCAAGAATTAAACTAAATTATAAGTCAGAAGTTGGCAGGGTTGTGCACAAAAACATGTAGTGCAAGCACATTTGTCTGTAGCTGCCATAAAACCCAGGCTGCCTGCAGAAGCTGTGACATCTGTATCGTTGCAGTATTCAAAACCAGTTCAGGCAAACACAGGAGGGCATCCAGAAAAAAGAACATACTTTTACTCTGAATACAGCTGTTGTGATTTTCTTACTTTCCCATGTGCAAAACAGTCGCTGAATGTACAAATGGAATGAGGTTAGAGCTGGTCCTTTTCCTTGGCTTATTGTTGAATGCAACAAAATCGCTTGATTGTAGAATCACATTTTGGACTGTTAAATTTATCTTTCAAGTAGCTGGGCACCTTCCAAGAAATTACCTAAATCTCTGGAAACCAGTGGTTTTCAATATAAGCCACGTACGTATTTCTTACTCTTCCTCATCCAAGTTGTTATTGCTTCTCAATTTGATCCCTTCACACCTCTTTGTCTTTAGTCGCGAACCAAGAGAGAACAAAGCTTTTTTTTTCTTCCAAAGGCATATGCTTTGGTGTTTAGTTGCAGTTAAGACTCCGGCTGAAGTTACACTTGGTCAAAATTTTGCACTTCAATCTAGGTGCTGAAAAAATTGTTATTTTAAACTCCAGTAATAAATTTCAAGTGTTGGTCCTGCTATAACTCTTCTCACAAGCATTATTTTCAGGTTGAAGTAATGGGGTTTGAGTTCTATAAAGTGATCTAGACTTGGAAGAAACTTTACTCGTGACTGTTAAGGGCAAACCTACTCCAGTGATGATCTGCTAGATACAGAAATTGTTGATTTACAAAGTACAATTCCAGATTGCAAAAGCATTACAAAAGTTTGGTTGGTTTTTTTTGTTTGTTTGGGGTTTTTTTGTGTTGTTGGGGTTTTTTTGTCAATACTCAGTTTGTAGCCTGAGGTATTACATTTGATGTTAGAAACATATTGATATTCACTGAACTTACTGTAACATCAGTATTTTTTGAATGGCAGCTGTTACACCCATAAAATTGTTCATAAACAAAACTATGATTTTTAAACCAGTTAAATAAATGGTATGAATGAGTGCTTCAGCTGAAAAGGTGGCTGTACACAGCTGCCGTTGGCCATGCATAGATATTTGTGTTTCTGCTCACTTTTTAAATATGAAGAATGGCATTGAGGGAGAACACAAGAGGCCCACGTAAAAAAGCGAAAGGACTTTTTGTCTATAGATAAATAAGCTGTAATATTAACTGGTGAGAATGTTTCATGATTGCTGAAGCTGCCTGAAAAGCTGAAATTTTTATTTCTCATGAAACCAGTAAGATAAAAAAAAAATCTCCATTGTGTGAAATGATGGAAAATTTTTAAAATCACAATTTAGAAAAAAGGCACTGATTTCATTCCTATAGCACAATGCAGCTAAACCTATGTCATTTTTGGTTTTGCCTGCACTGTCTCTGAATACTCCAATGGTATGGATTTCTCAGTTGCCCCCGGCAACCTATTCCAGTAAGTCATTATTTTTGTTGTTAGAAAGTTTGGTTTTTTTTTTTCCCTGACGTCTAATGCAATGCTTCATCAAATACATCAACCATCACTTTTTGTCCTAATCATGAAGAAAGGGAGCTGATGAATCCCTTTCTTTTTCTGCAGTAGCTTTTCAAGCAATTGTTGTGTCTGCCCACGTCTCAATCTTCATGAGGTGGGCAACCCATCCCTGAAAACATTTACCTCTCACTATATTGTCACATGAGAGGATACTTTAGAAAACAGATGGATGGTCTTCCTGCAGAGACTATTCAAGTGAACTTAATTCTGTAACGCTGTATCAGTGAATCAATATTGCTGAGCATCAAGATGACCTCAGGTTTCTAAAGCAATAGCCTTGATATGTAATATGCACTACATGATTTTATATGGATGCTGAGCCCTTGAAAACAGATTTTGTAACATGTGTGTAATACTGTAGCTTAGTTCAATTGCAGTTTCCATTGCAAAAGAATATTTTGGTGTCTGAAAAATTCCTGAAAAAATCCTCTTGGTTCAGTTTTTGTTTAAGGACTTGAGACCTAATTTTTTTTTTTTTCCCCCTTTTAATCTGTGACAAAGTGTTTTGGTCATTGTTGCTTTTAGAAGACTTTTGCAGTCTAATTCATATATGATTATAGAACCACAACTCTCAACATTTACCTGTAAATGAGAAAGATGCAAAACTTAAAGGCTGAAAATTCTTTAACAAAATATTTTTTTACACTGGAAAATTAACAGTCCATTCAAATGCCAGGCTAGTAGGATTTTTTTCCACTTCTTTCATCCTCCTTTCCCACTGGAAATGTGTCTGTTTTGGTGCAACTTCTGGAATAGTTCATCCAGATGACTGAAAATTCACCTCAGATGAATGATAGATGGTTCCAATCCAGCCAGTATTTGTGGGTAGGACTCTTTTTGGAAACCAACTTTGAATTCATGCCTTAAATTGAATGACAAAGAGGCTGTCTCTGACTCAGAGGAGTGGGGAAGTGTGCCTTATCAAGTGTTATTCCAGATTACTAAAATATCTTCATTTTAGATCACCACAGAACGCAAATAAATTTGAAGTTTAAAAAGGCCCCAAGAAGTTTGTAGCTGTCAAGGAAACAGATCGTTGAATAAATGCTATTTATGTGGGTTCAGAGATAAATTAGATGCCTTTTCTGAACAACACACTTCAGCTTTCTTATTATTAGAGGCTGGCTTGAGCGATTGTCTACTGTTTACTCAGAAGCATTAAAAGTGCCCTGTGGCAAATGCCCTCATACTAAGGTATACTCAGACTGATAATTGGCTAGTGCTAACAGTTCCAGAACCTTGGGGTAGCTCAAGCTGTGTGCCCAAAATTGGAAAACGTACATCTCGGTTCCTTTTTATCTAAAAGTGGTACAATCCTGCACACAAAGACATTTCTCTCAAAATCTTACTGCTCTCCCTAAAACATTGTGAAAGCATCTCTCTCAACCCCAGACTAGCATTTTTTACTTTGAATCTTTTTTGCTTGATGCAGTGTGGGAAACAATTTAGAAGGAATTAAAATTGCAATTTTTTTTTTGTTTGCTAATGAAACCGGTTTGTTTCAGTGAGAGGGATATAGTTATGTTTTACAATAAATTGTTGAGAGCCTTGAAGTTCTGAGTAATTGGTATCTGCTGTTACCAAATTATTTACATACCTGTACCCCAGAAAAACTAGTTAATAATCTGTCGTTTGCTTATCTCTCCGACGGGTAAAGCTTAGAAAACGCATCTTGCTTCACTGAGCTGGCTTTTGTTGCTGGCAGAATTGGTACTTGGTGCCACGCCAGTTCACTTTTTTAGGGGAAGGTAGTAACAGAGTCTTGCCTGGCACAGTAGCTATTTTGGGCTCGAGAGGTAATGAGAGGTTAAAAAGTGTGAAGAAGGGTTCCAGCTACCTGGTTTTGATAGCCCATGCATCCCGGAAATTTAATTACATATTAATGGCTGTTTTCTGTGCTATTAATGTTGTGAAATGGCCTGTGAGGGAGATGGTCTCAATTAGCCCTTGCATTAACTTTTTGTCATTAATGTGTGTCAGCATTGACGGTTTTAATTGCATGAGACTTGTGGAGAGCTCTGAGTAATCACACAGGGATGCCCGATTTGACTGAAGTCTACCCTCTGAGGTCACAGTAATAAAGAACAATTGGGTCTGGTTTTGAAAAAAATCCAGAAATAGGGCAACCAGTGGAAGGAGGTATTCTGTTTTTACAACACTAGGAGTGGTTTAGAGCCAGCCATTATTTCTAAGTAAACCTTTCCTCTTTAACGATGATGAAACTATCTGTGACTCATTTTTAAAATCTTAGGAAACTTCAACTCCTTTTTCTTGTCTGCCATTCATTTCTTCTCTGTTGTCTCCCTCTCTCTTCCAGTGGGCTCAGCCTTTTAAAGAATGCCCGCCTCCCTGCTGGATACCAAATCCGTTATGCAGCACAGTGACAGAATAGCCTAGTCACCATGACATCATGCTCAAGGGTCAATATTTTTAATACAGGGAAAATTTTTAGTGCCAAATGATTCTATATTTATCTGCTTAAAACCTCCTGATTTGGGAACAGGAAGCACAGGACTGTGAAAAGGATCTGCTTGGTGTATGGGATATCATAGAATATTTCATGTATTCATTAAACATGATATTTTTCAGCCTTACTGAATAGATTTATTCAAGTCACAGCGATATAAGGTGTTTGTTTTTAGGGGAAAGTATTAGTTTGGAATGGTTTAACCTCTTAAATTATATCTAATTTACCCCTAAATCTATCTGTTTTCCCTTGAAGATTACATATTACTGAAGCCAGACTACACAGTTTGGAGTTTCTTAACATGTTCTTTATTAAATACAGTTTACTATGTTTTCTTTTCTCTAGCCATGCAATACCGGACCAGGTCAGTTAACATTATTAGAAAACCTGCCTTATGCATTTACAATGTCACATATTATTTCCTTTGCAATCTGAGCTGGAGGCAATCCAGTCCCCAGTTACCCTGATGCTTCTTTTCTGAATTTTGCTTCCACATCAATGTGGAGTTTTCCATTTCAGTACACAAATCCTTCAATTTCTGTTTCATCAGTCTTGTATGAAAAAAGGCAAAGGTTTTATTTAACTTTTCCTGGTCACCTTCCAAATGTGTGACCACTGCTATTTGTTCAATATAATTTCCAAATTTTAACTGGCTTGACTTTCAACAATTCTTACCTCCACTACAGTAATTTTTTAAAATATATTTTATTTATCGCTACTTTTTTGACATCCAAAGTGTACCATTCTTCCTTTTTGTCTGAAGCAACTTGCTATTGCTCCACCCAATGATATTTTCCAGACTAAGATTGCTCTTCACAAAAGCCAGTCTAACAAAAAGCAAAGAAATTTGTTGGGTACGACAAATTGATAAATATCTGCATTATCACTGTTAACTACTACCCCTCCACACCTCCACCCTGGAAAATTAGTCTTCCAGAGTAACACAAATCCTGGTTCTTTTTGTCTCTCTAGTAACAACACAAAGATTTTTATGTGCTTATATTCAGTCCTGATGATATGTATTACGGTCTCAATTTTCCTCCAGAACTACCTCTTTATAATAGTTCTCTAAAGGCATATTCTATAAATTGACTCTGTTTTACTCATACTGTGGTTTTACCAGCAGAAATGCTACTTCATTCTTAATGTACAGATCTGTTATATTCATTTAATCTTCCTGCATGCAGCACATATTTGTTAACTCTGTATCTGTTTGGTTCTTCAGAACTTATTCTCAGTCCTCTGCTTTTGTTGCCTTGTTCCCTGTTCTCACATATGGTATTTCAGTGCGCCTTAGTCCCTTTCAGCAGCAAGCACTGCGTTCTCACCAGTGTTACTTCAGCCTTTATTGCCATGCACAACATGGCTAGGTATAAGTCTCAGTGTACCTAAAGGGCCTACCGTTGCATATTAACCCCTGATCTCTTTAATGCTACATTTGAAATCATACATCTATGAGATCTTGCTGGAATTCAGTAGGAGTTTTAGAAAGTAGGTATGCAGCATCAAAGTTTAATTGCCGAAATACATTTTGGTTTTGTCTGGATGATGTGAAATAATGTTGCATAAAATTTTAAAAGTATTAATTAAAGGTAACTCTCAAATAAAAAGTAGATGCCTGTTTTAACAAATAAAGAATCCATTTAATAAATGTGAAGAATATCAATAGCATTTTAGACAGGCTACTTATCAAGGACAGCCCCTCTTCTTTGACACAGGAAGGATATGGGTGTGGAAAAAGTTTCATTTGTTGATTTTTAAAGCTAGAGAGTTAGAGAGACAGTGATGAAAAATGCTAGTAGGTTTGTCTGGGGTTTTTTTGGTTTGGGGTTTTTTGTCTGGTTTTTTGTTTGTTTTTTTTTAAGCAAAGTTGACTATCAGCAAACTTCCAAGAATTTCCTATTATTAAAACAAGTTATCACTTAGTTGAGAAACATTTTGCAGTAGCTGAAGGGTTGTTTGGTGTACGTATTCTTCTTGCACACAAGAAAGAATTCTTTATAAATCTTGAGGCAGCAGTTGTCTGCCTTTTCTTCAGCTGAAACATTAAAGTAGAATAAAAGGCTATTTTTTTTCCTACTATTTGCATGAATTAAATTATATTTATATTATTTTACATTAATTTATTTTTCTGTATTAATATTTTTGTCAAAATAGTTTAATAACTTTATTCATTGTAAATTCACCAGTTTGTTTCTAAGCTTAAATAAACTTGTATGTTAGGAGAGAAATTATTTGCAGGTGCTCCTAAAATATCTTTTAGGAACAATCTAAACGGATCAATAAATTATCTACCTAGAATAATTCACTTTCTTCTGGTTTTGATTTATATGGTAGTAAATCCTATCTGAAACTAGCAAATGGAAAAAACCTACCTTCTTCTGCACCATGAGAGCTTTGTTATGTGAAGAAGAATATTCTTGTAGTAGTGTGTGTATGTATGTAGTGTAACTTCAATTTTAAGTCCTCAGAAGCTTTGAAATTAGTGGTGGCAAATGAAGTGCTTTTATTTATCAACCCCTAATGAAGTCAGGCTTTTGCAGGGTGTATCATATTTTTGTAAATGCCACCGGCCTAAGGTCCCACCACATTCTGCCACATCCTCAATTCCATGTAATAACTTACCATCCAAGTTCGACTTGTAGAAGTCATCATTCGCTTTCCTTTCATTTCTCAGCTTATTTACAGCTGTCATGATTAGGCTTTATTAGTACCACACAGAAGCCTATAGAAAACACAGAAAATGGACCCATGAACATCAAAGGTAAAAAGTTCTGGAAATGCAGGAACACCATTCTCTGCTTTGCCAGACTACTGCTGACAATCTTCAGGGAATTTCACTTGCAAGACTGAACTGAGCTGTGTTAACTGGAAAACTGGAAAGTTTAAAGAGGGTTAATTTTTATGGAGTTATTAACCAAAGCAGCATATTCCCTACCAAACCAAAACTATGTCACTAATGTAAATCGTGGGTCTGTTAGAGAATGATTGTGTCAGAATTATTATAATATTACCTTTTATAGGGGAAAAATATATTCCCCCTGCTCTTTTTTTTTTTGCATGTGAATGTGCATGAACACACACAGATCTAAGTTTGTATCAGAAAGGTGCCTAGCATAGAAAATCACAGCCAACCAGGTTAGAATTTGGTGAAGTGGAAAAAGAGTTTTATAATAGGAGAATTTGGAAGAAAGCTTTTTTTCTGTCTTTCTAATATTTTTTCCTCTTCAATATGCTATAATAATCAATGACTCTATTGTGAATAACAGCCAAAATGAATAATACATTATACAATTAACTGTCTAACCCAAATGCAGTGCAGCTATTTTTACTGTGATTTAGGGAATCTTGTGTAAAGATTTCATGCTAGACTGTTACATATACTAGTCAGAAATGGTTTGTAGTATCAGATGTATAATCATATGTAATGATAGAAATGGAGAGAGCTGTAAAGCGAGTGACAGTTTGATTAATAATGACAATTCTGAGTGTGCTGTTTCTCAGCCTTGCCCAATTATGACATTTGGATGTCATTTTTAGTTTTCACAAATTTGAGTTAGTAGAAATGGTAGTGTTAGTCTTTCCAAATTCATGAAGACCAGACCTCTACATCTGTTAGACAAACCATGACTGTTTCTTTCACTTATCTTCCTGATTGAATGGTGGGTGAGATTTAAGTGCAACTGTATTCCTGTCATGGATATTCGGGTGCTAGATAGAAGTATTTTCTCCTGACTGCTGAGTAGGTTTGCATCTAGTTTTTCACTGCAGAAGCTGCAATCCATATTTTAGTAAGTATGGTAAGATTTTAAAGTTTAAAAATAAATAATCTGGGTAATTTCACTAAAAGGAGAAACTTGGAGAGTTTTCTTTGATCACCTGTTAACTTTGGTATCAGCAGAACTTGAAATCTGAACATCTATGCGTATGATGTTCTTGATATAATTTTTTAAATGCATCTTTTTATTAGTATTGATATAGCTGGTGCAGATAAAGCACAACAAACAAAAAGAATTAACTTTTCTCAGGTGTGGCATCTGCCAGTTCTAATTCTGTCCTGTTCTTGTCCTGCATACATTGAGATGATCATGCAAATAAAGATCACAAAAATAATCTGGGCATTGTGTGTAAGGCCAAAAGTAAGTGCTGATAATTTATATAGGCCAAAAGTAAGTGCTGATAATTTATATAAGCCTAGGTAACTCAGAAGTTTAACCCAAACTCTGAATCATCTGCTCTTTCTGCCACAGCATTATATTTTCTTTCCAAAATAGTTTACATCAGCCACAGTTCAAGTAGTGGAAAAAGAACCATAACGTTCTTGTTATGAGGAACTGTTCTTACATCCAAGGCTTGCAGTGGAGGCCTATGATTCCCATTTCCTCTTACTATGCCGGTCAGGAGGAAACAATACCTAAAACTGAGTCTTTTTGGACCTTCCATCCAGCACTGGGGGCTACTTGAGGAGTCCTTCTGGCTGGCCAGCCTGGAGCTTTTTCTAGATGCCTGACTTTACTCTGGATTGAATTTTGTTCCTGCCTCGCAAGAAGGTACATCTTGCAGAATTTACCATCTCCTCCCTACATCTGTCCCACTACCTGAGTTTGTCCCATAACTGCAGCTGTCTCCAAAATACCAGGTACATGAATGAGTATAGCTTGTTCTTAGTGGTGGTAATTAATGTTAGATTTGTAATATTTTTAATTTCACACAAAATTGAGAAATTGACCGGTCTACAGCTGAAAATGTATTGCTTTTCAAGGGGATAAGATCGGTTTTCAGCACATATTTTAGTTGTAGGGAATGGAGAGCAGATACTCAGGAGAATTGGTGTATATGAATAGCTACACTCACGAAATGGTTTGAACCAAACCAACTTTTATTATCCATAGACAAAGCATATGACTACCAAGAAGCCTTTATTAGCACTGTTTTTAATACTGCTACCAAAAATATCTATACACAGAGCTACTGAAAACATCCCAATTTGTAAGACTGGCTTGTAGCAGTCTTAATGAATTTTGGCTATGTTGCTCTCCAGGGAGAGACAGAAGGTGCTACAGCACCAGTCTCAACTGCGGCAGACGTAGCAACCTACTTTTCTGGTTTGTGCTAGCTCTGTGCCATGAACATGCCTGTGGGAATAAGACACACAGTAGCTGTGACCAGTTTACTTTATTCAGTAAATTTACTTAATAAAAGAAGTTAATTAAACATCTTGCATGGGTAATCTCTTTCAATGTAGGCTTTTGAAGAATTTATTGCTTTTCCTCTCTGTTTCTTTTCTTTAACTGATACTTTTGTTTCACTGAATTCCAGAATCAGCCCATCTGCATTAAAAATTCTTTCACAGTTTCTGATCAGAAAGTGTATATCAGGAGAGGTTCTGAAGTTAGGAAGTATAAAGCAGGAGAAGTTCTGAAGTTTCTCATGATTTAAGGATTCATTTCTTTGTCTCAAAGAAATGAGCTGAAAATATCCTTTCCAAAGGGTGTTTGAATTTTTTTTTTTTCCTCAAAAATTTCAAACAAACTGGGTTGGGGTGTTGGGTGGGGCTTTTTTTATTTCCCAAAAAGCTGTTATTTCTCCATGGGACAACATAAGTTTTGTTTATTCAAATTAAGTTTTGTTTTATAATTAAAACATGGTATTAAAGCTACAATATCAGTATCTGAGACTTCTAAAGAAAAGCAGCTACAAATATGGGCATATTTTCCAGTGCAATAAATAGTGCTCTCTATTTTTGAAAATAGGACCTGTAGAAATTTAAAATACATGAAACTTTAAAACCATTGATAAAAAGTTTACTAGTCTTAGTCTTCATTTGCCCCACCTTTGCATGTTTATTTGTTGAGCCAACTCTTCCATGTTTCAAAACATCCAAGAAAATCTCTTCCCTGACTTTGCAGTTATTTTTGCAATTACCTCAAATTTATCTTGTTCACCTGGTTTTGTGCCACTTCTCAGTTAAATGTGATTTCATTTCTTCTACAAATGATGTTTGATTAGGAGTCACTTGTTTCCTATGTATTTCTCAACTGATTAGCAAATTTGGCTGGGAGGGTTTTGTCCTTTCTGCTTCAGTATTTTTCCCCTGTTTGAAACCAGAGGTTTCAAGGATCCCCATCACACTATTGCTATCTTGTTGTTTGCTTCTTGTCAAATACCTGCCTGGTCAATTCATTTTTAATAATGTCAGCAAATAAAGACAGGTTTCGTTTGCTGATTTATCAGTTCAATTTTGTTCCAAAATCTGTCTAATGTATGGAAGATCTTTTACGCCTTTACTGAAAGATCTTAAGGGTCAGCTGCCTTTTTTATTTTGCAGCCATGAATATCTTCCATTTCATCAGCAAAACAGCATAAAATGTCTTAGTATGGTTGGCAATTTTTTTTTTTTTTTAAATTGACCAAAATTAAAAAAAAAAAAAATTGACATTTTCCCACATGATAAAAATATATAGAGAACATTCTTGACCTAATCTTCTTGAAAATCTTTACTCTTATATATTGCTAGGGATTGCTATTTGCAATAAATATTGTTGCTGTTCTTTTCATTGCAAATTTCCAACTACACAAAGATATTTACCAAAAAGAGTTGTCCAGATGTGGCATGCATCTTGGGGGTAACTGCATTAATTCATCCATTTATTTGGGTATTTGTTTTTCTAAAGATTTTGTTGCAACTGCAGACACTTTGTGAATTATGAAAAATATCGAGGCCAGTTATTAACATCTAAATCCTTTCTTTAAACTGAAAGGGCAATTTATATTTAAAGAAAATTATATTGGGTGTTTAGGAGATTAAGCCTTCTACAGGCTGGAATATTAGTTCTCCCAGTCATGCAGTTCAATAACTGACCCTTATTAGCTATCACTAATAGATCAGTTTAAACATGAAAGGTGAAAACCTACTTTAATAAAAGTTGTTGGCAAAGCCCCCAGTGACCTCAGCAGAGCCATGATTTAGATGTAGAAAGGGCCTCTCAGAATTATGTTCTGGTTTGCAGAAAGAAAAACTTCACTCCTATTTCCACAAGCAAAAAAAACCTGGAAATTCAATAGATGAAAGATTTTATCACAAACTTTTGCTTGTCTCTCTCTCGCTTTTTTTTTTTTTTTTTTTTGCTATACATGTCTCAGCTGGATGGATTTTTTGAATCTTTACTTGTAGTGTTAGTACTGAGTATGTAGGTCTTCACAAAACTATATCAGAAATCCAACTAGCTGATCTTGTGAAAAAATTTCCACTGCTCTGGATTTTTGGATTCTAATTTGAAAACATTCTTTCATTGATCCTTTGGAAGAAAAGAGGAACACAGAACTTTAAAATCTGCGCTGCAACTCTCACTATAAAATCTGGCATTTGCTTTACTGTCTGAGATGCATGTTTGAGTGTGTATAATTTCATATATTAAACCCACAGGCTATCAGTTTGCCTGTGTCTATTAAACACGTTATATGCAGAATTGATTTTGCTCGGCCAGTTTCAAGATGAAAACATATTTTTATCTATTTTTCTAAAATACTTGTTGAGGTCATTTCACACATTGCAGCAGGAAAGGTGAACATTCAGTGTTTTCATGAGATAGATGAGAGGCAAGATGATAAAATCTTGCTCAAATGAGTTGGCCAGCACCAAATTAATCCAAACTCAATGTGAAAATGAGACTGGAAAAAAAGTACGTGCAAGAAAGGCAAGGCACGAGCACAAAGCCTAAATTTTTCATAAGCCCCATATAACACTTCGTCTTTCATCTTTCCTTTTGGACATTATTCTGGAATGTGCACTGCAATCCCATCAAATGTTGGGGTAGAGGCACTCAGATCCTTTTATCTTTTTTTTCTTTTCTTTTTTAATACTACTGAGTCCCTCCATATTGTTTCTTGCCCTTCAGCTGCAGAGACCAAGTGCAGATGAAAAAGCCAAACAGACTGATTCTGTCCAAGTTATCTGAGTGATGACTAGACGGTAGGCTATTCAACTGGTCATCTAGGATATGCATCCTATCAGAACCTCTGGTGAAATTGGTCTTATCAGTCATTTGGGTTTGTTCCTCCTTCTGATTATATTGCTCCAACCAGCAAAAGAGACGCTATGGTAATGGGGGTTTGAATGCTATTTCCCTATTATTACTTAAAGATCATAGAATCATTTAGGCTGGAAGAGACCTTTAAGATCATCAAGTCCAACCATCAACCATGCCCACTAAACCACGTCCTGAAGTGCCTTGTCTACGTGCTTTTTGAACACCTCCAGGGATGGTGACTCAACCACTTCCCTGGGCAGCCTGT
>JAVJGG010000094.1:14144748-14158843 GCA_035590195.1 Aviceda cuculoides | reverse complement strand
CTCTCAAATCAGTTAAATTTCCTACACTGTAGTGGAGTCTGAAGGAAACAATTTGTTTTGCAATATTAAAAGCTGACACTTAGAGCAGGAAATGCTCAGAAGCAAATAATCTGCGTGAAAGAGGTGACGGTTATTTAGTCAATATCTCTCCATCCTGAAGACAGTGATCCTATAACACAGGAACAAATTTAATTTCTAATCTACAGTGTTTGAAAAAAGAAAAAAAAAAAAGAGACATTTTCTTTGTATATAGGTCTCTTTGGGCCATTTACTGATGTGTTACTGGTGTGTAACAGTAGTGAAGAGTTTGCTTTCCTGTCCTTAGCACGGTCTTATCCAATGCATCGCAGCTATGTAATTGTCTTAGCAGCAACAGTAAAACACAGATTGTAGAGTGCTGTGTATATGAGTCATGCTAAAGCCAGACATTGTACAATATGGCTGGATAAAATGACTGAGCAGAATGCTTTATTTTGGATCGAATACTCTGACTCCTTCACTTGAAGGTACGTATCAGGTTACAGGGCAAATATGGTTTAGGATGAATGATGTTCCAAAAAGAAATGGAGAACTTCTAAGACACTGTGCTGTAGGACAGAGGAGTTTAAAAAAAAAAAAAAAAAAAAAAAAAAAAAGAAAACAAAACTCAGGAGAAAATGATCCTATCATAACACTATGCCAATCTTTGAGTAATTCCACTTTGCTTAGATAGGAGAGATGCATCTTTTTAATTTGTGTTCTACCTCATAAAAGATGTAAAAAGATACTGGAAATCTAATGATATCTCTTTATTCAAGAACAATATGCAATAGCAATGACAGCAGGCTTTCTACACTGTCTTATTGATGTCGCCGAGCTTTGAGATGGAAGCTAGCAGTCTAGCAGGACTGAGCTTTGTAGTTTTTAGTATGGTACTCTGCATATCTTTGGGAAGTCCCATGTATATTTCTATGTAAAGTCCTGCCAACAACCAGACAATTGCTTTCATTAGAAATGGGATCAAATTAGCTGCTGAAGTGTTGGCAGAGGACATCCCTCTCTCTGTGAGCAGAGTTGTTAACCCAGCTGTACCAGGCTGGAGGATGAACCAGTGTAGATATGCCCTTTTTGTTTTAGGAGTTCTTTTGCAGAGTACTTTTATTAGGCCTGAAATCTGGTTAAGACCAGTAGGGAAAACTTCAGTGGAGCTAATTGACAAAGACATTAGCTTCATCTCTGTACTGAAGATTCACCAGGCCCTAAGGCCTTCCTTGCACTACTAAGAGTTTAGTTTGGATTGGGACTGAGGAAGAATTTTCATAGTACTAGGTCTTTACAGATTTGAGGGCAAGAATTTCAAGATGTTTCGTGAACATGTTTGCTTTCATCTCATTTGTCCAATAAGAGCATTTTAAAGGAACAAAGTTTTTGGAAAGTGCTGCATGTTCTTTGATCCTTGCAGAGATTCAAACTTGTTTCTCAAAATAGATGTGTGTGATATCTTCTTACACTAAATGATCTCCCCAGTGAAAAGGAGAGAATCTGGGCTGAATTTGGAGTAGTAAGCTGAGATAGAGTATCTTCAGCAGCTGATGTTTTATACTTATAGCTCTTGAAATCACACTGTGAAGGGTCTTTTGATGTTAGTGATAATCTGTGTTCATTTAAAAAAAGTCTGTCTTTGTACAGTTAACATTTCAAAATGAAAGATGGTCAGCAGTGTTGAAAGCCAGTTTTGCTATGAGCATTTTTCTTCAAACACTAGACAGAAAAGGCGTAAACCTGTTGTGGAGTTTGTTTAATTTTCTAGTATGTCATGGTTTTGTTACTCAAATGATCTAAAACATTAGATCAATGAGATACTGGAATATTTTAATAAGAGGGGCCTACAGCCCTTTTTGAAGGTGTTCAGACACATTTGTAGGAGTAAGAAAGGTATCTGGCATGATTGCAAATGCTAGTTGCCTGCAGCCTATCTCACTGCATTACTGAGCTACCAGTGTGAAAATGGGTAAGACATTAAAAAGTTGGATGATTAACAGCAAGAAGGATTTGTGTTAGTATATTGGACTTAAATCATCTTACATCTTGGCACACTTTTACCAAGTGAAATATCAGTGTTTGTCGCTAACGAGTTACATTAACGTAAAGAATGGCCTACATATTAAGGAGAAGTCATTAACCATCCAGATTTCTCTATGTTCATTGCATTATCTTTTCTGCAATGCAAATCTTAACCTACACTAATGGGATAATGGAGAAATTGAGCCTAAGGATGTAGGCAAAAGCAAATAATTATGCAGTAAACCCCTTTCTCGTCAGTAGACCAGGACTGTGATCATTTAGGGAGCAGAAAAGAATTGGACTAATGAAGTCAGACATGGAATAATAGTGTTTTACCTTTCCTTTTTGATTTTGCAAGGAAGAAGCCATGTGTCATCTTGTGGAGGGTTCCCCCCTGCCCTCTCTTTAAGAAGATTACAAATTTTTAAAGGATCTTTATGAAAAAAATTTTAGAGAGGAGTTTGTGGCTGACTGAAACATGTTGCAACAGAACTACTGTGTATGTTGATAGGATATAAAAGGAGATCCTGTTTTTTCATCAGTATAATCTCTTTTCTCTACATGCAGTTCTCTGTTAAATATTTTAGCAGGGGAATGAGTTAATTATGTTTCAGAAATCAAAATCAGATTTATAATATTCACACAGTTTCACATTTAATAAAACTTCTACTTTGATGCACCAGCAATAGCTCTTGGAGGTATGAGATATATAGGAGTTAATAAAAAGCCTATCAATTTTAATTCAAAATGACAGACTAGATCCTGATTTATTACGATGTGAAAACATGATCTCCTCTGTGATGTGATATTCCCACCCTGAAGAATGTCGTAATTTAATCATAATTCCCTTATATTTCTAGTAATTAAATAACATCCCTTCAGTTACAAATGGAACAGTTTATGTACCAGACTTTCATTGCTTTATGTCTCTTTCCGAGCAGTTACAAACAGTGCAATAGTATGAGGCCTGGTAGTTCACTAAAGCTGGAATAATGTAACAAGAAGCAAGCGTATTTTCAAGAATACAGGTGCTTTAAAATAGTATACAGTGTATGCCATAAACCAAATTACTTGTTTTAGGCAGAGAAAGATGCTTTTCTGTTATGTTTGAAGGCTCTGGGAGTTCTTAATTTGAAAAATTGGAATTCTACCCCAAAGATGATGCAATTCTTATTATTAGCATTGAAAAGGGACTAGGATAACAGGCCTAAGAACTTGTGACACTGTTGGTACACAAGTTTTTAACATATTTGTAGGTTTTTATCGTTTTCTCTGAGGCCTGTGCCATTCAACTCAGAGACATATAGCACCTCTAGCTACAGGAGGAAGGTAAAAAAATATTCTGGTGCCTTTTTTAAAAAAAATAAATATCTTTTAAATATTCGTGAACTTCTTTCTGCAAAATATGTAGTACAAACTGAATGCTATGGTACATTATAAAGATTTTACTGGTGCTTCTCTGAGGGAACCTGAATAACTCACCTTGGCCTTCAGCACTCTTGAATAATGCAGCCACATTGAGCACATACCAATGATGTCTCTGTACTATATGTTTCTGTAGTCTGTGCATGGAAGATATTAAGTATAGGCCAACTAGTCTGTAGGACAAGTACAATGTTGTATCCTTTTAACCCAAGTGTGAAAAAAAATTAAAATTTCAATGATTATTTCCTCCACAAAATGCAGAAATGAATGTATTTACATGTAAGGACCCAGTAAAATACTATGGAATTAAACTTAGAGGACAAAAAACCCAAACAAACAAACAAAAAACATTTAGGGATTTAGGCTCCTCTCTGTGTAAGTCACATCTTATGTTTTGAGACTTACTGTAGAGAAAAGATGGGAAAAGGTCTGATGACTTCTATTTTTGACACTATTGAAAATTGTTGTGGATCCTATGGCATTTAAAAAAAAAAAAAAAACAACAACAACCAAATAAAAAGCAAGCTGGGGTGGAGCAGCAGCAACAAATGGGTATTTCAGCAGCTGTTTAGCTGCAGAAGACTTACTCTTAAAAGGAGAATAGGATTTTTATGGTTTGCCATAAATACTTCTTGGAGAAGGCTTTTCTCTATGGCCTGATGAAGGATTTTTGTTGTCATTAGATGCAAGCTTTGTGGTAGAGAAGATGCGCCTTGGAAAGAGGTGAATCTGTCTGAATACCTGTGAAGTCAGCTAGTGCAATTCTCCTCTCAGTCTATTATTATACATCCTAATGGGCATTAAAAATAATATACAACTGTCAGCTCTGCATAAATAGACCTTGAGTAAGGTGAACTAGAGTGGCCTTGGTGATCATGATTTACCAGTTCAGCTGTTAATAATGTTTCAATACAAAGTCTACTTGATAGAACTGTAATGGCTTCAAATTACACACTTAGCAATGCTGTGGCAGTTTACTGCCAGCAAAATAGAAAGCCATGGGAATGGCAAGGTACACACTAAGGGCAGCTCTGTTGGAAAGCTAAAACTTAGAACAATAATTTGTTTTTCAGACGCTTTGTACCTGCTGTTGATCCTGGAGGAAATGAAAATCCGATTTGACTTTCTGCTCCAACATCAAGATGGTATTTGCAGAAAGAAAAATATACATGTATGTATGCATGTATGTCTGTCTTCTATACTGGGGAGATCAGAAATACAGAATAAATACAAAACTGCATGAAGCTAGGGTGGTTTTCTTTTTGGAGCTCTAACACCATTTTAAATTATATTAAATTCCATTCACTAATTCAGAGTTATCTGATTAAGCTAAAATATGTTGTCTTCTGTGCCTCTTTGGCTAATGCAATTCTGAAAGGAATACTTTGTTCTATGTTGGACCATTTTTTCAGGGCATACAGTCAGATCCGCCCCCTCCCGATAAAAATCAGTTTCCCTTGGGACTTCTGGGGTGAGAAGAACTGATGCATTGTCTATTTTGGTTGTTAGATCTTGCAGTCTTTCTAAATAGTGCAATATTCCTGAAATATAATCAGTAGCTGATACTGAAATCAATATATTACCACGGCTTCTAACTGGTATTTGAATATTTTAACTCTAAATAATCATCTGTGGATTGGTGTGATTTAATGGAGCAGAGAACATATTCTATTTTTGTCTAATCCATTCATCCTCATTTGCCAACTTTTTAAGCCTGTCCAAGTCTACATTTTATCTTTCTTCCCTTCTTCATTGTACAGGGAAGTAATCTGGTGACTTTGCATTTACTTGCATAACTTTACTGCCAGGTCAGTACTGTCACTGGGAAATGCTAAATACTTCAGCTATTCACTGTGCCTTGTCACCTCTGACAAATACAGGTGGAAGAGAGGGAAAAGGCTGTCTTGCAGAACATGTTTTGAAGTGAACCTCTATGCAAGATACCATTCCAGTACTGCCTGCATTCCCATGGATAGGGTAACTCACCCAGGGCCCGATTTTGCAAAGGGGTCGTTTTACTTTTTTTTCCCTGATTGATTTGTTTATATTTGCAGGCTTTTGATGGGAGTTCCACCACCAAATTGCCTCTCAACCTAGTCCATTTCTCTAGATGCTTCCATACCTGTCTGGTTTGCACTTCTTTCTTGTTGCCTGATATATATAACTTACCCTAAAAAAGTGAGGTTTGGGAAGCTATCGCTCTTTTATATTGACAACAAATTAAGTGTGTATTATTTGTGTTCGTGGAGGATTTGCTAGTGTTGCAACATCTTGGGTTTGGGTTTGTTTGGATTTTTTTATTTCCCCCTCTCTTCTCTCCAGGAGTTTTGTTTCTTTTACATAGGAATAAAGTAGATGATCAGCCTTAAAAAATTATTTCTGATCGGAGAGTATGCTGAAAAAAGTCTCACACAAGCATCAATAGATGGCTTGAAAATAATTTAAAATTATAAAATTTAAGGATTTTCTTGTAATTTCTCTTAGCACCTTTTGGCTTTGCTCTGGGCACTATCTCAATTTTTTTCTCTGGAACACACTTCTTCCCCGCCCCCCCGCTTTTAAATGAAGCTGAGATTGCCTTGCAGTTACTTTTATCTGGGATGTACAACTTCGAGTAAAGCAACACATATCAGAAGATATTAAAATTATTATAGTTAACAGTATTACCGAAGTTAGCTAGTGAAATGTCTGCATCTCATCAGTTAGTATCTCAAGAGAAAGAACTGCAACTTGGTATTAGTTGTACTGGGTTGGTACTAGTAATCAAACTGGAGTAAAGAAGTAATAGTGATGTTTAATACAACATATTAGAGGGTGTGTATGATGGAAAAGCCCATCATACTGATCTGTTTGTGTTGGTAACTGCCACCATCCTGCATCATTGCAAAAGTCTGTTACTGATTGCTCATAAACGGAAAAGATTACTCTTTTAGGTTAGGTGATTTGCAGCTAATAATTGTACCATCTTTGCCATACAGCAACATTATCTGTCAGTGGCAGTAAAGACAAGATATACAGTGTGCATGAAAAAGACCAGGGACCTTATTACTAAATTCAAAGATCATTCTGTTCTAACCTGCCTTTATTTGACTCTTTTCTGTCCCATTACCAGGATATATTAGAACAAAGCAAATCCCCTCCAGTATACATTCAATTACTAGGCAATGTACTGCAATTTGGTGATGTATTCAGTGCTTGCTGGATTTATAGGATAATAAGCTGGTGCATACTGACGAACCTCGCTTGGAGACAGAGGTGTTTGTAGTGTGTTGTTTAAGACAGCCAATACTTGGGATAGATATGGAGGGGAAAGCGGACTTGTTTTTATTGTGCTAAATGTTGCAGTAAAGATTGTGCCTGGTTTTTTTCTGCCATCCTGCTGTGCATCTTTTTAAGCAATTCATAGTACCAATCAGTCACGTTGCAGCAAATTGGATTTTATTAAAAAGTTTAATTGGATTGGTCTTATGTGAATAAGTATTAGGAAAAGTCCTTTATCGGGTTAATGTTCAAAATTTTAGGAATGTTAAAATCTAATTTTTTTGCAAACTGCTTAACTGGTGAACATGTAAATTTTGCTCATTGAAGATTATAATCCCTTTTTTGGATTCTGTTTGAATAAATGAAATTTCTTCCAGTGAGTGACTATAACGTAGTAATGTATAATGTAGTAATGTATAGACATTTTGCTTTCTGCCTGTTACTACATTAATAACATTTCTAGCTTTGCTGAATAAACAGATGGATTAAGTTTTGTTGCTCTGATTCCTCATTTCAGATCCATGACTAGTTGATCTGAGGAATGGGGAATTTTATTAACCAGTGCTAGCGAATGACATGACAGATTAAACTGCAATCAATAAATTTCTTACAAAATAGCTGCTTGTAAGTAAATGGCTACATATTATGACAAAAGAGTGCAGATTGTCTCTTACATTAACATTGCAGGGATACAGCCCTTATGAATTTAAAGTTCTTGCTTATGTAATTAAATAATATCTCAGTGACTTTCTTGAAGAAAAGTACAAAAGAAAACATGCTGTATATGAAAAGAACAATGCATATTTTAATAGTTACATTAATACTGAAGGGAACCCTCAGGATTGTTCCCTTGGTGGGTAACTGACAGTAATACAGATGTTAATTATGTCTTGCCATTCCTTTTCCCTGTTTCAAAATTGAGCTTACTGTCCAGTTTTTCTTCAGGTTTCTTTATAGCCGGTAGAGAAACTGATAATTTTCTGAATGAAAAGCCAGGACTATGTGTGCTTTTGCTCATGTTTTCCTCATCTGAATAAATTAGCATGGTCCCCGCACACTCTGCTTCTGCAGCCCCATGTGGATTAGGCTCCTTTTTTCCTCCCTGTTTTTGTGACAAGTTGCTGTGCCGCTGACTAGCTACTCACTGGATTTGGCCATAACATGAGATAACCATGCAGCGGTATTTGGTTTGGATGGTAGTGAATTCACGCAGTGAACTGACAACTTCTACAGATTTTTTTTTTTAACATCTGCAGTTAGAGCTCCTTTCTAGATCCTTTTTCTTAATGTGGAGCATGAAAACACATGATTGTCTTCTCTTGAGGACGCTGCTTTCATCTATAGGCTTCATAGTTTTGCCAGCTACTGTGGTAATTTACAAGTATGTGCCAGGTAAAGCTTAAATAGCAGATTCTAGTAAAAGCAGGTTGTCACAATTTTCCATTGAAGTATCATATGCAGGAGCAGTTCAGGATGTCTTAAAAACTAAGTTACATACCACAGAAGTTGGGGGGGCATGTTGTTTCTTGGTTGGTTTTGAGATCGGGGAAAGAATGAGTGAGCTCTCTGTCACTTGGGCTTCTAAAGTTCTTGATTACATTAGGAAGCAAACTCTGGGAAACTTGCGTTATATGTAGCACCAAAACAAACAAAGCCACATATGTAGAATGAAAAGCAAAGGACCCAGAGGTTGTGTATTCCAGCTGAAAAAAAATTTCAAATGGCTGTTTATCTCATAAAAGCCCTTCTCATGAGAATTTTTAATAAGTTAAGCCTGGACTCTGTGCATTGAGCCGAGATTCCCTTAAAACAACTTCATGTCCAACAGTACTTTTTATGCCAATAGAAAAATACAGAACTTTCAGTAAAAAATGCTGACCTTCCCCAGATCAGAAAGGATCTTCAGGGTCTGGGTTTGCAAATCCCTGTAGTACTGCGCAAGGTATATCGCGTCCTTTTGTGCACAGTCAATAAGCAAGCTCTTCGGTAGATACTTTATTTCTGGATGGAATATTTTACAACTTTTTCAGCCAGGCTCTTCACAGTTGTAGTTATTTTGGTGGTGTTCTTGATCTCCTGGTGTTGTGAAACATGAAATAAACTTTTAGAATTTTTCCTCCAGATTTGTTTTGCAACCCCTCCATAACACTCGTGTTAAGCATGCCAGATCTTGAAGAGCTTATGTGTTTTGTTCAGTTCAATATAATTTCACATAAGGAATTTTAAGGCAAATGAGGAGTTTGGTATTTCTGATTTTAGACTGTGATTAGCCTTACTGAACTAATAGGTTCCATGGTAGAAATAGAACTATTCAAATGGTATGAGAGCTTATGTAAAGAAAATGTTTTCTCAAAATATTCTGAGGTATTGCAAGTGGAACAACAGTTCAGAGTCAAAAGAAGATTTTGTATTTCCAGATGCCTTCAGAGTATCAAATAAATCTGCTGCTTTCCCAGAACAAACCCTGAAAGTTTCTTAGTAAAGTCTAGGAGTTCCAGCTAGAGAAATAGTTGGAACATGAAAGCAGCTCAGCAAACTGCAGTGCAAGCTCCCAGGAGCTGGGGCCTGAGAAGTTTCTCCCATGAACATTTTTTTGTCCAAATCCATGATTTCTCATTAAAAGTTTAAGATTTCAACAAACTGACAATTTTTTTTATTTTATTTATTTTTTTTAAATCAGAAAATAGGTTCAGCTGAAAAACTCCCAGTTAGCTCTTAGGTTGGTGTATTTTTCATGTTTCTGGGATATGCAGATGTCCCTCTCTGGCTCCTTACTTGTTTTTCAGTTGCTGAAGGAATTGGAAGGTAATGAAGCTACTTGATTTGAGATGAACTCTAAGCTTTCCTTTTAATTTGTAGGACTTTTTAACAGATTTATTTCACTGGAAATAGTTACACTTCTAGGACATACCTTGGGCCAAGGAAGCTGCTTGCAAGAGCAAAGCTATGAGAGTTGACGGAGAGCCTTGATGGATTCCACATGCTCTGCACAGTGGGGTTTCTAAGGGCTGATCCAGAATGCAGTGACTGCAGCGCAGTGAATCCAGCTCAGAACTAGTTTGGTTGGGGAGAGGCAATAGTTCAGGCACCTTGTTGGCGATAAAACCCACCTGAGAAACTGAACAAACTTTCAGAAAATTACTATGAGCTTCAGGCTCCTGGGGTTACACAATATAAATAGGATTACATGGGTATGTTGGTGTAAGAGCAGTGCTGCAGCAAAGCGTTACTTTGAAATACTTAAATGAAGAAAATATCCTCTTTGTTCATGCTCCACTGGCATTGGCATGGCCCTTGCCCCTTCACCACCCCCAGATGTTCTCCAGTGGGCAGACTTCTCAGCTGCTCCCGGGACAGCCTTGCTCTGTCTTCATCTGCATTCATCTGTCACTTCCAACATCTGCTGAAAGAAAACATTTTTCCTCCTGTATCTTGTTTTCCTTTCATTTCTCTCTCCTGAAATTCTGATACATGACTAGAAGGCTTGGAAACAACATCTTGGAAAGCTACCAAAAAATACAGTAATGTTGAAGGAGAAAGTAATTGTTTTAAATGAGCCTGTGGAACATTTCTGCAAATCAAATCAAATATATAAAAAACCAAAGGCAGAAAAAAAGGGGGCAGGGGAGGCAAGGGGAAGATCTGTAGAGGGTGATAAGAAACAGAAGAGCTAGCAGTACGTCTGACTTGGATTCCAGAATTTCATGCCTGGAATCTAAATTTTATCATGTACTTTTTTTGACTTCTAATCACATCTTCAGTGTAGCTCTGGTGATTTGTAGCACACAATATTTCCTTGACAACATATTTTATGCACCTATGTTGCTTAGTCATTATAAAAAGGATTTTGCTTGTCCTCTATGTTGTAGATTTACAATCTATGATTGTATATTTATGCAAAGCATTATAATTTCAGTGAAATCCAGATGTTTTCTTTATGTCCGTAGCTGATATGAAGTGGTCTGAGAGGCTCAGAAGCCTGCCACAATGAAACATCCCTGGGGTGGTACAGCATCAAGAGGAAAACAGCTTTAAAGAAGTCTCTTCACAGAAGTGGTCATGGTTTCTTAGGCAACCTTCTCCAAACATGGCAAGCCTTGGCTCTGCTTCAGGCTGCTGAACTTCCTGCTTTTCCAGTTCTTTCTTTAAAAACCTCCCACATTTAGTAAAACCCTTGGACTCCTATTTTCCCCTCTTTTATTTTGTCTTTTTTTGATGGAAAATCTCTGCTGGCTTTCGTGTAGCTGCTGTCTATAGCTTTTCCATCCTTAGTAAGATGAAGATGTCTCTGTATAGCTTTTCTATTCTTAATAACAATCACAGATTTGATTAGGACTGATGTTGTGTGTAATAACAGGCATTTGAAAGCAGATTGGGCAATCCCATGGGTTTTCTCTTACAGGTAAGGTTCAAGTTTTTGTTTGATAAAGAAACCTGTCCCAAGATGAGAGGAATTCCTCATTTTTTACAGACACCTGACTCAGCCCTGCTACTGCATCCTGAAGTTAAGGAAGCAATAAGGGCTTATGTAGAGGGCCTCGGCTGGACCAAGGGGCCTGGGGAGGATATTGACCTTGACAAGATTGCAGTGTTCCCTTGAGAGAACAAGAATGACAAGCATGCCTGAGAAACTAAGTTAAGGAGTGTGTTGACCAGTTTGCAGGTGAGAGGATGTAACCGCAAGGCAGGAACAGATAAAGTGAAAAACAATTATGTTTAGCCAATTAGAATAAAGATAGGGGCACGTGAACAATGGGCTTTAACCTATCGTATAGTAGCTTGGGGCGCATGCATGTCGCATGTATACTTGCATATACCCAATAGAGCTGTAAGCTGAATGCGTGCTTATCACATAGGGACCAATTAGTATTAAGCTTTTGTCACATGAACCTTGGACTACTGTATAAAAGAGTGCTAATATAGGCAATAAACGGAAGTTCCAACATTCCTCTATGAGGACGCGTGGTTCATTCTGGGCAGATCTCCTACACATGTGAATTCTTTTCTCCTAGATTCAGGGTACTTATTTTACTTACTTTTTTGTCACGAATTGAACTGATGCTTTTCATGGCTGATTTGGGGTGTTGCATCACTGTCTGAGCTTCTTTCATCTGGCTCTCCTCTCATGCTGATGGCTGATCTTGAGATCTGATGTACTCCACATGAAAACTCCGTTTGAGCAATGAGTTATTTCAGGCAAGGCTATAGACACACAGCTTGCTTGGCGTCTGTATATCACTGATTAACATGTGCAACATACACCAATTCCAGTGGAAATTTGAGTCCAAAACAATCCCTGCCGGAGGTGCTGGCTCATTGGTATCTGTGGTAGCAGTCTATGTTTCTGTCTTCAGAAATACTTGGTACATCTCTTCCCTAGTCATTAAATCAGTTGGCTCAGATGGTAGCCGCTGTTCCTGAATACTGACTGCTAGACTGAAAAGCAGTATAATTTCAGTAATGTGGTTGCCCTTAATTTAGGACTGTGAGCTGTCTGCCATATAGGTCAGCATCCGATCAGCAATAGGTAAGTGTCAGTTTGTTTTTACCCACCTCCTTCACTTTACTTTTGTACTTGCAGTACTTTTGGTACTGCATATTGCTAAGAGCCATTTAACTACTTAGGGTAGTTCTCAGTGAGCTGGTACATGGCCCAGTGGCCATCCTGAGAAAAAAAGCTTAGTAGTTCCTGCTGGTTTTTGTAATGCAGCCTTATGTTTTAAATGGTATCAATTGATGATCTCTCAAAAGATAGAACTTTTAAAATTCATACTGTTGACATAGTTGTTTAATAATGAGGTCACATTTTCCATGTGATGGTTGAGCACCTACTATCATCTCAGCTATATCAGATTATTCACAGTACTTACATTTGGCCACCTGTTTTAATTAAAGTTACCAAGTATTCCAGGTTGGCCGAGTTAGCCCCAGATTACAGGATGTGTCTCCAGGATGCTATTTTGTCTCAGATTTTCATCCAGACATGGGATTTTCTGGTTTCAGTTTTCAGATTGGGTTGAGAGGGTTTACTCTTTCTTCAAGGCTTCAGCCTCACTCTCTTGCTTTCTCTCCCCCTAAAGAGAATGAGAGCCATGTATTCTTTTCATTTGACTCGTTGCAGTTGGAATATAATAGCATTAATTTTGTTCTCTCAGCTCATACTGTTGTTGCTAATACCAGACTACAAACCTGTAGAAAGTTGTAAAAGGCATTTGCCAGAGCCTGGATTACAACTCCTGAGCAGAGCTTGTATTAAAATGTCAAGAAATTTCCCTGGGGAGGAAATGGGCAATTGAACATTTTAAAAATTATGGTTGTTATTTTAATGGAAGTACTCCTTCCTCTTTCCCTGTTTCAGCTGCTGCTGTTCCAGAATGCTGAATTAGGATAGCAGAATTACTCCCCCTTGGATTCCGTGTGTGGTTTTGAAACTTTCTGCTATTGGAGAAGCAATAAAGATTTGAGAGCTAATAAATATCTGCATATTTCTGAATAAAGAATAGGCAGAGTTGTGCTTCTAAAAAGTAGTTTTTGACCATACATTTGTTAATCAGTAGACTAGTGAGGTTTTGAATAGCTAGACAGTAATTACTTTCTTAGCATTTGTCAGCAGTCGTCTTGTAGTGTGGGAGAATTACTGGGTACTAAGGGTTAGCTTCTGCAGCGTGTAAAAGCATTCTGATGATATGCAAAACCTTTATCTGTATTTCTTTCGTTTGTATTCCTGCTTGTTGGTTTTGTGTATTGATTTTCTGTGTTTTAAGATTCCAGTGCATAATCTAGAAAAGGACAGCTGAGGCTTAGGGAAGGTGAGATCTGAGCAACACCACTTTAACCCTACAAGAACCCTTATTCTAGTTGAGATAGATTTTCAAGTAGGCAGAGGGTTCTGGGTGCATTTCCTGTTTTTCTTCTCTGGCAAATGAAATCTTAGAATACATGGCTCCACGTAGACTGGTCAGATCTCATTTTCTGAGTACTGTACTTAACAATATGGGACAATGAAAGGAAGGTGGTATAATGAATATAGTAAGGGCCAAGAGCTCCTGCTATGAGTCTTGCTGAGCAGGACAGAAACCAGACTCAAGATCTCTGTGATGTCGTATGATTCACCCAGGTGGCTAGTGAAATGTGAGAGTACCCTGGCATCCGTGTAAGGTAGGAAGCCTGTACAGATCTGTTGTGACATATGTGTTATATGATGTGCTTTGACAATGTGCAATGCACTGTTACCAATAATCCAGGGATTTTGCATGATTTCTACGATGTAGTCCATGGGAAGGACCCATGCTGGAGAAGTTAATGGAGAACGTGTCTCCTGTGGGAGGCACCCCACGCTGGAGCAGGGGAAGAGTGTGAGGAGTCC
>JAVJGG010000094.1:14118245-14144648 GCA_035590195.1 Aviceda cuculoides | reverse complement strand
GCGGGGGTGGGGGGTGGGGGCAGTGAGTGAGTGGCTGCGTGGTGCTTAGTTGCTGGCTGGGGTTAAACCATGACAACTTGTTGCATGACTGGCGCTTCTTTATTCCTGTTTCCCAAGAACTGCAAGCATAATGCTTTTCTTTTCCTGAAGTGTTTTTCAGGGTGCGGAGGAAAATGAAAATATTTCATTTATGTAAACTTTTTTCTTTTTCTACATTTTTGCAATAAATCCTATGTAAAATTGCAACATTTCTCTTTTGCAAGACAGATGTATATAAATTTTTGCCTTATGAAAAGTGAAGACTGAAAAAGTGAGATTGGAAAATGGAACAGCATTTCTCTGGGAAAGGTTTCGGGAGCATATTTTCTCTTTCTTGTGTGTGCTGTGTATCCAACTCTCTGGTGCCAAAGCTTAATGCTCTGTGAAGAACGCTCATTACTGTCCATATCACAAGATCACAATGTGTATCAGTGCCTAAAATTCAAAACAAAGAGAAATGCATATGTATAGGACTTGAGTTGATATGAAAAGATGCATTTGAAGACTGTGAAGAAATGGAGTTCATTAGTAGAGTACATACATATCCTGGTCTTTGAAAAACATCTTTCACTCTTACTTGTTTTGTTTACACATTCTAAAGAACCTCAATAAGTCAACAGAATTAGTTTCAACAACTAAAACTAAAATTTAATGAGGTAAGCCCACAAAGCCAGCTGTTAGAAAACTAATCTAAACTAATTTCCTTTTTGCATTTTCAAGATTTTGTCCATAGCATTAAAATTTTTGTCTGCTGAAAGCTAAGATTCTCACAGGAACAAATTATTCTTGTTATTTTAAAGAGAAAAAACACCAATTCAACATCAAGATTTGATGAAAAAAAAATAAATTACATACTGTTTGTGATTCTGAACACTAAGTTGAGTGTTTCATTTTCCTTTGCCATTGGTACAGGTAAAGAAGTCATTGAAAGAAATTTTATTTTGGCATTTTTTCAAGTTTTCCTTGGAGGTTTATTATGAAGACTCTTGTTTTTCCTTGTCATCTGCCTTTGTATTTAAAAAGGACATATGAATGCTGGACTAATGTGTTATTGTTAAAATTGCTTGGTTGTATTCAATAAAGATAGTAAGTAGATTAGTCTGTAAGGCAGAATAGCTTTAATACTTTAAATACTGTAGAAAAATGTCATTTAATAATACTGAATTTTTAATTTTTGTTTTCATGGAGTGACTCTGGGCCGAGTACCCTTGCGTAAACTGTTTATATGAAAGCAACAATACAAGTGGCCTAAGACATTCCTACTTCTGTGTGGCTGGTATGAAAGGTTATAAGAGATAAAGAACGACATTTCGCCTTTCAGTAGTGCTCATGGAGGTTAGGAAAAGAAACTAGTGCATCTCATCTGGCACTCTGTAACTAGCTGTAATCTCTGTAGCAAAGGTACTTTAGGAATACTGATCCCAGATTCCTGGGACAAATGGCAAAGATGAAATAAATTTGCGTCTGTGTATACTAACAATAAGGAATTTCTAAAAAATACTTGATGTAGTCAAGGTGCACAGTGTCTTGCAGGCACTGTCTTGCCAGGACATCCAAAAGACAGAAGTGTTTGCAAGGGGTATGGATGAAAAACATAGTGCATTCACATTTATTTTTATGTGACTTGTCAGGGATTTGCGCTGGCTGGCATCTTTTCAAGACATGCCTTTCTGTTGTAAGAGCTGGGTAGTAGTGCAGGACAGTAGTGCTTTCTGTTCTTTTTTAGCTGTATTAAATCTCAAGCAATAATCCAAAATGATGGATTTATGGAAATGGTTTTACTTCCAAAGTTTCGTACCCTCTTCCTGCTCCCCCTCCTCTCTCCTCCCCCACGTACTCCCCCCCAGTGCTTGATATCAGCATTTTAAGAGCACAGTTAATTACTGTTTGATGAATGTAGCCAGAGTTCTTGTTGCACAATTTTATATGAAGAATTTCCTTGAGATATTTTTTCTTATTTGCTATTGACCATATATGCAATGGTCCCAAATGTTGCATTCCTTTTGCTGTCCTCTCAAAATTGTTCCACGTAACACATGCAGAACCAAAGTTTCTTTCATTGTTTTCTAGATGGATAGTCAGCACGTTTAAGCTTAGTTATCACATCAAAAGTAGGTAAGGCACTACAGCATGTGAAAATCATTTCAAGGAAGGATGCCATTCTGTTCAGTGGCTTGTCTAAATTGTAGATGAAATTTTCCCTTCAAGAGAGAGGTATGTCTCAAAAATTTTAGGCTATATTTTTTTTTCCTCTTTTCCCTCCAACAGTAATGATTTTATATTGATAATTTTCTGCCTGAGGTAAACAGACTCTTTGCTGAAACAGACAAAAGTGTGTTTTGGTCTTGGCAAGCCCTGTAATTTTAGTGAGATAAAAAGTCATCATATTTATTAATCCCCTAGTATTCAAGGACAGGGAGTATTTGTGCAGCAAAGGGCATTTTGCACAGATTCAAACTGTACACTCTGTGTTATCATGCCCCTTGCGATAAAAGCAAGAGTCCTACAATAGGAAAAAGATCTAAAACCAAAAGGGAAGCAAACGGTGCCAGTCAGATGGGCACTACTACACAGATGTTATGCTTTCCCTGAGTAACACCAGTGATAATTAAATAGCAAGTACTATATGTTAAGCAACATCAAGTGGTTCTGGAATTTTTCTACATCTTTTTGAAAGGATGATAATGCTGTGTGCCACGCTGAAAGCAAAACAACTAGGTTAACCATGTGAAAATGGAGCATGCCCTTTGACTTAGATCTTAGCATGTTAATGTGCTTTCTCAAACTCAGCCCAAAGTAGGTTGAGACGTATGGCTGATTGAATTGTGCATTTTAGATCAGTGAAGATGAGATGCATGCTCAGATGCAACAGTTAAAAGAAGCACCTCTGAGTGGGATGAGTAAAGATGATGAGAATATGGCTGTTGTGTCCTTTCCTTTCATATCAGGTATCCATTAGAGAAAAGCAAAGGCAATGAAAAAGATCCCTACATCAGAAGTTTTTATCACAGAAAAACCTTATGCTTCACTTTAGATAATGTTTGCATTTCCACCAAAAGTTTATATGACAGAAAAACCATGCTTAATTTTAGTTAATGATTGCATTCCCAGCAGAGCAGCATCTCCCCATTAGTGTGTGAATGCTTAGGGGGACAAAAGAATGGGTTTTTAAACCAAACCCTTTACTAAATTTTTATAACAGAAGTAAATTGGCTATTCTGTCTGTGTTTTTAACATTCCACAGCATCATGTTTCACCATGCAAACCAAGGATGTGGATGCATAAGCAGCAACTGCTGCACGGCTTGCGGTCATAGAAACAATTCTCTTTCTGACTGCAGCAGCTTTTTCCCTCGTCCGCTCGTGTCCTAACATGAGTAGTTAATACGAACAGTAACAGGGAGTGCTGTGCATAGGACAGGGATGCTGCATATCCATGCTGATTCCACAGTACTTGTGTGACTAGGACATAAGAATCTAGTATGTGAAAATTGAGTAGGTTTTCTCTGATCCCTATGTCCCATGGTAAATCTGTCCTAGTACAGGCCATCTAAAGGGGACTGTAAGCAGTACCCCATGCCTGTAGTTCACAAAATGTAGTGTCTGCTCCTGCCCTCCAATTAGTCAAGATATAATTAAGCCTTAATTTATCAGAGGTTCTCACAACAGTGAAATAGCAGAAATAGCATGACAGAGAACAGACAGCATCTCATGAGGTAGAAATCTTAATTGATGACTTTTCTCTCTATAAAGCATCAGTGTGTGCATAAATGACCAAATAATACCCACCCAACCAGGAAAAGGTGGAAGGAGGGAAGGGAAACAGGCAGAGTATGCATGTGGCATCTCTACGATAACGGGAGAGTGTAACAAATAAACCCCACACAGGTGAATACATCATTCCTTCTCCAGGCCCCTGATGGCCTGAGAGGCAGAATGACAGGCAGCTTGTCCTGAAACACCTCATAGCGCTGCAAACTACTACTTAGGAACTCTGTTTTAGTAAACACCACAAGCAAAGATGAGTTGAGTTGCTTTACAAGGAAATCGCATGATATTCTAGTCTAACCAGCACAGAAATTGTTCATGAAAGTATACTAAGTGCTGAGGGCTGTGTCAAAAACAAAATTGGTTGCATTATGGAGAGAGAAGCATGACACAATTGTTAATAGTGTGGAGAGGCAAGAAAATTGGAAAACTAGGACACTCTGCTCAAGGTGTGAAAATGACATAAGTATAAATACCATCCACTGCTTGTAAAGTGAATGTAACTGCTTTCTTGTCATTTCACTAATTGCTTTAGAGGAGCCTTGATGTTGCAGCTGTGCCAGAAAGTAAACACATGCTTGTTGGTACCTTAGCACAAAGCTTAATTCTTTCAACAAGAAATAAAATTAATCTGGCTGTGTTTGCTGTTTGTTTTATATAGTGAATTATATCTTGTATCAACAAGTTACTGTTCTCAGGCTATGTATTTATCAAGATGTTCATGGGTCGTTAAGTCCATGAAGGTACAGTCAGAAGCTAAAAAAGAGCCTTGTATTTTACCTGCTTGTGCATTTTTATCCTTTTCTCCCATCCCAGATGAAATGGATTAATAGCAGGCTGCACCAGCTGAGAAAGTGAAAAGGTAGATTTCTGAGGCATGTTTTTCTTATTGGAGCCCCAAAGTGTTTAATTCACTACAGGGGGAGAAAATAGACTATATATTTAATGTTGGTCCCCTATACAAGTTTACATCTAAAACTTTATAGTCCTAGCAAGAGAGTGTAACTTCTGCTAACATCAGCGGGCTTTTACATAAATATCTTGCAGCTATGTCGTACATTTATGCAACAATTACATTGCATAAATAGATAGTTGTCACTTAGCACTAAGAGTTTTAATTATCTTCATTATGTGGCTGGTTTCTTCCATCATTTGTGGTATCATATAGCAGCATCCACTGCAACTTCCGTATCATATTCCATCTTTCTTGATCTATTTCTTTTTCATTTCCCTGCCTAAAATATTTCCCCTTCTTTCTATACGTCCTCCTATCTCAAAGCCTTACCCATCCTTCCCTAACCAGTTAGAAGTTAACTAACTGATGCTTATATGAAGTGTTAGTGGTTTTTTTAATTACTATTTACTTTTTTCATTATTTTATTACTACTTAGTAATGTGTATTAGGACATAGCTGAGACTGACAGTGAGCAGAGTTTGGTTTTATGTACCAAGAAAATGATTTTGCTCTGGATTTTACCAATTTCACATTTAAAATCCTCATGGCAAAAGAGTTAGGAACAAACTCAGACAGAGCAAAATGACTTACTCTCACACTTCTCAGTCTCTGTTGCCTTTTTAGTATCTGCTTGTCAATTACCAGCTGTGAAAATCAGCCCATAGTAAGCAGGAGCTGATGCACTAGATTAGCCTATTTAAAAATTCAGATCTCAGCATGCAGGTCGAGGAGTGGTGTAACCCAGCTGCCTTTTTTGCAAGAGGAGCTGCTTCCTCCTGGGCTACCGGTATGAACCGTATGTCCTCAGTCCCCGAGAGCTGGTTGGTTGAGAACAGGTGACACTTAAGCTTTTTGAAAAGGATTGTCCAGGTATGAAAAGAAAAGCTAAAGAAAATTAACAAACAAGAAAAAATTGTCTTGCAAATGCAATCTGAGCACAGCTGTATGGCCCATCTCTGTCTATAAGTAAGACTTTGTTTTCCACTTAATCTGGCGCATACTGTCAGGTGTTAAATTTTGTTGCAGCAAGTGATTTTGTGTTTGGCTTTTTCTTCCTCTTCTAGTCATACTGATTAAACTGCACCCTAACTATTACATAGTTGTTAAACCTTTTGTAAAAAGCCTTTTAAGAGATTACCACACAATAATTGTCATACTGAGTTTAAACTAAAATTTGAATTTCGGATTTTTAAAAGCCAGTTTAACAAATGAATAATTACTGAAATTATTAAAAAAAAAAAAAGAAGAAGAAGAAAAAAACTGGAAGAAATGTAGATTTCCAGTTTGCCTTGCAAGGCACTGGCAGTCTGTTTTTGCAGGTCACTCAAGCCCTAACACTGGAAAGCATTTTGCTTCAGATACAAAGTGTGTAAGCCTCCATGAGTTTACGTTATGCCCCTTGATCTCCCCTGTACCCCTGTGGAACATGAGTATTTGCTGTAAGGGTAAGAGAATACTGAGCACTTTCCTGGGGCGTCGGTATTTGGAAATTTAACGGGATTAGCCACATTGTCTGTCTGCTCAACTCTTAGTCCCATGCACTTTCTATCAACTTGCCTATTCATGCTGAATTATATCTGCTTTCACATGAAGATTGAGGTAAACTGATGAGAATCAGTCATCTGTAAGTGATGGCTAAGTTTGATTCTGCTGTTTCTGACAAAATTATTTCTTTAAAGATAACAAATTTGTACCATAAACTTCAAGTGAATTATGGCTGCCATTGTTTAATTGCAGCTGTTAGCCTGTTTGCTATTCCAGCTGCTGTTTCAGAAACACTTCTGTTGTGAGATTGGAGTCTTGCAGGCAAAAGTGGATTGTTCTTCTAAGAATTTAGAGGCTATCTGACAGACCATTACATGTCTAGCATTGTAAGGAATATATAGCACTTTGAGAACTTAGAGTGCCGTATGTGACCCATAGATGTGATGGTAAAGTAGCAGCCAAAGTTCATCTGGCAGATTGAGTAAGCAAATATCCCCACTAGTGAAATAGGATCATTTTTCATACCACATTTCTTTCCCCTTTGGGACCTACTCAAACCTCACACTGTCTCTAAATTATTAAATTAGGTCTTCCTTGATCATCCAAAGGTCATGGTGCCTAATGTGTGTTAATGTGATGGAAGTGTCAGACACAATTAGTTTCAGTAGTAAAACATGGGTTTATAGCCCTAAATGTAATAAATTAAAGTGTGCTGTAGACTGCTGTCGTCAGGGAAATTTCTGCACCATTAAGGTTTGATGAGGAAGTTCATGTCCTCTTTAGGCAGGAATGGGGAGCACTGTAGAAGGTGGTATGATATGCTTCACCTCCATGATTGTTATTACTTCTCATTTGGGAGATTATATATCAAAGGGACGTACAACCTCAAAAATCCACTTTCCCTCTCAGGCAAAGCCAGGCAAGCAGAGTTTTACCAGCAAAGAGAATATGCAAGCAGTGTATCTTTATGCTGAGAAAATTCCAAGGCACATTTTAGGCATCAAAACATTTTTAATCTTGATGCTGAGAAGGGTGCATGCTGTCAGAAAAAGATCTGTTTCCATACAGCTTGCTGCTGAAGTTTCAAACTTCTGCCATGAAAAATTCAGCTATAAATAGATGTGGATGATAGAAGTGGGTAACCCAGGAGGGAGTGATAAAACTGACTAAATTGGCATGTTCTATGATCTGTCTAATGGAGCAAGATTTTACAATTAACTGTGACTGTATCCGTTTCCTGTCTGTAAGAAGGAGAAAAAAAAAAAAAAAAACCAACCAAATAGTAGCAGGTAAGCAGGAAAGAGATGAATCAATTTTAATTGAAACTTCTGGTAGCTTTGCTGTTGAAAGACAAAAAGCAATGCCTAGCTGTGGTGAATATCATTGATAAACCAATGACGTAACTGTACAAGCCCATTTACATTTTCAGTGTATCCTGAATTTTTGCAAACTTAGACAATGTATACAGAAACAAGTACTTTCAGTACCAAGGAAGTAAAAAATATTCCCCTATGAAGAGTGATCCTTCTGGGAAAAATATTGCCCTCTTAAGTGGCAATTCAGTGTTTTTAATAGTCCTGTATTATTCACGGGCAATCATCTCTCATGGGCTATGATTTCAGAATGGAAAAAGAGGCTTCCTTTTCTCTGAGTGGAAGGAAGAGACTGTGCAAATCGGTTTGCACATAAAAGAAGTGGGCCATATTTGGATGTCTGGCTTCCTCTGACAGAGGAATCCTCTTTGACTGGTTGAGTGCAAAAATGAAAACCTCAAATCAAAGCCTTCAAATCTGGCAGAGTTAGTGAGGGGAAGTAAGCAAAGTTCTCACTGCTCTTCAATGGTTCTTATCTCAGTGTCATGCAGTTTTCAAGGAAAATCTGCTGAAATATACTGGTAACACAAATAATGGGAGGCATATTTAATTCTGAGGCAGACAAAGACACCTAGAACAAGTGGACAGCAGTAGACAAATCAGAAGAGTGAGACTGAAACAGAGTAAATGCCATAGCAGTGCCTTCGGGAGCAGGTAATCAAATGTATAAATGTAAGCTTAGAGAGTGCTGATTAGGAGATGGAAGGGAAGATGTAATTTGAGAGTGAGCATCAAATTGAACTTGACTGTATAATTCAATACTGCCATGAACTGTAGTGCTCTAGTGTATAAACAGAAGAACTTGGTGAAGAAGAGCTGTTCCACAGTGGTTAAAGTACACCTGGAAAACATCTGCTTTGGTCTCTGCACTTTTAAAAGTAAAGCATGGGACTGCTGTAGCAAGATGGAAGATCAAACCTGAAAGATGTAATCAAAGTAACAAAAGCCCTTTTCCTCTCACTTGTGCAAAGAGTGCCTGGCACACTCCTGCCACTGTAGAAAGTTAGAAAACAAGACATGTGAAGTCAGCCAGTAAGTAGTCTGAGTTCCTGCTGTTTAAAAAAGACTTTGTTGTTTTCTTTTTCATCCAAAAAGGAATGAAGCTCCAGAAATGGTGGAGAAACCCAGAGCTTTCCTTGAAGCTTTTAGAATACTCAGTTCTAACTTTTAGCTTTCAGTTAGAATAAAAAAGCAATCTGAATATAGAACAAAGGAAAAGGTCCTGCTACACTGACAACATAGACGTTAACCAAGCCTTTCAAAAGCAGTCAGTAACAGCACATGTTGGTGGCAAATCTTGTGTAATTTCAACAATGATCCATTTTTTAACAAAACCTCAATTTGCAAAAGTGGGGTTTCTTTTCAAGGCATCTCAAACTACTTGTTTATAGGTGGAATATTTACTGTGGAAAACATTGACTCCTTATTCTGGCTGAGAAATACAGAATGCTAGTCCTGGTAGGATATTTATCTCCAAACCATGTGGTAGCCCTCACTAGGTTTCTTCTGTTTTGTGGACATTTTTTTTTTTTTTTTCATGCGGAGGGAGATATTAAGCACAAATGTGACATGTGGAGCAATTTTTTTTTCTTTAAAATATTGACACTAAATGTGTTTTTCAAAAATAAAAATTAAGAGGTCTATGCAAATCATAATAAAGACCTTAATCTACCAAAGTGCTTCAGTAACTAAAGATCTTATTGGCTTTAATATGATAATTCTGGGATTTAAAGTTAAATATTAAAGTTTAAAAAAAAAGCACAAGTGATTTGCATGTTGGAGATGTTATCTGAACTGGTTTGTTGTTAGAGTGATTTCATGTCTATGCTGTTGTTTTTTGGCTTGGGGGTTTGGGGTTTTGTTGTTTTTGTTGTTTTGTTGGGGTTGTTTTGGTTTGTTTTGGTTTTTTTCCATAGTGTATTTTAAAGTTTTTCATTTAAAACTGTGAAATACTTAGTAAGGAAAGGATTACCAGCTATGATTGTGATCAGCCTTTGTTTATGACAGGAGGAGTTATGAGCCCTCCTTCCTGCACACTCCATTGGATTTCAGTTTGCTTTCCTACCGAGTCAGCATATACTTGCATCATCCCTGTTTTTCTAGGCAGAGAAATCAAGGCACAGAGCATGTAAACAATTTATCCATGCTCTGTGCAGTGACACTAGTGGGCATGGGAATGCAGTCCACTCTCTGAATCTGACCTGCACACAACCAGCCCTGCAGCATCTCCTAAATCTCAGTTGAAATATCCTCACTAAACCTGGATTATTCAGTGCCAAATCAATTAGAATGCTGAGAATGGCTGTTGTTCTGCTGGGACTCAAAGATTGAGATTGTTACCTAGTAGGGACAAGCTTTGACGATTTGAGAGATTGCCCCAGCTCCAAACAACTGGATGTGTAGTCCATGACCTCACACTCAGAAATGCCCTATGTCATAAATCTACATTTTTAAGATCACTATTATATTAATCTTTCTTCACAAATAATTTTCCATATAAAAAGTGTATTGATTAAAAAACATGAATGCCTGACAGCATTCTAACATGACTGCAGAATAAGTACCCTAAGAAAAAATTATATCTTATATGTTAATGATATTGTGCATAGGAATCATTAATGCCAGATTGGCACCCATTTGTAAAGTTCTTTACTGGTTAGTGTTTTGCGTAATTTTATATATACAAGATGAAATCTCTGCCCTGTTGAGTCCCACTGTAAAGTTCCCCAAGTCCCCTTTTCAATTCTAAGACCAAATTCCTGATGGTTTAAGCCTCCTCTTTGTGTTTTTGCTTTGAGCTACTTTGTAACCTTCTCGGGAGATAAGAGTTTGTTAAATTTGCTTGTGGCATTTTTTATCTTAACTTGCAGTTTCCTTCCAGATCCACAGACTATTTCTAAGAGGCCAATGAAAAGTAAAGGAAAAAGTAAAGTTTACTGTCTGTAGGCTGAAAGGTTATCATGCAGGAGTCAAGCATAACTGGAGCATGTTAAGGAATCTACAAATCAAAAGAAGTTTACATCTGTTTGCCTAAAACCCTGACCTTTTTCTTGCAGCTTCTTACAAAATGGATTCCTTCAGCTCTTTCAACTCAATGTGAACTGCACACAAAAAATTTGCAGTCTGATGGTGCTTTTACTTACTCAGAGGAACCTTTCTTAGTAAAAGTTTACAACACTCTAAAAGTACTGTGTGTTTCCAATTCCAGGCTGCAGGCTGGTCCCAGGATGCTCAAAACTTGGCTGAGGTCTGTTCCAAACTTTAAAAAAAAAAAAAAAAACAAACTTTCTAGGAAATCTGCCCAGATTTCCTGAAAGATGCTCCTATGTCCATGTTACTATCTTGTCTTTCATCTTTTTGTGATGAGAGTTGAATGCAAACAGCCTTGCTGATCTGGAGTTCATTAGGGAAGGTTTGTTGGTTTGCTCTCTGTGTGACCAAATGGGATATTATTTTTGGTACTAGGTGTCTTTAAACCTCACCAGGTGTTCATACAGCATAGCAGAATGAGTTCTCTGTAGCATTCCCATTTCACCCCAGTGCATGCTGCACAATAACAATACTGTTCTTTTTACTTCTTGTAGGAAATCAGGATTGCAAAGCGCAACTTAAAACTGCGAGGGGAAAACAAACTGGAGGTTTGGATGAGGCACGGCAAGGATTTTTAAGTCTGCTACTCTTAGGACTGCATTTTGGCAGTCTGACTCTTGGCCAGCATATGTCCTTGTTCATCAGAAGGAATCATTCAAGCAGTCTGTACTAAGACTTGTCAAAGTCTAAATTAAAATGCAACTGTCTTATCCTGTTTTTGTCCTAGACTTTTACAGTGTGTTTCCTGCTAGTAAACTAGAGAAGAGGGGAAGGAAAAAAAAACAAACCAGCATTTATTTTGGTGATAATTGAGATTGAGATTATTGATTACATATTTTACATCTTTTCATCTATGAAATGAATATCTTAGATCATTTATGTCTCAAGAGAAAAAGAAGCTGGTGATGACTTCTGCAAAAGGAAAGTCCCTCTAGCATAATTGTATTTTAAGACAATGTAAGTGTACTTCTCTTTTTTATTAGTTGCATTTATGATCATGATTTGGTGTGGGTCTCTTAATCCACAAAACCTCCACAGAATGGTATCAGACTTTTGTCCCATGGCTCCTAGCTGCATTGCATTTTATTACAATCACCTTCATTATAAGAAAACCTCTTAATTATGCTTAAAATGCTTTGAAGTTGAGAGCAGTGCTGTAATGAATTGAAATGTGTGTATGATATTTTCCCAAATGGCACAGAAAAGAAAATGTACAAGGCGGTGCAGGAACATATAGTGCTATGTAACTTGAAGAGTTTAGTTATTTCAGGGAGCAGAACCGTTGACTAGAATTCAGTTCTCATAAACTAAACTCCCTGTGCTGCAGCTGACAAGCCAAGTGACCTTAGGGAATACCCTTATTCTTTCTGTACATTTTCCCTTTTGATAAAATAAAAATAATGGGACCACAGAGGGGCACAGTGAGGCTTAAATAATATTTTCACAAAGTGCTTGGGGATCCTCTAAGGAAGGGCGTGTATAAACGTGATTATTTATTATTTCATCATTTTAATCTTTTAAAGTGCATGAGTGTCGCTAGATTCTGTCAGCTTGGATGCATACAGGTGTAGTAAAAGTACGGATACATTTTCCTAAATAGCAACAATATTGATGTTGTGAATCTGCAATGCCCGGGGAGTTGGGCAAAATTTAGGGTTGCAGATGTAGTGATAGCTATCACAGAAGTGTGAGTCTCAGATATTGTCCGTGAGAAGAGATTCACAGGGTCTTCAAAGAGCTTTAGGAATGGATATAGCAAGCTGGTCTGTTTTGTTCACCTGGTGTTTTATGTTTACTCTTTGATCTTTTAATATACAAGGTTTGGTATTTTACTCTTAAATGCACTTTGGATTATATTTTATTTTTTAGCTTGAAAAGTAATTCTTTGAAAGAAAGCTTGTATTCTTGTTGGGGTGGGGGGCGGATGAGAGGGGGAAACTGAGTGCTAAGAAACATTTTGAAGAAATACTTGTGAGATGTTAACAAAGCTGACCATTACAAAAATCCTCATGTAAGCTTAGCAAGAAGTGCTCTCTGTTGTTCAGAGGATTGCAACTTTTTAAAAGCACTCTGGCCATGGAAAGCAACCATAACAGCCAATGCTGACAGATGGTATTAAAGATACAGGCAGGGAACCAACATGGTTTTGATAATTCACTCCCATTATGAGCTCTCTCAGTGCATGTCTCGTGGGTTAATTACTTGAGCTCTCAGAAGGAATCCTGGCTTCTGCTGCAGCAGCTTGTCGCAAGACATGGTAAGAAATTGCACACAATTTTGAGCTTGTAGCCTGTGAATGTGTGTCACCCTGGTAACCGTTTGCACCTGCAAGCATGAGTCATAAATGCTGAGGAATTGTAGGGTGATTTTTTTGTAGTCTTCCGAGCATTGGAAACTCTTCATAGACAAAGCCACGTAGAACAGAAAAGAGCTTTATTTTGACAATCCAGTTGCTTGGTGGGCATGACTAGGGCACCTACTCTGGTTGTCTCTGTCCCACTGCAGTGCACATGTAGGCCGGCTAAGGATCTATCTCCTTTATTTAACTTAAGCTAGTTTAGACAGTGATCATTATATCTACACCTGATATATAGGAAAACAAGACAGAATTTGTCAGTAACTACAGCATTTCATTTTCAGGGTTATCAGACACTTGTTAAAAAATGATAAAGACCAACTTTTTTCATAGCTTAAGGTACTTGTCAGAAATAAATCATATCTTAAAATTCAGAGTCAGTATGGAGACCATGCTGATAAACTGGTGGTTTATTCTGCAGATATCTTTCTAATAAGAATGGTATTTGTACTCTTAAAAACCCATTTGATTTGAGGAGCAGATTCTTATAAATTAGACAGCTTCAGTGACTTTAGAGGGGAACTGACAATTAACACCAGCTGAGGATATGTTCTTGAAAGTTTTACCAAGGAGATATTGCTGTTCTGTAGCACCTTTCATCCCTGTGTCTCACAGTGAGTTGCAAACATTAATTAAGTCTTTTAGCACCCCTCTGATGTATGTAAGTGTTGTTAGTCTTAGAGATGCACGAAATATTCATGACAAAACTGGAGGCATTCAAAGTTTACCCCCCTCACAAGCTCAAGGATATTAAGGAAATGCAAAGTTTTTTGAGATTATTTGCATCAGAGAATTCATCTGTCTTTTCCTCCCTTTGCATATATATCTGTTCACAGCCAAAATGTCTATAACGTTTGTGTATATCCTTCTTGTTATTGTGCAGTTTTCAACAGGAGTGGCTTTCTTTCACATAGTTGTTGTATTTTAATTCTTTACACTTCCTAATTAGCCAAATCTAAATAGCTGTCCACTATACAAAGGGAGATCAGGTGAGTGACTCCCTGTCCACTCAAGAAAACTGCAAGTTTAGGTGGAATTTATCTGGGCAAAGATTTATTATGAAACTGTGATGGGAAAAGGAAGCTGTAAAGCAGGAGAACTTGTTATTGTTTGATTCCACCATAACTGTAAAGGAATATTTTCCTCTTCATACCACTGTGGGAGTGTTTATGTTAGTAGTTCAAATGGATATTGGGCTTTTGACGTGAATCTCCACTCCCCATACTTTAATTCCTATTAAAGAGAGGTCTTGTTGCTCATGAACTGTATTTCTTTGGATGAAGCTGAACTAAAAGATGCACCCCAGCCACAAGTGGGCCATCAGTTCATGGGACCAGATTAGACTTCATTGAGACCTAGCAGCAACTGTTTTGTTTCCCAGATCCACTCCTCTTGCTCTGCACTAATGGGGACCTACCCCATGAGTCCCAAATACACCCTTCTCTAACAAACTTCGGAAGTCTCAGCTCCCCGATATTTATGAGGATGGCCAGACTATAAAGAAAAAATACAGCTCTCATTTTGGGTCTCCTTCACCCCATGTAGTAGGGAGGGGATGTCAGTGTGACTTGAGTGACCCCATTTGTTTTCTGCACTATGCTTTTTTGTTAGAGTACACTTCAGAGTCTTATGCTTCAGACTTTGTTTTGTTTACTCTGTGCTGTTTAAGCTTTGATTTGTTTGTTTTAGTAAGTAATTAAGTTTGGTTTCCTTAAAACTGGTTTTCCTGTTGTTGTGTGGCTTTAAAATAGTTAAATTGGGTTTAGCTGGTCTAACCTTGCTGGGGTTAAGTTGCACATATTTTCTAGATTGTTAAAGGTCTCTGAATTGATATAGTTTTTCAGTATAATTGAGCAAGCAGCAGGAAGGGGAAGCTATGGCTACTGAAAAAAAGGTTTTATTGGAATATTAGAACTGCATGTGATCCACTGGACTGGGATCTCACAAGCAAGTAGAAAAGAAGACTACAGTGAAATTAATATACAAGATACTGAATGATTCATTGCTTCCTATGTCTACTATAATCTACATAATTTATCACAACTTGCTTTGTGAACTTGGTTCACTGTATTAGAGTCACAAACACCTATACTTTCCATTTCAGAAAGCAGGTGAAGGGGTATGTTGAAGTACTGTGAGGACTTTTCTTTAGGAATAGTGGCTTTCCCAATGAAAATTGTTTAAGAAAAAAAGAAGCCATGACCATACCTATTTTTCAGGTTATTTTGCATGATGTAAGCATTTTAAGCTAGGGAATGTCCCTTTAATATGCTATCTCATTCAATTAGTTTGATAAAGCTCTAGAGGTGGGAGGTTGAATTAGTGTGCAGAATACTGAAACAAAACTCCAAAAGACCAGAAGAAAGTACACTAGTTTTAATAGTCTGTCCTACTGTGTAACTCAGCATCAAAAGGAAGCCCCCTGCACACACATATCACAAAGTAAAGTTTGATTTTTATTTCAATTTGCTTTTGGTTAGTGGTTTGTGGTCATGAAATTTCATATCATCAGGCGGATTTACCAAAGCTGTGGATGGTGGGGGAGGAAAGGAGGCTCTGCAGCCATGTGGACATATGAGACCGTGCTACTTTTTAGCCCTTTGTTTTTTTAAATGTGCACTGGATGGAATTTGATGGGTTAGCAGAATTTGGGAGACATTTTTTTCTCTTTGATAATTTACCAGTAACATCTTCCTGTAATACTAATACTCTGTATTTGCCATGAAAATTCAGTGCTTTGCATAATCATTCAGTGGTCCGTAGTGGTAAAAAAACCCATCATATCAGTGTTATCCTTTTCTTATTATTAATGGAGTGATAGTGGTACCAATCTACTACTCCTGAAAGACCACAAACAGCCTGCTGGAAGTCAATTGCAGATTTCCTCCATCAGAAGATTATACACTAGCAGAAGGCTTATTTGAACTATGAATGGTCATAAGCTGCAGAGTCTAGTTCTAGAGATGAGCTCAGAGTGTTATCCACCAGGTACTTTGGGATTCTGGCATGGATCCGTCTATCTCTGTAAGGGACTGTGTAATGATGTTCAAGTGCCATTTTCTCATCTTGGAACTGTTAGGTGATTCTGCTGTGAAGGATACACTGGAAATGACATCAGAGTTCGTATTATAGACCTAGGAACATGCTGCAGAAATGTTCTGCTGAGTCACCCTGGTAACCAGTCCAAGTGCAAATCATAGTTCTGCAAAGGAAAATAAAAGTCAGGACACAAGGGCAGGTGGTTCTCTAATGAGAAGGAAAAACAAACTATCATGCCTGGCAGGCTACAGTGGCACCTCAAGTGCAGCTTTGTGTGGGCGACAAGGAGCAAAACAGGGTGTTTTGTCACTGAATTTTTTGGAAGTGGAAGATTGGAAACAAGCTTAGAGCACTGCAACCTTTCAGCTCCCTAGTATATTGAAGAGGCTGTCACCTAAGCAAATATTAGGCAGAGAAGAGCAAATCAAATATATTTTGTAGCTGTTGACTTTAAACAGCAAAAAGATGGAAAATTTGAATTTCTAGTCAGGTACACAATAGGCATAATGTGGTGTTGTGCCATAATTATTAATTTGAAAAAGAAGAGTGTTGTGTTTGGGTCTAATCTAGTTAGGATCACCTCCCTTTTTAGTTTCTACTGTATTTTAAGAAGGCAATTTTTCAACTCTCTGCTAACGTAATTTATCACCTACATTCAAGGCTCTGACAAGATACCGGCTCTTGTGTTATGCATAGTAATTGGTGCTGCCCTCTTTGGATTTACTCTCTGTGTTCTTTCTATAGCTGGAGTACTTCTGCTCCCAGACCTGCTTTTCTGGCAAGGATATTATAATGAAAAAAGTGTCATAATTTCTCATTACATGCAATATATACAGTCTGTGATTTTTCCTTTTTATAAAATGAGGCATACAGAAACTTACTGTAAAGTGTTACATCCTCAAAATGCAAAAGGTAAATTTGATGTATTAACTGGCTAGAGGAATGACATGTAACAAGATAATTCATCAGGGATCAGGTATAAAAAAGTTGGTAATTAAAAGCTACTTACCTACCAGTGACTGCTTGATGCATAATTAAGGCAGATTCTTTACAGACTTCAGTTTATGCAGAATGATTACAAATACTCAGTATTCGAGCAGTTCCTTCACATGATATTTCATTATAGGCTTCTTTAGCTCTTTCATGATCTAAAGGATATTGAAGGCATAGCACTAATTTAGCCACAGTTAGAGTTCTAAGCTCAGTTTCTCAACCTGAGAATCTCTGTCTAATAAACTATCTAAATTTCAATATTTACCAATTATAATTTCTAGTTACACTTAACTTTGAGAGGTCTGAAAATTAAAACACAGCTCGGTTTTGATACATTAGTAACCTAAATGCAATCAGCTAGGGTAAATGTAGGATATCAGCTATCTTTTTGGCTCTAGGATTTATCATTACAATACTTTCAGAGCAGCTTTTTCTCATTGCTACCCAGGCAAGTTCCATGTTGTACAAATTTCATTGGAAAGCAATGCTCATGCAAAATATTACATACAAGGAGTTGTATACAGGAAAGTTCTTCATCTGAATATTTCTATTAATTATAAAATCCCTGAGAAATCCTGTGTGGATTCTTACAATACATCTTTTACAAGTGAACACAGAGTTCTTCTGGATCCTATGGATGATGGATAATTAAAATTCGTTTGGATTCTTGCTATCTCAGATGCTCACACAGAGAGAATTTACAACCTCTCTGCTTATTGCTGAAAGTTAAGTTCTCATGTTAGTACAACAGAGATCCAGAAATAACTGCAGTCTCATGAATATGAACATCCAGCTGGGATTTAAATCCCAGTGATGGAGCACAAAGGGTAATGCATTAAAGCTGAATTCTCATTAGTGAATTGAACCTCCACATTGTGGTAAGTACAAAATGTCTATGCTAGTTGGAAATTAAAGGAGCAGGAGAAGAAGGAAATAAGCAAAGCTTCTGAGAACACGACCTGGAAAATTATAAATGTGTTTGTTCAGGAAGATATTTTTAATGAAATGGCTAATACCCTAGTCATGCCAAATCATTTTCCTGCAACTTGGATAATCAAGGTTAGACCTACTCTAATCTCATCTCCTCCTCTTGAATTTGATGGCATAGATATGAATGTTGGCCTGAAGACAGTTCTGTTCCATAGCAACTTTTAGTCTTCTGACTTTTATCAGCTGTGCACTGCAACAGAAACAATATTGTGCACAGATTTTTTCATAATAAAATTTTGTCTAAACGAGTGTTCAGTCTGAATTTCTTCTATCAGATGAGTCTACAGAACTGTGGCCACAAATATCTTCCTAATTAAAATACTTTAAAAATCGATATATTTCCTTGAAGTAGGTGTATGTGCATATGTATGTGCATATACCCACACTGTATATTGTGAATGGGGAAGGTTTTGAAGACCACCTTCTTTATCAGTGCATTCATTTAATTTCTCTGTGTTGTCAGCTAGGACAGCTGACTTCTGTGAACTTGGTTAGAAGTAATTGCTGTCTTGATAACTACAGCCATTCCTCATCGTCTGACAAGGCAGTCAAAACTGACAGCTTCGCCATCTAAAGGAAGAAGCAGCAAAAAAGAAAAGCGTCAGGCTCTGGGAAGTCTGTCCTCTACGCGGATCAGCTCAGGAAATATGTAGTTCCACAGATAGAAAAAAAGTATTTCATCCTCAGAGCATATTTAATACAGTTGAGATTTCACAGGTAGAAAGAACATTCAATCCAAATAAGTAGTTTCAGGAAAAACTTTACATTGGATACAATTCTGCTCTAGTAAGATTCATTTTCTGTTTTTTAAGCAACAAAACCCCCTCACTAATAACAGGACATTGACAAAACTGCTACTACGTCGTCTCTTAGTACCTATGAATTTCATTGAGAATGTGTGTTTTAAACAGCCCTTCCTCTTGCATGCTTGTTGCATTCGATTTTTTAATTTACTTCTGTTAACTTCTGCAACCTTGATTTCTGCAGAGTCAAACTCATCTGGAGTTGGCATGAAGACCTTTGACTCCTAAGATCTTCTATTCAGCACCTTCTGACCCTAGATCAAGTATCATTTCAAATTAATGATATTTAAAATGCTAAAGCCACAAAGTGAGGGAAGAAATGACCTTGTGGAAGTTCTTATACTCATTTTGCTGTGTTATCTGACAGTAATCATGAAGGCAAATGATCTCCTAGCATATATAGAGAATATGAATTTAATTTTGTAAGTCAGTAGCTACTAATCCAAATGAGGGTCATTTACTGTCTTGATATGTCTACTGGAAAAGAAGGAATCCAAACAGCTGTGCTTGAAATAGCAAGTCTAGAAACACAGGTGAGAGTTAATATCTATGCATTGATCACAATGTACTGTCTAGTACTGGTCTATTTTCATGCGTGGCTAATAGCGGCTGTTAGGAACAAGCTGAAGAACCAAGCCTCTTATGTATCTTATCTTTCACAATGTTAATCAGTGTGTAATTCGTCTACAATATGCAACTCTTCAAAATGGGAAGCCTTTCCTCAAAATCTTTTCTGATGCAGAGGGCAGTGTTGTCCGCAGACATGGTGCAAGCAAAGTACTGATAAAATTCAACTTTTTTAATCTTCGAAGACCTCTGCCATTGATGCTCCATAATAAGCTAAAAAGATTCTGTTATCAGGTTGCCTTTCTACACATTGAGACAGTGGAGTTTTTAAGGATTTATGCTAATGTAAAATAAAACTTGTATTGCTGTTAATTTCCTTATGGCTGGGACTGTGAAGTAGCATTTGGGTTGCTGTCTTTCCAGAATGGACATCTCCATCCTACAAGGAGGAAGGTGAGTAATTCAGATGGATGTACTTTTTTGTTCAATGAGTAATCAATTAGTGATCTATAAACCAGGTTATGACGACTTGTACCATTGTCTTTCATATGTAGTGTCAAACCAAGAAACAAGTTGGTAACTGAGGATTGTATAGCACACTTTGCAAAAGTAATCTTGGATTGATAACGGTGGCACCATTATTCCACTGTCCTGTAAAATTACCATCAAAGTTATAATTGATGTTCTATAGCGTTATTGAAAGCTGTTGATAATTAATTTTTAAAATACTATGTACCTAATGTATTGCACCTCATTCTGGTACATCAGAAAATTTTTAGGAAGAGAGTACCATCTTCATTTAAGAAGGAACTTAAATTGGATGCTGGTTTGGTTACATAGCTAAGAATAATACTGGGCTTTAGGACTGTATCTGGTGTTGTCTTTGGTAGGTCACATCACAGGGGAAAGAAGTCGATATATTTTGATGGGGAACTTGTACCTCTGAACAAGATTTGACTGTGGGTAAGGTGGCACAAAATTAGTTAAATGGAGTTGCTCTGGATTTCATCAGAGTGAATGAGAAAAAATCTGGCCTGGAGCCTGACAAATGTCCCAGAACTGCTCGCTTCCTATCAGATGAGATACTGTTTTCACTATGTTTTTGATGAATGTGTTCTATGGTAAACTTCCTCCTTCAAAGACATCTTTTTTTGAGCTCTCGTTTATGAAGTGCAAAGGCATTCTCCCTGCCTTGTTATCTAGGTCCCATTCACAGTGCGTAAAATTATGACATTTTATTCTTTATGTAAATGTATTGTAGGAAAGTAAAGCAAATAAAAAGTAATGAGAAGATGAGCTTTGATGGTACTGTAGAAGGAATGCAATATTTCAGTGAAACAAGTGACAGCCAATAAAGCTGCCCTGTTTTATCTTTTTGAACACATTTTACATTTCATTCTAGTGCTCTGCAGTAATTCACAAAATAGGCCTGTTGATAACAGGTTATTTTAAACTCATTAAAAGTTATAGAAAAATGAGATTTGCATAGAAAAAAAAGGTCTTTGGAACTTTCTGCATTTCTCCCTTTCTCCTTTTTCCAACCCTAATGTACACAGCAGAAGACTAATATGGCAGATGTCAATCAAACTTCTGTTGGCATTGCTTGTCAGTATTTCTCAAAAACCTTCACATAAAGGAAGCAGGCATAGGATCCAGGCCTGCCAAACGCACGAAGGCTGTGAGCATAAGGCAGTCCTAGCTGCTATTACCGGGAATTGGGAACCACTTAAAAGCGCTCCAACATGGCAGAGAGGCCTCGTGGTCTAGTGATTCTTACTTCTGAGCATGTGAGACCCTGGTGTTTGTTGGAGGTGCCAGGCTGGGAGCCCTGGAGGGAGTGAGTGCCAGCTGGTGTACAGAGCAGCACCTGCTCTGCTCCTACGCCACCGCTCGCCCAAGTACACAAATGCCCTTGTGCATTTGTGGATCCCCTCCAGCAGTAGAAATGTAGATTTGTTTTTTCTCTCTCTCCTGCTCATTTAGTTCTTGGCTGTATTCCTAATTCTGCCTGGAAGGAGGCATATGCGTAACAATTGTTAAAAATTTGGGGATGTGGATACCTGCCTATTTGAAACTGAGGGCAAAAAGCATGTATAAACCATCCAGTACGTTACTTGTGCCTAAGTATCCAAAAGCCTTTTCCTTGTAGCTGCCCTACAGTAAATCTTCCATTATTCATTGTGTTATTTACACTCTAGTATATGTATTTATGCTATAGTATGAAACTGTTTCTTAGGTGATGTCTAAGCAGATGTCACTCTAACCTCTATAATTCTGAATGCACTGTAACCTCTTTAACTCATTTGCCTTATACTATCTATCACGTTTATTAATGGTTTTTCTGTGATACAGTAATGTTGCCACAGGAACTGCTGCAGTTGTGAACAAGCAGCCACATAGCTGTCACCATGCAAGGGCAGAGGGACAGCACAGGCAGCTCCGCGAGGGATGAGAGTCACCCTGTCCCTGCAGTCAAGACATCAGCTTTCTAGCTACACCTTTCTAGCTACACTATGCTTTAAGGATGATCTTTGCAGTATGCATTGTGGAGGTCCAAGCGTAAGATCCTGTCAGCTGGCTGCAAGGAATAAATATGTTCTACTTTTGAAATGACTAGGTAGAAAGTTGTTAGCTCTCTACTGGCAGCAGAGGTGTTTCAAGTACGTTCTCTGTGAAATGATCAGCACAGTGCTCTGGGACCTTTCAGTAGGTCAGCTGTAAAAAGTCAGGCTTATTAAGGAGTACAGAGAAGTACATTTCTCTCACACTTGGAACCCAGCTATTGACATCAGTGTTTCACTGAATCACAAAGCAAGTGAGTCCTGGGCTGTTGGCATTTAGCCAGGTAAACACCTTCCATGGGCTGAAGGAGGAGAGGTCAGTGTGAGGCAGCCATGTGTTGTGAATGTTCCCCCCTCTTCCTGGGAAACAGTTTTCTGTATTACCTGTGGAATTCGCTTCCCTTTCTTCTCTACTTGCATAATTTGAGGTGATCACAGCTACCTCTGTGTTCCTGCCTGTACCGTTTGTTGTTATCTGCTGAAGGAGTTGGGAGAGTAAGGGCTTTGCCGTGATGGCATAGGCTGGAAGTACAGACTCCACTTCCTAAATACATCTGTGCCATCTCCTTGACTTGCTGCCAGAAAGAAATGATTCCTCACCATTTTGAAGTGGGGGCCCCCCTTTTCCACTTTGTTTTCCTCAGTAGCCCGCTGTTCTCAGCAAAGAAATAAAGCAAGCCTCAGCTCTTTGCTCCCCTCTAGCAGTCCATAGCAGCCAGAGGGAAGGAGGAAATTATTTTAGGAGGGAACAAAGCTGGGAAGGATAGAATAGGGCAGGGGGGAGGACAGAAATCTTCTTCTGTTAGTGAGTCAACTCATGCAAGGGTTTCAAGGCAACTCTTTAGCACGTGCCTGCTCTACTTGATATGTTGCATTTTTTATCAGGATTTCCCCACTGCTCTATTTTTTTAACAATTTAGGTACAACCAGTTATAACAGCTGCTTCTTTTCATTGTTTGGCTTGCAATGGAGAAACTGTCAAAATAAATTCTTGGTTGTAGATTTTTTAAAATTATTTTTAGGAAAAAAGTGCTCTTTCAGGTATATAATAAAAAAGGCAAACTAGTAGTGGAAAATAAAAATAAAGTTATTACACAGGTAGGATTAAAACACCCACTGCAGTAGAAGCTGAATTTATCAGTCTAGAATGCGAGGGTTGTGAACCAAAGTTAATGAAAGGTCAAGACCAGCGGTATCTTATAGAACTCCTTCAGTGTGATAGTGCTTAAGAACAAGCATTGAATCTCTAAAGAAAGGACTAGGATAGCTTAATAAATTAAAGTATATTCTTGGATAAAAGAAGTTAGCTGAAGAACTAGGTGGATCTCAGTCAGCCAGTTGTTGCTATACCGTTGCTTTGGTATATTTCCATACTACTCGTGGCTTTATAATGTGTCAGGATGTAACAATGGTGATTTATCTTTTGTTTTGCAAGCTGACTGGCAATTTTATTGCATGAAGCTGTTTTAATTATGTGCCCAGAAGAACAAAAGACAAATTAAAAGTCATAAGGGAGTAGCAGATACTTTCAAAATTAGATTGCTTTCACGTCCACAATCTCTGACCCACCGTCTGTCTTGTGAGGTGAAGCAATTGGGTAGATGCTAATGTGAAAGTGGGGGAATGGAAAAGAGTGATATCGTACATATCTATTAAATTATTGAAGATTCTGAATTACTTTCTCAATGGAGTTTTCTCATGTTAATAGCATGTTTCAATTCTTGAGCTCAACACTGTGCACAAGGTCTTATACAATCACCAGCATTTTAAAATTAATATATTAAACTTAGAGGATGTGTATGATCTTTTTAATACACCATAAGATATCTCTTTTTGATACTGTTCACTATGAAATTTCTCTCTTATGTTAAGTTATGCATTTAGCTTTTGGCTCTGAAGAACCCCATTATATGTGAATTAATACATGGTACAGCTGCCATTCATATCCTCTAGTGTACTTCATTCTTCCTTTCTCATAATTCAGGTTGTATGGCTTGTGGAAAATTACAGGTGCATATACAGAAATTGGATAGGCAAATAGTCCAAGAGCCCTTTGAACTAAGAGGAAGGAATAGAGACAATATGTCAAGGAGTGGACTGTACAAGGTGGCTGAGAAAAGAAACTAAAGGAAGCGGGGGCTGCTGAGCTTTGATAAGAAGCCCAGGAGCCAGCCTTGGGAACCAGTGATAATACAGGAGATGAGTCGGAGTGGGTGAAGGTGATGAGTATGTGGGGATTGAGCAAAAAGCTTCAAAGAATTTTTGTCCTATGACATAGATGAAGTTGGTTTCTTTTTTCCAAAGAAACATGGAAGGCTGAGATGGAAGGTCTAGGATAGGGATCCCAGAAGAATCATGGTCTTGATGTCTGTTCTTCAGAAGGAAAAGATGGCAAGGCACTAGAAAGTAACACCATCACACAAAATTTACAGGAAGACATAGCTTATCAGGCTCATTCTGTGAATGACCAAGTGCACCCAGAAAATATCCGCTAAATAACCCAAACCTGTCAGTCCTAAAATCAGTGTTTCTTGCAGTTCTTCAGAGAAATTAGGTAGCTTGTACACATGCCTCAGGCAGTCCCGCAAAGCCATAAGTGCAGGGTAGAGGTGATGTATTTTTTATGAGAGTTAAAATATTCATAGAGAGCAGCTGAACTAGCTGGAGACAGAAAACCACTTTCAACTATAAAACCTGCTAGATAGGCAGGTTAAAAGCCCAGACCACCATATTGTGTCAGCATGTGTGCCATTCGCAGATGCTAGCGTCAACCACATGTGTGTAGGAGGCTGCAACCAAGCCTCTAATTCACTGACAGCACTTTCTGTCTGATGTCAGAGGGCTTCAGCTCTTTTCTGTGTTGAATCAATTTATAACTTCTTGACGTCAAGACTAGCAGTATGTGTGCTTTATGGGCTTTCAGTGGATGTGCCAGCAATTTGCTAACCACATTTGTGTCGAACATTTTGTTCTTAGTTTAGTGCTGTCGTGTGGAGGAAGTTAATTCTGCATGGTGGGGTATGGCAAGAAACCTTTTGTTTCACTTTCATTTTGAGCAAGATAAATATTTTGGTTTTTAAATCAACTCTGCAGGGGTGTTTGCCTTTCGTACATGTCATTTACCATAAAAGTTTTCTTTGCTTTAAGAGTAATTCCGGTTTTGAGCTTGAAAATGTGCACAATTTTGGTGTGGGTTTTCGTGTCGTTGTACTATCTTGCTAACAAACATTGTAACTCAAGCACTTATTCTAAATTTGAAGATTTTTTTTCTGAGCATCAATTTCTGATGGGGGGCTATATTGTTGGTTAATTGGGATAGCATTAGAAGAAATCTGGGACAGAAATGGACTCTATGCAGGTATTTTAGAAAGAAAACACAGGTGTAAGCCTAGTTCCCTGCCATGGCATCAATTCGAATAGCTGGTTTTGTCTGTTCTTTGGCAGTACAAATAAGGAGGAATTCAGGAAGCCATGCTCTGACGAAGATTTAGCTCCCTAGCTGCTGATGGCAGCTTTTTGGGGGGTTGCCTTGTTTGGGTTTTTTTTAAGTGAATGTAAAAAAAATTTAGAACTCTGTTAAAAAGTCTAATTTTATAGATTGGTGGATAAGAAATGAAGTATTTTTGTTGCTTTTTTTTTAAAGGTAAGAAACAGGGCTTTGCTAAGACCAAGTAATTTCTGAGTGTCACACAGTATCAAGGAATTGAAATGTGCTCTCTAGTTCAGTTCCATGCGTTAAACCACCTTTCTGGCACCAGCCAGTCCTTTCCTATATCCTTGTTTGCTTGAAAACCTTTCTGTATACCTGTGTACCTTCATTCAGAGACATTCTTGAGTGATGTCTGAAGAGACTATAATGGTATTTACACAAGCAAAGATCTGTACTGATAATATTGCCCTGTATTATGGGGATAAAGTGCTTCTAAATGAAACCATGTGAGAAGAGTTTAAAATTCTCTTTTGCTATGAATTTAATTAATCAGGTTGCTCTCAATGTTGTGATATTGTCTCCATAATAAATGGTATTAAGTCAATGTAAATAAAATAATTACTCAGAGGGGTTCGTAATTGAATAGACAATTCATGTATGATTAAACCCCAACTTTCTGATACATTTCTTTTAGACATTTGTTTTATATTGAATTTTTATGAATTTATTTTTGCTTTAATTAGTATGACCTAATTTATCTTTCATGTATAGGGTCGAACATTTAGGAATATAGTTGAAAAACTAAAAAAATGGTGTATGAATAACTTCATCCTTGTGTTTCTGAATTCCAAATGAAATATATGTTTAAGTAATTAGTAGTGTTGCTGATTTGCCACTAGTTAGAATTAATCATATTTAATTTTAATAGGAATATGGAATTATAAGAAATGTATTA
>JAVJGG010000094.1:14082459-14109952 GCA_035590195.1 Aviceda cuculoides | reverse complement strand
TGTCAGGTTCGTTATGTGTGTTTTCTCCTTCCAGAGTATTATGTCGTCACTGTGAAACATTCATCCAGACTCAGATTTGGCAAACAGAGTCTGAATCTAGCAGCATGCTAGTTTCCAGGAAAAAATAATTTGTTCCCTGGGAGGAAGGGAAGGGATTTGGATTTTAAAATGCTTCATTGTATTCTATAATGCAAAACTCATTTTACATTTCTGTATGTAACGTTTCACAAGCAGTTGCTTAGAAGCGACCTTGATGATCACCGAGTAAATTATAACATACCATGTGAAATTTCAAGTTCTGTTTTTAAATGTTAAATTCTTAGAGAGTAATAATAGTTTCAGAAGTTTGATGCTCTTAACATGACTGTTGACAATATGCTTTCCTTTCCAACTAAGAGCAGTATATAAGTAGCGACATTTTTAAGCACGTTTTCCCCTCTAGGAAATTAGCCTTGAAATTATAACATGGGTAAGGAAACTGAGTGAAGACACGGGTATTGTACATATCTCCCAGGTTGTCTGTGAGAGACTTAAGAGGAAACATAAGTGATTTAAAGCTTTTCTGAACTAGATTGTGTTTATGCAAACAGAAATTCCTATATGGGATTAAACTGAAGGTTCATCTGGTTCACTCTTCTGGTTCTAACAGAGGCTACATAGAAAAATCAAAGAATCTCATATTAAACAGGGGTAGGATTTAAGCACTTCCATATTTATTTTATTTGTCATCTCAATTTGCTAATAAAGCATAGAGATCATAATGAATATGACACAAATATGAAGAGGTATTAGTATTTAATACTATGCCAACAGTCAGTCTCCAGTCAGATCTTCTCGCACTACATGGAGTGAACAATATAAATAGCTTCTAAATATCAAGAGATTTTTAATGTTGGGGTAAAAAATATATAATTCTAAAAGAATTGAATTATCAGTGCTAAGTCTTGGGAGAAGTGTTTATATTTGCATTGCAATATCAGCAATTAATTTATTGCTGCTTGTCTTTCAACTCCTGTAATACTTTTAAGGTAAATGGACGTTTATCTGCAAAAGTAAAACCCATCATGCCCAGGGCAGTTTTGTGGTAAAATGGGACTAGTTCAGTAGTGAACCTGGAGGCTATAGGGTTGTGTTTTCCAGGAATGGCTACCCATGGCTTCAGTATACCGATCTAAACTTCTCCTTTTTAACTTGGGCATAATTTATTTTGCTTTACATAATACTGACATTCTGGGAAACTGTGCCTTCATGAAACGCCTTCTAATGATAATAATGAATAGCTGGGTGTGGTTTTGTGGCAGCTTAAGAAACAAAAAAATCCCTCCTCAAAATACATATTTAAAGGACGACTTCATATTTCGTTGACTCCAGCAAACTTTTGATTTAACACAGATGAAGGATATCAAGTGCATAGCCCAGGAGTCTGAAATTCTGCTTACTCCCAGATTAGTTCAGGGAGAGACTGCAGCAGTGATGTTCTCCCAGTTTCATTCTTGTCATAGGTATTAGGACTTGGGAACAGCTGTCTTATTTTTGTCCACAATATTTGCTGCTCTGAAGCTGCCAGCTTAGATGACTGTTGTAGGGTGAATGATTGTCACTATCTGTTAGGCCTGAGGTGAAACCAGTTTCACAGAAAATAGAAAGCTGAGCATATTTTTATAATAGAATAATTTTGAAATGAAAGTAATTCTTATGTTTCTTGAACCATTATTTCATCTGCTGATGGATAAGAAATTGCATGGTGCAGTACTTCTTATTTCAGTCAAATCTGCACAAGGTATAGTACAGACTTCAAACCAAGAGGATTTGTGTTTTAACAAGTCAGAGTCATTATTATTAATTATTATATTAATCAGTGTGATGAGTTTCTGAACTTTGTTATTCCAGCTAAATACAGGCTTCTAAAAGTTAAGGGTTTGAGTATGTGTTGCTCAGTTACTCAAAGCCATTGGGATGCAGCTTTCACCCAATGTATTTCTTATACAGTTATTGGCTTTTTTAAAAAAACAAAGAGACAATTGTACATTGTAATCTTCTATACTGCCAATATTGAAGGAAGTCTACGTCATCGTTTTTGCTCAATGAGATAACTTGGCTGATAACCTTTATACAGTTCAGGGACTTACTTCATTGCTTTCTAATAGAGTTTCTGGAGAGTATAGATTTTGATTACAATGTCGAATGGCCTTAGGGCCTCAGGGAAATATGTTCTCATTAATGGACTTGTTAATGATTATCATTGAAGAGATTCTAATAGTATCAGAGGTAAGGGTTGTCACAGCCCTCTATCTTTATCATGTGGTTATGGAGACGCATCATTAATTCACAGACTGATTCTCAGAGCTGTGCAAATTGATGCAGTTCGATAATATGGGAAGGAAATTAAAAGCTGTGCATTATCAATTTAGTATTTCAGATTTGTATTTCTAATTAATACAGTCTAAGAGATAAGAGGAGTTGAACCACGACAGTAGTGTGGGTCATTCAAAAGAGATCAAATTCAGACTATGCCTCTATCAGTTCCAGCTTCACTATGCTCCTTTGTGTCCTCTTTGAGATGTATGTGACAAATAAAAACTTGTATCAGTGAAGTCTCTCAGCTGCAAAGTTAAAAACATATATGCTATACAAGCACAAAAAACCTATGGCAACATGAAATAGTTTACAGAATCAAGAATAATTTTTAAACAACTTCTTTATCAGGAGTTACCTACATTTATTCAAGTATAGTAGTATCTTATTCCTTTATCTTGACTTTCATGGGTTTGTTCATAATGCATTGAGTGAAATAATCAGAATCTGTCTCAGATTTATAGCTTTAGACACTACACATTAATAGCATAGTTGTTAATTATTTGCTCAAATGTTATAAGAATTTTATTACAAATATTTGGTTGGGGGGTGGTAGGAAACACACTGAATTATTTCTTTGTTGTAACTATCTGAAATATCGGTATTTTCAGAATAAATAAGAAGTGCTATGTGTTTTGTATACAAACATGAAGGTAAGCTTTTAGAAATAGTATATAGCTATGTTGACACTTGTGTTGTAAATGGTAAATAGGTGAGTGCTAAGATAGAATCAGAAAGTAGCTTTTCAATGACCTGTTTTGATATCGGACTGTCCTATTGGATAGGTCTCCTCAAATGAGGCGGGGGGGCTGGGGAGGGGGAGTGGAAGAGCAGATTTTACACATGGTGATCGTGTTAAGTTGTCCTAAAAGGAAGACAAAATATAAGCAGCTAATAGTGTCGCTTGTGCTGAGTTGTAAGCAGTTGTGATGTCATGAACGAGAGAATTCAACTCCAAACTCACCAAGGGCAAATGTATGGGGTGTAAAGGCACAACATTGCCTTTGAAAAGGCAAATGGGATATCCCTAATGAAAGATAAATGAAGTATGGAGATACTATTTTAGATCAGTGAAGAATCAAGAAAACCTTGAACTAAGCATGTACATCAAACTAGGGAGTAATTGATCTCATGCAGGAGAAAAATCACAAGAGAGTTTAGAATAATGAAAAGATGAAAAGCACACTACTAGAATGCTACCTGTGATTGGGAGATACATAGATTCTCTCAAGTCTACTCAATTATATTCCTATTTGGGGGAAATGCTGTAAGAACTTTTTTGTGTCTGTCTCTGAAGCATAAAGCAGCTAGAACATTAGTCTGTTACAAACTGTGAAACCTCGAAAGAATATTAGTGAAAAGCATTTGAGGAACTGATAAAAGGAGCCAATTATAAGGTCCAAGTCAGGAGGAATGCTATCTCAATCCATATGCCCCATACTTTTATGGGTACAGATAAAATATTACAGAAAGTAAGGTCTTGCCGAACTGGAAAAGATGTAAAAATGAGTATTGACAAAGGAAAGGTACATCAGAGGGTCTTCTTTCATACAGGATGGCAGTAAAGGAAGTCATCTGTGAAAGCAGATCTTAACACAGCTATGGTAGAAAATTCTTGCTTAGTGCTATGCTACCAGCAGTCAATGTTGAGCCACCATTAGCTGTGACTGTCCTGGCTGGGATCAGTTAGGATATCTGTACAGTGCCACAGTTATGCTACTTACTGCTGACATAGTAAGTGAGAAGAAGCTAAAACACAAAAAAAGTTCTTAAGTAAGGCTTCAGTACTGTTATCTTCACAAGAAGAAGAAATCCTGAAAAAAAGTGTTTATTTCTAGTATTTCCTGCCCACGCTGATGTACACTTGAGTGTCACATTGCTTTTAAGTTATTGATAAATCTATGAAATTAAGTATTTTAATTACTTACTCTAATGAGAACATGCAAACATCTGAGTTTGGTCCAGTGCTGCTATGAAATGTCATATTCTTACATTTCTTCTATAAGGTAAGAAAGAAACTGGTGCTTTTTTTCTGAAATGTTACATATTCCTCTGGCATTATTTTTGCTGCAATACACTGTGCTCTTTTCTGAATTCCCAAGACTGAAGAACAATGCTCGCTCGCTTCTTTTCAGTTGTTTAGACATTGTCTTTTGTAGGGGGCTGCCAAGCATTGCAGATTTTTGACAACGTGGAGAGTGTATTGTAAGGTCTGTAACGATTACCTGGCTTGCTGTGAAAATTTGGAGAAGTGAAACATTAGCATTTTTTGTGCCATTTTAACTCTGCTTTTCACAAAGGAAGTTCTCTCTCTCTTTCTCTCTCATCCATACTGATTTGATGTGGTTTTTATGTTGCAGTCTGTGCAAAGTATAAAATTTGCCACCTATTCATCTCAGTCTCTCTGCCATGCTTCTCACCCACTTTTAACTTCCCCTTAGGAAGTTGCTTTCAATCCCCATTGCAAGGTTCCAATTTTAATAATCCCACTCCATCCAGAACTGTTTCCCCAAAGCAATATTTCACTGCACACATCAGTTAGTGTGTTGATATTTCTTGTTAGTATGCAGTGTCAAGTTAGCACCTCTAGATAACCTTGATAAATTAAAAATTGGCTTATCGATATTCAATCAACCTAGCTCATTTATCCAAATGTCTGACTTCCTTTCTGTCAGACCTGAGCTAAAAAGGCACTGAAAAAGTAAATTAAATTAAAATTGTATATTTTCCTTTTAAACAGAAATCAGTCTGCTACTACTGTCACCTTAAACACCATAGTTTAGCAACAGCAAAATAATATACAGTGGCAGATCTAATATCACAAAATGTTAGTTTTCATTAGACAGTTATTCTCTGAGTACAGTAAACATTTAATCAACACTTTATTGGGAAAATTTTGGAAAGGTGGTGTTTCTCTGGCCAGTTCTTTGTATTACTGTTGAGTCTTGCTGATTATTCTATGTCATTTTTTAAATTTATAGAGTTTTACATCTTCCAAAGGCCTGGGGGGCAGATGGGGTGAGCGCCTCCTGATCTCATCTTCTTTTAGCATACCAACAGCTGCATAATTTTCCAAATCAGATCTCCCTTCCTCTTGTGCTTCATTGCCTTTGCAGTTTAGAAATCCTCAAATGTCCCTTTGTGTTTGCACAACAATTGTTATGCAGTAGTTTTCTGTAACTGTCCAGGTCAGTTAATCAACTGCTTTGACTGCTTTGGACGAGTCTTTGTGTCTGTTGCCCATCATCTTAGATTTGCAAATTACAGTATCAGTTATTCAAGGGAAATGACAGTGTTGTTTTAATGTTATAACAAAAATCTAACAGCACATCATGTGAAAGGACAGGCTTAGAGAAATTCACCACACCAAGGTTTTCAAAAGTCATGGTGATTTTGGTGGCCTGTACTGTGATGCCATAAATAGATCTGATTGTCAGGAGGCAGATGGGCAGCAGCATTGTCACTGAAGAGGCTTCTCATCTCTCTCAGTTTGAGAATGTCTTTCTTTGACATTCTGGGTATTACGCAGGGACCCCGAAGCTCCAGGATGTTCGGTGATGTGTTCCTAAAAACGTTCACATGCTCATTTCTCAATGGCTTTCTGTTGATGAAAACTGTCTGCACTGTCAATCAACAGAAGGCAAAGAGAGGCCAATCTTTTATCACAATACATAGACCTCACAAATTTCTATATAGCATGAACCCTGAAGGCCCTAACTCATAAAATCAAAGTTTTCTGGGAGTTTATTACCTAGGTTCTCTATTGTATTACCTACATTCTCTATTGTAACAGCTGTCCTGGAAACAGAGGACTTCAGCAATTCCCTGATTTACTTCTATTTTCAGTGATCAGATTTCACTTTGTGGTGAAAATGATTTCCGTATGAAGCTCCAAAATTATTGGGGTTTCTGGTTTTTGTTATCCCTGTTGCCAACTCAGAAATGCACATTGCTGAGCACTGCTTATTCTACTAAAGTTAATCTACCTAGGTTTTTGCATTAAGATAGTTAAAAGTATTTCAGCCCTGCCAAATTAAAAAACCTGAGGCCAAGCAATTTCCCTTTGAATTAATTTAAGTAAGACATTTAAACAACATCTTGTGGGTTTAAAACGTTAAATTTAAAAGTAAAAATATTGCTGAACAGGGAAAATCAAAAAAAGGATTAAAAACTGCATAAAATATTTTTATATGTTTGTTTTACAAGGAATTTTATTCTCCAAATTTTACATCTCTGGAAAAAATGAATTATTTGCACAGTTCTAATGGCCTAATTAACTGATAAACTGTTTCAAGTATGTTTTGTATCCCTAGACTGCTAACATGACACTCTCCTTATCTGAACTTGACATAGTCTTATAACAGAAGCCCAATAAAACATGGAAGAGGGAGTCAATGAAAAGTATTTTTAGGAAAGTCCCTCCCAAGATTTGAACGTTTTACTGGAAAATATGCAAAAGGATCAACATTTTATTCTTGAAAGCATCCTAGTAATTTAAAAAGGTGTACCTAGGAAATTAGTTCCTGAATTTTGCAGTTGCCCAAGGATATGAATATTAGAAAATTTTAAAGCTATTTTCTTAACTTCATTCTTACATGACAACTTGCAAATTGGTGCTTAGTAACTCTTCAGGGAGTCTTTATACCCACTTCACTGCCCCCGCCCCCCCCGCCCCCAACCCACAGTTTTAGTTTGATTAATGCCCTAGATCATTCATTGATTCTACAGCTATTCTTCTCTTCCTCTACCCCCACCTTGCCCCAAGGGCAGTTATTTTAAAATTAAGTAAGTATAAGATGGGTTTAATTAAATCCTGTCAAGATTCAAAGGTTTTTTTCTCTTTAAAAACTCAGTACAATTGTTGCTAATTTTAAAGGAACCAAAGAAAACACTTCAGATGCCGTATATGCACCATGGAGAAAAAATACAAGGGGAATTGCAGGCAAGGTACTGCTGTTCGAACTTTTTTTTATCTTAGCAAGTTGTTGCACTTTTATATTAGATAAATATTTGTGTGTTTCCTGGTGGGATTGGCAGTGCATTTTTAAAAAGTGAACAATTGCAAAGCATATACAATATCAAAGATGCCATTTGATATCATCGAAATTTTGCTCTACTAGTTTCACTATAATCTAGGTAGAAGTGTAACATAGGAATGACCTTATTATATGGTTTTGCATCAATAAGTTCTTTGTAGTTTGGTCTAACCACACATTTACCCTGGATTGAAGCTGCCAATTTGAATTCTATAAAACAATGGCCTGTTTTATTATTGAAAAAATGCAGAGAAGCAATGCTGTCCTACTGCTGATGTTATTGTTCACAAAACAGATTTCTAGAAGCAGGAAGAAAAAATGTGCCCATTTCAGAGTTGGTTATCTGTGTTTAAGATGTCTGGTGCTTCTTTAAATCAGTAGCTCTACAAAGTAGGTTTTGTACTGTTAATCTGTACCTGCTCAGGATACCAGACTGCTCTGTTACACTGTTCCTGAGCGTAGGCAAGTGCCCTTGGGGATGTATGGCTGGAAGATGCTCCATGTCCTCTGCTTGTTAGCTCATTTCCTTCCACTGCAGGAACCGTTTTTTCTGTAAGGCTTGGAATTATGGAGTAGGATGGGGAAAATGGAAAGCACCTGAAACGAACAGCAGGCGAGGACAGGGTGCATCCTGGGACACTGGCCAGTGGATAGAAGTCAAAGACTGTTCTAAAGGTACAAAATACTTCTGTGTTTGAATAATAGCAGAGAGGAAAGAAAACTTAATTACCAGTAACAGAAGCTTGAGATATCCAGACTGGAACAAGATTCAGTGGGTAGGAAACTTTGGTAACCACAGTAACAGCAGGTGGCTTCAGCCTTCAAGTTATTCATTCTTGCAGCAGAAATTTAGCAGAGCAGTGGTGGAATTTGTGCTTGTCCCTTGGAAAAGATAAAACGGACCCTAAGGATGATAATGTGGAGGAGAAAGCTCTTTCTGAGTTTGAATTTTAATAGAAAACCTAAAGTTTCCACACAGCTTACTGTCTTGTATTGTAACTAGTTGAAAGTCTGTCCAAGGAAGAAGTAAGACAAGAACATCTTTGCTTTAATTTTGCAGTTTCATGTTACCTTAGTTCTGTGCAATGCAGATTTTCAGGATGCTATACTTGGCTATCTGTATACTATGTATTTCCTTTTAAACAACATTTAAATTTCATAGTAATTCAAATTTTGAAGATAACCTTAAAATCTGCAGTTACTAACTGCTCTTGCTACTTAAACAGTATTAACAACAGGTCTGAGTAAATCTCTTCCTGTATTGCTTTGACTTGTGCAATACCTGTGATGTACGTTATGGTTTTAAATCAAGTCTAAGAACCAAATTTTGTGGTTGGTTGAGAGCTAGGCATCTAAAGCTAAGAGGAGAGTATTTCTCTAACAAAACTCATGGTAGAAACACACAGGGAGGGCTATCTAATGTCCTTATAACACACCTCATTCTCACCTAACCATTTACTTTCAAATGCCCTTTCCATTAGATAATGCTGATCAAAGAACTGAACTCACTTAATGGATGCAAATTAAGCTTTTCCTTAATCTCTGATTGTTAATGACTTTGTTCTATATTGACTACCATACGCACTTGCAGGACTCCGCAGGTGAATATTTACTGCTGTTGGAGAAGGTTTCAATTTCTCCAATAGCTGGCTTGTTTGATAAGGCCATGTTAAGATATATATTCCATAGTAGACTTCCACAGGTTTTTTGGAACCTCTTTTAAGCCTTCAAAGATGCTGAGCAAATTGTAAGTTGGGCGCATTCTTGGTTTATTGTGAGACCCAAATATGTCTATGCTAGAGAAATAACTGGAGTGTTTGGATATTATTAGTAATGCAGACTCAGAAAAAAGTATTTAAGAATTTGCAATCTCCTTCTGCTGTAATTAGTGTGTAATTGTTTTAAATATTTCTTAAAATATTCTCTTATTCTGTCTATAAATTTTCTTCCATAAACTAGAGCTCCTTCAATACAAGTGATGATAATGGTGCCCTATTTTTCATCTTAAACAGTTACAGGTCTAATGTATGAATTGTCACATATTCTTTGTATAATTGCCATTTCATATAGCCATTGCTATACTTCATATTTAGATGAAGTAAAATTGCTCTTATTTTTTCTTTTTGTGATCTGACCTTGTTGGAGAAGCAGAGAAAGAGCAAAATAATTTACTTCATTTTAGCAACTAATAAAAATTCTAGGCTTTATTTCAGCCAGGATAAAATTTAAGAAAAAAATTCAGTGTAGCTTCTGCAGAAAATGGCTAGAACTGAAGAGGTAATAATTTATACTGTACTTTCAATTTCCTCTGGCATTAATGGAAGCTGATAATTCTTAGAATTAATGTCCAAAAAGGGAATTATTAACACAAGGGTGAAACATATCTTGTATCCCTTCTTATGGATGTATATAAACTCACCATCACATAGACAGATATATTTCCTTCACCTTGACAGGCACGTTATGTATGTAAATTACATCCTGGTTTACTTCTATTTATAAGTTGCCAAACATTTGGTTATCTTTGTGCTTTGTGATGGGCCTTTGACTTTTTGACTTACAAGAAGCAAAATGCCTGTCAACCAAACATTTTGGTGGGTGGCCACATCTGCAAATGATAGTAATTAATGACGTTTCCTTGCCTTCTGCAAGGGAAGTGTAATTTACAGTTGCATTAAGATTTTAACCCTCACTGAAGAAAGTACTATCTAGAGGTATAATTGGCATGGATTCCTTTCTCTAAGGAATACTGAAAAACCAAAAAAAGGTAACGTTTTAAATTTTTTTCTAGTGTAACTAAATTCATACCTAAATGGACACATTTCTGCTTGAAATGTATGCAACTAAGAACACTCTATACACTGGGCTTCACTCCTGAAACTTAATTAGACTACAGTATTAGCTTGAATGTCAAGCCTGACCGTGAGGATACCTACTAATGAAAATGAAGTCAAGCACAACTTTGGAATAAACTAAGAAAAAGGTAAGTTCTGTTTTAACATGTTTGTTATCATGAGTTTCTTCTTTTTATGATGATGAAGATATTCACGCATGAAAAAAAATAATTTCTGGGTAATGATCCAAAATGCAGTCTCAGGCACATGTGGGAAAGCACTAAGACCACTGGGGAATGACCCAGTCACCTCCAGATCGGGACAGCAGGGGTCCTTCTGGCCTTCTCCTTCATTTCAGATCTCATGCTGTGTCTCTCCCTGCAAAGCACCGCTCTCCCCCAGCAGAGGCCTGCCCGGCAGGAGAGTGTTTCTTTGGGCAGTTTGGCAGGGGATCTGTGCAGACCTGCCAGCTGGGCTGGGTGCTGATGTGCCAAGGTTGGAGAACCCCACCATGTATCTCGGGTCCCCCGAGCTCCCTGGGGCACCCGCCAGTTGGCCTCTGTGTGTAGAGTGCAAGTAAGCCCTCAACAATTTAAACTTTTTAAATACTCATAGGTAAATAATGAAAATCCTCTTTAGACAATTAAAATGCTCAGTTATTAGCTAAGCAGCTGATGGTGGCCAGCCAGTGCTGGTGACTTTTATTTTAAAATGAGAAATCTAATGACTGAGACTTCTTGCTAGGATGAGAAAAACATTTCTGTGCCTTAATGTTGTATTGTACATATTTTTCCACTTTAACGATAAGGGTAGCCAAAAAGCATGAAAAAAATCTGTAATTAGTTCCAGCTATATAAGTATAAATCCATATGCTAGTTAGCCTTTAGAAAAAGAGCCATTTGTGTTAAATTCATTAAGACTTTCCCATTCAAAACTGAGCATCCATGAATTAGTTTGACAGAGAAAAACTGCTGGAGCGTTTGCTTGGATTTGGCTTGGTGTGCTCCCAGCCTTTGTCTCTACTGCAAGCAGTGCTGCCAGTTATTTCACCCAGCCTAGCCACAGCCTTGGAGCTCAGAGTGATTTGATTAACAGATGATCAACCATGCTAACTTGAACTGTGGCTTGTGGTTGAAGTCCCACTGCATTAATACTTTGATTCTCAGCAGAGTTTGAATATTATGCCACAGGTCCTATTAGACTGGCTGGTTCAGATTTGAAGCATTTCTTAATTTTTAAGTTAGAGATATCGGTGATTGGATGGGAGTTAATTTATAGAAAACATATATGCATATAGCTTTTGCTAATACTGCAATGAAAGAAGGGTGAATAAAGATATAAGTAAGTCACTCAAATGTAAGCAGCTCATCAGAAATGTTCACAAAGTAAGGCCGAAGTGTTTTCATTGTGAGGTGTCTGAGTAATCTTGAAACAAGCTGCTGCTTTTTTTTTTCCTGTTTACACTAGAAAAATCTCCCCAAAAATCTACAAGTGTTTTTCCTCTTAATGCATAGACATAGAAAGGAGAGGTGAGGGTGATGGAGAATAAAATATGAAGAGAAGTTATAATTATAGCAGCCCCTGTTCTTGTTGAAGCAGTGTTCTCTGTATTATAATGAATTTCTAAGCTCTCTTAAGAAGTTGCAATATTGAACCTTATTTATTGTTAGCTTTGTTTTGAAGCGGTTTAGACAATGACTTAAATTATTTGATTAGCTGAGTTACCTGTGTGTTGAGTCCTTCACAGTTCAGGTAGGGAACTGCCTACTATATTTATCCACTTGTCTTCAGGAGATATTCAGTTCTTCTGCCTTTTTTTTTTTTTTTTTTTAAAGGTAAGTGTGCAAAGAGTTAAAAAAAAGGTTATAACATTGAAGGAATACTTACAATTGTGTTTTAGCAGTAGTTTCTGTCCATTTCTTGACTAACACTGCGCATCTTTCGCATGGTTAACTTTTCTTAGCATTGGCTAGTACACATTATTCTGCATTCTTTCCTCTAAAATTGAAATAAATTGAGTGAGAGCTTATGATTACTCCCCTGTTCATTATCACCCAGGCTCAGCTTGATTGAGTCACAAGAGATGGGGAGGGTAGGCTGGAAAACGAAAAATACACAAAAAAAAAGATGATGGTATTGCCACAAATACCTTAAAAATGCTTGTTGGAACACAGAGAAATGAATTATGTTACAAAGAATATTGTGCTTCCCAACCCATGGATACTGCAATTAAGCTCCTACTTTGTTTCCAAATCTATTTATAGTTCCTAGATTATGTGAAGCCCTTATGAAATTGTTTAGTACCCATGGTTACCAAACACATTTCAGAAACTAACACAATTCTAGCACTGACATATCAGCAATTTTTTTTACTTTTCCTAGAAGCAGTTTTCTGGTACAAATCCTCACAGATATAGGTAATAAAATCCAAAAATATATCCTGTGTTTGCAGTAAGCTGTATTTAATATTACTGTTTCTGCACAGCTTTAACCATCAGCATGATACTGTGGCACTTTGGAAACATAAATAATCTTGGCCTGCATTGTATTCCATCAAAAATTGTCAGTCTTTAGGGCATACTGTTTCTAAACAGTCTCGTCAGAAAGAACTGAAAAGCCTTCACGCCTAAATCTAAAATGGAAGTTGCACCTAAGCCACATAAAACTCCCTTTTTATTGTCCTTTTCTATTGAAAATGTAAGCAGAAAGCAGCAACTGTTGCAGCTATAATAGTTGTAGCGTTAGAGGTCCTGTGATATTTTCCTGTTGTGGTAGGATTCACACTTTTTCAACATTTTGTTCTTTTCTTCTGATGGTTCAGGAAATGTGTGAAATTGAGGTGGTGATGCTGTGTCTTACGGCTTCTCTGTGATAGAAAGATAGGAGTATTCACCAAAGACTTTTACAGCTGTGAATGATTCCCTGTGAAGGAAAGAAAACTGACATAATTGGCGTAATACAGTGAAATTAAAGCTATTATTTCTTGAACCTGTTGTTTCTTTTTTCTCCTTTTTAATGCGTTAAACCATTCTTTGTTTCTTCATTCGTCCCTCTCCTCTTTTGACACCTCTGATATGTATATCTCACACACACATAAAAGAATTGTGAGTTATAACAGAAAAAAATAATATTTACAAACTGTTAGTTTTATCTACTCCTTTACTGTTGTCCTCTAACAATCCCTTGATACACTCTATGTATTTATCTAATTAAATCAAATAGCAGAAGCCAACATGACACTGGTATGTACAAGTAATTAGCAGATATGCTCTGATTGCCGTCAGAAGTGGGTAATGTTTCAGCACTAATGGGCTATTACAATGAGTGGGCATTATAGTCTCAGCACTTCTTTTGTGTAATAATGTTGTCCTGTGCATTTTCTGCTTTTCTTGCTGACAACAGCTTGAAGTAAAATCTCAGCTAAACCAGGTAATCCACTTGATCCAAATCTGCTCACTAAGGAGAAACAGTTGGGAAAAGGAAGTGTTTGGAGTAATACTAGTATTTCAGAAGTATGTTTAAATCATGTAGGGTTTGTACAGTTTTCCACTCTAATCATGCTACTTGTTTTTAAACTAAAGCTTACAGGAATCCATTCAATTCACAGGAGAGCTACAAAGCTGTAATACATGTATTCATTCCTGTGAACTGGTTATTATATTATTGCAATTCATCTCCTGCTTCAGATATGTGTGTTACATGGTAAACACAACAATTGGAAACATCTGAAATGTCTATTGCTCAAAATAGATTTCTGGAAGAGGGGAAAAAAGTAAATGGTTTGTATGGGGTTTTATTTGTAGAACATAAATTCTTGTTTCATTTTCTCATTCTCTCCTGAGCAGTACACAGGGATGGGTAGGTGCTGTGTTGTTATTTATCAATGGGTAAAAAATAACTTTCTGCTCACTTCTGCCAGCTTTTATGCTGTCATTAGGGACTGGGAGACTGAGGTAAGCTGAGGGAGGTTGATGGCCAGCCAGGAGGCAAGTAGCCTGGCTCCTGCCCCAGCTTGGCTCTTTCCACAGCCCCCCATCACACACTGAGCCTCACCACCAGCAGCTTCTCCTCTGCCTCGCAGCGTGGGGCTGGACCCATGCAGGTTGTTTTGCAAGGGCTGTGCAGAGAGGCTTCCCATCAGGAACCATTAAACGAGCACCCACTATGTGTGCGTAAGGTTGTTTAGGAAGGGAGAGACTATTTGAGCATATGCTGCAAAGCATGTTATACCTGGAAAAAAGAGAATTTTCCCTTCTCTTTTTAGCCTGGCTATGAAGCTTAACAAACTTGGCAGAGCTAGAGCATGGAAAGTCTGCCTGTGGGAGGAATGTATCAGATGTCTTGAGATATAAGAAGCCAACAGCTATATGCCTCACTCCTCGTTTTATACCTGCCCTGGGAACAGCACGTGAAAGGGGACCAAAGCTGTTAATGTAAAGGAGTGTGAAATGCCTAAGCAGAGAGTGGGCAGATGTTCAGAAAGTGAAATGCAGTGAAGAAGAGTATGTCCAAATGACTATGTGATTGCACTGCATTCCTCGCACAGCCATGGAGGAGCTCTGATGTGGGAAATGTGGGGCCACGTTTGAGCAATTATTGCCCACCAAGCCTGTCTGAGAGGTGGCGGCAGCGAGGGGTGCTGGGCGCTGGCGGAGGCAGGAAGGACCGGCTCCCTCCTCTGCTTCCCCAGTTGCAATTGTTGGATGCCTTCAGCCCATGCCAGCGCAGCTGGGCACCCGAATCGCTGCTAACTCTGCCCCTGAGCCGGCCCAGCATGCTAACACAGTCTGTGGCAGCTGATGCACTGTGTGGGAACCTGCTTTTTGCTATCTCCTAGCTAAGGCTTATTTCTTCATGAACTTCCAGTTACCCCAAGCTGGAAGGTGTTTGAGGAAATGCTTAGGATTTGTAAATCCATGACTATACTAAGGTGGCAGTATTTGTGATCTGAGCCTCAGTCAATTGACAATCTGATCTCGGCATCTGTTGTGTGAAATAATCGGGGCGTCTTGGCTTTGTGTCTGGTGTTAGGCTGAGCAGAAAGATAAACACGCTGTGCAGGTTCAGATTAAGCCAAGAACGATGTTTCTATGAAAGTCACTGGAAGTCAGTGCTTGCGATGTGTCTCCCCATAAATCGTTTTCTCTCTTTCTTCCAGGTGCTCATAAGGTCTGTGTGGTTTTGTTTCTTTGTGATCTACATGGAAAAATATCTGTCATCGCACTGATCGCAGTCTCTGGACACTGTTCTTATTTAATGTCGCTGTGACCTGGGCCCTGTGAGATCGCTCCCACTATGGACTTAGATGACTGAACTCTTTTAAGATACATTATTTGATCTCTCTGTCTGGAATGTGACATGAGTAATTTTAACTACATTGAATGTGAATAAAGCTATACTTACAATCGCAGAGCAGTAGAAGAAACAGCAGGAAAAACAGATACTACAGAAAAGACATAATTGATTGGAAGAAAAGTGAATGATGCCCACTTTGAATATGAGATTTTGGATTTATAATTGTTAATGGTTTAAAATCCTTGTGGTTTTGGTGTAACTTGCAAGTGAAAAAAATAGTAATTGATATTAAAGACCTATCAGTGGACTTGGCTTAAGTCGTGCTATGAATAACAGCAGGTGCTTCTCTGTTTATGTGCAGAAGTGATCACAGAAAACTTTTTTATAACTGTAAATTTTAATTGTAAGAGGGTTTTTTTAGTACATCACTTGCTCTTCTGTGAAGTGTTGCTGTCCATGTGCATGAAGGCCAGTCCACTTTCAAATAACTGAGAAAATTTACCAAAATTTTGAAACTGAACCTATTGGAGTCTCAGTTAACTTCTTCCTTTTGCTTTATCTCAAGCAGTGAGATAATGGGCATAGATATCTGTGATTTGAACATTTTAGCTTCAGATTTCAGCGTTTTATGAAAGGAAGAATATATCCCTTTTTGTGATCCTCACAGTTCTTAAAGTAATTCTTGTGACACTTGAGCTCAGATGCAATTTCTACAGTGGTAAGTGAGGTTTTGTGAATTACTTGCAAACCTACCTAAAGCACTTGAATGTTTTTTTTTTTATTTTCTGTAATGATTATCCTCCCTCCCACCCTCTTTCTTTCTCTCCCTCTTCCCCACCTCCCCACCCCCTCCTCCAAAGCTGAGTTCATTTTAAAGTCAAGTTTTCCCAGCTATGTGTTGAGGAGGATGAATCCTAAAATGATAACTAGTTTAAACCTTCTCTCTACATTTTCACTGGCCTCCCTGCAAAGCCCATATACAACAAAGGAGACTCTGCATCAACTGTAACACAATTCAGGATGAGTAAGCATATTGTACTTTTTGGCAAAATGCTGTTTCTCCCTCCTCCTTTTTCCTCATTCTTCAGTTTGTGGGGTTTTTTTTAATATATATATTTTTTAAAAAAGTCTGAATGCTCTTTGCTTCACCTTTTCCCTAATTTTATTTTCTCCTAGTGGGATTTGATCCCAGTATAACTGGGGTTCAAGCTGATCTTTTAGAAGCAGAATTTGACTGGATTATCCATTAACTACAATAAGTATATTAATCTCTTATTAAATATTCCCATATTTAAAGTGAAAATCTTAATTTCACTTTAGAAGATGCTACTAACACTTCTGTAACTTCATTGTTTAATAAGAAAAAGAAGAGACCTAGAAACTTGCTTTTTAATTTTATAGACCTAAGCAGTTTCATACTGTAAATCATACTGCATAATACTACAGTTTCACACTATTAATCTGTAAATCATAAATTATAAATGTAGCCTGTAGCTATATGACTGTGTGCAGTGATCACATTTTTCTAAGTTTTTTCCCATACTGATTTAAGTCTTCTTTTAGGGCTTCTTATATTGGTAGTACAGATTGTGTAGGTGATGATTTGGTAAAAGGCATTCTTCTTTCTGATTTGAAACAACATAGTGCCACAGTTCAGTGCTCAAAAGCAGAACTGTACAAGTGGGCTGTGCTAACCCAGGGTGTATACGATGGTCTGTGGATGATGATAATGGCTTGATCTACTGTCCTTGTAGGATTCGCTTAGGTATTCCATTTTTGCCTTTTACAGGTTTTTCAGTTAAAGAATTACATATGCCGTTCCACTGAAAGTGTTAAGTATTGATCAAGTCAATGAAGTCTTGCAGCCTCTAAATGTGGCAGAGAATGATCTTGGATATCATCAGCAAAGAATTTGTGCTCTTCCTGAATGAGAAGTAATTTGCTTTCCAGCCACGAAAATGCAAGGTTGGTAGGTAGAAGAGGAGAACTATGAAAAAGCACCAAGAATGCAAGTGTATTGCAACAAAACCTGAGCAAACAGATGGGATTTTATTTCATTTCTGATGGCACTGTTCATTTCTCTTCATCTGGCAGAACATACTCAGGACACATCTTTTTTAGTTCTAGTACTATTTTTTAACCACTTTTAATTAAGACTAGATTGGATCATCACTGATGTAAATAAATCTTCAAGATCGCTGTCCCAGTGAATACAGTGAAGATGCCAAAACTTCTCATGGGCTAGAATTAATACGGGGGGGAGTTGTGCAAATTAATGGTAATTGATCAGGACTAAGAATAATTAAACAGTAAGGAATTTTCCTGTTTCATTATATGTGTATTTTGTGAAACCACTAGGTGAAATTAAGCTTGCTTTGAAATCAGTAGGAAGTTTGCTTTTGACTTTAATGGCAGTGTATTTCACCCATTATATTCTACAGCTTTTGAAATCAAAAGGGAAAACAAAGAGCACAAACTTGTTCTTATTTTTTTACTACAACTGTCCCTCAGAAATTGCTGACCAGCATTATATTCCTGCATGTATCTCTTGGAAGGATGGTGGATATATATGCAGGTGCACTGCAGGTTTGTCCATCAGTTTTTAGTCTGAACAGTGGTTTCATTTTCCTTTTCTCTGGGGCCTCAGCATGCCGTTTATTAGACAAGCATGATCCTTATCTCCTCTTGGCAGAAGACATCATATCTCTGTCACTCATCTAAGACTCTAACTGTAACAACCTCCAGCACGCTCCTGAGACAGTGTCCTCTATTTACAGTTTTTAAAAGAGCTGACTTGAATGCCTTTTTAATTTATTGTTGTATTGTCAGCAGGTTAATTATCCCCTTCTCATTGTTGTCCATGCCACTGCACTCATTTATCTTAAACAGTTGAGGTTATTCTGCTTCTGAATAAAAGCTTCTGAAGAAATCATGTTGCAGTATAAGCAGGGTTTCAGAAGCATTTAATCTTTCCTTTTGCAGTAGTTTCATCTATCTTTGATTTTATAATTCATGTCATCACTTTTGCAAGAAGTTAGTTGCTATTCTAGTAGAGTGTTTTATTGCACTGTCTTGTCATTGTAAGTCTTCGTGCTGTCAGATGCAAATCTTCCTGTCCTGAAAGCTTCCCACCATCTGAGATATTAACTGCATGTTTTATGTCCCAGTTATCTTTACATTAACTATACTCTATGTATTGTTAAAGATCTGGACAGAGGTTTGTCTGGCATTTCTTAAGCCTGCAGGAAAAAATATGCCAAAGGGGAAAGTATTTCAGTAAGAAGTATTTCATATTTCTTCTTAAATCAAATTTTGGGGAATTTGTCATTAGCTGTCTCAGCACATGCAAAACTTCTTCCTAAGAGAAAGTGTCCCTAAAGAAGGCTTCCTCACTTTGTTGCAGCCTCAACTCTTGTTTGATACCGGCTGTGTCTTCTATATTACGCTGCCAAAATGTTTGATAGCAGAAAGGCTTTTATTTCAATGTTTTACCTATTTTTGGTATAAAGCATTCTTTAAGTGGCATCATCTAGCCATTGCAGGAAGTAGGTGTTTCCTCTGTTGTTATCCGTGTGAGATAATATAATATCGAGTGCACTCAGAATTACCTAGGATAGAAACGCAGACTGATGTTAGGGGAGAGTTTGCCTGTCAGACATAGGATGCACACCTGGTTGCGATGGTGTCATAACTCCAGTCTCAGAAGACGGAGCAGTCAGTCTCTTGAACTGAGACAGATCATTACAGCACCTTTTATAAGACCAGTCTTTTTGGATCCTAGACTTCAGTTGTTAATTTCTGTCCCTCTAATTTCCTGGCAAGTGATGATGAAGGTGCAAACCTTACATTTGTCTCAGTCAAGAGATGCCCTCCTACATAAATACAATTATATTGGGAAATTTCAGTATATGTGCAATCAATCTAATTTTAACCTACTGTGTCTTTTTAATTTGGCATGCCATGTGGTCTTAACAAGTGCCAGGGCTGTTTCTTAAGCAAAGACTGAAAGGAATTTAATCTCATTTTAAGTTGTAGCTCCACACAATTTAAAAGTCTACAGCAGTTCCTCATACTCCTTTTCCCAGCCAGGGTTCAATCAGTATTCCATTCTAAAATGAAATTGAAAATAATTCTGAAATATTATTTTGGTTACAGTTTATTAGGGATGTATGTATGCACATGCCTGTGTGTGTGTATATGTATGTGTACCTATATTTTATACATATGTATAAAATAATTCTTGGTAGAATGGTCATCTTTGGAAATAATTTTTTACCTCTTGCAAAAAATTATTTTTTTCTGTGTTGGTCTTTTGGTTCTTGGAATTTTATTACCATAAACCTAAACACTTTACAGTTATTATTCCAAGGGCTTTTACTTTAACACTTGACATCTAGTGTCACACATGATTTGGATACTTTTTCCTCTTAATTTGTTCTATAGAACAATTCTAAACCGCTGATTTTGTAAAATGGCAATCAATTCCAAAGGTAGAGAGTAATGTTGCAAATACAGAATTACATCTTCACGCCTGGCTTAGTAAAAGAAACCAGATTCAAGGGGTCTGTGTGTTTTCATACATGTACAAATATCCAACAAGCAAAAGTGAAGGAGAGGACTGTCCAAGACCTATTTTCTTTTTGAAGCTTGTTGCAGTGAGAAGGCTCCATTTTAATTATAGTGAGCTATAATATAGTTTCTAATGTGTCTGAAAGGCATAAAGCATCCCAGACACAGAGGCTACCCGTAGGAAGCCAAGCAAGTGTCAAACTGAGATTCCTCTTTAAGAGTTAAGGAGATTATATGCTGCTGTTGAAGTCCACTGTGCAATTGCTTTACTTTCAGAGTCACAGACTGCTACTGAAATCCTTCTATTTGACAGTATTTGATGAAGCACTTAACATTTTGAATCACAGTGGACTAATACAGTTCAGAATGAATCTTGGATATTTTAACCGGATGAAATGTGTCTGAGAATTTTTTTTCTCACTATGCCATTCTTTTTTTACTTTAAGAAAATAGCAGGCACTTTAAAAATACAGTATTGAAATTTCCGTATGCTGCTAGAGATGCTATAGATTTTTTTTTTTTTAAACACTTTCCTTGGTGGCTTTGGCTATTCCTTTCTCATCATGAAGTATGTATCAGTTCTTTGAGGCAGTTGAGCAGTCCCATTGTCCTGGGCACTGAAAAGCATAAAATCACCAGCAATCATTTTGCCATTGTATTTGGAGATTAAAGGACAGGACCTAACAAATGAGGCAGACCTTGAGTCAGATGATGAGGTAGCATCAGATAATGCAGCTAAACAGTATGTCTAGCACAGATTAGCTCCAAATGAGTTCTTGTCCAGTCATTCCTTTGCCAACCTGTTTGCCAAGTTAAAGTCTTCATTTATCTTTCAGGTAGTATTGATCTTTATTTTTAATCTTGAATTATTTTTTGTTTTCAGTTTCAATTAAGATTTGTGATGGTCTTGCGTGCTTCCAGAAATGCATAAAGAGCATACTGTGCATTAGAAAACTCTACCTGCACACTCACTTCTGTGGTTGTTCTCTTTACTCCTGTCCTGCCACCTGAATGACCTGATCCTGGCAGCACATATTTTTATCAATTTATCAATTTTCTAATGTAAAAAGCAGTATATAAGGATTTGTGTGAAGGTCTTGAGATGACTCAACTATTGGCTTGCATCTCTGCAGCAGAAGGCTGTGGTTTCCATTTCCACCTCATGTCCTAGGCTCATACCCAATGCTTGGCACTGTATTTCAGTGACAGGGGGTGTTTCATTGTGGAAGATGTCATCCTGAAGATGACATGATGAACTCAGCTCTATTGTTTCTCCATCTGGAAATGAAAACCCCAAGGAATACTCCAGAAAGAGCAGGAGTTTAGCTTAGGGCCTTGCCAAACGTTCCGAAAATCATTGCAGTGGCAGTGCGTGTGAGATGTTCAGTACATGAAAACTGTGCTTCTGCCTGAAGAGTTTTTGCAGCATCATGGTCTACATTGTTTTCATCAGAGCACTGCATCTGTTGTGCCATTTGTAAAGCACTCAGATTTCAATTAGTAGAGCAGAAATTTTTCTTCTGCGCGAATGACAGCAGTTGTAACAAGTCAGCTTTGCTGCTGCCTCCTCTCCCTACCTCTGGAGAGGCATTATTCTTCCTGTTGCTGCAGCTGCAGGGTGAAAGGGGGTTGTAGAAGTCAGTGTGTGGCACTACTGGAGCATTTAAATGCATCTGCCAAGGGAAATGCTGTAGCTGATTGCACATTTTTCAGTGATATTGAGACAGAAATTCTTTAATTATAGTACATGGTGGAGGCGGTCACAAGGGGCCAATATTGACAGTTTATAAATGTCTTTAGTAAAGGAGCTTGATGTATCTAGGGAAAGTAGAAGATTTTTTAGTTCATTAGGATATTCTGCTTTTAATCTGCACTTAAAAGAGAATTCTTTATCTTCCTGAAGTCTACATAGTAGATGTCATCTGTGTCTGTCCATCTAACTCCTTGTTACTACAGCTTTTCTGTGCTTCTGTGTTATCTTATTACAGCTTTCTGCTCGTTTCCTTCCTCCCCTCTTCAGAGGAAGAAAGAAGAAATCTTTCAACTCCTTCCTCCCTGTTTGCTTCTTTTCCCTTTGGTTTGAGAAACATGGAAAATACTTGATCCTACCTACGAAAACTGTGATAGCCAAGGGCCAGACTTCTGCCCTGTGTCTTCATGCTCTTTGACAAGGAACATGCTGATGAATCTGCACAGATCTAGTCACAGCCCATTAATGAGCTCGTTTTTCACCCAGTGACAGTAGGTTTCCAACAGATTTGGGGTTAGGTATACACAAAGAAAATGCTTCTGTTTGTTCTGTTCTCTTTAGGCAGGGCCATTGATATTATGCTGTACAATATTGAGTGCAGTGGGTTTTCATGTATTGGTGTCAGAATTTACCTTAATCCTGAAATAATTATGTGATCATTCCAAGGTAATCTAACTATCTTCTGATAGTCTAAATGGTCTAAAAGAGACCTTATTGCAAACTTTTTCCCTACATGGCTGTAGGACCTAAAAAACCATCAAATTTGCAGTTTCTTGCAAGTTGTGAAAGAACAAACCCATTTATGTTTTGATTGGTTTGGGTTTTATGGTTGGGGTTTTTTTTTAGTTTCTTTTAGAATTCTGCTTAAGAGCTGTAGAAAATCAAAGCTGTAACTATATGTGAAGTCTTGCCTCGTGCATCAACATGAAATGATTGGACAATATTCAGAGTGCAATTTGGATGCTGACAGTGTTAAAAAAAAAATAAAATTTAAAAACCCCAAGCCACCAAAGCCCTAAACTCAAATCCATAAAACCTGCAGATGAGAAGGATTCTCTCTCTCAGTTTTAAGTAATCTTAAGGTAGTGTGGCTTCTCTTCAAAAGTGATTTAAGCACTTAGTATCTAAGATCTACTCTGAGTCCAAATCTGTCTTTTCTAAGACACAATTATGTTAGCTAAAAGCAATAGGGCCCTGTATTATTGTTGCATTGGTGCTTTCTGAGACTCTTTTTATCCTTTAAGTATTCTTACTAGACTGTTTCTACTTTAAATTTATATTTAAAAGGTAATAACGAACACTTATCTGTGAATGTGCATAGGTTTTATGTGAACAGCACTAAAGTTTGCATCAATGCATTCCTATAACTAGTCTTTCTTGTAAGTTTTTAATATCTTTGCCTTCAGTGACTATAGAAATAATGAGCAAGCAACTATTTTTCTAGTGGTGTGACAGATTCTTCCATTTATACTTGGAAGTATATGGGCATGGACAGCTGAGAAAATACTATGAGGAAAATGAGATGTCGGGACGCTTTCAGGTTGTTGTCTGGCATGATGAGTAACTAGAGTTTAACCCAAAAGTGTGTCGTTCTCTGTTACATATATCCATATATATTTAAAAATACAGATATTTTGTCAGTGTTTTCTCAGTATCTGACTTTTCAGTGTTACAGGGTCAGAATTATTACAGGCAGCATGAACATTAATAAATGGATAGTTAGTCTTATTCCAGCATGTTAGAAATGTAAGAAAATAATCAGAAATTATGACGGAGAATACTGCTACAAACTTGAGTTTAAATAGCTTAAACAGCTTTGCTAGCGTACAGAACTCCAAGTCTGTTTTGGGTTTATGATCACATTGGACTGAGGCATGGGAGAACGCTGTCTGACCCTTCTTGCAACTAGAGTTTTGCTGTTCCTGCAAGTCAGAGATGATCATTGGTTCTGTTTAGAAACACATATAGGGATCACATGGGCATTGCGTAATAAAAACAGTTTTGAGTGCAACTGTTAGGCTGCTGGATCATGTCATGGATTTATACTGTAGCAAATGCAAATATTCTCAGCAAGGTATGGCATACTTCCAGGATCTATCCAGACAAAACCACAGAGGCTTAATGCTTTCCTGGGACTTATCTTAACCCACAGCTGACCAGTGCTCCAAACATCTTCAGTTACTGTCCAGGTTTCATAAAAACTCAGTTAAAAATTATTTTCTTGGTAATTTAGACATTAGGCAAAATTACAGTCAGTCGTGACACCTCATTATACTACAAATATTCTGTGAATGGGTTGGTTAGGCTTTTGGGGGCATGGTACCTTTGCATATTACAGTGAGTGATTCCAGTGATGGGGACTAGTGGTGGCACACTGTGAAGTACCTGTCTTGCTGATAATACTGGAAAATTTGCCTGCTCCTCCCTTCATCACAAATCTGATTTTAAAAAGCAATTAAAAATGCATGTTAAAGGTATATTACAATGGCCTGTTATCCCTAGGCAGGGGATACCAGGATCATACCAAGGATACCATCATGTTCTAGCCCCCTAGTATTCACAACCTCCTGGTAGTCACTTTGGAGAGCTGAATCTTTGTCTTTGTCTGAGCTCAGAAATAACTCTGGATGGAAGCTCGTGAAAGATCAGTTCTGAAAAGTATTGGCAAGTGAGGAAAAATGTGTTGTTTAGTACAATGAAGAACATCTTGCATCTTTACAGGTAGTATAAATGTTCAAGTAATAATACCATTGTTGTCCCTGCAATTCTCATGACACAAAACTCAGTTGAAAACCCCAAATTAAATTTGTCTTACAGTCCACAGAAATAAGAGAGCAGGCATCTTCAAAAGAGTCTCATGTGTGAGCAAAGTTGCATATAAAGTAGGCTGCTGTTAGGGAATTTAAGTAGTTTTCTTTTTTAAGAAAAATATGGCAGTTTAGATGCTCTGCCAAACATTTAGTGGGTTAAAACACAAAGATCTCTACAGAGATCTGGAAAGAAGCCACCTTGGAACATGATTTTAATCAACAGGAATTAGAAGGAATGATCAAAACTAATTTGAAATTTTAATAAAACATACAAGTTTCCATCTTCATTGCTTATGTTACTCATTCCCTCTGTTATGTTATGCAGGTATTACTAGATTGCAGGTAGCAGATGGGATTCTTGTTCTTCATTAGACTTTAATATCACTTCACATATATTTAAAATTTATAACAGGTCTCATGAATTCAAATGAGATGTTACAGTCCACAGATACAACTGCAATAACAGTTATACAGCTTTTAGAAAATAGCCAACCCCAGGTGTTGACTTATGAATATTTATACACACCAGTCATCATGGAAGCAAAATACAATTTGGACCTGATCTTATTCACAATAAAATGGATAAAAACCACCAAGTACTAGAAATTATCTTTTAAAAGACATCTGAGGAAAAATAATAAAAATTCTTCCCCATATCCATGTGTTTCCCCCCGAAAATGGGATGGGGGAGAGGGATCAGAAAATGAAAATGTTAGGTTTGGGGTTTTTTTTTTTTCCATTTTTGAGAGGATACATATTTTTCCTAAATTTGGAGTATATTCTTATCTTAAGACATGTGAACAAACTCTTTTTTACACACAAAATTTTTAAATTGTGTCACAATGTTTGGACTTAAGCAAATATTCTTTGCATTCTAGATTTCGTGAAGTCATTTTTATGACACCTGTGGAAGTAAAAGCATACTTTTTTTTAAGTCTGTAAAGATTTTATTTTAGTTTTAGATAACTGGAATGCAGCCAAATGGATTTTTCTCAGTTAAAAAACCACCCATTCAAACCTTGAAAGTTTCTATTCCAAAATACAATTTTTGTATTGTTCTAGGAAAAAAAAAAAAAAGTATGCAATTGAAATGAGATAAAAATAAATATCCGGTAAAATATGAGCTGTAGGCCAGATTCTGATTTTATTTACAGCCTTGTAGATACTAGGATATTTCCATAAAGGAGGTAATGTTTTTACAAATTTATCTCATGGCATTGAGATCCAGTATCATGCACACAAATGTCTGACAGAGCAGAGGTGAGATGTAGGAATTTTTAGCCATTGAGAAAGGCAGGCAGTTCAACAGATCAGGAAAAAAGTACCAAACCCAGACTTTATGTGGAACTTACATTTTCACTCTTTCCTCATTTCCACATTTTCCTCCTGAAAAAAAACCTCCATTAACCAAGGAGACAATAAAGAGAGTAGGAGAAAATCCTTGTGGATTATGTAGTGAAACTGCATAAAAATAAATTAGGTACATTTTATATCAATTTAGAATGTAAAAAAAAAAGCATATGATTAATTGTTTAGAAAGACCCAAATCTGTTCTTTTTTTCTAGTGACCATGGATGATGGGAGAAGTTATGCAGAATTGGTGACTGTGTTCTTTTCACAGTAGTCCATCATTTTCCTGCATTGGCAGGTAAGATACTAAAGTATTAAAGATCTAGTGATCAGCTCAGTCTGGGAAGTCTTCTCTGTGTGTCCTCAGAGTTAAAGAACTGTACAGAATTACAAAATACAGTATATAAGTGCAGTAGCCAGCAAAATTAGAAAGGAGTAACTTCTCATCTGTTTATTCAAGTACGACAGTTCTCTAGCAATGGAGAAGAAAAAAGTTGGTATCATGAGGCATCATTACTTAGGGGATCAGAGCTATGCACCGAGAGCTTTGTATATGTCCCGTTGTCTCTCAACTTTATAACTTGTGTCAGCTTCCAAAACTAACTACGGTTTCAGGAGCAATATTACTTGAGTAAAACACATAAATGTAGGAAAAATTTTGCAAATATGGCAAAAGTGATACTTTGGTTCACTGTGACTTGTCTTGAGCACTTACTATGTGAGAGTTTTTGAATAGCCATTATGTATTTGTGATAAAGACTTTGAATCCCAGAGAGCACTTAAGGATGTTTTTTCATTATTCTTCCATTTAAAACATTTCACATTTAATTAACATTTGACACTTAACAGAAACAATATCTGAGTTTGGTGTTTAAATTTTAAGCTGGCTATAGTCAGAGTAAAAAAACCTAATATTTTGATGGAAAAAGAATTAGCTTGGGAATTATTTGTAATGTGCAGTAGAGCCAAGAAATAATCGTTAAAGTTCAGCTTTAAAGGAAGTACAAGAGGACATAAATGAAAATTGTTTCCTGTGCATGATCAGAGAAGAACATTACATAGACTGCCCATGTGGCTGTCATATAGGCAATTTTGCATTTTTTCACGTTTATTTTTGTTAAATATATTTTTAATAAAATATGCAGATCCCTTTGAGGAGCATAATGCTGCATGGGTAGAGGGCAATGTCCAGGTGACACATGACTTCATCATTACTTTATTCAGTACAACTGCATATGGAAGGGCAACCAGTTTTCCTCACGCAGTCTCAAGACTGATAATCAGGTAGAGGCAAGTTGGGATTGATTCCACATTGTCGTGGTTTGACTCCAGCCAGCAACTAAGCACCACGCAGCTTCTCACTCACTCCCCCTCCACCCAGTGGGATAGGGGAGAAAATCGGGAAAAGAAGTAAAATGTGTGGGTTGAGATAAGAACAGTTTAATAGAACAGAAAAGAAGAAACTAATAATGATAATGATAACACTAATAAAAT
>JAVJGG010000094.1:14058412-14077572 GCA_035590195.1 Aviceda cuculoides | reverse complement strand
GAAATGATTAAGGGAATTACTACAAGAAGGGCGAGTAATTTGACCTTTTTTAGCTTCTGCTGGATTGTATGCCATTGGGTAGGAGTTGGTGTAGAACATCAAAAGTACACGAGAGGTCTCCAAGCAGAGTTCGGAGTCCAACAAGTTCCTCAGTACAGACACTGGCTACCTTTTAATGGACATAATTATTTTGTCAGCCAGGAAAACCTGCATAACAGTAATGTCATAGCAGAGCAGATCTGTTGGATTTAGGTTTCAAGGAATGGATGAAAGTAATTATTTTCTTTAATTAGTTTCCCTACCCAGCAGGTTGATTGGTTTCTCAGGTTTTAACAAAAGTCATTCTGATCCATTTCTGTCTCCTTACGTCTGAGCAATTAGAACACTGATTCAGGGATACGGCAAGCACATTTTTGTTTATCTCAGTAGTGCAAAACAGCTCTTGTGGTAGTTACTGCTGGGTAGTTACTGGTCTTCCTCAGGGCATTTGGATTCTGCAGCAGAGCCATGCTCCAGCCAGCACCGCTCTGTTGTGCTCGAGGAGGACCAAGGATGTTGCTACTACGTATTTCATTAGTGTTAAGATGAAGCAAGTAGGCAGCGTTGTCTTAAATACAAGGTATTCTCTCCTGCCTACCCTGGCTGCCTCTCTGAATTCTTCCTGATGCTTGAACATCTTATTTGGATCCATTCACCCTCCAACACTGAATTTTTTTCCAAGATTTCTTCTGCCTTGTGGTGCATGTAACTATGAAAATTGGACTTCAGAGCACTGTGGAGGTTTACAGAAAATGAACCAAGGCGGGGGGGTGGGGTGCGGTTGTTTCTTTTTAGAAAATTATTTCAATTTTTAAACTAATACTGTGAGCTTCTGGGCATAAATCATCATTTTTTTAATGTCTAAGAGGTAAAATAATGAACTGATCTGTGTACACAAAGGAAATATTTCAGTCTAGGAGTATATCCTGCATGAGGTACATAGCTAGACATATGGCCAATGAGCCATTTATTTTAGATAAGTATTGCATATATTTTATGCTAATTATCTGCACAAATATTAAGTCCATGAGAGACAAATAAATCAATACCCTCAGATAACTTATGTTCGGTGTTCCTCATATTGTTAAGTTAGATTTTATGTCAAAAGATTGACTGCTATGCTTTTTCATGAAGAAAAATACCATAAAAAAGTATCCTACATAATGTAATCACAGGTGCTTAAGTCAAAATACCTCTGTGCAGTATTACAGGCACAGAAAGAGCCTTGCTAATAAAGAGATCACTGTCTTGTTTCCTTCAGAGGTAGATCATTCATATCAGGACACGAAATTCAAGGAGACCAGAAGTGACTTGTTTCTTTTCTTTGTCTGTCAACTACAAATCCAGTTGATTTTAACTATAATTTTTTTAATGCAGAATGGCAATAGATATCATAACAAATATTCCAGCATCTCACATTTTTGTGCCAAAGCCCAAACCATTTTGATCTATTTTTGAGATTAGGTTGTAACATGACCTTTCTTCCACTGGAGGAGTCAGAGGGTTCAAGGTGCCCTGCCTTCTGATCTGCCAACCATATTTCAGAAAGTGTGGGAACCAAAGTTATTGTATTACCCTCTATGCAAGTCCACAAATAGGCAAAACTTTCCCCCTAATTCTCCCCACTTAGTCCTGCTTCAATTGGTGAATGCAATGAGTCAACCTGTATCGATAACTGATCATCCAATTGCTTATTGAAAAGAACATGGCAACACACCTGACACAGCTTTAGCTATTTAAATACTTGGCTTTTCTGAGGATAAAATGCTATTGTGATAAGCCTCAGTCTGGGCTGCATGTGTCTTCCCAGCATCAGCACTGGGTGGGTATACCTAGTTCTTCGCTTAAAGCTTCCCTGCTCTTTGTACTAGACTAATGAGGTAAAAATGAGGTTGAGGTTATCGACAACATGGCTGTAGTGTGCATTGCCTAAGGTCAGAGTGGTCCCAGTACGGTCTGCTCTAACTCCTTGCCAGTGGTGCAACACACCACTCTCTCCTTGGGATTTCTCTTAGAAACAGCTGAGTTTCTTGCATTGCTGCTAGTTACACTGAAAATGTAAATACAAGTCAATGGATTTTAGAAATAATTTCTTTCTTATTTCCCTTTCAGATCTAAATGAAAAGATTACTGAAGATGACCACAACTGATACATAACATGCAGTTTTAGGAAAGAGCTGATTATAAAATATTAGAATAGCCTAGTATAAACAGCTGCATGTTTTGCAGGTGTAAAGGGACAAGAAGAATCATGGTTCCTTCCTTCATATGCTATGTAATCTTGGTGTATAAATATAGCCTTAGTATATGTGTATCTTTTAATTATCACCACTCACTTATACCACTGGTACCTATTATGCTCTGTATGGGTTTTATCATCTATAATCCTTTTGTTGTCTCTATGACTTTGCAAATGTACTCCATAATGCTTTGAAGATTAATCCTGTAATTAAAGGACATAAATAATGAAATTCTGGCTTGCTTATACTGAAGTGGCATGTACAATCTTCAACCGTTAAAGTACACCTAAAATCATATTTCACTTGAAATAACAAAGTACCAGCTAATATTTTCGAAAGAAGGATGTACAGCTGCTGATTCATGACATACCAGGTAAGCATGAATATCATACTGTATATTATGCTTTGGCTGGAATATACTTCACTTAAGGCATAATGTTTAATTCATCTCTCGTATTGTCATATGAGAGTAGAAACATCTTTCCTGTTTATTAGAAAAGGCTTAATTTTACCAGTACACCAGGGTAACAACCCACAATTGATTGAAGAGGCAGTGATAAGTGCTGAATCAAAATCTAAATATCCTACAGCACAAATTACTCCAATTCCTATATGATGCTTTCCCTGCCTATAGATCAGGTCATAAGCTCATTCAAGCGGAGTCCTGTTTCTTCAGTTACCAGTTTGTTCTGATAGCTGCCTTCATTTGAGAAAGCTGTCCCACATCTCCTGCCATAACAAAGTCATCCTGCTGGCTGAACAATAATAGACCAAGCAATCCTGATTGCTGCCAGAATTCATCAAGGCACAGATGGAAGGTACAGTCATCAGATGTTTGAGCAGCAGAATAACCTGCTTTTAGTCATTTGTAGTGAAGTGTTTCACCTGGGTTATTACCTTATCCACTTGATCTCTCCAGTTTTCACTTGAAATGGAACCCTGGTGATGACTTTTTATAGTTAATGGTCCATCAGATATTACTAGGACTGTCCTTAACTTGCAACCATGGGAAAAAAAATTATGTGTTAAGATGAAAATATGAATTCTGTCGTTTTTTAGATAAAAAGCTGCATCTGATAAAGTGTTATGGAAGTACTGAGCAAAATACTGTCTGTCCTGTGAGTAAAACCCTGAGGCTAGAACTGACTTAATCATAAAAAATGTTTCACTAACTGCAAAAATACCTGTAGGAAGCATGACCTTGTTGGGTAACTGAGCACATGTAATTTTGAATAAAGTCAGTAATGTCATGCGCATTACTTGGAAAAGGTTGAACAAAATACTGTAACGTACGAACCCTCTGCAGGCTATGTAGGGTAAGGCGGAATTTCAGGCAAACGTGAGGGGTAAAAAGAAGCAATGAAAGGGTTTGATGGAAAGGGTTTTATTGAATCTGAGGCCTTGACTGGAGAGGAGGGGATCAAGAGGGTGTTTATAAGCAGTGGGAGGGGAAGCTGGTGAATGACCAAAGGAGTATGGCCTCAATATGGCTTAGTGAGCCAACAATGGTGAGCTATTTCAGTAGGATTAACTGTCATCTGTAGATATCTCTCTTTCTCTCATTCTCTGCCTGGAAGAAAGAACACTCTTTTAGTTGCCCTATGTGATCTTTTTGCTTTAGGCAGTCTCTGCTGTAAGGAAAAATAAAGAATTGAAAAGCAGTGTCCTTTCCATGGAACGGGTAGCAAAAATCCTGTAATATCTATTTGAAATCTATTGGTAACTAGAAATAGGAATTTGATGGTCTTTCTATTAGAGTTTAAGAAAAGATGCTGGACTGCCAAGATTAACTCTTGATACTAGTGTTTGTCTTCCGGTGTTCCTTCTGAAATGTATTTTCTGAAAGAATTCCTGTTACCGTAAGCTCAACTTTCTCACTTCCTAACTACTACTCTTAGTAAGGTCAGATTATAGGTTGGCTTGTTGTTTGGAAAGGTATAGAATTAAGATTTCTCAGAGGCTGAAAAGCATAGAAACAGTTCCAGCAGGGATACATTTGATCAGAACAGTGTTAAAGTCTGTTCTTAAGGGTCAGCCCTTGTGATATTCCAGAGTAATGAGATTATGTCAAATTCTAAGCCTTCTAGCAACTTACTTTAATATCTATATACACATACATATATAAATATGTATACAGATGTATGCATCATTTTTATCTTAATCTTTGTACATCGTTAGAATGGGGAGGAGGAGGGTGGGACAGGCTGGGGGGGCACCCTGTTGAATCCCAGAGTGACCCATGTTCTGCACAGAAAGAAGGTAAAAAGAAAAGAACTGGTTTAAATGCAGCATAGCAAAAACACATCTATTGAAGTACCTTGTACTGAGGACAATTTTTAGAAGATTCCATGACCTTTGTAAATAATTGGTCTTCATTACTGAAAAGCCAGGTGTGTGTACAGGTGACAAAAAGTGAATCATCAGGACAACCTGCAGCAGATGAAGCAGCAGTCAATTGAGTGTGCTTTTTCCTTCTTTACTGTGTCAACACTAAACTTTCTGTTGTTTGTGATCTCTTTTGTGGATAGCTTCAAGTATGGTAGGTGCCATTCTTGCTTACTGTAAACTGCCACAGCTGAGAAACCAAAGCTCCTATTGCTTAATGGATAATGTACTTATACACTTGTGTATGTATGAAGTGCTAGATTCTAAGGGAAGGTTATAAGTTAAGGATCTTCTAAAACTTAATTTCAAAATTATTTCTCTTTCATGTCTCTCTTCATTTTGTTGTTTACAGATGAAGCAATACATAATTTGCTTTGAACAAAGTTTTGTTTCTTTAAAGTATTTGCATTTTAGATATTAAATGTAGAGCTCTTTTTATGCAGCCGTTGCAGTATGTGCTCATATCTTATTTTGAACACTAGCACTGGTTTTTAATTCTTCTCCTTTCCTGACAGCAGTACAAAGTGCAGCTCTAAATTTACGGTGTTAATACAGAAAACTCGAGACATAAATGACTTTTAGGGGTGGTGCAAAATTATCAGTGTGACAAACGTGGTTGTGACTACAGAGCGTAAGTATTGAAAAATCGTAGCTTTAAAGCATGTGCATGAGGCTGCAAATACAGCAATTCATTTTCTTAAAAATAGCTGCCTACCTAAAGGTTGTGGTTGCGCAAATATCTCTGTAGCATGGAAATGACAGGATGCGAGTAGAAGTGTTCAAATGTTAAAAATGTGCAGCCATTTTACTACAAATCATAAATGTCTTGGAGGGCAAGTTCAACAAAGTGACTCTTTGTACAGACTTGAAGTAAGGAATGCTCAAACATGAGGAAATGTTCAAAGATTTATGATTTAATGGGATCTGTCTGAAACACCAAAGAATAAAAATGTCTGTATGATTTGAAACTTTTGTTTCTATGTATCCAAATAAATCCTATTGCAGATGTGTACCATCTAGGGTTTTTTGTAGTACTGAAGCACACGTACCTTATTTTGCATCATGATACCCTGACTGCAGGTAAACAGCTGAATGAACCACCAGTTTCACATCCTCCTGTCCTGCTGCAATTCCCAAATGATTACTGCCAGCTCTAATCCAAGTCAGAGTTTCCAAAAATAGGAAGCAGATGTTTATGTTCTATTTAGAAAAATGAATAAATGTGATGGATGGCCTTAAAGGAGAAAAGATAGATTTGGATGTGCAATTACTTATTTTATGTTTATTTATGGCTCTGACTTCTTTTTAATTTGGTCCAAAGGATTACTATTTTATGTCATGTAGTGCTATAAACCTGTCATCATGGTTTAACCCCAGCCAGCAGCTAAGCACCACGCAGCCACTCACTTCCCCCCACACCCAGTGGGATGTGGGAGAAAATCGGGAAAAGAAGTAAAACTCATGGATTGAGGTAAGAACAGTTTAATAGAACAGAAAAGAAGAAACTAATAATGATAATGCTAATAAAATGACAACAGTAATAATAAAAAGATTGGAATATACAGATGATGCTCAGTGCAATCTGCTCACCACCCCACCGATTGATCCCCAGTGAGTCTCCGAGTGGCAATCCCCCTGCCCTCCACTCTCCCCAGTTTATATACTGGGCATGACATCACATGGTATGGAATACTCCGTTGGCCAGTTTGGGTCAGCTGCCCTGGCTGTGTCCTGTGCCAACTTCTTGTTTCCCTCCAGCTTTCCCGCTGGCTGGGCTTGAGAAGTTGAAAAAATCCTTGACTTTAGACTAAACATTACTCAGCCACAACTATGAAAACATCTCTGTGTTATCAACATTCTTCTCATACCTAACTCAAAAACATAGCACTGTACTAGCTGCTTGGAAGACCATTATCTCTATCCCAGCTGAAACCAGGACACCTGTTTTAAACTGTTGCTCAAGAATAAAAGATTTGGATATCCTTAAACTGTGATATATGTTAAACTGCTAGAAAAAGAGCAAAAGCAATGTTCAAAATCCAGAGAGAAACTAGGTATGTTGCAGGCCAGTACACCTGTGGCGTAGCACGAGAGGTGGCTTAGGGGAACGAGGGCTCCCGAGGTGGGACTCCAGCAGAGCCCTACTCAGCCCAGGGAGCCTGGCTGTGGCTGAAGATTCACTTGGAGAGGGTGAGGGCAGGCCCTTGGTTAGAAATAGTATCTCCAAGCATGGGATGAATATATGGGTAAGCAGCCTGAGGCTGACCTTTTGCCAGACCAGGGAGTAAGAGTGTGACTGGTGTTCCTGGTCCTGCTAGCTGTAGGACACCCTCAAGTGAAGAGCTGGTTGCAGCTGCAACAGGATTTGATGAGATAATGCTTCAGAAGCACCTTCCTTGGTGTGGCATTTAGGCAGGAAAGGCAATGACTATCAGAAGGAAATGTTGCTGAGCAAATTATAAAACCAAAAAAAGTTGCTGTTATTTGGAGTATTTAGACTAGGTGCAACAGTAGTGCTCCTTTTTTTGTTTGTTTTCTTCTGATATGTAAAAAAAAGAAGAATCTGGAACAAGAGAGATTCTGTGTTGTCAAAATCAGATCAGTTAAACTTAATTTCACCATAAATCCTTGAAACACTACTGAAAAAAGGACAGTTTTGAATCGGACCATCAGAAGGATTATAAGGGCCACATTGGTGTAGAACTTGCAGGCATAATATGTACAAATTAAAATACATAGCTGGCAGATTTCTCATCATCATGAACATTCTTTTTTGTGTCTGGAAATTTTTTGCAGACTTTTATTTGCGAACCATTTCTGATTAATGTAAAGCTGGCTGCTACATTTACTAATGTAAAGTTTTAGTGCCTGCCAACCTGCTACAAAACTAAGTTAAGTTCTAGACTTCAACCTTGTCATCGTGGTGGTGTAGCTACTTAGATGCCTAACTGCATTTCTTTATACTACAGTCTCCTCAGTGTTTCTTTAATGTCAGTGAAATCACAAATGGCATAAGAAATTCAGAACATACTCCATTTTTTAGTAGAACACTAGCCTACTCTTGAAAAGTGTCTTTCAACATTTTAAAGCAGGATTAGAGAGCCTCCAGGTTTCATTGAAAATACTATCCCTGAAAAGAAAACACTTTAAGTCTAAATCAGATATGAGATTAACATAAGGAGGGAATAGGAGGAGGTTAAGATCTGCTCTGCACCTAAAGCTGACAAACATGTTAAAAATAAATTCAGGCTTGTCATTTAAGCCAGATTTTCCAAGGTAGATGGTATTGTATTTAGACTCTCCATAACCATATGAGGGCAACCTTTAAAACACTAGCTCCCCTGAAGTCACAGGGAATGACTTGGGGTGAATATTCTCCCGATACATAGTATGAGAAGACCTGACCTTTCTGTACTTGAGTGGCTCTGGCTTCCTGTAGTGCCAAGACTTTTATCCCTTTTAAACTGTTTTAAGGAAAATCAGCTTCTCTATCACTTTTTAAAACTTTCATCTTAGGCCACATTATTACTGAAACTGAGTTAGTAACTTAGCATGTCCTGCTTTTGCTGATGAGAGATCAAGGAATAGATCATTGCCATTTAGAAGTATATGGAAATACTCGGCTAGAAGACACTGTAGAAGTCCTATAATGACTATCTGTGGTAGAGAGCCTTGTGAAGTTCTAATAATATTTTATTTATTCAGACCTAATAGTTTTTGAGCACTGGGCTATAAATCAGTGAAATCGTAAAACTTGGCTTTTTGATTACAGGGGAAAAATGATGTGTGAAACGGAAAAGAAGCATCATCAGTTCTGTCACTTCTCTGCTGTTGATACGGGCACCTCTGTGGAATGTCCTCCACAGCAGCCCATAATAAGCTATCTATTTTATATGATAGGTGATAAAATGACAGCTGGGAGTAGAGAAAAAACACTGGAAATTCCAGATGTGGTCTGAAGAGTAGGAGCTGAGGTGAATATATTGCAGAAGAAAAATATTTTCTGTTTGCATTTCAGATTTTGGATTTACTGCTAAGTTCAGCATCATGCAAATTGAGTCTGAGAGAGGCATGATTCAGAGTTGTTACAGTCCATCGAAATATTTTCCTTGCTTTTATTAGACTCTTGATCAGTCCTAAATGTAGAATGTGGGTGAACTTAAGCAATAGTTTGCAGTAACTTACACAGACATTGTTTCTGGTATTATCAAATAATCTGAAAAACTGATTATAATATATATTGGGTCTCTATTACTCCATGAAGTAGGTATATCAGTTAATTAGCTATCAGCTGCAATTCTTTTGTTCGTACAATGTAATTGCTTACCATGAAAAAACTTTTTTGATTACTTGTTTAGATTAATTATTTAAATGTGCCTGAAGTGGCATAGAGAGAAATTTGACATCATTCATAATCGCTTAACAGGCTAATGGAAGGTTGCACTCCAAAAGTTACAGAGTAAATAACTGAATGCTCTCTCTGCCTCTAGTTTTCTTTTTGTCTTTTTTCCAATGTAGCGCGTTCAGAGAAGGTGAATTTTTTTATTCAGAATCTGTATTTATGTAGATGACATTCTGATGACATATCTAGTGTAATAATGCTGAATTTAACATAACGTGGCATCCATTGAATGTGTCTGAAGTAATTCATATTTCTGGCCTCCTGTTTTACAGAAGATATGTTGATGTGCATCTTCTTATTATTGAGAGTTTACAGTTCTGGACTTGACTTACTTTGGTGTCATTCACGCAAAGCAGCTTATCTGTGCATAGCTACATCTTTTCATGCTCAGGAAGATAAATGTACATTTAATAGATCCAGTCTGTATGGGTTTTTTCCTGCTGATTACAAAACCCTAAGCTTAGTAAATAAATTGGATTTTTGTGCAGTTCTGGTTTGCAGAAAAAACTCAGTGGATCCAGAGCAACTGTGAGCTCAGATGCAATTGGGCATTAGCTACAGCTAACGAGTAAACCAGCAAAAAGGGATTTCAAGAGACAGGATTATAAGTGCTGAATTCTGCTTTCATGGATAAGCTTCAATGGCTTAGGAGAAATACCCCCCATAATTATCAGTTAAAACCCTCTCCAAACTCATCACCTTGTATTCAAAGAATAAAGGTTTCCAAGCATGTTGGACACCTGCCGCATTTCTGAAGCCCTCTTGTTTTAGGGGACATCACAGACGCTTAACCATAAGCAAGAGGAAATGCATCTGGGAGTACCTACATACCAAGGCTCTTACAGCGTAATGTGATGAAACCTTAGTTTACCGCTATGGATTCCCAAATTTTAGGTAAATTTTTTACAATTAACTTTTTTTAAGGGCTTCTTTCTTAAAGGGGTTATTTAAGAGCTGTCCAGGAGCACTCATGCTGTGTATTAAAAAGCAGCAAGTAAGGATGAAAAGTGGTAATCGATCCATCTTGACTTAATATAGTTACATTATGGAGCATGAGCAGCTAAAGAGAGTCAACAGCTTTGACAGTAACTCTCTCAGTAACTCTTCCAGACCAGACTGAGCAATGCTGCTGCATGCAATGCTGAGCACATCCGTCCCAGGAACCTGGGGGATTCCTCCTGGTGACAGCTCCACCACTGCAAACCCACACCAGGCTGTGGCCCTGCTCAGAATGGAAAACCAGGCAAAGACAGCAGAAATAGAAAGGAAATGGGGGTAAAAAGGGATCTAGGTACACACTAATGCCTGTCTCCAATTTGTCTCGTTGGTAACTATGGTCAACCATTCTTCATTAAAATGATGTTTAGTATAGTCCTCTTCAGCCTGCCGACTGTGGAGAGAAGGTTTGTGAGCATAGCTGATGTGAAGGTTTATAAAATCTTCTGATTCCCTGTGATTATGTGGTGAGAGGCTAGATGAACATGAGAACACCATGCAAGATGCGAGTGGACGATTCCATAAGTAAGTATTGTCTTATGGATCTTTCAGTTCTGGGTTACCATATCTAAATGTGCCCTGGTCTGGTGGTGAATTTGATCTGTTCCTGGTTGTGGTGGGTTGACCCTGACTGGATGCCAGGTGCCCACCAGAGCTGCTCCTCCTCAACTGGACAAGGGAGAGAAACTACAACGAAAGGCTCGTGGGGCAAGATAAGGACAGTTTAATAAAGCAAAGGAAAACAAATGTGCACCTGTTGACTCATCATCATGTTGATGTTGACATCATTTTGACTCCTATTAAATTCTGCAGACATCTGATGTTTCTGGAGGGCTAAAGGAAAGAAATTTAACTTTAACTGCAGAGGTGTGAAAATATCCCACTACCAAGTTACCAAAAAAATATACATCTAATGCAAAAATATGTGTCATAAGAGTTTGAGGGCTCATAAAATGAAGCTGCTTGCAAGAAAATACTATTAAGGCATTAACCCACTGGAAAAAAACTGTGTAGAAGAGGGGGCTGCTGAAGGTTGTGAAAATATCATGTAATCCTTATCTCTGCCTGAAGGAAGGGTAGAAGAATAGTGCTTTTAGAGCAAACATTAAGGCAGTATGCTTTGCGTTGTATCTTCACTGAAGCTAGTTAGACAGAAAACTTTAAACCTCTCTGATTCAAGCAAGCAAGACTTTCCACCCCTTCTTCAGATTTTGACACAGATGGTGGCTTATTTGTTCATCTGTACTAGCAGGCAGCTGAACAGGACAACATGGAAGATAAGGGAGCCACGATATCTGGTCACAGACAAGTAGCCTTGTGCATCAGCATCCTAGCTTCAGTGGCAGAAGAGGAGGCAGGTTCGCCGCCCCACCTAGCAAATCAGTCACCTTATTAGTCCTCCCCAAAAGAGTCTTGCATAATTATATATCTACTTCAGTTCTTGCAAAACTTTTTATTATTGGCTCTGAATGTTATCAGGGTCTTCTCCGGTTATCTTCTAATTTACTTCACTACCAGATATCTAGAGTTTCTCTATGGCTTTGCTTTGGTACTTGTAGTAGTTTTCCTGTAAGCATCCTGGAGAGGATAGCAGAAATTCTCAAATATGCTGTACTTGCATACAATTCTTATCTTGCTGTTGTCCTCTCGGGACAAATATTTGGGTTTTCTCTTGTTTTCCATTTTTTCCTCTTTAGAAATGTCATTGACAAGAGCATCTAATGCCATTCTATGCAAATATAAGGAGAAAGGAAATATATTTTTGCACTTTTGTTCCTAGCAGTATTCCTGAAAGTAGCAGAGGTGGTGAAGAGGATCCTAAAGAAAGATAGGCAGGCCAAGATAAAACAGCAGCCATTTTCCAGCCAGAGGAGCCTCCCAGCTTAGTTACTAATAGACTAAAGTCAAGACATGCTTCTAATAAAGCCAGTATTAACTCACCATAATTACTTTACCTTATGGTAACGTTAATTCATTGTCATGGCACTGCTACAAATAGACTATCATCACTTTACTTTTTCCAGTAAATGTAATACATTCTGAAATTAAGGTAGTAAAACTTGTGATTCCACAGAGTAAGATATAGCAATTGATATCTACCACAGAAATCCCCCTTAATAAATCCAGTATTAGGAGTTAGTGCTGATTTTAATTTCAGAAGAGAGACTGAATTTTCTCCTGAAATGATAATTTATGTATTTCCAGTATATCCAGGTCAGTGCAGTTGTTTAGTGTATGTGGAAAATTACCTACTGTGTACTTTATGGTACGATGAAAGAAGAAATCTACACTGTAGCACTGAAGTCTTTTCACTATTTTATGTCCTCCCTTCAGGTAACTTTACAAAGCCCAATTGGCCAAACTTCCACAAAAAGCAATGCCTCATTTCCACTTAAATAATTTTACTGAGGACAAAAAGGAAGGCTTAAAAAGCCATTACTCAGACAATTAAAAGAATTTATCCAGGAGGGTTATAAATGCAAACATCTGAACTTTTTGAAATATATTCAATTCTTGAATTCCAGTTAAGGTCCATAAGGATCAAAACCTGTACTTTGCTTTTGTAGTAGAAGGTTAGGGTTTCCTTTTCATTGTTACAGCCGGTGTCTAGTGGTTTTAAGAGTAATCTGCAAATATTTACAAAGCTATGAGACTAAAGTAATTATTGCACCATTTCTCTTCAACCCATTCTCTTCATCTTCCCGGATTCAACCCATTGGATCATGAAACGTTGAGGATCTTGGAAAAAATGGACTGTGTAGTCCAAAAAGGGCAATTTTAAAAGACATTAGCATAGGCTGGCATAGTCCAGCCTTTCCTTAAAGGAAACAAAAGAAACATAGAGTAGCCTGCCATTATAGACAGAAGCCTTGTAAGTTAAACAAACGTGTTATAAAAGTAGGGAAAAAAGGTCCACTTCCTGTTTTCAGGGTGAGATAAGGTCCTTGTTTAGACAGGAGAAGCTGGTGTAGTGTAGATACAGTACCTTCTTAGTCACTTCACTCATACAGATATGTTTTGAAAAGTGAGTCAGAGATTGGGTTTGCAAGTAATTTGGGCACCTGTGCGGTTGCAGGTTTTGTTTTGTCCTGAGCTGAGAGACTCACCCTAGCTGTTGCATGGCTGGTAGTGATACACTGATGGCATAAACAATGGCAAATTAGAGTGTACAGGAAATACAATATTCCTCTAAGAAAAAACATTTCCCAGAGTTTACTGCAGCTTCCTCGGAGATCCGACTGAAGTAATTCTCCAGGATCGTAGTAACAGCAGTGTGACGTAAAGGCCATCTCAAAGGGTTTCTTGCTCCAGAATCCCTTTGATCCTGAACCCCATAGATCTTTCAGAGAACCACAGAGCTGGAAACCCACTTAAACTTTTACTTTGGAATAGCAGTAATCAGCTGAACCGACATCAAAGTACATTGGCAAATTAGCTATGCATTTCTATGCAGTGGTCTCACATGTAGGTCACTTGGGGAAATAACGTGGCCTTGCTCAGCAGCCTCCTAGAAGCTGCCACTCTGCTATGCTGTGCTGAAGGTAATTTAGATGTATTGTGCTTCTGGGTCCTCCTCAATCCTACCATTCCCAAAAAACATGATTGCTGTTGGAAAAATATTCAAAACTGGTATTTTTGACATTGACTTGAGACTTCAAAAGCTCTTCATTGCCAAGCCGCTGGGCAGCTTGCTTCTCTAAGGAAGCCAGCCGAGAACAGTGCTATAGAATAAATAGCAGCGCGGTATAACCATTACCTGAAATAGATGCTATACAGGCAGAAGAATTGCTTAGGCATGTAAGTAATAAAATCCTACAACTCAACTGTGATGTATCCTATGATTATCTAGAAGCAGGTTAGAAAACAAAGGGGTTTTTTAGGGCTTCTCTCATATGTATGAAAGCTGTTGTGATCTATTCTATATTTTTCAGAATTATGTCTGTATATAGACAAGCTATTTAAACCAACATGTTAAAATTAGTCTTCTTTAAAAAAGTGGGTAAGTTTTCAAAAATTCTGGAAACCCACAGTGCTCACTGAGGTCAATGAAAACTTTGGGGTACCAGACTTTTCAAAAAGATGACAAATGTCTTTTGGGCTGTAGAGAAAAGGAGCTCCAGAGACATAATGCTATAGACATTGCCCATCTACTGGAGCAATTACTAACAGAAAATAGTCTATGCCAGAAGATCTGGTTCTTTTACATAGCTCACTTTTTGCATTATAGACTATATTTCAACTACTGGTCACGTAAAAATTATTCAGACAATAAGAGAGAAGTGACTGAATGAGAATAACAATTATTCTTATTGCACTGGAGCTGCAATCCTCCTGTTGGATGGGACATGACTGAGAGGTATTCGAGAGCTAAGGGGTGCTGTCAGAACATATGAACAAACCCATTTTTTCATTTCTGTCAACTTATCAAGATATTTTTGGCTCAGTCTCTTTGGAAAGACCTAGCATTTCAAAATCCTGAGTCTGGAAAACCTTGATAACATCCATATTTTTGGCAGCTACCTTTTAAGAACAGTTAGAATTCTTTCCCTAATATTTTTCAAATACCGAGGCACATTTTGTGGAAAGATACTCTACAAATGCAACAGTGTTGATTTCTAATGAGTAGTAATGCTATCAAAGATTAATGATAACAGCTAGTTGTTTGGTTGGTGCCATAAATTAGCCAAACTGTGAGAAGGGGGTTTAAAACAAAACGAAACAAAAAAATTAAAAAAAGAGGGTCCATTTTGGTTTTAATCCACAATGTGGGAAATTGTACGTGACATTTATAAAAGGTTTCATCTCTGCTGTCCTTGTATTCAGAAGAGTCAGGACCAGAGGAGACACTGGGGAGAAACAGTTTATTCTGTATTACTGTCAGTCTACTATGTAACAGCCTACGGATGTGTCTCAAAGAAACAAGTAAAGCTCAAAGCGTTTCTCTAAGCAGGGTCAATCTGCGAAATGGCATCTACCCCATGAGCTTAAAAGTGTTTTGGAAGTAAAGAAGATGAGTAGGTGAAAACTTCCTATTAAGGAAGTTATTTGTATGCAGGAGGTTGAAGTAGACGGATGCCTGTGAAGTTGGAAGCAGATGACACTTTATTGCTAAAACACACATATTTATAATCATATATTCTGCAAAGTCATTGTCCAGGTACATAAACATAAAATATGATTGTTTATAGCAACATAAACATGCGAAGCTTGTCTCAATCTAATTGGTCGAGATAAATTGCCAAATTGAGGGTTTTTTTGCCAAGTTCCCTCTATCACAGAATGTGCACCTGTATTCTTCTAATTGGCTTTATTATCATCTTTCTTTTTTTGTCTTCTTGTTTATTGTTTCAGGGTCTTTTAAAGGCATCTGCAATGCTCTTGTGATAGGTATACACATTTAGGTTCAGCATTAGTACAGCTGAGAGTGGAGTTAGTGCTGTTAAATTAGTGCAAATCAAGCCCAGTCTTCATGTTTTTCCATAGCTAGCACTGAGTTCAGAGAAGTTGCATGCGTGGGCATGCTTTTCTATGACCACATTAGAGATATTTTGTCAGCAGAGAAAGGAAGGAGTTGTTGAGGGAACGGAGATACCAGGTATTAAAAAAAAGAAAAAAGAAAAAACCCCACCCAACTAACTGACTTCTTGTTGAAAGACTCTTTTTACTGAAATTGACATAGTTCTGGCAGAGCATATAGAAAATTTTTTTGAGACAGCTGTCTAAAAAAGCATGTGGAATCTGAATTTCCCGATTGCTTATAGTTACTATAAAGCACAATAACGCTGCCAGTATGGTACATCAATTCAAACAGTGCAGATGTACCACGTTATATTGCAGTACTTCTTAGCCTGAGATGTTCGTGGCTAAATTTAATGTCCAAAAGAGTGCAGCAATGGACAATGCACGTGCTTTAGTAGAGTTGAAAAAGTGCATTCCTCCTCTTCATTTGTTTACTAAATAATCTGAAGTATTGATCCTTGAGAAAAAAACATAGCTGTTTAGCATAAACATACAATTGGCTCGTGTTGCTGTTGAATCTTAAATACGTTAAGAATGTTTCGAAAACAATGGTTTCTCCCCCCGTTACCTCACACCAGTCCTGTTTAGTAAGAGCTTGAAAAGACTTAAAGTGTTTGTCATTGTCCCAACATTACAGGGCTCAGCTGTTAATAGTATTGGAATGTACGCTAAAGGAAGCACATGGCTTTGCAAATCAGGGAGGAATTTATTTAGTAATATTTTATTTAAAGATTACTCATTAGTTCTTTAAATCAGCTTTTGGTTACAAGTATTTCCTTAAGTTTATGCAACATAATTTGCATAAAAGTACAGCTCAAATTATTTCCTATAAATAATCTATTTGCATAAATATAGGCCTTTAATGTTTTTGCAGTTGATTTGTAGTCAGTTCGTAATTTTTATGTCTGACCTGATTTTTTTTCAAGTTGTTTATTCATTTAGGTTACAAGTGGGATTTTACATATCTCCATTTTCAGGATGTTTGATTTATTGATTGTGTTTTTTTCTTTTCCTTGAAACTCTCTGGGAGTCCACCTGCCTAATAGGCTCCTGAAACTTTTACTGTGTTTGATTTACTGTGCAGGTAATAAAAAGAGAAGTCTAAAGTGATGAAAAAACATTTGTCCTCTTCTTATGTGAATGGTTGTGCTATCATCTAATAAACTCTTTTGCATTCCTCCCATATGACAATGTACGTGTTCTTTCATGACTGCAAAATAATAGTATGCATAGATTGGCATCATTCAGACTAAAGAAGTTAAACAAACTATGAAAAATATTCCAGGAGGAAAAATTTTATCGAAAAGTAACATTTTCTGAAACGGGAATGTTTTTTTTGGATCAGTTTCTAAGAAACTGCTGGAAATGCTGCTGTTTATGAGCCTGTAGGCCCTGCTCACCCTCATGCTGGTCCTTTTGAGCCTGGACCAACTCAGGTACTGCTCATGTTTCTTGTAACTGATCCATCTCACATTGCAGTAACTTAAATATCTGCTCACCACTCAACCCCTTGTTCATCTTTCAGTTGCCCAGAGTCTCCACTCACACATGTCCTTTGAGACAGACAGCTCAGGGATATCAAGCCCATGAAAATGAAATGGCTGGTTTCTGTTTCGTTGCTTCGTCTGGGCAGCAGGATTTCAAGGCAGCGCAGGTCTGTGGCTGCACGGGCACTGCCAGCTCTGTGGCAGAAGGGCTGTTCATCCTCCTCGTGAAGAAGCATTGCCATCCCCGCAGCCCCTGTCCTGGTGCGAGAGCCCCGTGACTGTCACCGAATAAGTCTCACCTCACTGAGACTTCGGACATTTCCAGGTGTGGAGGCCTCCGGCTTCTCAGAGGTGGGAGTGTAAGTGGAAAAAGGGGAGAGCAAGCTTTGGCTGGGAAGTGAGGTTTCCTATGTTGTGCATTCCTGGCAGGATGGGGGTTGCAAATGGTGCTTAAAAGGAGGTAGGTTTACTTTTCTGTTTCTATCCATTTCAATCAATGAGTGCTAGGCATATGCTGTACAGGGGAAGAAACAGCAATTAACATAGAACGTTGCTTTGTCCCAAAGTGATATTAACTTGCAGTAAGGCCACGTTAGCAGAAAGAGCAATCAAGTCATAAGAGGAAATCAGGGAGAGCTGAACATAGGAACACTGTCCATGGCAAAAGACCACCATTTGAGCTCCTTGTTATGAGCCTTAGGTTTAATTTAGGCTAGGGCTGGGACTGTGCAGTTACCAGCACAGCACAGCCGTGCCCCGGCACTGCTAGCCCTGATGAGCACCTGTGTCACTCTCTGCATAAGAGATGAAATCAAAACCTGTACAGCTTTTCAAAGCTTTCACACTGTCTTCTGCCATTTTTATATGTGCTCTGCTTAGTACAGTCACAGCTGTGTTGAGTTATATTCTGCTCTGGTTTTTTCAGTGCAATTTTCCTCTCCTGGTGGAGAGTTAAGACAGTCCTTAACACAACTATCTAACCCCCCCAAAAAACCATCCAAAACCTGTCTGAAAGGATGCTGCTTATTAAGATGCCTCGTAATTAGTACGTCCTGCATCTATGTTCAAGAGGCATAATTTCAGTCAACGTCTTTGGCTGGTAGGAGTTTCCTGTCAATGCGCGGGAGGGGGGGAAGGCAAATGGTGGGGGCTCTATAGCTCTATTCCCCTACCCCTCTAGTCTCTGAGAAAAATGACTCATGGACCAGTTTCCAAGGATCAGTTGCCATCAACCTCTGCAAGGAGATTTAGTTGCCAAGACAACTGTTGCCACGACAGACTGGTTTTCCTTGGAACAATTTCAGTGCATTATTTCTGTGCAGCAAATCATCTTCCATGTCTGTTATTAGGCCCATGCTAGAAGCTACTGGAGTTTTAGCTCCAGCTGGAAATTAGGAAATAGTAGGAAGGGAAAAAAACTCTAATTACCAAAAGGGAGTTTGTGGTCTTTCAGGTTGTACATGCACTCTGCAAACATGGGCCAGAAAACAGAGCATTGGAAGCCTCTTCAAGCTGACAGATTAAAATTAATTCCTAAGCTCTGTTTAAAAAAATTTAGTTGGGAATAGGATAAGGTCCCTGGGGATATTCTGTATTGTAGTACATAGCTATGTAAGTTCTTATGATTGAGTAGAGTGGCTGTGATCAGCAGCCTGCATGTGCTGGAAGCAATAGATTCTGCCACCTCACCTGACCTGTGAAATGCTGGTGGGTTTTGGAATGATGGGTCCTCAAAGGACTACTCTGTTCCCTTTGAAATTGCTTGTCAGTTTTATACCACCTGATTTTTTTCTCAATCCCTCTGGCAGCAGAGTGTCGTCCACAATTTGCCTTCACTTGGAGGAGTGTCCAGTACACTTGGAATTGATTGCCCCAGGGGTGGAAACACCGCCCCACCATTTGCCATGGACTAATCCAGACTGCACTGGAAAAAGGCGAAGCTCCGGAACACCTGCACTACATTGATGACATCATCGTATGGGGCAACACGGCAGAAGTCGTCTTTGAGAAAGGAAAGAAAATAATCCAAATCCTTCTGAAAGCTGGTTTTGCCATAAAAGAAAGTAAGGTCAAGGGACCCGCACAGGAGAT
>JAVJGG010000094.1:14027571-14058230 GCA_035590195.1 Aviceda cuculoides | reverse complement strand
GACACTATCGCACAGGTTATCCATGAATGTGAAACATGTGCTGCAATTAAGCAAGCCAAGCGGTTAAAGCCCCTGTGCTATTGAGCGCGATGGCTAAAATATTTTCAGAGTGAACAGACTCTACTCTGTACTACTTAATCTATGTGGGATTCTCATCTGGATTCTTATCTGTTCAATGTTCACAAAATGCTTCTCAACGTGCAATTAACTTGAGAAACAAAATGTCATTACGGCTTCTGATTCTTCAAATGTATGTGATTCTCAGCTGTTGCATGCTTGCAGAGGCCTTTGCTTCACAAATTTTTTGTTGCAACATGAAGAAAACCCGTCAGAAAGGCTTTACTTGACCGATCAGTTGTCAAATGGAAACAACTCATCCAACTTTGGCAAAAGTATCTTCTGTGACAGCTAGAGTGAAAAGCTGGTGTTTTATGAGCCCTTAAGCATCAAGGAAAGGCCTGAGTGAGTTTGAATGGAAAGATTTAACCTCTTCTTGCACAGAACAATATAGCACTGTACAGTTTGGCACCATACACCCATGTAAGCATCAGCATTTTTTTGTTTGACTAGCTTAGGAAATATCAAGGTGTAAACTGTGGTTTTATTGTGACGCACTGTAATTTCTCTTTGTATGTGGGCAAACTAGAGCAGAAAAAACTGCTGTGAAATCCTCTGACTCTCTAGCTCCCTAATTATTCTCATATTGGGACAAGATTGTAGCTGCTCTCAAATATAAAAGTGTAAATATGTCATGATTTTACACTGTGCTCTGTTTTCCAGTTACACTAAGCCATGCATACTTTGCAGAAGTCAAACAGAAAGCTTGGTGAAAAGTGGCCTAGTGGCTGAATAAAAACTTTTCTTGAGTGATGGAGGGCCCATACACCAAAATGTTACAAATGTATAAGGTAAGTTTCCTTAAACCTCTATGAACGTGAAGACAGAAGTTGTTTCACTTTGTAGTCAAACTTTTAAAATGTTACTAAAACAGAGCAGCTGACTGGGAAAGGTAAGAATAGCATTTTGATGTTATCGTCTTTCTGAATCTCATGCTTTTAAAGCTCAGACCTCTAACTCAGGTGACAGGAAGCTAGCAGATTGTTTGGGGTTTTTTTGGTCTGGTCTGCTTCAGAACTGTTTCACTCTCTTACAGCTTCTGTAAAGATTACATGCTTGGTCTTGCAAATTCCAAAGTACAGTCCTAGCACCTCTGCAAAGTCTTCTTTTGATAGGAAACAGGAATAGTTTTTGATTAATAAAATGAAAGTGACTAATAAGCAGTCATTTAAATTTTGAGGGAGGGGAATGTGGTACAAAATTCTGCTTTGTTCCTAGTTTGTCAGCTCTCTGGCCCAGGACAGAAAACTAAATTAAAAAATAACTGACTCTCATTAATGTCAACTGAAATCTCACTGGGATCTGCTTGTTTAGGTCTTCACTTTTATTCATAGACATGAACTCAGACTATTATATATGCTGAAGCTTATATTGTCTAATTTCTACCATGAATGAAGGGTGAAACTCTGTAATAATAATTACAGTGTTATTCCTATTTAACTGTGTTATTCCTATGACACTGTTCCTAGCGTGTCCCGCTATATAAATTTCCTTGTCTCTCACAAGAAGTTGATACTTTTACCTTGCTCTTTAATATAGAGAGTGGACACAGGACATCCAAAGATTTTAGCCTTAATGAGGGCTGACTCGGGGTAGTAGTCCAAAACAGGAAGCAATTGTTCATCTGCATAGTCTCTTTGCCAGGCTGACAAGTGAAAAGAAATAAGTGAAGAGCTTCAGCTCTTCTCCATTTTTCTTATTGTGCAGAGATATGCATGCATAGCAGGTTAAACAGGCAAGGGATAAATCACTACTAATTCAGAAGAAAAAGACCCTGCACAGGACATCGTCCACTTGATGTCTTTCTAGGAGCTCTAATTAAACTCACTGTATGAGCACCTATTTAAGAATGGTGCTCCATAATGCCTAGTCTGTTGTTTTTCTGAAACAAGGTTATTCCTAGGTTTTGTTCTTCAAAAGTCTTTAATACTGACTCTAGTTGTCTCAATGAAAAGTTTGAAATACTTTGTATACTCCTGGTTTGGGGATAAGAACACTCTGTTGGTGTGACAAAGTGAATCGATGAGCTAGCTGTGCATTCCTATCCACCGCTTTAGCCATATATTCTTTTGCAAGTATCTAGAAGCTGTCACCCTGTTATGCTCTGATGAAAATAATTGGATATAGTTCCCACTTCTGTTATTCCCATATGATATTGCTGCTGGTGAAGAATACTCAAACCTGATGGCTCCAAAGGGAAGTTTGAAACTTTGAAAGCCAAGGGTTCTCACGTGCTGAACTGCTTGCTTCTCCAGGGAAATCGGCGAAGATTTGAACCATATATGGAGCAGTCAGACATAAGACTATTCCCCAAAATGAATGATATGCAGAAGTAAGGTACATTCAAGGATCTAAACAGTGAGGAACTCGGTTTTCAAATAGGGAATAAGGAGAACCAAATAATTCTAGAGGAAAGGAAGGCTGTATAAAAATAAGAAAATAAAAAACGAAGTTAAAAATTCATTGAAGAAAGAGGTTTAATATTTAGTGAATACTAAGCCACCTGCCCTTACAATTTTTATTTGTCACTTCATGCAGGAATTTACAATAGTCCTGTAAGTTTGGATACTACATATAAAAATGATGGGTTTGCCACAGCTTAGTAAAATTTCTACTGTGTGAGGAACTGTTTCAGCAAGGTGGTATCTTGAGCTAGCAAGAACCTAGGGGTGGGGAAATTGCCTAGAATCTGATCTGCTTCATGCTTCCACTTTTGCAGTCAAGCACCTGTAGGGAAGTTCAACAGACATTCAACAAAACAGATATTTTTGTGTATCAATCACAAAGGTACAAGATGAGCCTGCATGGCGTCTGTTGACAGCATATAGGCACCGCATTGTGGTTCTTGGCCAAAATAAAAAAGGTCAGTGTGGAAATTTCAGCTTCCTATTAAAAAAAATCTCAAATTCCAAATCTCTGCTTAATGATCTTGGCTCTACAAGTTTTTTATCAAATCATGACTGACAAATAGCACTGCTCTGAACGGATGTTTTCATTTTATTTTTACTGAGACTGAATTTATGTTAGCTCCTGAACAGGAAAGATAAAAAGTCAGCCTCACAGATTGCAGCATCTCTATCTGATGCAACCATATCACAGAACAACAGCCCCAGAAATGGGATCTTGGTAACAAAATCTCTTCTTACACTGCTGCAGGGATGCAGCGTTTGAAATGGGTTTGTTCAGCTGAAGGTGCCTAACAGATCTTCCTGTGGGTCAGGAAATTTTTTGCAAAGCATAATTGCCCAAGATATCTGTTCCTTAGCGTTGTATTTTATGTTATTAATTTTGCAGAGTTACCCATGGCAATATCCCCCACACTATTCTTGCTACTGTACGTATGTCCACACATGTAGCATAGCCAGCTGGAAGTGCAAGTTCTCTTAAGAAGTTTATTCTAATCACTAACTGTATCACTAGCATTATAAGATGACAAGTAGTAACTGATTTACTTGAAAGTTTAAAGATACTCCTTCACCCCATCTTGTTTTTCCAAGTCCCACATCCCACTTTTAAACATAAATGGGTATGTTTGAGTTGACCAAGTTTTTTTCCAGGTACATGTCAGACTACACTGGAGGAAAGGCAGTCACTGCAGTCAAGCAAGTGTCAAATATCCTTCCGTCTCCTAGGTTATTCAAAAATGAATCCACTGACCTAATGAAGGGGAAAAACCTTACAGTCAAAACTTTCAGTGCCTGCAGTTGTTCTGATTTGTTCATTATTCATTTGCACAGTAACACAGTCAATGTCTGTCCAAGGCCAGTCAGAGAGTGAAGGGCTCACTCCCAGAATGTCATATGTAGTACTTGTAATTACATGTGGCGAGTATAAGGAAGGCAATCGTTAAGATTGTGCAACAGAGCCAGTAAGCAACCTCTTCTCAAATTAAAGCACAAAATTACAGCTTTTAGTAGAAATGTAGGCGATTTTTTTTTTCTCCCAGCAGGCTTGTCCTCGTGGTAAACATCCAGCAGGTTTCTGTTCCTTTTTTCTATTGCTACATTCTGTTGTGCTGGCTCTCAGGGAAGCCAGTGTTGCCATAAGAGTTTCACTATGTACTGATCAAGGAAAGGTAAGTAAATTTCTCTTTTGCTGTGGTAAGTATTTGATCATAATGAGGCCATACAACCCTTGCAGGTGCAGACATGCTGGTTAGAAAGGACTTTTGTAGGCTGTCCTGCTAGACCACAGCAAGCTGATGAGTAGGACTGTTAGCAGGATGCAATCTATCAGTTTAGCATTCTGTCCCTGAGTAGTCTCTGTATCAATGTAATATCTGCGTTTGAAGAGCAGTTTCCCCAGTACTTGAATTCAGTAGGGCTGTCCTGTGTCTTGTCCTCTCAGGTTTTGAGCTAATGACTTAGAATTGTTATCTCCAAGACTAGGTCTGGAACAAGGAAGGACTCCCCGCTGCCTCTTTCAGGATCCCTTCCCTGCTGTTATTTGCATTGTTAATAGTGTCCTGATGCACTTTTTATGGGGAAAAAAGAAATACCTGAGATCTATATATTTAATAGGGCCTCCAAAACTAGCTACCTCCTAAATATAAAAGTTTCATGGCATCTTTGAAGGCCTAATTCTGATCTTTGCTGAAAAAGTATGCAACTGTGTAAGACTTGGGACCTGAGGACTGTCTCATACTGTCATTACATGCACGCTTAGTGTGATTCTGCATGAGGGATTCTCCATCTTCTCTGAATATAAATATGGATTGCAAATCCGGAGATTTTTATTTCAGCTCCCTAAGATTTACTGCAATTTTTTCAGGAATTTGGAAGTTTTTTATCTAAACCATTGTTGGTGTAAATCATAATTAGTGTCTTTGGGAAGTTATTTCATTGCTAGGAAACGCTGCCACCAATTTGCCAAAGGTAAACCATCACTTCGGCTCTCCTAGAATAAAGGACTGAAATGGTCAACTTGGAAAACTTTAGAGGTAAATAGATCTTAGCTCCTGGCAGGCAAAACCGAGAAAGGCTTGTGTAAGGCTGAATCTGCATAGGGAGCGGAATTCTCTGAGAGTTTAACATTTTTTTCCAAGTTTTCTGTTACTGAGCTATTATTTTAAGCTTTGTTTTGCTGCCTTCATGGGAGACACCAGCAATGTCAACTTCCCTGATACTGGATAATTAACAGATTATAAAAACTCAGCAGAAGGAAATCCTTACAGGGCTGCTAAGTCCTTGAAGCTGGATAAGAAATATAAACCAGGATTCAAGTTTTGTTAAACTTGTTAGCTAAATACCTTTCCTTGCTTTATTTTTATGTATTCTATTGCTCCAGATTTTGATGGGAGCCTAATGGAGGCAGCACAAATAAGTATAAAGAAAAGTGGTGCTTCTTAAACTCTGCTTTTTATCCTAATGATAATGTTCTCACAGTAATATGCTAGTTATTATACTTTATATTGTACTTTATCAGATGTAACATGACAGAGAAGCTGCTTTCTGTGGATAATCTTTTCTGAAGCTTAAAAAAAGAGAAATAATTGAGGTGACTAGCAAAATTCACTCTGGATTTGATTTTCTGTCCTTACCCCAATCTGTCAACCTAATGGTGCTTCCTTAGCTTTGACTTTAATTTTGACTGGAAGAACTGAGAGAAAATAAGGCCAATTGACTTTAGTTATGTGGCTTATTTAAAATAAAAGTTTGTCAGCTCATGTTTATGGTAGTTTCATTTATGGTTTTTCAGTTAAAAAGCAAGGACAATTACTGTGGCGCAGCTTGTCAGAACATCACGCAGAGCTTTACTGCCTGTTAGTGTTGTTCTGCCCAGAGAGGGCAGCAAAGTCTTGCAGATCTGCGATCCAAGAGGACTATGGCTCTGTGGTGTAATACTGAGGAAGAAATGTATCATTAATATACAAGGTCTGAAAGCAGAAATTGGGAGGCAATCAGCTCTTTATTACTTAGACGCACTAGTAGTGGAAATGCTATCAAGAAAAACAGCTTAATCACTCTAATCTTTAGACACATACAGCAAAGCTGAAAACTATGGAAAGAAGAGTCTGAGCAGAAGCACAATAGCTGGAGCTCTCAGGATTCATCCCAGACTGGAATACTGGATTACTCATTTGGCATGAAGAGAAATGCTTTAAATTTAGACATAAAATGAACAAATTGAAATGGATTTGCAGCATGGTGAGACTGATGACTATATTGCTATATTAGGTATTTTCATTACAGCTTGAGATTTTCAAATTCTTATAAGCTTGGTTGTTTCTTTTCTGGTTTCCATACATAAAGATACAAACAGAGGCTAGATGAAATAATTCATAGTTCATAGATGAAATAGTTCAGATTCTCTTGTTCTTGGTCTTTTTCCTGAAGACAGGAGTGTATTTCCTAGGCAATGTAGGCAACTCTTTCCTAGGCAACCCCTTAAAATTATGTAAATGGAGAAGTTTATGAAATGTCTCTTCTTGATTTGTCACAGATCTGACTCTTCTTCAGCCTTTCAGTGCCTTGGTACTTCGGCTTTCATGTTGATACTAACAAGATGCTGCAAGTAATTTCTCAAGAGATGCTGTGCTGCATTAGGAAAAGCACAAGGTCCATCAGTGGTCTTAAATTAACTTGGAAGGAAATAACACAGGGTGCAATTTACCATATCATGAGCATCAGCAAAGTCATAAAGCTCTGCACCACTTCCAAGAGGTGTCTGGCCTGGATAAAGCACAACTTTGAAGCAATAGCTGTGTGTAAAGCCTGTAAAAGTGAACCTGAAATTGGGGCAAGGAATTGAAGAGCACGGAGAGGCTGAACAGCTGGCAGCTGTGACCTCTTCAGCCAGCTCCCTTTTGCCCTCCTGTGCTCATCTATCAGCACCCCAGAAAACGGTGTCTGGAACCACTGCGGGAAGTTTTTAACCTGTCATAGAAGCGCAGCTGTGGGTTCCCTGCCCACAAAAGCATTGTGCTGGTACCATTCCCACATCAGGGGAAAATTTAACTATGCATATGGTACAGGTTTTGTATCATGTTAGATGATGTGTTAGACTCCTTTTACACTAATCCCAGAAACTTCTTAAAGACAGTAAGATAAAATGACTTGCTCATTAAAGACAACAACTATGTTTCAAAAGAATTGCTGTTAGCAGTTTCATCTGCCAAATGAACAAGAGCTTCACTTTCATTGGCCTTTTATGAAAGACTGTCAAGCATGTGAACTACATATTCCTACTTCTCCAAGATAATTTTATATTTTCTGGATAAATACTCATTTTCCCAGACTCGCTAAAGCTGCCTCTGTCTCCTCTTTCTGCTTTGTTGCTTTGAACCCTGAGTTCTGTTACAGTCCCTCAGCTTTGGTTCCTGTGATAAAGCAGATTGGTACAGAAGAGCGCCTAATTGCAATGCAGTTCCTTTGTATGATTTTAATTGATCTGTGATTTTTGCATTAACATCTGACAAGGTATTTTGTCATGCTATAATTTGAGTGTGAGTGCTTCAGATCCTGATTCAAGAGCTGTAATACTATATTAACTGGAAAGTAAAAACATTAGTACAAGACTTGTGATCCAGTTTCTTGTGAAATTCCCATGTTCTTTAAGTGTGGGCTTGATATTTCTGGGTATCTATTTTGTTTGACTACTATTGGATTCTGCCTACGACTTCAAGAAATACTCTATTTATAGCTGGTATTAGCTACTTCTGAAGTACAACTGTGATATGGATAAATTACTATCGTGTGATCAATTTTTGGTATAATACGTAATTATGTTCACTTTTGTTTCTAGGTTTCATTTTAAAGAACATCAAGAATATTTGTAAAAAAAGTCTCAACTGAAAAAGAAGATACTTTTGACAATGGAAAATCCCTTTGTGCAGAAGCTGGAGGTGCACTTGCCTCTCCTAGGAATGAGGCTGAGAATACAACATGATAAAATGTAATAACACCTTCAAAGCAGGTTTATATGGGGACATTTGCAGAACAGTCTGAAAGAACATTCATGTATCTGAATGAAGAGGCTGTAACTTACAGAAACTGGAATTGCACAGAACCAAATAATCTAAAAAATGAAGACTGTGCAGTAATACAATACCCTGGAAAATGAAATTATGTTGATTGTTGAAATTCACATGCCTTTATTTTTGATTCTTGAGCTGATAAATATAAGAAAACCCAAAGCTTTTGCTCTCCATTATGTAGTTGATATAGAAGTTTGTTCCTAAAAAAATGGCCTGAGGTAACCAGAACCAAAGTGTATTTATAATTTTTTTCTTTCACGTTCAGTTTTGAAACTCCTAATAAATCTGTTTTATAACTGTTTCAATTATTCTGAATTAAATTGTATTTATCATATTGATAAATAAGGCTAATAAGTTATAGCATGCTCAGCAAACTGGTTGTTATACCTTCTTATGGATTCCTGATAAATGTAGCAAGAGGGAAGCATTTTTTGATGATCTTGAAAATAATGAAACATTTTTATTTATTCTGTCTTAAATCTGATCTGTAAGCTTGGAGATATTACTCTCTACATGTTGTTAATGATACATTCTTTTACCATGTAGATAGCGGACAGTGCATACAGTCTATGTTATTTCAGTATTTAGTGATGGCTTTTCTCCCAGTGCGCTTTTACTCTAGTTCTAAAATTGACTGCTAATGATCACTTAGAGCCTAAAATGGTATTTGTCTTCTGGCTACAGAGCTCCATTGCAAACTAGCGATTACTGACATGCAAAGACTTTTTTGTTTTAAATTTCGGCTATTTTTATGCTGTTTTTCAATGTGGTAGGAAAATGAAATGTGCTGTAACTACAAAGAAGAATAAAACAGTAAAATGCCCAGCCAGATTTTTGTGTGTGCGGTAGAACAATCACAAGAGAACAAGATCTTTGTTGGCAATCTGTAGACATCATTTGAAGTTCAGGAGATACAGATCAATATTTAAATACAGTAGAAAGCAGAAAATGGTTTCCAAGCTGAAACACTTCCTGTGCAGAAGGGAAACCATATTCTGCCCTGTATTACACTGATGAAAATCTATCTTTGGTGAAGTTGCCCTAGAAATGCAACTGTGTAAGTGGAAGTATTGCTTTATTAGTTTGAGCTTTCCCAGTACACCGTCCTGTCCCAGGACGACTGTTCGGAGGAGCAGAATGGCAGTGCTCAGATCTGTGAGCTTTGGCAGGCTGTTGCATGGGAGCAGGCTGATCTTCTGTCTGGACAAAAGTCCACAGGACAAGAAATAGGCCTGGAAAAAGAAAGTGAGCTTTTATTGAGTTACATTGCTTGAAACTTTTAAACTCGGCAAGGTACTGCTGAGTGCCCTAAGTTCTGACCTTTCTCACCACGCATGCTAGGGAGACCTTTCTTAAGGGGCACCTTTCTTCAGAAGGCGCAGAAAAGAGAGAAGTTGAAATTGTGTTCTATTATTTTCCAAGAGGCTTAAATCAGCATCCCTGATGACCACTTAATTTTGCATTAATTACAAACTAATCTGTGCTTGCTGTTATGCCCCTGATTAGAAACATCTCATTTGATGCTACTATGACCTCCACAGAGTTTCTGAGTAATTCAGAATGAAAGAGGCGTTTGTTAATCAGCTGCTGGGTTTATCTTTCTAAAACACAATTTCAGGCTAAGTACAGGCTTAGGAAGAGCTATTCTGTCACATGTGAAAAACAAGTCTCTGAAAAGCTCTTTTCATTCTCTTTACTTTTGAAGTGTCAATTTTCAGTGTGTACTACAAGGTGGAAACAGTAAGTAATTTCAGTCAGTAGCTTTAGTAGTTACCTCTTTATTTTTAATTTTAACAAACACACAAATACAGTGTTGTTAACTTACACTCAGAACAGAGGAGAAACATGCCCTTTGCTCTGGTTGTTTTCTGTTGTAAAGGCATCACCCTCCTTTGTGAAATATGTAGAGGAGAACTGTTACTCAGGGAAGTCTGTGGCTTTAGCTCTAGCAAAGTGGCTCTACCCTTTGGCCTTGCACCGGGAGACATAAGGAAAGAAAAATAATTCCTGGATTGTACTTTGGCCACTAATGTCCAGGAGAAGAAACAATGCAAGAGAAGTTGGAAACCTAAGTGCACCTTGTATCTCTTTTATGCTCTCTGCCAAACCTCTCAGCACTAGCAGCATGACTGAATCCTCTGTGTTATCTCTAGGGAATTACTTTATCCTGAGGCACCTACAGTTAACATCTTTTATGGTCTGTGACATTAGTCATGTTTCAGACATCAGTAGCTTGAGCTGTTTCAGGGCAGAATCTTGTGAGAGCTTTTTCCTGTCTGTGTGCTCTAGTTTGTTTGTGTCTTCCACAAGCGGCATAGATTGTCCCACAAAGGTGAGCTTCAGTGTTAATCCTGCAGGAGGCTTCTGGCAGCTTTGCACTGGGAGGAAGACTCTACAGTGTGTAACTGGTTGGCATCCTCTTCCAGGGTGTTCAAATACAGATAAAAACTTGCATTTAGATGTCTGATTTCAGAGACTGGATGTGCTAATGTTGAGCTTCATGGCAATGGGCCTGCATCAGTTCAGTGGTGCAGCAGAGTGAATTTTAGGGTTTCACTATAGCCTTAACAGAAAAAATATTACTACAGAGCTGCAAAAGATGCATGAGTATGTATACTGTCTCACAACATTCAAAACCCCAAAGCGGACCTCTGTTCCAGTGTTGCTTTGCCTTAGTTTTGTCTGTTTCTTACCGTGCTGTTTGTACACTCACGGCAACTGTATCAATGATGAGTCCCAGTGGTTTACACCCTAACTCTCCTACTCCTTCTCACAGCTTTTACTCGAACACATTTCAGAGATGTACCAAAGGCAGTGAGAAGGGGAAAGAAGGATTGGAACATCTGGTCCTGCTGCCTTGTTGCAGCTTTCCCCATCAGGCGTTCTGCACTCCCTTGGGAGAATGTTGGACAGAGCATCTCTTCTCTTCCTCCTGTCTGCATTGCTTGGCTACAACTCTTGGCCACCTTTGCCTCGTGCTTGAAATATGTACAAAAAAAAGGCTCTGTGCCAACCTACAATCCTGCCCCAAGAACTATACCCAAGCATGTTTTTTGAGTCAAACTTTTGTTTTGATATAACAAGGGAAGCTAAACTACTACAAACTGCTTTAGCTGAGATGGGCACAGCACGTCACCAATTTTAGTCGGAAAACGTGAAACCTCTTAAGCAACATTGTAATGAATACGTTGGTTACTGTCTTGATTATCTCCTACCTTGCACTTTATGGATCCAATGACACCTGTGCAAGGGTGTCCCACTCGGAAGTGGTGGTCAATTCTACGTTGCTTACAGATCACAACCTTTTAACTCCTCTATCCCCTTAAGCCCTCTGTACCCAGCTTGAGCAGCTATATGCATTCACAGAAGAAAGGTAAAGAGGATAAAGTCAAGAAAAGAGAAAGACAGGAGAAGTGATGCATTTTTTTTAAAACTTTTTACCTTTTTTACCTTTTATTATATAAAGTTACATCTTAACTAAAAAAAGGGGTATTAATGGTACTTCCTAAGCCTGCTAAGTAGATCTTTTATTTGTGCATCAAAAATCAGTAGAGCAAAAATTATCCTGAAGCCTCAGATTGCCCTCTACGTGCTGTTATTTTCTAGTTCCTGGTATTTAGCTTGAAGCTGAAATTAACAGCATCTGGAGAATCTCGGCTTTCATTTTCAAGACTAAAGTGCATTTCTAGCTTTCATGACTAATGGTGAAAAAAGTTCAAAGCCTTACAAGTGGCTTCAATTCAAACAAAGTAAAGATGTTTTTTGCCTTTTAATCTCATGTTTTAAAGTCTATCTTAAAGCAGAACTTGTATTTTTAACAAATGGGGATTAACTGTTGGGAACAGGATTCTGGTGAGAAAAGCTGCCAGCCTATAGCGCAATAGCCATTACAAAAACTGCTTCACAAATGTTTCAAATGTTGTCTAGAAGGCTGAAGTGTATTATATATCACTTTGCTGAAAGTTGTATCCTACACTCCAACTCAAGTTACCAGGGGTTTTGAATGCTGCAGCCCTGAAGTTTAGCTTTGTCAAATGCCCTCAGAATTGTTCTGAATCTGGCCTTTGTATTAGAATATTGTGTGAGCAGATGAAAAGTGTAGTAGTTTACATCATTCACTTTTGTTACAGTGGCAACGCATGTTACTCTGGAAAGGTAAAAGAACATAGAAAATGGGACTTATTAGACAGTTGATCCCGATTTGCGTTGAAACATAGCTGGGAAAATAAATGCTAGAGAAATGTAGTGTATGGTAACACTGGTACTGAAACAGTCCGGAGCACAGTTGTCCTTTCCAATTTTTGAAAACTAAAATCTAGAAGTTAATACTTTAACTTCAGCTCCAGAAGATTGTCCAAGATAACAGTGGAAGTGGACTGACCTTGTGAAAGGGGCACTCTCTGTACCCAGCAGGCTGGGCTCCGCACGGGGCTGAACACGTCTGAGAAGACATCTTCAGGACAAAGCTATGCTACACTTCTTTTCTAGCTTGAATCCCTGGGATTTTCTCGTCAGAGAGATAAACATGGGGACTACTTTAAAAATAAGCATACCTGAAGTGTTCTTGGGTAGATTTCTACTCCTGACAAAAAAGCGTATTCCTGCCTGCCAGTTGTTGATGTTATAGGCTTGTCTCTGACACAGTCCATTCCCTTACAGTCCAGATGTTATAAGGTATCACAGCCCACTCTTATAGAGGGAATGTTAAAACCTGAGTCCTTCTCATGAATGCAGACAAGCATATTCAGAGAACAGGTAAGTAATTAACTGGTGACAGACATGAGAAACCACCAAGGGTTTCAGGAGATGAAAGAAAGGCAGGAAAAGAAAATATTATTAGCAGGACAACAGCTGCTCCCAGTGATATAGCGTACTTCTCTGAGGCTATTGCCCTAAACCTTTAGGTAGACTTCACTGTACTTGGAGTGTCAACAAAAAAAAACTTGGAAAAAGTCAACAAAAAGGGTATTGATATCTGCGCAGCTCTTTTTATTTCCAGAACAGTATGGATAAACCACCAATATCTATAGCATCTTTCATAGTCGCTGCTACAGAGTAAACAAGACAATGGCTATGTAGTTGCACAGTACGTACATACATCAGGATCTGAGACAAGATGAACAGAACTTGCTATTTGTGCTTTTGCATTTCAGATGGAAAAAGTACGGAGAGTAGTCCATTATACAGGGATGCATATATTTGTCATGCTTAGCAGAATGGATATGAATTCTCTAGGCCAGGCTGTAGTTCATATTTCTTCAATAAAGATGAAATAACTGATCTTAAACCAGGCAGTGAGTTGCTCGAACATAACAGGGGCTAGATTTCTGCATGCCAGCCTCCCAGAAGGATTCCTCAAATCAGAGCAGTGAATGCCAAAACGTATTTAAAAACAAGTAGATAACATTTAATGGGTAGCTGAAATGGTTATTAGTAATTTTGTAGAGTTTTTCTTGTCTTAGAAAAATAATGTTTAAGCTTCAAAACTGCATAAAAGCTGCTACAAAGGCTGTAAGGAGTGACCTTCCATGGAATGTCAAAATTGTATTTTATTAGTTAAGTAGTTGACTTTCATGGTTATTATATTTCTCAGAGTTATTAAACATTCATTTTGATTTGTCATGCAAGCTAATTCTGCTTTTTTTAATAATTTACTGAAGTAATCTCGTTTTAATCATTCTGGCCTCAAGCAATATTCAAGATCTCCCAGTCTCTCCAGAGAGAATCTGAGATTGCAGGGCTCTGTTCATTCCCTTCTGTTGTCTCTTTATTTCTCTGGGTCTTCACCTATTCCTAGTTTTTATCTACTATGGGCTTTAATTAGCTAGCTAAGAAAGAAAATGCACTGCAGAGCTAAAAAAAACCTGGGATTGTATTCATGCAACTTGCACCACAGGATGCCATGGCTTGTGCTTGGCTTAAGGAAAAATGCTAACTGTTATCCTAACCAGCAACCGAATAGCCCACCTTTTTCCCTCTTGATATCTGATTTGAGAGAAGAATTTCATCTCTGTGATTTCTCAGACCTTCCTTCTCTAAGTTTTCCCATTCCTTATTATGTTCCACCTTTCTCCTCAACAGTTTACATGACTAAGGAAGTTTCCAAAAGACATTTAAGTACCCAATTCCCTTTGCAGGTCATTGGAAATTAGAGGATTTTAGAAGTGCAGTGTTACATTTTATACGCAAAGGAACCTCCATATTCCAGCGATATTGTGTAATATTCCCTGAATCATTCTGTCCAGTACAAAAATACTCACAAACGAATGAATGTATTAGGTTCATTTTGCTAATCTTTCCAGTTCTAGTTATCAGTTTTCATGGTCTATAATCAGAACAAAATATAGCCCAGACCATAACTATAACAAGCAAAATGCTATAACAGGATTATAGTATTAGCAAAAATGATATAAGGATATAAACATTGCAAATGTTTGCAGGTAGACTTCGTACTTTTTTGGGGGGCACAAGACCTACACCTGTTTTAGACGAGAAGAATTATATGATCAAATGTTGCTTGTTTTACTATGTCAAGATGGTGAAAATATTAGTTCTTATTCTTCAGGGAGCATCTCAAAATATATGCTGAAGGATTGCAACAACTGTATCAAACATTGTTAATTTGGTATGAAATAAGAGATGGTTCTTCTGAGAGAATTCACTCGATTTTAACTTATTTCCTTACCCAATTGCTAATTGTGAAGTAAACTTTTCCGCCAATTTCATCCTCTATTATCTCTGCTAGTAGATGTGTAGTTTTTGTCAAATCGCACTCTCTAAGAAAAGCCAAATTATTTCAATAACCCGTGTTTACTTTTCTAAGCATTTGGCTTGCAAAGCCTTTCAGAGAAATTAGCAAGGAAATTGGCCTGTAATTGAAGAGAAAAACCGCAAGCATCTTTAAAAATATCAAAATCCTTTCTAGTCTAAGAGTTTTGAAAGCTTAGTAATAAATTAAATTACTGTGTAAAACTACAAAATAATTCTCTCTACTATTCAGGCTCCAGAATATTCTGTTCTGGATGCCCAGCTACAGTCAGGGAATGCTTAAAGTGGAAGTAAAGGGTTTTAATAAATATATGGACGTAGCTGAGCTTTTCTTTTCTCTTCTTTACTTTCAGGAATCTTTTAAAACTATTTCTACACTGAAGACTCTGCTATGACTGCACCTTGCGTAGTTCTAAGTCAACTCAGGTATCAACGAAAGTTATGGAGATTAATCTGCTTCCTTGGACACTTAGGTATACGGCCTTTCCTTGGTATCTCCTGTGCTTTAGCTATCCTGCCAACAATATCCAGAATGGCTAGTTGGAAGCTGCAGGGGATTTACGGGCAAATGGTACAGCGATGTTAACTGTTGCAACGCGCCTTTGCTGCCTTACACTGCTGCTGCAAGGCAGGGCTCGATGCAGCAGCTAAGCACAGCAAGGGCTTGCTGCTGCCTAAACCGTCCCTGGGTCCTCCGGAGATGAAGCTCAAAACCGCCAAGTGAAATTGCAGGACCAGGATGGACACGTAGCTGTGCTTCACCAGCCCAGTCAAGTGCTCTGCTTGTCATGGAAACTGGCATAACGAAGTCCTTAATATTTATCTGCTACTAGAGACATAAAGTAGTTCCTTTATGCTTTAGCAGTAAGTAGAATCTAAACATGAGCCATTACAAAAGAAACAGATTCCATATATTAAATACTATCTGCTTCAAACAAACAACAGCATCTGCTCAAACATACATACTCTGTGTTCAATCTCCTGAAAAGTTCTGTGCAAAATGAAATTAGACCTATTGTCTTAATTTTCAGCTCACAGCAGAAATAACAACCACGGTATGTGGTGTTTTCTGGGAATTCATTACCAGTCGGGGGGCTCTTCTGTAAGATGCAAAGCAGCTTTATATTACTGTGACCATCAGACCTTAACAGCAGCTTGGTGTGTTTATTATTTTTATTTTTAACCCTGAACTTTCTGTCATGCTTTTTCAGTAACAAGTTTCTCCAAAGGAGTTTGAATATGAATTGCAAATAAAATGTTGACAATGCTTTTGGACAGATATGTTGTAACACTTACCAGCGAGACATTAGATGGACCATTTCCCGGCAATAACAACATGATAACAGCTTAGCATGACTACTTTGCTATCTGCAGGCTGGATTATGTTTATTTTAAATTGATAACAAGGGCCAGGTGGCTGCTTGTAAGAGCAAGATAGGAATTACAAGCATATGTTTCCAAGGCAATGTCAGCCAGTGGCTGTTCAAGCATAAATTGCTTCTTGTGACCGCTTCTGATAGGAGGGATATGGTACAGTTCATTTCCATGGGAATACAGTATAGTAGGACACCTCTATTATTACTCTTTGCACTACTTCCAGTAAAAAAAAGACAATCCTTACTCCATCATGACACTACTAATTGTTATTGCAGTGGGTAATTTTGTTGTGGTGTTGACCAAGGATTAGGAATCTCCCATACTGTTGTGTAGTATTCCCATAGAGGTCTAAGTGCTTAGCATGGTAAAATGCAAGAGGAATTATAGTCAGTATATGGCCTACAAGATAGAAATGTGAACTAATGATTTGGCAAAAAAAAATGGGCTTTCTCAATGATCCTAGGGAGAGGATCTCTCTAAAATTCAGTTTATCTAGCTGTGAAAGAGGTAAGAAGATACAGACATTCTTGGAAATCATTATTAAGTTGTGAAGTTAGAATGAGAGTATTTCTTGGTTTCCGTTTGTTTCTAAAAAGACAAGACAAAAGCTGACTACAGTATGGTTAAATTTTTACTAAACCTGGAGAGAGAACGTAGGAACGGAGAAGAGACGAGTACTTATCCTGCCTGAAGAAAGGAAGTCTGCCATGTTATGTCAAAGCAGAAGCTGCTTGCTGCCTTTGCTTAAATGTGCTGTAGTTGATTTTTCTCCCTTTTTTCAAAGCATAGAAATAATGGTTCAGTCAAAGGTTCAGACTTTTCTAGCAACTTGCTTACCATTTTGATATAATCCAACAGCATGTTTTAATGATGTCCTGTAGGATGACTAAGAATCTGTATCTTAAATATATTGCTTCAAGTATATGAGAAAGAAGGAATTGTAAATAATCTGAAAACAAAAGACAAATCGTTCTCCTGTTAACAAAGTTTTAAGGTTGTAAGTGTTTGGCAGGTGATGTGGTTTAACCCCAGACGCAACAAAGCACCATGCAGTCACTTGCTTACTCCCCCCAAGTGGTTTGGGGGAGAGAATTAAAAAAAAGTAAAACTCATGGGTAAAGAAGAGTTTAATAAGACAGGCAGAAAGAAATTAGTAATGATGATATTAATAAAATGACAATACTAATAATAAAAGGATTGGAATATACAAAACAAGTGATGCACAAAGCAATTGCTCCCCACTCACAGACCGATGCCCAGTTAGTTCCAGACCAGTGATCTCCCCAGCCAAACTCCGCCCAGTTCACATACTGGGCATGATGTTACATGCTATGTAATACCCCTTTGGCTAGTTTCGGTCAGCTGCCCTGGCTGTGTCTCCTCCCAACTTCTTGTGCCCCTCCAGCCTTCTTGCTGGCTGGGCATGAGAAGCTGAAAAATCCTTGATTTAGACTAAACACTACTTAGCTACAACTGAAAACATCAGTGTGTTATCAACATTATTCCCATACTCAATCCAAAACATAATACTATACCAGCTACTGGAGAGAAAATTTTTATCCCAACCAAAACCAGACAGTAGGAAAGAGCCATGCCTACTTTTTTTAACAAAAGCTCGTCAAAACCTGCTCGTGCCTTTTCTTGATAGTATAGTCTGAATTTGCCTTTCCAAGAATGGAAAATAGATTGAAAGTGTTGTGGGTTTTTTTAATTGAATTGCTTGATGGCTTTCTTTCCTTTTCTTGTCTGAAGCTTACGTTTTCTATACTTAGCAAGAACAATGTCATGCAACGACTCTTCAGTAGAGTCTGGTGGAGCCAGGTCTTTAAAATATGATATTCCAAGCTCTGTTCCCCAACGCTGCTGTCCTCTCTTTAGAAATCTCATCATCTATATTCCTCACTCCTTCACCGCCATCCACCTGCTTACACTTAAATATAGAAGTCGCTGATCTGGGATCGATTCTTCAAAATAACAGTGTATGTTGTGGATACCATTTTTTTCATAAAAAAAATATGTTTCATCAGCAATGACATTCTTTCTGTAAGAAGCTAACACTCAAGTTAGAGTGGCACAAGTCTAGAGTACACAAAGCAGTAATAGAAATTTTAAGACCTAAACACAGCAGAACTTGTAGTCTTTCAGTATTACCAGTGTAGTAAGGTACCATACTCTCCACATTTGTCATCTTATTCCTGCATCAATGCACTGTAAACTACCATCAAAATTATTTTATCAGTGTTTTTGTTATTTTCCTAAGGCAGGGGGACTTGCTGACTGTCCAATATTTACTGTTTGGATTTGTCTCAATAAAATTAGACAACAGGTGGAAAAGCAGCAGTGCCATAGCCATTGGTTTGTTTCTTTGCTTAATCGGTGACATATGTTTTGTCCCATATATTTCTGATGAGAGCTAAAGCTGAAGCCAATGGGTCTTCTTAAAACTGACTATAAGCACCTAAGGCATTATGATTTTAAAATACGTAGCAGCAGAGCAAATAGATTACAGATGAAATACTGGAAAAATATAAAAAATGAATGTTGTTTTCAACAACTTAAAGGATGGAGAATTGACCACACCTGCTTACCATGCAGATGCTGGGCCAATGACAAGCTCAGCGATCTGATATCTGGAACTTGCAGCACAGTGACACATATGGGATTAATGTCTCACAGATTGCTGAAATAAACTAGCACGGCTGTACAGCATTGCGTTTTACATGAAAGAGTGCAGCATAGCTGTACGCAGATTGGACTAAGATAATGTTGTTAGTAATCAGCTCATTTTAAAACAGGGTGCTGAGCAAAATGCAGAGTTCACCTGTTTCCTGAAGATTAGAGGTCTGAAAGCTATATAAAATTGGCTACAGTTTTGTAACCATCTTTGGAGTTATTAGTTTTCACATTACTTTTTTGAGGGTAGCATGCAGATCCGCCATATAAAGAAGCAGACTTTATTCTTTGAAAATCAGATCCTTCCCCGCCAAGTTTTCCTTTGCTAATAGCTGAAGAGGCCATTGTGGAATTTGGGTTTAATTTGCTGGCATTGACAACACAGCCTGCTTAATGCATTAGTGGGAATCTTGTTCTACTTAACTACCAAGTGACAAAAAAAGGATGCAGCATCTGGGTGCCGACTGAAACCATTGGAGTTCCCTGGATAGGTTTTGTGGGTGTTACCAAGCTAAAGATCTTCAGCCATTACCACACAGGTTTACCTGTAAATTTCAGCCTTGTAGCTATTCTCTAGGAGTGCCAGGTTGCAGAAAAAATATTTACTTTCTCTCTTCTTTTTTCTAGTGTAGTTGTTTTCCCTAATTCCTAAAAGAGGAAAGTAAATCTAATGACTGGGTAATCTTCGATTATGTCTAGATTTCTTATCAGCTTCCATTGTGTAAGTATAATTTGACTCATGGGAGAAGAACTTTTGTCAAATTTATGTTTCTTTGGAAGTTTTGTTAAGATAGTAATTTATAAATTATTTCTACATCTTAAGCCATTATAAGCCGTGTTTTACTCATGCCATACTTTCCTGAATGGACAGATATTGTGTAGCTGCTGGGGCTTTACTGACTTCCCTGATTAACGCTTCCCATTCTTTAATTAATTTTTTTTAAAGTATAAGCTGTGTTAGGTGGAAGAAATAGTACAAATTGCAAAGATTTATCACGTTGTTCCTATATTAAAGTTGTTTGTATACGCATGGGGAGGATGTTTTTGGGTAGTGATACAACAAAATGGTATTAACCATTACAACTGTTGCAGAGTTGCCTAGAAACTGCATCTACATGAGGTTGTGTTCTGGTAACTTAGATTGCCAAGGACTTGGGCACCTAATAATTTAAAATATTGATTCTCAAAGTCTGGATAAGTTCCATCTTATCTTACAATTGCAGAAATTTCTTAGAGCTGTAGGTACCCTGGAGGTCTGCTGCCATTCAGAAACAGAATCACCCATGTATTGATTGTGCTTGAATTGCCTGGTTTCTGTGCTATTCCGAAACTGCAGGAGGATTCAGAAATAAGGTATTTTTTCTATGGGATACTACCTAATCCACATCTTATGTGTTGAACACCACTTGTTTTCATCTACCTCATTTGGATTACAGGAAGAAATAGTTTCAACTGATGAGATAGATGTTCTGTCATGCAAAGCTTTGCTGCATATCAGGTACAGGAAGAACTTGAAGATAGATTGTTTACAGCATAGTTTTGTGAGTGTGAATTAATAATTTCCTAAAAAGGACACTGATGTCCCCTCAGTTTGCTTTTTTTTGAGAGGGAGGACAGACCATGCTGAGCACTTTTAACTGCAGAACAAGGCTTACAGTTGTGAATTAAAGTGACTGTGTTTCTTCTATGAGGGGATCCTAAACATATCTCCCCATGCTATTTTCTCAGCTAGGTCAGCCAGTTGATATGAGACATCTTTTTATTGTTGAACAAGGAACCTAAAGATGTTAGCGTGCAGCTGTCAGTTCTGGTGGCTAGAAAGACACTATCATGATCACGAAAAAACTTCAGTAGTTTTAGTGAAATGTTAAGAGATCACAGCATAAAGTGGCAAAACACAGAAAAGATGTGAAGCAGGCTTGCTGAGCTTTGTAAAACAAATCTCAGCTAGGGTCAAACATGAATGTCCTTACAGTAAAAGGGATCAGAACTAGAAGGAAGTTGCTCATTAGATCCCAGTCCTTATTCCTGGGAAACCAGCGGACCAAACCCTCTGGTTTCTTTTTTACTTCAGCATGTTGTGCATTTGATTTTGTGCATGTGTAAAGAGTTTTCAAGGATCCATCACTGACCAGGTGACGATCACCTGCACTGTACATGCAAAAGACACCAGACACTAACAGAAACATTAAACATACACAGAGCTAGCAAATGATATCAAGGTAAGGTAAACTACATCAGCTACAGAGATCGGAAGCAAAGATTAGTATGGTATTTATCAAGTCAGACTCTGATACCATCATTGTCAGAGGTGTTGGCTAGCCTTCAATATAGTAAAGGGTAAACAACTTGAGACACATCAGAGGCAACACAAGAACCTCAGCAGCACTGTTAATATAGCATATGTATTCTCCGGTGGATTCGACATTTCCACTCCTTAAAGTGGAAATTCTTGGCCATGAGGAATAGACACCATTACTTAAACAGATTCCACATGCAGCAAAATGATGAAATTTATGACATAATTGAATATTATTCTGTTCATGGTATGCCCCCACTGAATTGATTTTTATTGGACATTCCTCTAGAAAAACAAATCCTTTGGCATTAAAAATGGTTCATATTGGTGCAGTTTTAGAGTAATGTGAAAAGCATTCTATGATAGAGTCGGTCTGGAAGATGTAAACAACACTTTATTTTCTTTAGCAAAACTTAGTCCACTTTTATCCATTTAATTAAAGTTAATAATAAACTAACATTTTGATGCTGCCTGGCATGTATGCTTTTAACAAATACCTTGTTTTAGCTGATGAGCCCAGGCGTTAATAATGTTGCAACACTCAACCTAACCATGATTTTATTCTCAACTTTAAGTGGAGCTGGATTCAGAAAATATTTTTCAATTGAAATGATCTTGTCAATTCTGAATTTTTTTAAGGATGGAAGTTTTTATGATAGTGTAGTACATGATCTTCTCTAATTCATGCCAAAGAAAAGTGAAGTCATGGGTATTAAGTTAAGTTACATATATTGTATGAGAGTCAAGCCATCTGGGTCGTCTCATTAGAAAGGGATACCTATTACAGCAACTTGAACCTTTCTTTATGTCTCATTATTTTAAGTGAATAATGCCAAAAACTGGGTATCTCTATACCATAGTGTCTTATAGTCCATCCATTCACGTTTTGTAACTGCACAACATTACCAATGCTGCCTTGTAAACAGATGATCTGTAGTTTCAGAGTGCTTTTTAGTCATGATATCTCAGCACTAAGATTATAACTCTACTTAATATTATAAAATAATATGAACAGGCTTATCATCAATCAGCAAAAATGCATTTTCCGCAGGACTAAATCTGACATTTTCAAGCTTCTGGAATTTTGTTCAAACAAAATAGGAATGTCAATTGAGCTACAAAATTTTGCCCATGTGTAAAGACTGTTAGTCTACTTATTTCAAATACATGCGCTTAAATGGTACCGTACTTAAAGAGATTGCTAACTAGCTCCAAACCATCACAAACAACCGCTCTAACAGATTATGCCTTTTAGGTTAGTAGCATGTGCATCTATGTTTCATTAAGTGATAATAGTCCCTACAGACCACTAATGGCTTAAGCATGATCAATTAAATCTAAGCTGATCATTTCTCAAGGATTAATGCAACAAATAGTCATTGATAGCCAAAAGGATGATTTGTCTTCACTGGTCCCAAAGATGTAGCTGTCATTCTGTAATGAGCATATCAATCTGTATCTGTCTAGAACTAATTTTGTGTATAACATACGCAATGGTAGCAAAATAAATCTATGAAATCTCTTATACCTGAACTATAGAGTTTAGTTAAACATAGAAAGAATGTAAATTTCAAGAAGGGAGAAATGAGGGGACCGGTGGGGAGAAAAAAAGTATTCAGTTATATAAACCAATGCCTACAGTTCCTTACAGAATCACTGCCTGACAAATACGTGGGGTTTTTTACAGCTGACTTGAGCAATCATGATGTCTTACTCATCCTACATGCTCACAGCAGTAGCTGCTTTGCTAGTGACTTGCCATGCCCTGTGTACATGCCTGGGACCTGGACTGTCTGAACAACCACATCCAGCACGTAAGTAAACGTCCCTTTTTTTTTTTTGCAACAAATCCATGTCATGAAGGCTACATGATTAAAAACAGTTAACATAGAAGGACATGTGCCCTCAGGAAAGCAGCTGTGTTTAGCAGAGGAGGGAAAACTGAGTCAAGGAAATGGTCAGTTTAATTATTTTTTTTCTTATAGATAGGCCTCATCTCTCTCCTGGCAGAAGACAGAAAATGAACAGGTTATCAATGCAAAACCACGTTCACAAACATGACAAATAAAAGGCTTCAACCTAGAAAAATTCATTTTTTTCTGTGCAGAGGGATTTACCAGCCTTTCAGAGGGTTGGAAGTTTTTATTTGTTTTATTTAATATATGTTAATAACAGTGTGGAAAACACTGCGAAAGTATTTATTTTACCCCAAATGATTTTAAAAAAAATATTGTCTGCTAGTTAGTTTTAGAAAACGGTTAGTTTTATCCAAGGAGTTGTTCCTATCACAGCAGAGCCTAGTTTTGCTTAATTGTATAACTTTTATTTTTGTCTCTGTAGGTGTATCTCATTCTCAGGACACCAAAATCTACAGCTTTTTAATAAATTTTGAAACACCGACTTTCCAGACTTGAAGGCGGTAATATTTTCTGATTTTACTTTTTTCTAGCTCACATACAGTTTTAAGTAAGTGCAGTAGGCAAAAATAATTATAGAATCATGACTTGCAGGAAAGAAATCACACTTGAATAGTGTGTATATATTCCAAAATTCCATTTTCTCTTCCAAAACAAGGGAGATTAGGACTCATTTTCCGTAGAAAAACAGATTTCTCTCAGGAACTCTAATGTACAATTAGTGTAACATAAATCAAATCTGATTTATTAAAAAAATTCCAAGGGATGTAGCACTTTCCACATGGATTCATGAGAACTTGTCAGCCTCGTACCACATTGCTAGCATTTTTATCTACCAGCACCCATATTGCTAAAGGTGGTAGATTGTTTTCTACTGAGAAGGAATTCACAAAAATTATAATTTCTGTTTCAGTTGCTCAAATTTGAAGCAAATAACTGATCATCCTCAGAGATTACACACAATATAACAGGGCTGATATTGTATATGCAGCAAATGTCGGGGAGCATCCTTGTCTTGGGAAGGCAATGACAGATGGTCACAAGCAGCATTAGCTAGTGAACAACGAGCAATGGGAAGCAAGTTGATTTTGCAGCTGGACTACAATCCTGTGAGAAGGCTGGAGGAACTCTTGCAACTCCAACAGATGAGGAGGAGAATAAAGCTATTTTGACTGTTGTGAAACACTACAACCAGTATGCTTACTTGGGCATTAAAGAGGGTGAGATATCAGGTCAATTTGAGTATATAAATGGCATGCCTCTGAATTACATCAATTGGAACCGATATGAGCCTAATGGCAAAGGGAGAGAAAAATGCGTGGAGATGTACACTAATGGGAGATGGAATGACAAAAATGCAACCAGTATCGTCTCACAATCTGTGAATTTTGAATGGCCTTTCAGCCACCACTAAGTACCGAGAAAGTGAAATATCCAGTGCGTCAGGCGTATTCCTGCAATTAGTCTATGTCAGAGAATGTAAAATTAATCATATTACAGCATTTTTTAACCTTAAGAAAATGTGAAAAGTTTTAGGTGATTAACTTAATTAAAATATGCCTTAATCTGACATGTTCATCTTTTTTTGGAGGGTTGGGAATAGCTCAGTATTCATTTTTCATTGCAGACTGTCTCTGTGCACTGTGAAGAATATAAGCAAATTCCAAGGTTTTAGTTGGGATATTGGAAAAAATCTGAAGTTAAAATTGCCCATGGCTTAACAGTGAAAGCATTTCGAGTATTTAATAGTTTCTGCCTTAAGATGCACAGAGGTTGACTTCACGGGAGCAATTATGGAGTCAGATTTTGTACTCCCCTGAGTTATAAGGCTTGTATCGTGTCATGTTGAAGCCTGCGCCAATTCAATCAGCATGCATATTTAACTCGTTTTATAAAACTATTAAAAGTACCTGTTACAATTAATTTCCTTAGTTTAAGAAGCTATTCACTATAAAACACTAAGATAAACATTGCATTAGATTCATGCAGACATAGATGTATGTGTATAAAATGCTAAAGACTGCATTTTGTTGCTAAAACATCACGTTCCTTCTTAAAACCAAGCCAAATACCTTGTTAGAATGCCGCCTGTCCTCTACCAAACCACTGAAGAACAACATACTATTTTGGGGGAGCAGGTAGTATTGGAAGTTCAGTCAGTTCAAATACAAGCTATTTCTCTGCTGATGTCATGCCAAGCAACCACATAGTCAGACTATGACTCAAATCCACTAGGATCAAGAAGAATCTTTGCACAAAATGTTTCCACCATTACTCAGTTTGGCTACCTGGTGAACAGCAGGAACTCAGCAAAGTAAAGTAGCAAATTTTCACACACTTACCGTGCAGTGAAGAAGTCCTAGGCTCAACCATTCCTTGGGGGAAGGAAGACTAAAATTAAAATATGCACCTAAACACTTCATCTTCTCCTCCCCCACATTTGGCTCTGTGCAGGGAGCCCATAGGAACCTGAGCTCGAGTCTGCGTGCTGTTGCCCCTTGCCTCTAGCCTACACTGAGGCAGCGATGGGCTCTATTCAACTGGTCTTTTCAAAGCCCCATCAAGCAGCGAAGCTATAGCATCTTCAGACACAGGAGATAAGGGGATACTTTTGCCAGTGGAGGATTCCTGTGCAGCATTGCATTACAGCACTCCGGCTGATCTGAGAGTGGACAAGGACTTTAAAATGGGAAAAATACATCCAGAAACATGTTGGATAGATTTCAGCATGTGAACCTGCTTTACAAAATAGCTTACTTTGAGATCTATGACCATAACACCATTTTGGTCAAAAATTTCAAAAGGGAAGGGGGTAGATCATGCCATGACAAAAATTCTGACTCTCAGGTTACTTTGGGAAAATATAAGGCTAAACTAATACCTTTTCATTTTCCTAGGCTTAGCTCAGACCAGTTGCACTAAATATGCTAGAAAGTGCTGACAGTTTCTTTAAAACTACCTCTACCTCTTCTGTATTTTAATGAGTAATCCTTGTTAGCAATTTTTTAGTCTTTCAACCATATACACTCTTTGTTAGAGCAAGGTGATTATCTGGCATAAGAAAGCATCATGTTGAAGAAAGAGACTAAAAAATCATTCTACTAACTTGATCTTTTATTATCTGAACCAAATTCATGTATTCATTTAGATAGATCTCCAACTGGATCTAGACTATCCTAGGCCTTTAGTTAATCAACAATTAATTTCCACCATATTTGTGGTTACAAAGTGACTAGAGAAATTTCTTGTTAAAATACTTAACATGTGAAAATCTTACAAATGGCTTAACACAATATATCACCTATCTTTAAACAGATTTAGACTTCAAGAAACTTGTGTGCTTTCCACACAGTTAAGAAAAATAAGGTTTTTTTAGTTATAAAGTTTAATTTTTGTTACATCAGTAACCAAAACATCTAGGCTAGGTCTCAGAGTCCAGTTTCTTTCTGCTTAAGCCATTACTATTAGAGTGTGTATGGGGGAATAATAATCAAGCACACATATGCTACTTAAAAATAAAAATTCAGATCCCATCAAAGAACTGCAGACAGCACTTTCCCTTCTATGGTTCACACAGGTCTGTAACGTTTCAGGTAATTGAACAAAACTCCTCAAATATTTTCCTAAAATATCTCCATATAACATCATACTTATTTCTTCTCCAGCTGGGCTCTAGCCTTCCCCTTACACCGTTCTGAAGCACCCCTCCTTGTTCTGTGGCTGATGTCTTCACTATGCTTCATATATAAAACTGAAGATATCAATACAATATCTGTCAGGTTTCTGCCCTCTTTATAAGAAGCTCTGTCCACATTCATTTGTATGAACTTTCATCTCCTAACTTCAATGAACTTTAGGGGGGGAAAAGTCCAGTTTCAATATGATAAGTGGAAGAAATAAAATTCCCTAATAAAGCAATATTCTATGGAGAGACTTGGAATGTGTTTGTATCTCTTGGGAGTCATGTGTCATTAAAATTAAATTAAAATTAGTCATTATTTAGTAATAAATTAAAATCAGTCATTAAAATCCTGGTACTTGATGATTCTTTGTCATTCTACAGAGGAACAGAAAAAAGTACCCAGAAATCATTATTTTGTTCTTTAATTTTTTTGTCTGTAAACCTTATCAAGTTAAACCCTCAAGTGCTGTTTAAAACACTTATAAGCATTTCAGTCTATTTTTTGTGGAAGATAGAAATTCTGCATTTATGTATTAATGGATTTTTTGTTTGGACAGAGAGATCAAGCACAAGAAGTAACAGAATAAGTTATTTTTCTGTTCTTTTTTTTAGGATACATATTTATGATAGAATGTTTCCTTAAAAAATCTAATCAGCAAAAATAATTCTTGGTGTATAATGAGCAGAACAGGAAAAAGCTATGTTAGTCTTTCTTAATTTAGAATGACTTGCCACAGAAAATCAACCTATCAGTAAGATCTTTTATTCAGAAAATAATTTATTCACTTCTCAAATGCTGTAAAAACGTATTTTGAGAATTAAGATGTTACTATAAGTTAAAAGGTCACAAAACTTCAGTCTATTCTGAAGTAAATGGATTGCATATCACATAAGAGAAATTTAATACAATTGTTATTTTAGTATATTTAAAATGACAGATCTCTCTGACCATAAAAATGACGGATATTGAGTTCAGCGAATTCTCTCTGGTCTAGACTGATAGTCTCTTTTGCAACTGTATAATTCAATTAGGTGTTTTAACTTATGAAGACTGTAAGCAATTCTGAGCACTTAGAACCTCTCCCCTGCCAATCCCTACCATATGTAAAGAAATTAACTTTTGTTTACAGCAAATAAGTATTTTTTTTGTGGCTTACCAATTTTTGTAGAATTTTGAATAAAAATACACGAATACCCATGGTTCTTGAGAAAATTGAGCTCAAATTCACCCTTATGTGAACTTAGTAACTGACAGGATGTGACACAGGCAGGCAGGACTGCCTTATCTTGTATAAAGTGCCACCAGTACCTCATTTAATTTTTTCTAAATTTTAGAGCCAAACTTAAAGAATAATTACATTATTCCTCTGCTCTTTTCCAAAGGAAAGTACATGTGTATTGCAAAATACCAGTACTTGCTGCCACAATATGCTAGCAGTGCTTCAAATATAAAATAGGGTAACGAGTAATCACACATTTTACATTTATATGCAGCTTTTCTTTAGAAATACAGTAAGTGCAAATAGGAAAATTTGCCACCAGGAAATTTGTCAGCTGGTTTTGAAACCACACTGAAGTGGTAGAAAGACTAAAAGCTATATTACTACGTGTATGAACAAGAGGAAAACAATGTTCTTGGGACTCTTGTAATGGTATAATAGACATTATAATGCAAATAATGGTTTAATAGACATTATACCATTATAATTGTCTGGACCTTAAAATGTCAGTTTACATGTGATTTTCTATCAGAAGTTGATATTTGCTGTTACAAAACCATATCAACAGTTATACAAACATACGTGGGCTTAAAGTACAATTAATAAAGTCCCTATTAGGAAATCAGGGCTTGGCAGAAATTCAAGGGTGAAAAGCCAGGTCTGATGCCATGTGAAACTTAGAATGAAACCTTGACCCATCTGTGCCCTTGTGGCTCAGGAGCCAAAAGGAACTGCACTGCAAGAGCACCTTAACCCTTGATAAGGCTGCAGTGATGCTAAATATAGTAGTAAAGACTGCAGTCACCCACTTAAGATTCGACTACATATCATGGAGAAAAAATGAAGAATATATAGAATTATAGTTTCATCTTGTTTATAAACATGACTGTTTCTCTTTCTTCTATTAGAATGCTATTTTCCATTTAACCATTAAAGAGATTAGATGAATTCTTGCTTTCTATTTGTTATAAACACAAAACTCTACTTCTCTGTTTTACAGCTGAGGGACATATCAGAAACATCTACAGACCTCCACTTGGATCCTTCACTTTTAATTTGTCTGTGGAAGAAGTTGGTGGTATCATTTACAAGCACTGATCACACTGTCTACAAGTAAATTAAGACCTTCTGCTATAAAATGCTGATCACAATTAAAAAAAGCGGTGTTGAATTTTGTCATGCCAGGTGTCCATATCTTGTTCATTCTTTGCTGCCTGTTTTTAAAGCTCAGCAAAAATAGCACTCCTCTGAGAAGGGGAGACACTAGGTTCCATGAGCTGTGGTCTTTCTGATATTCCCAGGCACAAGGGAGCTGCTGCGTACAGTCTGACTATTATTTGGAAGGGAAAAGGAAATGCAGAAAGCACAGGACCCAGTGTTAGCAAGGTAGGATGGAAACATCAGCAGACCAGCACAAAATCAATGTAAACAGTAAATATAAGTGGGGTTGGGGACATTTAAATACAGAGAATAAGAGAAGAAAATTCAAGGTTATCTGAGGATGACTAGAACTACAGAAGAAAAAAATACTTTAAGCATGTTAAGTATACAAAGGAAAGGCTAAGCAACAGTCCCACCGAAGGAACACAGAACCGCTTTCATAAACTGAAATTCAAATCTAATGTCTATTTTTCCCGTGTGCCACATGACAAACCATCAGTGGTGATGACCAGCTTGGCTGAACAGGGAGCTTTTGACGGGATCTACAAAAATTTTTCTTTGCCTCAGTCTTTAACAGTGAAACCAGATAGCCTCAGGGTACTCAGCCCCCTGAGCTGGGAGACAGGGACAGAGAGTAGAATATACCACGATAATCCAGGAGGAAGTAGTTAATAACATTCTATACCATCTGCACCCTCACAAGTCTATGGGATCTACTCAAGAATACTGAGTAGGGCGCTGGCGGAGGAGCTTGCCAAGGCACTCTCCATCATTTATCAGCATTCCTGGTCAACAGGGGAAGTACCAGACAACTGGAGCTTTGCCAATGTGACTACAATTTACAAGAAGGGACAGAAGGTGAGGCCAGGGAACTACAGGCTTGTCAGCCTGACCTCGGTACCAGGGAAGATTATGGAACAGTTTGTCTAGAGTGGCCTCGCATGGCATGTGCAGGATACACAGGGGATCAGGCCCAGATAGCATGGTCTTACGAAAGGCAGGTCCTGCTTGATCAACCTGATCTCCTTCTATGACCAGGTGACCCACCTACTGGATGAGGGGAAAGCAGTGGATGTTGTATACCTTGACTTCAGCAAGGCCTTTGACACTGTCTCTCATGACATATTCCTTGAGAAGCTGGTGTCTCATGACGTAGACAAGTGTACTCTTCGCTGGGTGAAAAACTGGCTGGATGAGCCCAGAGGGTTGTGGTGAATGGGGTGAAATCCAGTTGGCGTCGGGTCACAAGTGGTGTTCCCTAGGGCTTGGTGTTGGGCCCCGTTCTGTTTAATATCTTTATTGACAATTTGGATGAGGGGATTGCAAGTTTGTAGATGGCGCCAAGTTGGGAGGCAGGGTTGATCTGCTTGAGGGTAGGGAGGCTCTGCAGAGGAATCTGGACAGGCTGGATCGATGGGCCGAGGCCAATTGTATGAAGTTCAACAAGGCCAAGTGCCGGGTCCTGCACTTG
>JAVJGG010000094.1:13956088-14027471 GCA_035590195.1 Aviceda cuculoides | reverse complement strand
TGGAAGTGTTCAAGGCCAGGTTGGATGGGGCTTGGAGCAACCTGGTCTAGTGGAAGGTGTCCCTGCCCATGGCGGGGAGGTTGGAACTAGATGATCTTTAAAGGTCCTGTCCAACCCAAACCATTCTATGACTCTGTGATACATGTTTATACATTACCTTAAACCCCTTCTTAAAGAGTGATTCTTCTTGAAATTACCCTATTACCAAACTCCCAATTATTTTGAAATTGATTATTTTCAGAGGAAAAGTATTGGAAGTCAATTAAAATCAGAAATATTCAGTTCCTTTGAAAGTCAGACTTGGGGTCATGCTAGTCCAAATATTTAAGAACTGTTCTTAAAGTTGCAGTATTTCTTTAAATGTTCAGGATTTTTGCTACTGTGAAATTTTCTAAGATTAATTCATAACAAAAATTGTCATCACCTCACTGGGATCCCTAGAGACACTTCTAAAAGCTTTTAACCAGACTTTTCTTTTTTTCACTAAAAAGAATTATGGAAAAATTCTGCACCCATCTCAAAATTTACATTGATATATGATCTATAAAATCATAATGGCATCCTGATTTCTTGATTTGAATTCCTATTTCTGCATCAAAAAGGAGTGGGAAAATGTGACATTAAATGTTCTGCTCAATACTCAGCCTTAAATTTTGAGTAAATGACTCATTTGAATTTTCATCTTATCTCTTGACAAATACCATACGGAATGGACAGGCAAAAATAGAGGCAGCATTTTGAGGAATTTGTTTGCTGCCATTTGGAGACTATAATTTCATAGCAAATGGAATTCAATTTTACTTCTTTTGCATTAACAAAACCTGATGTATTTGAAGTGTAATAACTTTTGTAGAATTTCACATGGTAACTTCACTAATCTGGAACAAACAGACTGGAAGACACAATTTTTTAAGAATTAATATGGCATGTGGTTGCCAGAAACACAATAACCTCTTTTTATATAAAAATTAAGGGGATTAAAACGGTTCTGTAGTTCTATAAAGAAAAAAAAAACCTAAATATTTAGTTACCAATTGCATTTTAAATATGTTTCAGATATAATTTTGTGGTACTGAGCAAAGGTGCATCTTTATTAGGCCTTCTGTATCAAAGTGAAATTACTGTAATTATAATGAATTATGCATTTGTGTAATGCACCAGTAACACAAAAAACCCACAGCATATTTTGCATTCTTATTCCATTTTTCACAATGAGACTTCCAAGAGTTCATTACAAGAAACAACTATATGTAATTTGGTAATATTTTAGAAATAGTACATTGGAGTAAGATTGTTTAACCAGATAGAGTGCAGAATTTGACCTACAAATATACAGCCTAAAGCATTTATCCAATGCTTTGCCAGTTTTGAAAATGTTTTGTTTAGTGCAATGTCTTTCAATCTTTGGACTTCCACTTCCCTTTCTTGTTTTCTAAAGGAGGTGAAAGTCCATTAATAGCAAATTCAGACCTACCATGAACAGGCATGCTTTTCTCAGTCACCTTTTATAACATTTTAGGAAATTGCCGTAAGCCACGGGCGTAGGTTTGAAAGCATTGTGTTAGTGTACTGCAACAAACCAAACATTTCCAGTTACATCTAGATTTTAGGGAGTTATCTTCTACAATATACCTTATAGCTGAAAAACACTACTCATCACATTTTTAAGGACAGGGGCTTTAAGGACAGGACAGGGACTGAATTCTTCAATGTGTCCAAGAAGTAAAATTATAAATCACAAAAGAGAGAAAGGGGAAACCAAGAACAGTTTGACAGCACTGATAAAATAAGAAATTCTCATGGTTTATCCAACCTGTTTCATGCAAAACAATAAGAGAATTGTTATTGTCAGTTAATTATTGCTCATGTATAGGTGATTCCTAGAGGGTCTGATCCACCATGCTAGACACTACACAAACATGTTGAGAAAACGCTCCTTTTGTCCAAATATGTTTTTAGTTAATAGCAAGCTATAAGGCAAGCTTCTAAACTGTATCTTTAAAGGGGCACCACGAAAGACCAGCTCAGGTTGTGTAAGAATTTTAGTCACTTTTCACCTGATTTGGATACAGGTTCTGACACAAAACTGCCAACCCTGCAGGCCTCAGTCCAAGCTGGCTTCCTGGATTATACAATGAGCAACAATGTTGCCAAAAATTTCACAGCACTAAATAAATGTGACTGAACTCTGCATATTTCCCTCCAGTCCCCAAAGCCTCTTACCTGAGGCTAGCATTTGCAGCACAATACACCATGAATGTACAGGAGTACTCTGTGAATGCTTGGTACTGCAGCCCTCTTATGCTGCTCGTTGCTTTTATCCTGAGACAGAAGAAGGTGAGGTGTAGGCAGGGTCCCACACACTCAGTGGGCACGGTTGTCCCTCTTCAGACATCTGACCTGTTTGGAGAACATCTCCCTGGAGCCAGGCGGTGTGGTTAGACTGCAAAGGCACACCTGAACCAGCACAGCTAATTCTGTAGGGCCCTCCAGTGCCACATCCACAGTCATAGCCCTGATAAGGGCTACACAGCTCAGGCTACTGCAGATAAACAGCTGATTGTGGCAATTTACCTTAATACTAGATGAGGTGCATCTATGTACCTCTCTATTTCTCTGTAGACCATCACTCATTAAAGAGTTCCCCTCCAATGAGCAAAGGAAATGAAATCTGCTGTATTGATTTCAAATGAATAAAATGAACCAAAATACTGACTGATATATTTTCCATATCCACAGTAGTTAGAAGAGAATGCTCTATGTCTATCTTAATTAATTTGTACTACCATGGCCAAACTTGCCAGATACATTAGTTTTAAAAGGCAGACACTTCTCACATGCCTTTGAATATGTACCAAATATGGATGTCTCTCCAAAAGTACATGTAAGTTATAGCAGCAGGATCATTCTCTTTACATGTGGTTTGTGTGCCATTGCATACCTACAATTTCAGGGTACAGAACATAACTGAGGTGCTTACCTGAGGCTGATCCAGAACTTGCATTTTTAAATGTGTGTTCCTACATGGCCAGATTAACTAGCTGTCAGGCATGAACTGCAGAGCAGATTGGACCATCTGTGAGGGAATGTGACAAGAAATTTCTATCCAATAGTCTGAATTCTTTCTCGGCAGAAAATTTTGGTACAAGATACCAAATGGAATTTAGAAATTAAAAAAAAAATATTTTGAAGTTATAATTAGAACACAGAAAAGAAAGGAATACATGGCAGGACACTGAGCCCTGCTTGAACTAAGCTAATAAAATCTCCAGGGGAAAGGCTAGCTCCTGCTTCTGTGCTCTTCCTACGGGTGCGAGGAGGGCACTGCAGGCCAGCAGTGGCTGCCCTGGGTTTCATGCTACAGCATAGAGTGAAGAGACACACAGACATGGAGGTACAGCTCCATGATGCCACAGCAAGTATGGACTTCAAAGGTTTGCATCCCATGGGTGAAGCCTTTGCAATGGGGCCTTTCTCCATAGTAAATGCATTTTAGACAGCTTACCTGTTCTCTGATCACCATAAACCTATTAGATTGAAAATTTGCAAGATCAACACCTGTGCTTCGCCCCCCAAGTTATTCAACAAATAATGTCACTTTTTAAGGTTTTGGGAAAGACAGCTATGAAGCTCCCCAGTCAGAAGCGCTAGAAAATGAAGTACAGATAGAAACTGTAACCAAGGCCAGGGCAGAAGCATGAACTCAAGCAAATGCAGGAATCAGAACAGAAGCAGGGAGCCTGTGTGCAAAGAAACTAGAGTTTGTTGTTGGCTGTAACAGCAAAAAGCCTAAAGTTATCTACTGCAGCAGGTGATGGGGACACAACACTCCTTGGTGGGTGTCATTGTTTTGCTGTGAATGGAGCCATGGCACACCTCACCATTCACTGCCAACAACCAATATTTACTCAAAACCCACAGAAAGTTGATCAGCCCACAAGATTGTAAAAGAAAGACAGCCAACAGCTATTTGGAGCTATTATTTTCATTAGAAAGAAAATATCTGCCCCGCTGAATGTGCAGGATCCCAATAGATGTGGGTAGGTGATGGGAGGAAGCAGTGCCCCACTGCAAACCAGCAAAGCTGAGCTACAGCCAAAGAGCACACAGAATGGCTGTTTGCCTCCTGGCATTTACAGTCTGCCCTGGTAATGTGTGTGGTCTAAAAACAATAAATTTGAAGTTAACGTTTTTGATGTAGGAACATATAACTGTGTGTGTGAAAATGTATTCTGTTAACATTTATGTTCGTTTAACAGGCATTTGTTTCAAAGTGAGTTCTGAGATATAAAAATAGCAGAAATATGCAAGGGAGAAAAATGTTCAACATTTTTCTTAAGCTTTGCTCCCATCTGTTAGATTGAAGTATTCAATTAGATACAAAACTATTACTTTGACTTATATAGCAACTTTCCTTCAGAAAATACAATGTCATTTACAGGAGATTCATTCAGCCTCACCACACTCCAGAAAAATAAGTACTATTGAACTCCCTTTAGCAAATGGGACATCTGAGCCAGCGGAAAGTTGAGTGAATTACAAACAAGCTAACAGGAAGTTAGGGACACAGAAAGAAATCAGATCCAAACACCTGGTTCCTAATGTCATATTTTAAATACTAGATACAATGTTACTGCTTATGTTTTTAAGATGAATGTTGTGGAATTGTTTAAAGGCATTTCTTAACAGACAAGAAAACTGTTCAGAAAAAACAGCTTGAGAAAGCAAAAGGGTACTTTTCCTTGCTTTTTTGCTTTCCAATCTGTAAGCAACATTAATGGTGGCATTAAATACACCTGCTTTGGGGGTATTTTTTTACCAGCTTTGCCTGATGCTGCACAGGACACAGTACATTACTTTTCTAAGTGAACGCCTTTCAACAGTAAACAATACTACAGTCAGTGGGAGACGTATGTAGATTGCTTGAAAACCTCATAGTCAGGTGAGTTTGAACAAACCATAGCTCACCAGTGTTAGGAAGGAAATAAAAAATAAGGGAGAGAATTGCCAATAAAGACGCAGAAAGAAAGAAAATTAATTCTCAGCAGCACAAAGTATTGGGGACGGAACAAAAGCAAAGACAAAACAGCTGGAAACTACAATACTTACTGTCATGCTATTAGATTTGGTCATTAATTATTTTTTTTTTCAATGCATAGCAACAGTCCTTGATGATCTGCTGTAGCTGAATCTTCAAACCACATTTCTGGAGAACAGGTCAGATTCCTCTTTCCCTTTGCTATTTCTCTTCTGAGAGAGGCTGACGTGTCGTGGGCACTGCCAGGGCCAACCGTAGGAGATTTAAACGGCCCTGAGGTGCATGGCGTGGCAGTTCGGGCAGGCAGGGCGTGCAGGGAGGGCGCAGTCCTCCCCTCTTCCCAGCTCAAGAAGGCTACTCAGGCGGCGAGCATCAGCCTCAGAAGGACACCAAGCTATGGTTGCCACTCGGCTGAAAGCCATTGCTAGGAAAATCGTGGCGACGCAGACAGAGCTCCCAAGCGAACGTGCTGCTGTCCAGGTCTCTGGCTGCAGGCAGGGCAGCAGGGACATCTCCTGTGTGCGGTGTGACCAGGTGGATGATCTGCTCAGCCTGGTGGCAGAGCTGAAGGAGGAAGCGGAAAGGCTGAGGAGTGTCAGGGAGTGTGAGAGGGAGATAGATTGGTGGACCCACACTCTAGCAGAAAAACAAAAATTCCAATATCAAAATGAAATGGTAATTTTTCAATTAAATCACATCCTAGACATTTTAAGTAACTCTCAGACTTCAAGAATTGAAAATAAATTGTATTTATGCACTTTAACTCTTGGAAGAATGGGAGGATCAAAGAACTGCAGGTTACATTAGAGACACATTTTGTGACTACATCCTGGTCTGTCTCTGAAAGATGGTTGAATTACTCAGGATGAGAGGAACCATTATGACAGCCTGGTGTGACTCCTGTAGAGAGTCTTATCACTTAAGCCAAAGTGGAGGTACTTGGGGGTAGCAAGGTTGTTCCCCCTGCAGATGACAGAATCCTGGTATTCCCCTCACTGTAAAAACGTGCAATTGTAGCATCAAAAAATCTACTTCTTAGCTTGGCACTTGTAGTTCTTTATCAGGGCTTTAAAATTATTGTCAATAATCATGTAGGCCAAACCTCTAAAGTCTCACTCTTACTTTAAAGAAAGTTTCTCAACTCTCAAGTCACTTTTACAGGATACCATACCCCTGTCTTTTAACATTGTACTGGGTATCGTTGTTCTGTCTCAGAAGACATTATGGACTTCTGCAAATAGAATTTTCTTTTCTGGTGCAAACTCACACTGAAGTATAGAAGAAAACAGAATGAAAATAAAAATTTAAGTAATCCCCAAATCTCAGGTCTTTCATGTCATATATCCAACACCTGTATGTATGTGAGTGAAAAATGAAGGCTGACATTCAGCCCTGAGTAAATATGCATGAAAGAAACTTGAGAAGTTGGTTTACACAGTAAATTGTGCATGTGTTTGCAATGCATATTATGGGCAGAGCTAATGTTATGCTTGCTTCCTTCTCTTTCATCTCCCAACCAAGTTACTGAAAGATGAGCTTTACCACCATTTTATTTGAGTGGGTCTGTAGCAACTCTCTTGGATATTGACCTTGTTACTTCCACAGTGCTCATCCAGTCACTCAGCACAGCTTGCCTTCAGCCCTTTGCTCAGCTTCCACTTCAAAGCAAAGGCAATTCTCAAGCACTTTGTTGAACCAGAGCTATTTAAAAGCCACAACCATAAACTGGTCATTTGGCAAAAAATATTATTGTTACGCAACTGACATCATCAGACTTTCTCAATTAGCACTTATGTATGTAGCATATGCTCAAGGGCTTGTTTGCAGTGCACTTGGCTGCGATAAGTATGACTCCCAGAAGGACAACTAGCTTTGTCTTACCCATGTTGCCCCCCATAAAATGTTTCCACATACGGATGAAGGAACACAGTTAGAAAAAAGAAAGCAGAGCTAGAGAAAACACCCTGGTGGGGTTTCTTTCTAATTACACACGCCTGCTCTTTTGGCCTATTCCACAATGCTAAAAATGAATACCACAGATGGAAGGTAGGTGTTAAAGGCCCATTGAATACTGAAATTTTACTGATCTGTTATAACAGGAAACATCTGTGTTAAATTCAGTATTTAATAGCTCTTCCCATTTCTCATTTCAGTTGTGGAACATCAGTATTTACAGGACACTACCAAGAAATTGTTTGAAGTCACAGTCACTTCAAGTCTAATACTGATTTGTTACTGTGGATCATTTCAATAACTATGGACTTTGGAATGCCAATGTACTTAATCAATTATCCTATGGTTAATCCAGACATCAAAAATTTGCAGTTCCAGAACTAACAGAGAAATAAGTATTTAAATTCTTTCTAGTAGGCTACATTCATTTCTATTTATGTGAACAAAATCAATGATTCTTTTACCATTCTGTAGCACCACAGCTGAACTTCCCCATTGCTTGAATTATTTCCTGAACAAGCTAATTTCCAACATACAATTGTCACTGAAATAAACAACAGAACACTCAGCACTGAATTTTATATAGTACAACATAACAGGGGGAAACCTTCAAAGAAGAATAGCTGTCTCTAGGAAATGTGTTTCTCAAATGTACTCAGTAAAATATCCACCATAGCTCTCCAGATAAGCCCTTCCTACCTTCTTCTGCCCTGCCAAGGAGAATGAGGCACGCATTTTCTTTATGTAGTCCTTTCTTTTGTTAGATGAAATCTGGTTCCAATAATAAAGAAAATTGTTGTGGGACTACAGGGAACAACAGCATCCCCCCACCCAGCAGGGAGGGAATGGAAATGCAGAAGGCAACCTGACTGCACAGACTAGCTAGAAACTAGTTAGAAGCATCTTCCATTGTCTGAAGGGTTCTGGCAAAGTCTTTGTCTAAGGACTTCTCTGCCTTTTTAGCTGTTTTCTTGTGAATTAAACTGGGATTATCCTGACGGGGCATATATGGGGAGATACTGCCAGGCCATCGTCCTCCAGCTTAATTTGTGACATTTCACTCACTATTGTATATTAAGCATATGTGTTAATCAGCCAGCCATGCAAAAATGTAGTTAAACGTTCCTACCTAAATGCACATTTGGTCTTTTAAGATATCAACTTGTATTTTAAGTGCCTGAGATGTATATAGTTTTCAATTTCAAATAATTTTGATGCTCCTGAAGGAGTCTGAGATTCTTCAGTACCAGAGAATGACAAATGGTCCATAGCTTACACCTGGCAAAAGCTTTTCCTACACATTCCCTCAGGGGCATAAAACATAATTTTCAGATAATACACTTTATTACAAGCTACAATCTGACAGTCATATTCTTTAATGGTGTCAATTTGCAGAACACTTCCGGTCACTTGGGATAAAAAGTAATTCCATGCTAGTCTTACAGCCCTACCTTTAGAAATAAAGCAGAAAATTTTAGATGTGTTCATTCTAGCATAGGAAATAAGCATAAGCTTGTGCATTTTCCAGAAAAGCTTGCAACCAGCATAACCCTGATAAAATCCAATCCCAAGGAGCGCATCTCCCATCACCACAAGAGTAAGCAGACTGAGAAGCCACACTGAACTTTTGAATGCCCTTGTAACACCTGCAGAATTGCCAAGGAATAAAAGCAGGCAACTGATTACAAAATCTGCTGATATAAATCCCATTAAAAAGATCACATTGCTTGTCCCAAATCAATTAAGATTGGTCAAACTGTTTCAAATCTATATGCCAAATAGAACATGCACCTAAGTTGAAATGTTAAGGCTCAAAAAGGTTAAATACTTGCAATATTGTTTTACTGCTGCTTTCTTCTGCCTAGCTCCAGACATTTTTGGAAGGCAAAGCTCTTGAAAATATTTTCAGGCAGTTTTTGAGACTGGATTTTCAGAAGTTTGGAGAAGATTTTAAATGTATGTTTATCCTAACTGATGCTCAAAGTATTTAAGGCTTCTTCATCCCTCAAGTAATCCAATTTTCTATCCTATAATCTTCTCTAATCTTGTAGAAATGTAGGAACTGCCACAACACATCAGATCCAAGGGTCTACTCAATCCAGTATCTAAGTTCTGCTAAGACTAGCAAGAACTGTTTCAGGCCCTGGAACAAACAAAACATTTGGGATCAATAATTAACCACCTTAAACAGTCTGCTTCCCTCACCATACTTCCTCATCCTTCCATTCTTTACACTCGCTAATAATGACTACAATATTTCAGTGCAGAAAGCCAAAACGTGCTAGCTCCCGAGTCAGAGCAAGGAGATGCTCGGGTGAGGGAAGATGAGAAAGGAACAAAGGATGTTGCAAGGAAAGGTCCCCCCTTCCCCTATTCTCCTATTTTTATTATTATTATTATTATTAACCTAGAATTTCAGAATTGCCCCTGAAAGTGCCTCCTGGCTCTGGTGGCCAGAACCACTTGTTTCAGACACAGGTGTTGAAAATCGTGCAGTCAGTGAGTACAGAAGAAATGATTGCATGGAAATATTTTTTACTACTGATTAGTCTGGCTATGCTGTTAAGACTTTTATCTATTCAGATAACAGGTTTGTGTTGCTCATTGTTTTCCTTATTGTCAAAGAGATTTTTGTTTCATTGTTCAGATCTATTTGTTTGCATCTACTCTGTGTATTTTAATCCTATTCTTCTTCTTTCAGCTTTCTTGTCTATTTGTTCTTCCCTTTTCATAAAGAGTCAATTTCAGTGACATCAGCTCCACAGAGATCCAGGTTTTGCTCTCAAGAGTGTGTTAACTCCTAAGAGTCATCATCAATCAGCACCTGAATATTTAATGTCTTTCAAGTTCCTTTACTTTGGCATGGTTCTCTGCCTTTTGTTTTAAGTGCTTTCAAGTGTATACTCTTCAAATATGTTGCCTACAATAAGCCCTACTTGTCTTATTCTTGCTGTCTTCTTCATTCATAAGAACCATCAATCAATTTCTGAAACAAGACTGCTTTCTATTTGTTGTTAAAAAGTCCACCTCCGAAGTACAGCAGCTAGAAAGGGAAGGGAGAGAGCATTGTTGTTTTTACCACGTATTCATCTCTTTCAGATGTGCTTCTGTTTGATGTGAGGGAGGTGAACAAGCAAGGCAGCTTCAAAAGGCATTGCACTTGTGCTGTTTTTGCTTAAAACCATAAAGCTCAATCCTCAGGTTGGGGGGGCTGGGTCTCAGTCTTCCAATGAGGTTTGTTGCACATATTTAGCTGTTTCTTACCCAGCCCAGTGAAGTGAAATGTCCGCAGCAGGCATGCTGGCATTTCCAAAACCACATCTATTCTTTACAGTATTGACACTGCAGTCCTGATTTGTAGAAGCTTTCCTACATGTTACAGATGACAGCACTATGAAAAATCTGCTTTAACGATGACAAATTAAATGCAAAATTTTACAGGCCATACAATCATCCCTGAAATAGGGCACTGACAACAGTGAAAATCCAAAATAAGACAGAATGCAGGTGGAAAAAAAGTCTTCAGCTGTAATGCCCTCTCCAGTAGTGTATAACCATGCAGGAATTTAGCCTAGGCTACTGAGGAATAGAACTAATTGTAATGAAAGTCAGGGAGTAGGCCAGTTCCTTACCTATTTTAAGGCAGGAGTAATATGCAAGCACACAATATTCTACACATAATGCAAGAGCATGGACAGCCCAGATTTATTGGGATTTCTTCTCCCCTTTTATTTGGTTCATCTAATCTGTGCTTTTCTGACTTGTTAAGCTTTCAGACATACCCCAAGTGAACACGGTGTACCCATGAGGAAGACAGACAGACACATAAGCCAAGAAATAGCATTCCTCTAAGGCAACTAAACAAGTAATGCACTGTTTCAAAAAGCACTAGGCTAAAATTGAAGGAAACAAGCTAAGAAATGCTTTTTTTTTTTTTTTTTTAAAGTTGGAAGTAGGAGCAGATGACCCACTTCTTGTACAATTATATTTATGCCTGGCAGTTGTATTTGGGTTCTCTTCTTTGTTTATAGCTGTTTATAACACCATCTATGCAGTGGAATGTATTTTAAAAATTATTAAAAGGCACACATATACAGAATGCATTAAACCTGTGAGAAAATTTAAAATTGCAATAATGCAATTGCTAGTCCCAGCTGTGCATCCAAGGAGTCAGACAAAATTTTGGGCGATGAATCCTGGAAGAAGACTACCTTATCAGGGGCTACAGAGTATGAAATGCATCTTGCAGAAGAAACTCGTGTTTCACAAGACTGTGCTTATGCAAATGAGTGCTTTTCTTTCATATCAGAAAACAAAGTTTACTGATCAATTATTTAATTGTGAATTTAATACTGAAATGTCTGATGGCTCAATAGCTACTGCTGTAAAGGAAGTTTCAGACTCACGTGCAGCTGCTGTATGTTTGACATAGGCCATGAATTCACCCAGAGACATCCATCTAAAAATGTCTCTTCAGAGCTAGTTGATATTAAAAAATCCTAGGAAAGATGAAACAGACAGAATAAATTCTGGATTAAAAAAGTGCATTAAAAATTCAACCACATAAAAACTTTCTTGCTCTATAACCTCAGATGTATTAGCATAACCATCACATGAATCTTTTTTTCAGATGCCAGTGGGTAATTATAGGAACACAGGGTAGATCCTCAGCTGGTGAAAATCGTTATAGCTGCACAGAAGCCAATTTATGCCAGCTGAAGTTCTGGCCCATAAAATCTCTTCTAAACCTGAAAGAACATCTTGTGCTACAGTGTTATTGGTCTTCAGGTGATTGAAAACCATCTTGATGAACAGTGTGGTCTCAGGAAAAAAAACCAGGACTGTATGCCTGACAAATTTCTGCTTTGTGTTCCTTTATTTAACTGGATTAGAACGATATATTTAAGCAAAAGCTTGCATGGTACAATGCACCATTAGTCACATGCTGCTTCTTAATAGTGAAACCATCAATTTTATTATAGATGTGAATATGTGCAAGAAATCTAACTATAATTGGAACATTAGCCAAGAAGCAGATGGGGATTCTGATTAACAGTATACCTCCTGGGTATACGTTGTACAAGCAGCATCTCTAGCAGAAGAGAGAAGGTTATCAAGCCCTCTTACAGTATATGCAAACTAGATATAAATACAGCAACATAAGCTAGAAATTTGTTTTTGGATGCTGCATGTTTAAGAAAAAGTTCTATTTTATGTAAAGTAGGCAAAGCACTAGCCTCCATGCAATACAAAATATGTGTTCTATCTGTTTCACAGAAGAGCAGTTTGGATTATCTGTTTTTAAATTTAGTATTAGAAAAAATATCCAGATCACTACAGTAGGTATGAGTGATTTCAATGTGGAAAATGAAGTAATGTGCAAATGCTGGGTGTTATGGAAAAGAGAGATCAGATCTACTCACTTGGTAGAAGAATAACTATTTTGTTTAATGGATCCTTTAAATTCTATGGTCACCATATTTAAATGTTAAATTTAAGAACTTAATGTCAGACTTTTTTTAAGAATCAAGGTTTTTGCAAATACCAAACTATCCACTTGCCTTACCCAGAGCATGAGTAACAAACATATCCAAATCTAAAGAATAAACCTTCCACTCACTATTGAAAGTCACATCAGGACACAGTGTAGCTTCCACATTCCAGGCGTCATTTTCCTACATCAATCTCTTAGCTTTCTTTATAGTCCCTGAGATTTCTGTTCCCTGATTTTCCAGTACCTATGTTGTATTCAGCTGTTGGAAATTTTGTCATTGTCAGTGGTACAGAACTGTAGCAGAGCAGTCTTACAGTTCATATTGCTCTGGCAGACCAGCAGACAACTATTAGTGTCTCAGAAATATCCAGTTTAATTCAAACGGCATTCTCTATGATTGACCAGTGGACTAATACGAAGACACAGAGCATCCTCTTTTTTCCAAAGGATCCTCTTTTTTCCTCAGTGTCTTTCAGAATATTGCAGCTCCCACTCACTGCACCTCATACAGATTCAAATGTGGCTGAAAAAAGCCATTTCAGTATGTGATGCAACATGCAGCAAGTAACTCTGAGTAGCTATTGCACAGTCCTTTCTGACAAATTCCTGTTGCCATTTTTTCTATTCTCATAATGTACCAAGGACTCATTCTTGTTATACTTTTTATATAAGGAACTAATTCCTAAACCAATTTAGGGTATATATTCATAGAATATATATGTATTATGGTATACATATACATGTGTATATGTATATATGCTATACAAACATAACAATTAACCAAGCTGAGAGCGAGCTCAAGCAAAGCTGGTAACTTTGCCAAGTGACCAGATAAACATGATGAAGATGGCAAAGGTTATGATTTCAATATTTGGATTCACAGGAAAATTATTTATCAGGAGTCTTCTACCTCTAACATTCATTACGTTGCAGGAGAGCCATTCTTTTCTTTATGAGTAGATAATAAAGGTAATTGGAATTACTCATGTAAACCAAATGGAGAAGAGACCTAGGGAAAAAAACAGACAAATCTACACTCTCAAAATGCATTGTGTGACAATGCTATAGAGGCCGTTGGGAGCAGATTCTTCCTCCAGAACACAATCGCATCTACTCTCTGTGGACTAATGTGCCATAGCATGCAATTTTGTGCTACATAAACTTGTCTTGAATACACACTGTGGAATCTCTCATTCAAATGCTGTACAATTATTCCCACAACACTGCTTAGCTCTCTCACTGTTATTGCGGATAGTCTGTCAACACTGAAAAGGCAAATTAATACTAGCAATGACCAATGCTGGATTACCAAATAAAGTGATACACGTAGTAGGGAGGAAGGCAGGTTCCTCCTCCTTTTGCAACTCGTTCTTTTCCCAGTTTTCCTCTTACCACTTAAGCAATCCTTCATAAGACGCTCATAAAGCCATTCTGGTTTCCTACATGGGCTCTCTAGTGAGAAGTAAATCCAAAGGCTGATCCCTATAGTCTTTTTTTCCAGGCAATCTCCTCTCAAAGACCCAACAGCCTGTTCTGTACCTGACAGATCTACTGTCCTGTTCCAGAACAATTCCTGTCTGCAGGAAATAGAGCTTATAATCTTTCTCTCCTAAACACTCTCTACTTTCTTGATTATTGTGGCTAGTATCACCATTCAACCTGTCAGTCAGTTCTGTAGTCTTCACATCATCTTCAGCTTACATTTTTCTAAGTTCACTGCAAGGGTGTGCTAAATCACACCAGTAATTTCAACTAGTGTTAACTTTGCTAAAATACTGCATTTCCTGGCTACCATCACAGCCTAAATTCTTGTCCAAGTTGTGTCTCCTGTCTCAATTACTGCAAATCCTCTTCTTGCTCACATCCATTGAAACTACTGCTGCGAAGAGTATTTATCAGCCAGTCATTTTGACCATATTGCTTCTGTTTCTGTATTACCTCTTTATTAATATACTTTCACATGCACACACACTCCATCAATCAGTCTCGACAACTCTTTAGATGTTGGTGTGCCAAGATCACTGCCAACTGTGGTGACTGGTATGACCTTAGAGATTGCTTATAGAGTCTTCTAGCTGTCTGCTGTATCCTAGACTCGAAGCTCTTTGGAGTGAGCAGGGAAAGGAAGTGATCTGTGTTTTTCTCCTTTATTCATGCAACATCCAGCAGCATGGGCCACTCTCCACAAAACATGTTCTTGTGTGCCAAAACAATGCATCAAACATGACAGCAGAGTTTCTCTGCTGAGAATACTTTTTTTTTGTAGCCTAACATACCAGTTCTGCTATGGCATATGGGTCCTATGAGACTCATGGTCTTCTAAAAGAAAGAAAAATCTTTTAGCTGGGACACTTTAAAATAGTTCTTAATTATAAAAATGATAGAACAATGACAAATTCTGCAGGCTGGGATGGTATGGCTATCATTTCATACATTCTAGATTTAGTAGTTACGATAAGAGGCTTCATAAAAACCCTGAGAGTCACTGAATACTCAAAATACAGTTTTTCAGGTTTACAAGTGCTGTTTCAGTCATTAGTCTGACACAGATAGTTCTAGAGTTCTTAAAATATTGTCTCTATTTGCTACTACTAACAGCAAATCCTTAACAAAATGTAGCAAAGAATTTACACTATCACCCCCTCCTGAGCACATGAGGGCTTCTTAATCATTCAGAGCCTGGGAGAAAGTTTACTGTGCCAGAGACCTATTTCTAAGGAAAATTCTGCAGTGCCGTCAAAGCATACAAGTGAGGTATGGTATAGACCTATAGAGATGGAGGTTGTCAACCTTAACCCACATAAGCTGGCAATCCAGTGAAAATGTAGGTCGATTTGCAGCCCATGCTAAGGCCTGTGCTGCCATGGCTACATCGTAATTGGCACTTAGTTCCTTTCAAATGAGCTAGAGTATTTCTCAAGAACATTGACGTGTGTGGGAAAAGTATAATGCTCCAGACTGATGCTAAAATGGCCTGGAGGACAGCATTTTGTCCTGCTCATGTGTGAGATCCCACTTAGCGGTAATACTGCCTATCCTAGAGTTACATTTTGCTCTATCACACTTTGCAGTATGCACCTATTCATTGTGGCATTTACACACACTGCTGTAACTAAGATTCTGCTTTGATTTCCAATATAAAACATACCATATTAGTAGTAACTTTTCCTCTGAAATAACTCCTACATTTACCACATACACTTGCTTATGAATGTTTTACCAGAAGTGGAGAGAGATGTTGGTTAATTATGCTTCATTAGTAAATTTCTTATGTGGTAAAAATTGTTCTCTTAATTTGAAAGGAAACATTTTGCGATTATCCAAAATCTGGTATCAATTTTATTACTGAAATAAGAGAAGTGTTTCTTATACGTGGAATTTTGGTGTTTCCCTTACTGGGATTTGTCTATGTTAATGAAATATTTACATTAACCATCAGCTCTTACTGTTATTTTGCAATGTGTTCAGACTGAGCTGTTGACCAACCAAATTCGAGATGGCTACCCATGGCCTTTAGCAGTATTTCAAAGAACAAACACCCTCAAGTCTGCTGTGTTCAGAGCCAAGCACTGTTGAGCAAGGTAGGAGGATCCAGTTCCAAATTATTTCTGCCACAAGTGGCATAAAATAAAAAAGAAGAGGCTGGAAACAGGCAAATTCCATTTTCACTTCCATAAAAGGAAAGACTTGAGCGGTGGACAGAAGAATTCAAGGTTAATGATTAATGGGCAAAGGATTTCTTGCAAAGCATTGATAATTCTCTCCTTTTCCCATCTTTGGCAGAATCTAGCAGTGCATTCCCCAACTCTCATTCAGAGAAAGAAGAAATGAAAAGTTTGCAACTTCTCTCATTTTTGTTGCTTTCTTGTATCATCACCCCAGCAAATACATACGGAGGAAAGAAAAAAGGTAATATCCTATCAAACATAAATAGTGAACATGAACTTTTTTTTAAATGTTTATGTTATAAAAATTCAGTAGTATTGGCTGTCTGGTCATCAGCCTGTTGGGATTTGGGGATTTTTGAGTGTTATGTTCCCTTAAAGTATGGCATTTATAAATGTCTATGTTTATTGGAAAATGTAGTTGTTTGTAATTACAACAAACATTTCTCAGTGGAAATCTATACATTCTGAGACTACAGACTTAAGTAAACTGACCTTTAACAAAACTTCTGCTGAAGCTAATTTAAAAACGTATTAGTTTGAAAATATACACTGAACTGATATCAGTTATAATCTTGAGCTGGAAGTATTCTGTAAAATAGATTCAGTCTCCTACTATGAATAAAAATTCCTAGCTATTTGACAGTGTTTAAGCTTTTGTTTTCTGAGTTGCCTAATAAGGCTGCCTTTCACCTCAAGTACGATGAATATCTTTGAGTGAAAGAGATACATCTGCAGTATGTTTTGTAGAGAAGTACTGTGGAGGATCTTTATCATTTACGTGGTTGTACAACCATTTTCTATGCATTTGCGACACTGCACATTATGTCAGTATCTGTGTGACTGTTGAGCATGTCAGTGCATCACACAATTGCATTTCTTAAAACCTCTCTAACGTGATTGACAAAGACAACTCCATGTTTTCGTTCATCGTTGAGCCATTTATAGTAAGCATTAGTTTTCCTTCTTATCTAACTGCATTTCTAATACTCTAAGTCTGGAGGGGATAAATGTAGCTTTCTCCTTAGCAGGAAATAAAGCAAGATAAGCACATTCACAGAAGTATGGCCTCTTTCAGTAGCTGTGTTTTGCATTTATGTTGATTTGTATTAACAGTTTTAGAAACCATTTGCTATAAAAACACTTTATATGTAATAGGCACACCGATTTCAATCTACAGGAGGCAGGACCACCTTTCTTTGATTCTGCACATTAAACTTCCCCTTGGGTTTCATTTTGAACAATGTAAAAACCTTGAATGAAAACAAAATGATAACTGTATATTCCAATTCATGCCATAAGTTGGCATGGCTTACTAGTCAGCAAGGCCTGCACATCCCTAACAGTTGCTGAACCTTAGCAAGCTATTTAGAAACCTTGATCAAATTCTGTATTTTTGACAGAACCAAAAATCAGAGCACTAACTTCAGTTTGAGGCTTCTTACATCATCTTTGCCCAGATATATTCAGACTCCGTTGTGTGCTTAAAGTTTAGTTCACCTTAAGATACAAACACAAGGCAGAGAGAGGAAGTCACTGCACCCCCATTCTTTTACAGTCACAGGTCTTGCTGATGTCAGCTCACATTCTCCTACCCCCACTATCTGTGGCACCATTTATAGCAAGGTCAGTCACTTCACTCTCTCCATCCCCCTTTCCCCTCATGACCTAGTACTCCTAAGTCAACAGACTTCACTTGTTTGCTCATTGCTTCTGCAGCTTAAAACCTTGCTTGTGGGCCACAAAGATAGGTCACGTGTCATATTAGCCCTAGCAGCATTAGCACTGTTGAAGTGAGAGGCAGATTTAAGAAGCAGAGCAGGTACATTTCTAAAAATGCAGAAAAGTCTACTGTGTTTTCTTCTAGAGGCTATCCACAACCTAACTAGATCTGCTACAGAGAGCAGTTACAGGGTTAAGGGCCCTGATATTCCATTATGTTACTCTCAGATCCTCATCACCTGTCAGTTTTAAATTGGTGCAACTCTAATTCCAACCATCCATTTACATTAATGTCTATTTCTGCACCTTTCATTCCCTTGTTCTCCTTCCCCAATCCAAGCTCAGCCACACCAGCTTTGTCCAGCAGATAATGTAATTCCCTGTTCTCGAAACTTTGCCTTATTTCTGTTACCATTTAATTCATCAGTATAGATCAGCTAGTTCTGTCTTTCCCCAAATCAGCTCCAGTGTGTTTGCCACACCTAGTAACCTCAGGAGTTGTTTTCCTCATTTCACTTCTAAATGAGACAAATCTGTTTGCCACAATGGCATATGCAAATGGCAATAAAGCATTAGTCATCACCAAGGAAGGCCAGTGAAGTTTTTAGGCCTACATGAGAGGCCTTTTAACACTGTCAAGTGGAGACAGCTTTCAGTGAGCATAGTGTATATTTTACCCGAATATCCTTCTACCTTGGAGCTTGCTTGTTCTTGCTTTAGCAGGAACTGCAGCCACGAACTGTCTTAACTATAAGGAGCTAGAAAGCCTTCTCAAAGCTGAGTGTCTGGCACGTAATTTTAGCACAAGCAATTGCCTATAAGGGAACCATCCTCTAAAAGAACAATCACTGTGTGAAAGTCCTTCACATTTATTTGTACCCAGCAAACAAACAACTCTCTGCTTCAATTTTCTCTGTATCATTCTATCCACCTACACAGTAAAAGAAATGACATTACAAAACCCCCCAAATTTGTAGGAATTAGACTGCAGCAGGTAAATCACTGTAGATAGGTGTATGTAAATCCTTTTGTTTGAGTTATGTACATAAATACATATTTTAGGTTCTTATTTTATACTTAATTATGTAGAATAATACGGACTGCATTACCAAGCAAACACATCATCACATTTAAAACACAGATAAGTTATTCTTAAAAAGCCATGGAGTGTTTCTGAAATGCCATGGTTTTCTTGTATATTTATATAGCAGGAAATAAGTTTGGCATTTTTTGGCAAGAGTTCATTATCTAAAAGCAGCATCCCAGAAAAAGACCAGAAATAAGCACCTAAAAATAACATCCCTGAAGTTGAGCCAAGATGATTCTTTCTAAAAGCATGTGAAAAATACTTCAACATAAGCTCTTATTTATTCTGATTCTTCTCCTGGAAACATAAAATTAGGTAGGAATATATTCCATTTTTCCACTTCATTGTGTAGAGAAGAATTATACAGTAGTTGACATGAAAATGTTGAGCTAGCACTTTTTACTTGACAGTCTCACAGCTGGCAGTTGAGCTAGACATTTTTTGCCCAAAAGAGAAGGTAACATCTTAGTTGTCATCCAATTCTGCTATGTTTTAAGTATTACAGTCCTAACACCTTAAAATTGTAACACAGACCATGGGAATGGATTATACAGAAATTTGAATAGCTGTTATTTTTTTTTATTCTTCAATTGTATTATGGAGACATAAAAGATGCATTGGGTATATCAAATCCTCCAAAGCCTAGATAAAATTCCTCAGTAAAATGGAGTGTGCATGGAGTATAACATATCAGATCTGAAAAACTACTAAAATAATTTCTACCTGAAGCTGAAAAACTATTAGAAATACAAAAACCATAGAAGATTAAAAGGTCATTTAAACTGCAGAGAGAGAGAAATAAAGTCAGCTAAGATGATGAGGTGGTTACCTTTGACATTGAAGGTGAATATCACTTTTACTATGTAACATTTCTTTAAAGTCTACAATAAATACTAAAAATGTAGAGAAGACCTTCCTTTTAATTCCTTGAAGCATACTCAGTGTAATGACAATCTGTGCCTTAACTTTCCATTAATTCTGTGTGATTAGGGTTTATAGTAAATGACAGAACACAGACTAAGGCCAACAAGCTCACAGGATACTAGTAATCCAGTCTTACATCTAGTTTGAGAGAAAATTATAATTTTCCAGCATAGACAGAAAGCTATCTAACTCAATTCCTTTCATGGAACAGAATGGCACAGTAATCTGTCCCTGTGATTGAAAGTCCTCGGCTAAAACGTCTAACTCAATGTTCAAACTAACTAACATTCAAACTCAAATGGAACATGCTCAGCCTTTCACTCTCCTCAGGTAGACAAATTAAGTATCTCCTAAGTTGTGCACTATTTACAATCCATGGTTTGATGGGTGGCTGAATTTAAGATGAGCACTTCCATGAGCAGCAGAGCTAAGTTCAGTTTCCAGTCACTTACATCCTACGTATCCTAAACTCCTCATGTCCTGAACTCCAGCTGTGCTTCCATGACATTCCTGTCCTAAGGTTCTCAGTTCCTTCACCCCATCTCTACAGCATGTCTATATTCCTGAATTATCCCATGACTTAGTGCCCCCCATGGTACCCATGGATGTCCCAGCACGCTCTATCTTCCTCAGATAACTTGCACAACCCTTGCTAGGACCCTCCTCAGTCTGAGATCCACTCCATGGTCTCTCTCCCCAGCCCTGCACTACTGTCACCTCCTCATGTTTGCTACCCAGCCTTTTTTGCCTTGCTCTGCACACATGCTGTGACTATTTCAGGGGTATGCTTGTGTCCATCGACTAGCTAGTGCAGACAGGCTCATAGATCAGGTAGTGGCTGGCCCAGGGCTGCTCACTGCACCAAGTGGGAAACTACTACTCTCCCGTGTTTGGTATCAGTGCTCAAACAAGATCAAATTCCAGGACAAAATGCTTTGAGCTAATTGCATCCACAATGCCTGCAGGAGTTGAACTCAAGCACAAACCAGCCTCTATGAGCTTCCCTGTTTGATGAGCAGTTGGTTGTCTCCAAATGACAGACAGAATGCAAGGTAACAGCTAAGCTTTATAGATAAGCAAGGTGCTAGAATTAAATGTTTACCTGAACCCTATGTTAATGCAATAGCAAATGTGTTACTACAAGGGTCTCTCTTCTCTACCCAGCTGCTGATTTTCAGAAAACATGTAGGAATTTATTATTTGATACCTCTTTCTCTCTATAAAGTTGGATTTAAATTGGCTGAAAAAAATTACTGAAGGGAATTATTCTTTCTCTCCCTCTTCATCATATGCGCAAATATACCATGATTACAGCTTATGGAAACAAGACTAAAAAACATTAAAGTATTTCTAATTTACTTCAGTGGAGTGGTGCAATCACCATTGACCTTGAGACTCAGGTCTCTTCTAGTTAGACCATTTAAACAGGGATTGAGGAGCTAAATTTTATGACACGCTGAAATACTGGTCCAAGAAGTCCTGAGAGTTGAAAGTTCAGTTGTTAGGGTACTAACCAGTTACACTAATGATATATATTATGCTATTATTAGGAAAAGTTCTACAAATGTATTTGCTGCCATATTCTGAGTGGCTGTGTTTCAGAAATACTGTGTGTGTACACAGCATCTGCAATGCTTTAGAATTCTATCAAAATTTCTATAATCTAAACCAGTTATTCTTCCTTTCGGCACCTGGAAAACTCTACAAATATAATTTCAGACATAAATTTTCACCACAGAGTCCAAAATACAACTGTAGTCTAATTGAACACTGTTTGCTTTTTCCCATGGAGAGACAATAATGGGAACTCAATTGACAAAGGAACTATCCATGCATGAGACAAGTTTCAATATTTCTACTAATGCAAGTGACTGAACATCTTAATGAGGAGATTAAATTCACTAGAGAATTGTAATTCACTTGACTTCAGCATTACAGTCTGTTGACCACTACTGTATGAATAGTGGTTGAACTCATATGACACTTGAGAAACTTGAACATACGAAACATTTCTTGATAATGTGGCAGTGCAATCTAATCGCTTAACTGATTTTCTTCCCCCTTCTCTCAAACTAGAGAAGGTTATAGTTTTTTTATTAATATATATGTATCATTTTAATGGAAAATAACTATCAATAAAAACATTAATTATTAAAGAGAACATTTTTCTTTCCTGCTTATTTTCTGGTTCACTCTAGGTTTATATCGCACATTTCATTTTGGAAAACATAGTTATGCCCAATCCATGTGGAGCTTCAGGGTTAGTAATAAGGTTGCATCAACAGTAGTGCAATATTGATGATGTAGCTCATAACACCATATGGTCCCCTAGGGTGGCCTTAGCACAGTGACCTTTTTCCTATATGTTAGCTAGAGCTAAGAGACTGTTTGCTGAAGCTAACTTGGACTCCTTATACAGTGGAATAGCTTGGCAGCAGGTGGATGGGCCAGCAGCCACTTCCAAGCAGCATGATTAAGATTTCCTGGCAACATAAGCAATAACTGGCAAAAGAGACAGAAGGGGCCATCTATCTGCACATGCCAAGACTGGGTGATAAAGTTCACTTCTTTGGCAATAGGCCAAATGTGAATTACAATTCTTGCAAAAAATATTTTAATGTCTATGTTCAAAGTAAAAAAATTACCACCTTCATACTTTGTAGCCTTTCTTCTAGAAAAATGTACTGGGTTTTAAGTTATATTACTATGACATCTTTCTTGCTTTTTCCTTTTAATTAAAAAAAAAAAAAAAAAAAATTGTTACAATTGCTAGTATTCCCAGGAAGCATTAACTGCACATTAGTGCAGGAAGGATTGCACACCCTTACACATACCCATTATGATTAGCCAATGAAAACTTTTTCTGGTGCTGAAATGCTTCTAATACAACATGGTTGCTTCATGGTTGTGGAAACAGGAGTTGTTGCCTAAAAATACTCACAGACATTCTCCTGCCCTCTCCCAATTGCTTGCCCAGTCCAGTAAAATCCATTTGAATCTTTTACCAACAATACTGTTTATATTTGGGCTCCTGGTTGGCCTTCAGACTTCATGGTGTTGCTCCAAGTGCAACAAATAGCTATCAGGTAAATAACAGAAAGGAAATGATAAAAAAGAAATCTAGAAATATTGAATATTAGTGTAGAAGGTGTTTAAAGACATATTGCTCTCTGGAATAAAATCAGCATGTCCCATCTGAAAGATCAATTTTTATTAGAGAAACCCTAAAAAATTTCTGCTGTTTTGAAATGTTTGATCCAAATACCATTTTCTAATTTTGCATATTGCTTTACTCACTAAGTGAAACTGATGGAGACTACATACAGAGGAAAGTACTGAACCATGGGGGAGATGATGACAGAGCAGGTCCAAAGATGAAAAGAAAAACATACACGTTTGATATTGCTTTGCCTCTGGAGTTGACAAACTCCCATAAAAAATCTTCTACACTGGCATGTTTTCCTATATCTTAATGCTAAATTTGTAAACAAATATACAGAAACACTGCTGAGATAAAATTTTTTATTTTAAAATCTTGTGTGTATTAAATCACTTGTGGCTCTACTTAATGCATCTCAGTCTGAAAATAATCTGTAGTATCTGACTGAAGGATTTTATTCAGCCTTTCAAGCACCACTCTTCTCCCTTTCAGCAACAACGGTTCATAAGAGATGTTGGAGGACATCAATTAAGATTTAACTCCATGTTTGCCAATCTGCATTTCCAAAAGCCACTCAAATTAGGGATTCTGCAAAACCAGGGGTGGAAGGGGTGGGGGTGTGTGTGTTCCTTAGTTATACTAATGAAGAAACTATACCGAAAAAAGTATCAAAATACATTCTGATTTATTTACCAGGCAGTTCATTATCTAATTAATTTATCGTCCAAGCAATTGTCATGACTTCAGCCTAAAACCTGTCCAGAACTGACCTTTGATTGGAATTCTAGGAGTTGTTATAAAAATACTAATAATTAAATTTTACAGGCTTTCAGACAAAAAACATGTTAAGAAATTATATTTATTATTTAAGAGAATAGTATTTTGATTAGCTGTATTTCCAGTTGATTATTTTCTGTGTTGTGGTGAAGTAGAATTTCTAGTTTTCATATTTATGTCACTTGTACTTTTAACTTAAGACAACTGAGCCAATGCCTTCAAGGTTTCATTTTTAGGGGCTGGCAGTAGGAAGGGAAGGGACATGGGAGAAACTCTCATCTTATTTTTAAGGGGGAATCATTTGGGCAATTTTTATTCACTACAAACAAAATATTTGGAATTGCATTATTCAGGCAATGCTTTCACCCCAGAGCTTACAACTTTGCAAGGAAATTTTTTAAAAAGGTTAATCACTTGTAAGAATGATGGATACTATTTAAAACTGTTATCATTATTTTCAGAAAGATATGAAAGCTACTGCATTTCTGAAATTGATTACTTTTACTGAAGCAATATAATGCTTTCAGTGCCTAAACTGTGAGGAAGAAATAACAGTATTTCTTAACAATGTTTTTAGGGAATGTGGAAAAGGTTTAGCCACCAGTTTATTGCGTCAGATACATAATTTGTAAACTATGCATCTTTCTTACTGAATTACATTATGTAAGAATCCCAAAAGCCTTCTACAGATATTGAATCAAGCCCTTTGTAGCTACTTAAATTCTTTTAAAATGTCTAATCCTAGACTCCAGTCCCTATTAATGCTGCAATATCACTCTTCTGCAATTCACTAGTCAGCAGTTTTCAGACCTTTCAAACTTCCGTACCATTTCATAACTGATCTTGACTAAAATAGCTTATGTCTATGACAACATATAGATTGCCACCTACACAACAGTGCCTGGCTAAACTACAAGGAAACTTGACAGCCCTAATTGCATTTCATGTGTTTATCCAAATGAGAGTAAGCTGGATGCAGCATGACCTAGAGCAGAGATTCACCATCAAGAACAAGACTTTCACAGACTGTATCTGTGCAGGATTCCCCAAGTCTGCTGTTCAGGTTAAGGACCAACTGCAACTAGGAGAAAAATGGAGGTCTTCCCTGACACTTGAAAGTAAACCCAAAGCAGTTTTTGTATATTTTTCAAGAAGCAGTAGAGAGTTTAATGGACAGGATGCATTCCTCCCTCCAGAGTACAGAGCAAATGGAGGGAACTGTGACTAGATTACAGTTAATTCTCTGGCCTGCTCTTCTGTTAATGCAGAAATGAGTGAGGCAGGTTGTAAAATTAGAGTCTAGACCCAAAAGAAAGAAGGGAACTTAGAATGGTAATATAAAAAACTCAGCCACCAGCATAAAGCATTAGTGATTGGACCTCTGCAGTGCTAGAAACTACACAGAAAGCCAGTTGGAACATCATCTAAAAATCTACTGTGCTCTTTATCTCCATCATGCTTACCTTCTGCTTACCTGGGAATAGAAATTAAAGCTTGTTCTTTTAATTGGGAACAGTTTTTTGAACAGAACATAATAAATCATTGCTTTCTTAGTAGATGACATCAAAGGGTTGTGAAAGCTGAGATACTAAAGTGAGGTGCTTGTATCAGAAATGTTTGCCTACAGCTTGCCCCATAAGGCCCTAAAGAGGTTCCTAAACAAAATATGTCAGTGTGCAGCGCTGAAATTGCTCATCTGTGTTTTGTTGACTATTACGATTGCAATTTTGCCATTTTTACTCATACTGGGTAGTAAGTACTTCATTATCCCCAAGCTTGCTTGCACACTACAGTACTCTGCAATATAATAGTGAGAGTATCTGGGCATTGCCTTCACTAAAAAGACAGTATTCCAACTGGTTCCAGTTGACCAGAAATTTCTGTATCAGAAATAGTGTGGCCAGCAGGAGCAGGGAGGTGATTGTTCCCCTGTACTCAGCACTGGTGAGGCCGCACCTCGAGTCCTGTGTTCAGTTTTGGGGCCCCTCACTACAGGGAAGACATTGAGTTGCTGGAGCGTGTCCAGAGAAGGGCAACCAATTTGGTGAGGGGCCTGGAGCACAAGTCTGATGAGGAGCTGCTGAGGGAGCTGGGGTTGTTTAGTCTGGAGAAGAGGAGGCTGAGGGGAGACCTCTTAACTCTCAACATCTACCTGAAGGGGGGTGTAGTGAGGGTGAGGGTGTAGTGCTGGTCTCTTCTGTGGAGTAACTAGTTATAGGATGAAAGGAAATGGTCTCAACTTGCACCAGCAGAAGTTAAGATTAGATATTAGAAAAAATTTCTTTACTGAAAGTGTTGGAACAGACTGCCCAGAAAGTGGTGGAGTCACCAACTCTGGAGATATTCCAAAAGCATGTAGACAAAGTACTTCAGGACATGGCTTAGCAGGCATGGTGGTGTTGGGTTGACAGTTGGACTCGATGATCTTAAAGGTCTTTTCCAACAATTCTATGATTTCTTGAAGCAGCTAAGAAAATTGTGTTAACTAATTTTTGCCCTTAGTATGTTTTGCATTTACCTGCCTACATTATGCAACACAGCCTACTCTCAAAACAACCTTTATTTTCTTCACTAGCACTGAAATTATAAAACTTCTTAATGATAGAAGTGGAAACCCGGAAAATTTGCTTCAATACTCAAAAATCATTTGTTCTTTATCAAATTTGTATCCTTGAATCTTCCTACACTTCTGTGATGTGGCACAAAGCAAGATCAGAAAGTAGTTTACAAGTTACGATATTTACACTGGATATTCTATTAGGCAATCATAACCAAGCATAGTAGAAGTATAAATATTTTGAAATATCTATTTTAGCTTGTTCAAACTTATCAATATGAAGATAAAAATCAAGAGAAGAAAAGTTTACAATTTATCAAATCTACATCACTTATTCTCAGGAATCTACCACACTAAAAAACTTCTGTCTCCCTCCACGTTTCCCAAGACGTCAGTCAGCACGCGAAACCCACCTAACAGGGGCCAAGCCTCATCCTCTTCTAATACTTTCGTAACTTGCAGTTACTTCCAGATAGAGTTGAAGTTTTCACCACAGATGCAAAAAAAACCTTTCCTACAGCTCATCTTGACGGCAGGTAACAGCTTGTCTCAAGCTCTGGGTTTGGGTTTTTTATTCCTTAAAACAATTAGAAAGCTTCAGCCAAAAAAATGTTAAAAGCTTTAAGTCAAACACTCAAAAGCTAAGAAATTTGATATTTAACAAGAAACTTTAAACAAAGTTACTCATGGAAATTTAAAACAGCCTTCTTCAGTCAAGGTACATACAATAGGTTATTGCTTATTTATTTTTCGCAGGACTGGTGTCTTTTCCAGGGGACTCAAACAATGCTGCAGGAATTAATCAGGCTTCTTGTGGGCAGACCACTAGTGACAAAGGACTCTACTTCAGTTGTTGAAGTATGAAAGTGCAAAGTACAGGCGCAGAGTGCCTGTGGAGGTGACCTAGGCTTACTTAGATCCAGGAGCATCTTAAGCTAATATGGATATTGCTCACAATTCCCATCTAATCTCAAAGCACCTATTCCTCTACTGACTCAGATGTTAGCCTTGTTGCAACACCAGGATGATGTGGCCACACCTTATTTATTTGAACTTAAGCAGAGCTTGAAACTTCTTTCCTAAAAGTCTCCATTAGACAGAAACAGCTCTCAGCTGAGAATAACTTAAAAACGCATAGCAATGCTTTTCTATGCTTTTCTTGCAGTCCTCCACCTTCCTAAAGATTATAACAGCATCTGGCAGAAGAATATTTGCTACCAGTGAGAAAAAAGCTGATTTACATACTACACAGACAAAATGCAAGGAGGCTGGAGAGTCTTTTGCCCATGGAACCTAGATGAGAATGATGCCATTAGGTACTTTGTGAAAACTTGTAATACGTATGCCTACGTCGGGATAAAGGAATGTCTAATTCCAGGCAGATTCCATTTCTTTGACGATAAACAGCTAAGCTATACTAACTGCCATTTAAATGATGCTTCTGGCAAAGGGGAAGAGCAATGTGTGATGTACACTGATGGTACATGACAAGAGCTGCAACAAGAATCACCTTTGTGTGTGTCAGTTCTAGTGCTTCCCCTGCTGCTCTCTGCCAGTCTCCCTGGAACGCGGTGTCTTATTCCGTGTCTATTCATTTACAGCTAGCGAATTCAGATAATACAGCATGAAAAATAAAAGTCCCTTTTTCATAGGCTGATTTGTCTTTTGAACAAATGCCAGCCATAAAGACACTACTTATAATGAAAGCAGTGGCCATTGTGTCTATTCTGTTATTCATTGCCCACTGAGTTTTTTGACACAACTTACTGTGTGTTCCTACTGCCCTGTTAACCTACTGATTTATTACAAGAGCAAAAAGTAGATATTTCTTGGGCACTAACTAAAGTGACTTGCACCTATAATATCTTCCCACACCCTTTTACCCACAAGCCTCTACCTTGTGTATATTTTGATCCCTTTCTGTAAGTTCCCCTCAAACCTGCCCACACTGACTTCTGCTACCACTGCTGTTCAGCCTGCATTTCTTTGGCCATCTTCGCCCATAAGAGATCCCCTGAAAGAAGTAAAAGCAGTGCTGCTAGCGTGATACAGAGCTACAAGCATTGGGGTGACTCACCCACCTTGCATTTCCCATGGGAAAGCTTTAGAGTCAGAAGGTTTTTAGCCTTCATATACCTGAAAAGTGGTGGCCAGAAGCCACCTAAGCCCCTCCAGCAACTCCTAATCCCTTTCCTGACTCAAAGCCATAGCAGCACAACAAGCCTAAGGTCCCATGCCACGTGGGATGCATCTGGAAGAAAACACACAGGAGCCGACAGGAGTTACAGTGCCCAAATGGTTTAGGGAAATCAGTAGAGCCATGACAAGCCTTTTTTTGTTTCTTTTGTTATTTTTTTAAGTTAGGTAGTAGAGACTCAGATACAGCTAATTTGTAGGCACAACATAGCTGCTTGGCAAAACCATGTTGGGATTCCCATGTGGCTAAGCTTGGTGGGTGCCTATGTTTCTGACAAAGCCTATACTCTGTGCTCATTGCAGAAGCTGCTCAGGGCCTTCAATCTCCAGCTCAAGCTAAAGGATTAAGACAAAGCTTTCGTAACAACTTTGTTTACTGGAATCCAGTCATCTACTGAAGTTGAGAATTCCCAAGGTTAGATTCCCAATCATGTAGTATAACAGGCACATCCAGAGATGTCTTTTTCCTTCCACTGGGACAGTTGACTTCAGCATAGCTTAGGCAAAGAAGGCTCTGCATAAGCTCCGTAAACATTGTACAAAGCCTGGTTGAGCATCTGGGCGTGCCTCCCTACACATTAAGCCAAATGCTCGACTATCAGTGACACTCACATGTGCCTTATCAGTTCCAGCGTGGTCACGTAGAGCTGAGCAAGGAAACAGCCACCTCTAGAGCCAGAGAAGCTCCTCTCACCTTCTGTAACAGGGAGACAGAATAGTCAAAGTATGAAGGTAACTGGGGAGGGAACATGAGCTCACAGCTGCTGTGACTGCAGGGGCGAGCGAAGGGCCTGCTTGGAGCCTCACAGCCATGCACATTGCTATAATTCCAGAGCACCAAGTGGTCACGCTTAACATTCCTGAACTGGCTTAAATTCAATCACTCAAATATTTTGAGTACACATCCTCTCCACCTGCTCTGCGACAAGGCGTGGATCTTCCTGGCCTCCGTTCAGCCCTCTGCTCAATGTCATGGCCTGTGAATCATTCCTGCTGTTATTCTCTGCAAATTAAGCAATTTCTCTTACAGGTATTTACTTGGGATGATTAATGCAACAAGGCTAATATCAAACCAAGACATCTTTCTGCTTGAACAATTTGGTGCCTGCAGGTGGTCTGCCTCCACAGGTTACTTAATTATTCATTCCAGCAATATTCAAATCCTTTATCATAATAACGCACACTAAATAGGACAATGTTTTCCTGTTCCAGGAGCTGTAAAGTTATCCCAACATATGCAAAGAGAAAGCACTTGTAAGCAAAGTCCTAAGTTTAACCAATTCATCTGTTTGGCATGTGAGATCTACAAGCTGTTAACTATTGCCCTGTTTCTGGACAAAGAGCCAAAATTTAATCTACTGAATCATGTAAAGGCTAGATAGTCTTTTATATTTCTATGTTAACACAGCTGAAACAGGTATGTAGAAGGGAAATGAGGACTCAGGATTCCAGAGGCACCATTTCACTTTCAAATACTATTCTTACTCACAGCTCACCAGTATCTGCCTGCCCCTATCAGCGCACCTGCCCACAGTCTTAAGCCTTGCGTGACTCCTCTTGTGAAACTAACTTTGGCACAAGCACCAGGAAACAGGAACACAGGTATCACCTTGTACATTAGTTTTCCGCTCATAGTTTTCCAATAAAGTTTTGGACATTTGCAAAGATTATCAGCCTTAGAATGAAGTTGGACCCGGTCCTCAAGCATTTAAAGTCATGGTAAATTTATTTTATCCTTCTTATCTCCATGGGAATACAGCGTTATCTCAATATTTGAGATAATTTCAGGTGTAAGAAAACGGCTTCTTTCGGTGTCAGTTTAATGACTACATGCTAGAGCAGAAATGTTCATCCACCATCCCATGTTTGGGCATTTTCCCTTGTAGACACCTAAGGCAGAAGGTAAAGGACTTAATATGTTACTCCACAGGTACACATGCTAGCCCCGCTCAGACACTTTAGCTACTTGTGGCACTAGATGAGAACACAGAACCTAAAATAAAGCAAGTATTTCTCACCCTGCCTGAAGCTACTCCCTTCAGCAACCCTGCTGACAGCAAGCAGGTCTGAAATAGGCAGTCTTGACCTAAAAAGCAATATGGTTCAGCATTTCCGCACCTAATTTATTCCTAAATCTGAATAAGAGGGCAGCATCCCTGATTTGTAGAAAGACAGGCTTCCCCAAGACTGCCAACTCTTTACTTTGAAGTTACTTTCTGAAACATTTATGAACTTATTTTAAGATCCAAATCCACCCTATCCTAACCTTAAATACTAGTAGTGTCTTATAAGACTGCCACACCATTTGCCATGTATTTACCTGTACTGGACCTCCCAGGTTCCGGACAAGCCAAACTGTGATGTTGTTCAATTTTCAGTCAATCGAGAGCACCCCGTCTAAAGGCGAGAGTAATGACTCTACTACCAGGATTAAGTAAGATTAAATCTTACTCATCTTAACAGTCAGTAAAAAACAGGATAAGCAGACTTCTTAGGAAAAAGCTTTAAAGAGAAGTTGGTTTTAGCAAAATCAATGAAATTAATGTCAAATATCAAGAAAGATGGAAGTCACATGTCTAGTTTGGGCAGAAAAGTGTTACTGATTCTGCCTTGTACAGTGGAAAACAATTATTTCATTTCTTTTCCCCCAGACAAATGTTAGTAAATTGTTTTTAATGCTATAAAATATCCATCCTGTGAAAAATTATTTTTAACGTTTATTTTCTGTAATAATACGTAGTTCATATTTTCTGTGTTTCATAAGGGTTTTTAAAAAAGCTATTGCCAGTTAGGTGACTTTGAGGTCTAAGGGACACATTTGAAGTATGAACCTTGGTTTCTGCAGGTACAAACATACACATACAATGGATATACCCATTCCAAGATGGATAATTGCATAGACTTCATTGTCCCCACCTATGGGTTTTTACCTTAGGCTGCAGTTTGGCGTCGTTCCCTGTCATCATGCTGCTGGATGCAGCACCCTGCACAGGTAAGAGGTCCAGTCCTCAGGGACTTTGTAATGCCACCTCCACAACAGCACAGAGCAGAGCCAAAGCTGGCTTAGCAAAACCTCTGGAAAGGTTTCTGAGTGCTTTTTATTCCATAGACTAGATACCGCAGCAGCTTGACTGTACAAGTGATTTTTCAAATATCTAAATAAAGGTAAGGTCAAAAATAGAAAGTGGGCTGTTGAACACACATAGTTGGGAGGGAGTTAGATATGCAACAACCTTAGGGGCATCAGCATTCATGCTCTGAAGGCTGCATGGGCTACTCGTTAAATAACTCAGATTCTGACTAGTTATTATCATGAAATTATTCACTTCTGAGTAAATAAGATGATTTACAGGGAAAGCCCAAGTGGTTTTCTTGCAAAAAAGGCCAATATTTCTTAGTGCAAGTGACTGCCTCCTAAAGCAGCTTGAGAACGTGAGAACAGCCAGCTACTGTTCTGCTGATCATGCTTCTTCCTTTCTTTGGAAAGGATTGTGCCACTTTAAGAGACCAAGTGGGAGGTGATATATACTGTACAAACAAGTACCTCTGCACACTGCTGTGCTCACCTGAGCCGCACAGCTGAGGGGAAGCTGCCCTTGCCCTCCCTGGTCTGTCCCACATGTTGGACACCTTCTCCCACACGCACCTTTGCTGCCTGATATCAGAGGAGGAATACCAGAATGAAGCGATTCCAGTTTATCTGCAAGACGCCTTGAGGGTGCTGGGAAGGTAAGAGTGCACAGAAAAGAGGTGGATGCCTACATGATCATACCAGCTTAAGAAAAAGCCAGAACTTATTTCAGGTACTCGAGTTAGAGAAAGATGTAAACATTGAACTCAAATTCAAACTCTTGCTGGCCTTTCTGCAAAAATAAGGGGAATGATTTCTAATTTGATTAAGAGGTTGTCAGCATGGAAAGGAAGAAGAGGAAAATAGAGAGTTGCTGTTAATGTAATTTATTTTAAGTACGCTATTATCAAAATAGTTTGCTAAGTGGTTACAAAGTTATATCTGCAAATGCACTGCGTAAGGCAATGGTTTGTTACCTTTTAAAGTAAGCAAACCTTCATCTTATATATGTTTATTCAAAAGTGTTTAAATGTGTTTGTTTCTCAAGCTGAGAAAAGGCAAATAGTCTTTGACCACATTTGTTTGCTTACACCTGAGTGAGTGTTTTGCTCTCTGCTGCTTTTTGATTGACATTAAGTGCTGTAGTTACTAACCAGAGTATCCTGATAGAAAGAAGAGAAAATATGATTCAATTCACTGATATAAAACAAGCCTTTCTGACTTACATCCATCCTGGCTTTTGGTGGCTGCACTTACAAATTTACTAGGCTCCCAAAGAATTTTTTAGAATTTTTTTCCCCAGTGGTTAGCCAGCAGTACTGGATTTGTGACCTTTCCAAAAAGAGAGAAAAAATTATTACATGCTAGTCAATTATACTGAGGTTATTATTCTGAGCAGGACAAATTATATAAATAGGTGCAAATTCAGATACCAGAACATCTTTTTTGACAAGTGCAAATCATCTTCAGAGGAACCACAACTGAGAACCAAGTAACAGACTTGTGGGCCACCATCTCCTACTAGCATCTAGAATTTGTTTAACCTTCAGGCAAATCTTAAACGAAACACTGGAAATGGGTGGTACGATTAGAAATCAACTTCTCTAGTAGGCCTTTTTTTGCCTCCCCAAATGCCTTCGTTATTGCATACTTCTGTAAAGAATTAATTTATTGTATTCAATTCACTGCATTCAGCTCCAATCTTTGCAGAGTCCTTTGCTCTTCTACTCGGTTATTAAATTTAAGGTATAGATCCAGAGCACCATTCACTGCAAAATATTTTGTGGTTTTGAGAGCAGATTTGATATGCTGACATATTCACTGTTGAGGATTTTTTTTTGTTGACATGTAGAACTTTTAAAACTCCAGTGTCAGGGTGTACTTCTTCCGAAATAAACACCACTGCTTTTGTATTTCTATAGCTGTGTTTTGGTTGGCCACTATTTTGATTCATTGATAACCTCCCATAATAAAAACTCAGAAGTTTAGAAAGCTGCAGGGACACTGGGTGTTTGGAAAGATTATTTAACAACACACAGCCTGTGTGCATCGAACACTGTCAATGTGAGAAACTTCTCATTAACTAAGCAGTCTCTGATCTTTTACAGCTGTGCCAAATGAGACACAGGCTCACTGACAGAAGCAAGCAACATTGTCTAAATTGAGTCACTGAGTCATGGCCTCCAGCCTCTCTACATGGTGATTGCACAACTCCACAGTTTAGCAGACTCACTTATTAATGCACCTATTTCTATTTGGGATGGATTTCACTATCATGAATGTACCTTATTTATGATGTATCTTACTGAAAATTATGTACTGTAGCAATACTAATGTGTGACGTGCTCCTCTTGTCATATAGGCGAAGGGCCAAGGCAGACAGAAACCCAGTAATGCCTCCCAGTGAGTGCTTCCCGGACAGGCACACATAGGGCTGGTTTATCGGACCTTTGTTTCGCCACCAGTGATTATGGCTGCCAGGACAGTGATCACTTATCCAAGCATAGTGATAAGTTATGTCTTCTTCACCAAGGGATGACGCAGAGGTGTACCCTCACCTAAAGCAATAGTGTTTCTCAGCAAAGAGCCTTCCTTGATCCTCAGCATCCAGGAATTCTTAGAACCTCTGTTTCTCATGCAATACGATGTACAGTCCAGCTGAAGATCACTGGAAGTTTGTTTTGTGTAAGTTTAACTAGTGTGGCTTTCCCTCACAGCCAGGATTGCCAGCAGGGCAATGCTCTGCTCTCATCCTCAGCAGATCAGGCTGCCGGGAGAGCAGTGAGAACTGTCACTGGATTTTTCCCCTAGCCAGGTGCTGGTGCGGAATCAATAGAGCGGAAAACAAGGACAATGGATTTTCCCATGCAAACTATATCTGAATAACTGCTTGTCCAACCAGGGGAATTGTAACAAACTGAAAGAGGGGAATGAGGAAGAGAATGAAGTAACAAAGAGCAAGAATTGAAAAGAAAGCTGGAAAAGCAGCAGCAGCAAGAGAATCAAAGAAAATGCCTGATAGAGAAAAAGGCAGGAGCAAGAATCCACAATGCCAGTAAGAAATTAAGATATTTAAAGGAATTCATTCACAGATAAAGAAAAATTGAATCTGAAGACAAGAGGACCACCTCTGATATTCCTAGTCCAGCAATGTAACAGCATGAGACAGTACCATGAGCACAAAAATCTCTTCTCCCACAGCTGCCTCTTCTGGTTGCAAACAAACTCACATTTGCCCACATCCACCAACCGGGGGAAGAGAAGAATAAAATCAAGAGTGCCACAAGAAAGGTCGGAATATCACATAGGCTAACCAGCTCCAGAAGACAGACTGCATCGGTCAGAGCTGCAGCTCTGAGCAGATGAAAACTAAACAGCTATTTTGTACCTCGAGTTCAAATAGAGCACAGCCAGGGGAATAATCCCGGTGGGCAGCATTCCAGCACCAGCAACTGTCCTGCCGCAGATATGTGGCTTAGCTGGCAAGGAGGCAGCAGTCATGAGCATGCTTCACTCTCTGAGTTAGTGAAGCTTTACCCATGTCCTCCACACTTTTCCTCAGTTCGCAAGACTTGACATTAATCTAACTGTAAAAGTTGACACAACCTTGTGAGAGCTGAGGTTTCTGGAAAGTCTTGGCATTGCTGCAAGGCAGACATTGACCCTGGCTGAGCAGGCACTACTGAGTCTGGAGAGAGAACATATTTTCCCCGTCAAAATCTGCGTGTCTCTCTGAAAAAAAAGCTGAAATGGTACTTCAATAGCAAGAGGAGAAGGTAAATATACAAGAAAAGTTGGCAGCAGAGAGCCAAAGTCTGGCTGAGTAGCAGAGTCCAGTTCATTTAGCAGCCAAGAGAAACTCCCATCTACAGTCTGCCTAACATCTAGCTAGCCCTCATTAAGGAATACCATTACATAAATGCTTCAGGACTTGTTACCCCACATCTACTGCTTCTCCTCAGAGGTCACAGCAAAAAGCTGAGCTGTGGCCAACTTTAACACTGGTAAGCCAGGTGCAAAATTGCTGGCTTCTTATTAGAGTCCACATAGACTCAAGTTTTTCTACCCTCTCTGTTTAAGTGAATTCTATCTACTCTGTTTCAGTCTTCTCTTTCACATAAGGGTCAGAAAACCTGTACACTACTTACTCTGAAAAGCAATGGACAAACCAGAGATGTCCTCTGGTGAAATGCAGGCAAATTCCCATGCCAAAGGCAGCACTGTAGTCCCCCAGGAAACCTCCTTACTGCCAGGGCACAGAAGCAAGATGTTGCGGGAGAGTAACCCTGGCCTTAGTCATCACCTTTTATTCACCCTCCTTAGGGCTTCGGCTTTATTACGGCTTTCAGGTGTGTAGGTCCTGTGCTGAAGGAATTTAACTGAGCCGTCAATTAACTAGGACACACCCGTTAACAGTCCTGTTCCTTGCCTCAACAGTATAGTGATATACCTCCTTCCTAACTCCTTTACTCTTTATTTTTCTATTTTGTAAATCTAAAGACTTGAAACTTACTAGCTCTGCTTCTGCTCTGTATGTACGCCCCACTGCCTGTCTGCTAAACCTCTATGCATCTTAATCTCATGCTTGTTTGATTAAACATATTCAAATAGAAGTCAGTTTTCAACAGATTTAACAGTTTCATTAAAATATCTCTCTAGTCATTTTCAAAGCACATAGTTCTTTATTGAGAGTCCGTTAAAGCTCTCTAGAAAGCAAAAGGTTTCTAAAGCCTACTTTATAGGAAAAAAACAGGAGATAAAATACACATTCTGACAGCAGATAACTTACAGTTCTCCCTTCTTTACATTGTATCCTTTTATTCTCAGCTTTAGCTTTGATACATATCAGTGTAACAATCATTTTTTTTAGTGGTGCTCTCTAAGCAGCAGGGGAAGAACCTTAAGAATCCGAATTTTAAAGAGAAACTGACAAAGGCTTACCCAGGAGTCAGGAATGGTGTTTCAGGGTGGACGTAGTGTCTGACACCGGCATCAGTGAATGCAACCGAGTCAAAAGGGGAAGGCGGGCTGATGCTCCATGGAGGTTCTCGAGGTGACAAAGAGAGAGAGCGCGCACGACCTCTCCTGGGTCCTGCAGCTAGGGAAAACGGGTTTGTTCTTAAGGATGAGAAAGGCCTGATAGGCTGACAGCTACATGCGGGCTAAACCAAACACATCTATACAGTCTATTTGCCTATTTACAAGAAAGTAATGCAGTGTATTTTTTGCTTTACAGCTTCAGACTCTTGACATGGAGGAAATAATGGTGGAAACGATCCTGGCACCATGGGAAATACTGCTGGTCATTTTTGCTGCGGTGCTGATAATGACTTTTCTCATGTTTCTGCCCCCCACTGCAGTGGTGATCTGGAGAATGAAGCGTGTGCCGCAGATCTCTCTTCATGGTTCAGTGTGAGCCAGCCCTGGTACAAATCGTAACACCACTGATCCCTTTAAAACATGGTTCAGAATGATAATATCCCTCAGGATCATTCTTACTGCCAAGGGTCCACCCAAAAGCCAAGGGTTTCACAGTTTATTGCTGCTAAGTTCCTGTGAAAAGAGTGTGTGTATAATTTTGTCTTCATGTGCTAAAGTTCTCAGCACTTTCAATTTTTTGACTGTGTTGTAATTACTGTTGTTGGCTTAGTTCCTGGACTGACTCTTGCATAATGGATGGAAAACAAGACTGAAAGAGAAGCAAGCATAATATAGCATTGGATTTCCTCAACCAATATCAGGAAAGCCTAGATATGCCGTAAATATTACCAAAGCTCTTAGCTGATATGACTGACAGTTATGAAGGTGGACATATCAGAAGCATGGCTGTATACTCTGAGGAGTTAGTGTTTTAGTCTAGTTGTACTGTGAAGCCTAAAAAACTAAAAAGTAATACTGCAATAAATAAGCATCTTGTGATTCTTTTGTCTGATCTGAAAACTTACTGGCCTAAAATGTTTTTTGTTTCTTTCCTTCTATAAAATTTTTCATCTCCCTATAAATCCCGAGTGCCAGAACACAAAGCCCTCTGCATCCCAGGGTTAGAGCAGGAGCATAAGGGATGGCCTGATGCTCAGACATGCCCGGCCAGACACCAACTTGAAGTTAATGCAAACATACAGCAATTATTTTCCTGCATTACATTATGCAAATCTATTCTGGGAAAAAAATATGCTTAATAACTTAATAACTTAATAAGTTATTTTAGTTTCTGTGGTTTATTGGTTCAACCTCCCTTTCTCACACATAAATAATAACTTGGATTGTGGGAATAGAACAAAACAGCTTCTGTTGAAGTTTATGAAAAAAATCCCAACAACTCAATCTCCAGCTTAATATTAAATTCATGCAACATCAAATTACAGCTTCCGACTCTAATTCTTCTACACTGTGGGATGCTCATTAGCGGGCTTTCTGATGCACAGATTTAACAGTTTCTTTTAGTTTACAAGAGCAATGGGTTTGATTTCCTCATGAAATTCAATACTGGGTTTCTTTTCTTCTGTTCGTTGGATTGGAAAGTCACTAAAATAGCTTAATATAATTCAAAGAAAAATATTTAGCACCAGTAGGAAAGCGATACTGGAAAGTGCTCAGTGCTTCAGGTATTTTATTTGAGCACCAGCTAATAATGAATTGGCTGGAGGTGAAAGCCTCAAGGACATTAAAATTTTATTTAAGAGATATTTTTATTTTCCAGAAATAAACAGATCTACCAGTCACTGGAAAACCATTGCTTTTCTTTAAGACTACAGCACTTACCTTTGTCTTCAGCACAATGACCTAAGTTACTCCCTCATAGTTTATAAGCAGCCAAAGCAGCCAACTCATCTCTTTGTTGGTGTAATCATCAGCTGCACTCATAGTCATATGATTGGTTCTGGGCCCAAAAGCAACCAATGGTTTTTTTGCTTGTAATGACTGAGTCTGAAAGATAGTGTGTAATTTTATATATCTGAATCATTTAACTGCTTAATGAGCAATAATTAAGCTCTTTGTTTAGATTTAATAACAATTCAGATGCACGTCTGTTCTGTAGCAGCAGCTCCACAAATAAACTGGGTCACCAGTGCTAAGTTGTCTTTGGTCTTCATTGCACCAAGTGGCAGGCGAGCAACAGGCCTGGTTTTCTGCTCTTCTCACTTCTTACTCTTTGTCTTTGGTTTTCCAGGGTACACATGCACATCAGGAGGAGTGTAAAAGAGGGAGAGCTCACAGGAGATTGGGGATTGGAGGAGGACCAAATGTTTTTGTATTTCATGAGAAGAATCAGTGACCAAAAATTTACTTTGATATTTTTTCTTGATTAGAGCCATTACAAATTCAGATTATTACCAGAAATGTTTCTCTCTGGCAACAGGCAAAGCTGCCCCAGTTTAGACCAGGTTTAGAAATAGAACAGAGTGGAAAATGTAGGAACGATGACTAGCCAGAACCTGTTGAAATTTTGGGCTAGGACCCACAGCTTCTCCGGCATTACTGTGCTGAGACCAGAGCATCTCAGCTGGTCAGCCCTGTGCTCAGTCCAAAGCCTGAGAATACTACCATAAATGTAGCCTGTCCCAGCTTTTTTACCAACCAGACCTCATTTGCTTTTGTACTTTCCCTCTGTAAGATAAGCCATAGGTGTAGTAACCCCAACCTCTGCCTAAAGGAGGTCCAGTAGCTGTGTGCCCCGCATATACCCAGGGAGTGCAAGAAGAACGTTTGCAGACCTGGATCCCACAGTGTGGGCAGAGCTGTTGTTAAAGCAAAACAAGGCTCAAAAGGACATTTTTCCGTTGTTTTTCATAACACGGACTGAACAGAGGAGACTGAAGCTGATCCCTGGCACGTGAACTAGAGAGCTGCTCATGCAGGTCCCTCAATACCGATCTCCTTCATCCTTCTGACAGAGAAGACATGATGCAAATATCTGGTGGTTTAGGGCAATCTCACTTCTCACATTTGGTACTAGACTATGTGACATTTTTTCTGCCATTTTGCCTGGTTACAGCAAGAAACTGCAGTCCTTCAAGTTTGCAGCTCATGCAAAATATAGCACCTTGAACACTTGTATGTACAGGCTGATTTACCCCCCCCGTCAAGCAGGCACATGAATAAAGAATTACACCACTACAGCCTACTGTTGTGACTTGCATTGCTTTAATGGTCATCAGAGCAACAACAGTGATTAATTGGCAAATGTAAAAGCAACTAAAAGTATAGCCTGGTCTCAGTAAAGATGATGCCCAACAGAAGATGATTTCTAATAACAATTACTGTGTTTCACTAATGACTGCATCCATTAAGCAACTCTAATTCTTATTTAACTCCAGATAGACCAATTTAAGCCATAAAAGTGATCTTTATTGGAAACACCTCTTCCATGAGATATGTGATTACATTTAGCCTATATATTTGTACCCAAGAGCAGAAGTCAAATTACGACTATGATCTCTAGTCCCTTAACTAAATAAAAGCTGTATGTTTACATGTCTGAGCAATGATTTCACTACTCTGCTTCTATCAAACTACCCATGTCAAACTGCAGAAGGCTGGTTGATCTGTGGCACAAGCTTTTTGGTGCTAGTAACCACAGAGGATACAATCAGCTTCCTTGTCACGGTTGGAGCCGTCAATGCCTTGCTCACCAAGCTCTTTGAGGAAGATGTTTAACTGCTCTCTCTCAGTTTCAGTGACGGCTAATGTGTGGAGACAGGTGCTGTTGGTGGGGAAATAGGCAGATTTAGCTCCACCGATGGCCATCTCAGAGGCTGAAAAAATCAAAAATGACAACAACAAAAAAGCAGCTGAATTACTTTGCTTAGATTTGTCCTGCTTTTTAAACAAGCACCAGCATTCCCGTTTTCCAGGCTAAATACTTCAACTCAGAATAAAAGTGTCTAGGTGATTGCTTTTAGTAAGCCCTGGGGAAAAAAGCTGGTCTAGCAACAAGGCACTGTGAACAGTAAAATATTTTCCATTAATCATAGGAAAGATAGGTTGGTCCTTTTGTGTATCTATAAGCACATTTATTTTTAAAATAAGGCAATAACGACAGAGTCAAACATTCTTCTTCAGGTAACAGATTACTCCCTGGACGCAACCAGAACAGTCTTAAAAACCCTTGTGCTGCCACATGAAAAAGGCAGCATTGCTAGCTGGGGACCAGCTGCTGGGTTTTATTGTATGTACATACAGTGAATAGTGCAGGGCTTTGCCAATTTTGCTGCAGTTCAAATACTGTTGCAAGATAAACAGCAGGTTTGTATTCTACTACTGTCTGTCCAGTGTGGACACACAGCCCTTCTGCAAAGTAGGATTTTTGTTATGATACCTGTTTACCGTTTTAAAGAAAAATGCATCTTATCACAAACATTGCAGACATCTCAAATTTGCTACTTGAAGCTGAAATAGCAATGTTCAGGCCTTCGTGATAGTTTTAATTATAACCTGATTTCTCCTTCAGCAGTTTGCCAGTTCAGCACTAGGTCTCACAACGTCACACATACGAAGGTTGTCAGACATGCCAAGAGATGAGAAAATTTTCTTTGCTCCTTTTTTTAAACAAATCAGATGAAGCCTCCCATCTCTGTGAGCAGACATGTCTGAGAAATACTCACGGTTACAAACAGCCAGTGGCTTTCCCCCAACAAGCTGCGTTGTCCAGGAAAACCCGGTGGTATTGCCACATACTTCATACAGTCTACTTCTTCTGAGAAATTGAAAGTCATAGCCCTTGGGAAATAAAGGTGGGGAAAAAACCAAACAAATGGTGTCTTATACTACGTCACGTTAACAGTAAGATGAAGAAACTTTCAGCCAGTGAAGGTTACTACAAACACTACAACCTCTCCCTGCCCTAAGGGAGAAAAAAGTACAAGGAAAATTATGCATTACACAATAAATATTATACACAATAAACTAATGAATCAATGCAGCATTATAGTAGCAGTAAACTATGAACAATACCTCGTTGCACATGGGTTTGCAGTACTGAGCGTCGCCAATGGTGACACACACCAGCCCGCCATTTCTAGGGGCTTGTGGTAGTGGGCATGGAGGTAGTGGCTTGCAAACTTTTAAGTGCATTAAAAAGAAAAAAACGAGAGAGAGAAAACAACGTATCAGTGAGAGGGTAAAAGTCTTCTCCCTTCCCACTCATAGACCTGGGTATGGGTGATGACTGCACCTGCTACTGATTCTGTCAAAGTAAGCATTTTTGGTTTTTTATAAACTTTTTTCTCTTTTTTTTTTGCAGCACCCAATTTTTCCATCACTTGTCACTGTGACAAGGAAGTCCGTGTCAGCCAAAGTTAGACTTTAAAAGTGGCTCAAACTGGCATTTGCAGTCACAGTACTGGCCAAAATTATTGTGGCCAAAACTATCCAAATATTTCTTGTAAAAATAGGAAAGACCCGACCGCTCCCAGGGACCAAATAGGCCCTTGTGGAGGGCGGAGCATGCCCTGCTGACTCTCCCAGTATGCGCTGCTGCTCCACATCGGGGGCTGGGCTGTGGGGACTGCGGGACCCAGCACGTGGGTGCTGCTGTGCCTCCCAAGGTCCCTGCCAGCACAGTGGCCAAGCACTCTCGCTTCCTGGATGGTTGCTGAGAGGTCTTTTATTTTTTTTCCCACCCCTCAAAAAATACAGACACTTAGCTCACTCTGACTGCAAGTAAAAAAAATTTTCTTCGTGCTTCTCCTCTGACACTTTGTTCAATACCCAGTATAATCAGTTCAGGGAGGGCCTCACGTTTCTCTTGAACAGGGCGCAGGAGATCAAGTGCTTCTTGCAGTGTCGAGACAAGCAAATTGATTGAAGCTTTTTCACTCTTCAGAATCATGTCATGAAAGCATTTTGAATATTTCTAAGGATTTAGGGGAAAAAGGATAAGTTGAGGAGGAAAGGCCTTGGAATTAATTTATGGAAAGGATCAAATTATTTTCCTTTTTTAATGCAGAACAAGAACCACTTTTAAAATTATATGGCTTTAAGTAACACTGAATTAACCACAATGTTTTTGGAAGAAATCCGGTATGTTTTTTGTAAACAGTGGTTAGATAGGTTTTTTGCAGTATTTTGAGTTAAAGAGGCAGGAGTAGTATGGGTCAGGGTTTTTTATATATATATGAAAAGACGCCCTTATAAAAAACTTTATGTATCTTCTTTCTACACAAAACATTGGTTTGTTATTCTTATCTTCCTAATGCTGGCATCTCACAGACTTTCTGTGTCTGTGTGTAAAAATATGTATTTGTGAATGTGTGTAAGTAAGGAAGCTCCTATTTTTCTAGCTATTGGTCTGTACCCATATAAATAGCTTTCAGTCCATACTGTGTGCCTGTGCACATATGTGGTAGTGCAGAGCTGTGGTAAACTCCACAACCAAAACACAAGTGTGTGCTAACATTGTAAAAGACACCAGTTACTTTGACCTTACACAGATGCAAGAAAAAGAGCAAGTCCAATTTTCTGTGGTTGTTGCTGAAGCACTAGGCAGCAATGGCAAACTCTCCTTCTCGGGCTGAAGTGATAAGCATTGGTCATACAAATGAAATAATATAATTCAAATCCCTGGGGGAAAAATCCCTCAAACACGTGGGAAAAGGCCTGCTCGGCACGTGCTGCCCTCAGCCTTTTCTCTCTCCTTGTCGTAAGACTGATACTCCTGGCAGAAGCTCACAGTATATACTGGTATGTAGACCCAACTCCAGCTATTAGTTCTGTGTTACTGTTTTACAGACAGATGTCTCGACCGTATGTGAAAAACATTTTATAAGCTTTGCCCTTGTATTTCTTTACCATTTCTGCCATATTCAAGGGTCACTGTCTGATGACGCCTTTATGATATGCCTAGCCCATTGAGGACAGGAGCACTAATTCTTAAAACACAGTCTTTCAGTTCAGTGGCTTTACTTGTATTTAAGATATTTAGCACTTTATATTTGAAAGTGGTATTGAAAAAAACATTATGCATATAAGGCAAAAGGCATAACTGTTTATTTTCAAGCCACTTTATATACCTGGAGTAAAGCAAAACTGGAAAATACACCTACAAGGATTTTTTTTTGACTAGCAGTAGCAGGGAAAAAGGCACGGCACGTCAAATGACACTAATCTTTTTTTTGCTCTTTCATCTGGCTTCCCTCCCCACCATGTACTTTTGTTCCGAGCCGGGCATTGCCAAAGCAATCCGCAGGTCGTGCTTGCCCAGGCACGCGTGGCAGGTCCCTGCTCCTCTCACCACCACAGAAAGTGTGCAGAAAGCATGTCCTGACTTGGCCGATGCAGCCAACCTCTTACCTCAAGACTTTCATTCACATCATCTATGGTTGCACTTTTACATTCACTTGGACTGGCAAAAGCTCCAGTTGCAGTAAAATCTAAAAGAGAGCAAGAAGTAGGTACACAGCTGGTTAGTAAGCTCTCCTGACACATGAATAAGGCCCCAATACAACATAACATTATGTTTTTACAGGAATTGTGCCACTGTTCTGCAGTCCAAGTGCTACCTTGTATACCTAATGCAATCGGGGCTCAAATGTAAATAAGCTGTGCAAATATTGATTTATTCTAAACAGTTAGCAATCTGAGCAATGTGTTTGTGGCCATCTGGTGTTAGGTTCCCGAGTGGGATGATTCATTTCTCTAAAACAGCCGCTATTTAAATAATAGTTAGTCATATTCAAGAATGGCAACATCTTACCTGCAAGAAGCACTGATAAACTTATAAAAACCAGTGTTTTCCAGAGCAGGCAGGAGCTGAACAGCATTTTTTTCAGGAGCCCAGGGACTAGTTACTTGTTGCTGGTGGAGCCTAGGAGCTGAAGCACTGGAGTCAGGCACAAAGCTGCATGTCTGTGGGTTGCTGGTTGTTTGCCACGTCCCTCGCTCGGAGGCAGTGCTGTGATAAGGCGTTACGGGGATGCATATTGCCCAACTTGCTGGGAAGCCAGCAGAGAGTTTGCCAGCACAGTTTTGGGAGAGCAAAGGGAGATTTCTCGGTATCATACTGAGGCAGTCTGGCTTCCCTGCTGCTGCCAGCCCCACCAGGAAATTCAGATTAACTGGTTTAGTGTATGCACAGTCTTGCATGCTCTTGTTCTCTCCCCACTACCCCAACTGTCTGTGTTTGGCTGTCTGTCACACGTACATATTGAAGTGTTCAAGTCCAGATTAGACAGGGCTTTGAGCAACCTGGTATAGTAGAAAGTGTCCCTGCCCTTGGCGGGGGTTTGGAACAAGGTGATCTTTAAGGTTGCTTCCAACGCAAACCATTCTATGATTCTATATGAACATTCATATGGAAGACATAAGTATGCCTTAGCTACAGCGCTCAACCCTGTATGTCATGCTCCAACAGAAAGCTCAGAACATCAAATGACTGCTAAACTGATTTGGACCAAGGAGATGTGCTCCATATCCTGTAGCATCCAGAGTTTAGCTACTTGGTAAGGAGAACAAACTCTGGTTTCCAATTTCCAGCTTCTGGGATTTTAAATACAGATTAAACAAAGCAGCAACAGCAAAAGAAAAAGGGGGGGGTCCCAAGAACATGAACCTACTTTCTGTGAGCATCTTAAATCACCAACTGCATACCTGCTCTCTCTGTGTATATTCTCTCAGCAACTGCATGGTATTTCTATTTGTAGTTTTTTTGCTTCTGTTTTTAATGGAGCCATGACACTCATATGCTTATATCCATTTATGGAAAAGCTTGAATAACTAGCAAAATTGCCACAAACATTCAATCATTTCTACCCTATTTATTTACTATCAGATTAATCCAATTATCCAGATAAAGCTCACATGCTAGGAGTGTGATGGACTGACCCCATCTGTAAACTGCGAGTTTCAGAGTCATGGCCTTTCACCCACCAGCCTGTCACACCCCACTGCCAAGCCTCCAGGCTGACCTCGCCTGCCCACCAAACCACCTAGACACGCATACACTCCCTCTCCAGCAAACACTGTCATGGTTGTTGTCACTGCCAGAGCAGAGCTGTTCATTTTGTCTGCAGATGTTTGGTTTTGTTGAGACAGGGAAATTCTGCTTTCATGTTACATTATGCAACACACTTATTTATACAGCACTTTTTCAGTTTTTTTATTTTTCATTTGCTTTCTTCTTCCAGTTGTAGTATAACACAGCAGGACCTGAAGAAGTAAAGCTAATGGCAAGGCCTCCATTGCATTAACAAAGATGTGTCTTATGCCATTTCAAGGATATCTTGAAAAACAGGTATTTATGTGACACATCCACAAAACGGTTCTGTGGCAGCATGAACGGCAACTTCCTTGCTATTAGTAAAATGCCTTTGTATACACTACCAATGGGTAAAAGTTCATTAGCACAACAAGTCTTTAATAATGGAGGCCAAGGTTTATGTTTGTAGGCAGGCCAATAGGACCTGGCTCCAAACAGTTTACATTTTTGAGGCTGATACACACTACAGCCTTCTTCCTTCCAAAATGAGCAATATGCAGCTGGGAAAATAGTCCCTGGCAAATTTTTACCAATACATTCTTTAAGATGGAACTGTACTTTAAGTTATTCTCTTGTCGAAATGTATCCAGGTGTCCGACGAGGGACATTTTGATTAATGTTCTAAGTCCTCCGGAGATCAGGAGATACACATATACCTACTACTTGTTCATCTCGACTTACACAGTATGTATAGCACATCAGCACAATCAATGAAGTGGAGCAACTTCTGGCTTGAACACAAAAAAATTTGTGCTTATGACACTTGAAGACAATGAATGGCAGCTTTTGTTATAAGATCATCACAGTCAGGCACTTGCTTTCCACCTCAGTGTCTGTTTGGGAGACAGTCTACAAAGGAATTTTTTGTAGAGGAGGGAAACGTGGGGTTGCAGCACTTCTCCAGTGCAGAAGTTGTAACAGGATGCTGCTTAAACCACAAAGCTAGGATTAAGTGACTCTTGGGGTTCATACACAGGTAATCACTGTGTTGCAGGGTTAAGTTCATCCTTGTTGCCTTTTGACAAACAAAACATCGCAGAGGATAAATGTGATCTCACACCCTCCCACTTTAAACAAACAGGCTGAAACTTTGCAAAAAGTACTTTGTCACTTTATAGCACAATATAGCTATAAAGCTATACTGAAACATCCTTGTCCTCAGTGTATATCATATCCAATCCACCACGCACACCAGCCACCCTGATCTGTCAGAAGGAGAGGCTGTCGCTATCTCCAGCAGGAGTAACTGGGTCCTGCTACCCAGACTTAGTACCTGAGTAGCACAACGAGGGACATGCTTGCCATGCAGACATGCGGCACACACAGCCACGTAACAGCTAGTTCTCTGGTGGGCAAGGGAGTGGTCCACATTTTAACCTTGTGCTGTATATATTTGTTGATATTTTGCAGTTATTTCTGTGCACTTTATTTTATTACATCATTACATCAAATTACATCAAACCTAACATTTGAGAGCAAAAATTAGGAGGGAATACTGTACAGCACAAACCCAGTGGTTAACAATAAAAATTTAATACTTTTTCACCAAGTTTCTACTAGTCACAAGGACTAAACAGTGATCACACATGTAATGAAAGATAAATTTGTATCACAATTCCAAAATTTAATAAAATTCAATTATGTCGATAAACTAAAATTCTACAAGAGGCTGAGCTGACATGGACCATTATACTGCAACATTTTAAAAAACAGAAGAAGCACCTTTACATATGTGGTAGGAAAAAGCTTTTTATTCTATGATTGTTGTTTTGTAGGAGAACACTGATCTTTCCAAAACATGGGTAATTAAAACTCGATAGTAACAGCACATTCGTAGTGAAGGTGATTTAAATATTACATCTGTTAACATCTTCTAAAAAAGAGGCCGAGATAGAGTTATGTGATATCCAGCCTTCTCCAATCGAAGCAACTCCCATCTGTATGCAATGCTAACTCCAGTAAGGAAATTGGACCTCAGAATTTTCCATTGTCTAATTAGAAGCTAGAGATCTGCTGATCCTTAGTCAAAGTTGGGAAAGTCGTTTTTGCCCATGGAAGGCTTGAAGTTCAGCCATTGGTATGTGTACCTGAGTCATACTTCGCCTTTATCAAAAGAACGAACAGAGCAGCAATAAAAGGTAAACTGTATTTTGTTGTCTTATGCTGATTAAAAAAACAGACTCTGTCCTTTATTTCTTAGATAATGAAAGACACTGAGGGTTCAAAAAAAATATATTTCCAAGAAAATATCCTTTTCTTTCCATTTAAAAATCTAAAATTCCTTTTTTTAAATACAAAGCCGTCAAATTTGATTTTCAGAAGCATCCTTATCATTAGTGAACTTCTCTTCCTTTCTGTGTTTAAAGATTGATTGCTATTGTCAAAAGACAAGTTTTTTAGGGACCTCCCATGAGAATTCATTTCTTCCAAAGTGACCATAACATGCAGTCTTCTGGTAAATAGGCTTTTTTAGGTCCAAATCCCTGTGTGTGTAATAAAAAGAAGAGAAAATTCTTCACATTAACATTAAAATCCTGATATTGAGATCCATTTCATGCCCTTATTCTAGCAAGCATATTCTGGAGATGCAAGCATACAGTGAACATGTCCAATGGAGAACCATAAAAGTGACAAAAGAACTTAAATGTGAAGTACTTTAGGGCTACAGGAAAAGTCCTTCTATTGAGAAATAATAATTTTAATGGAAAAGGAGAAATAACGTTCTGTTCCTTTTGTAAAACAAAACATATTTTTTCTCACAGCAAAGTAACTTAAAATTCTTGTAATACAGAAGTTATTTTAGTTGAATTTGTCCTGCTTTCAGTTGAGATAGAGTTAATTGTCTTCCTAGTAGCTGGTACAGTGCTGTGTTTTGAGTTCAATATGAGAAGAATGTTGAAAACATTGATGTTTTCAGTTGTTGCTAATTAGTGCATAGTCTAAAATCGAGGACTGTTTAGCTTCTCAAGCCCAGCCAGCAAGAAAGCTGGAGGGGCACAAGAAGCTGGCACAGGACAAAGCCAGGGCAGCTGACCCAAACTGGCCAAAGGGGTATTCCACACCATGGGACGGCACAGAAACTGGGGGAGTTATTCACCGCTCAGGGACAAACGGGGTGTCGATCAGCGGGTGGTGAGCAATTGCACTGCGCATCATTTGTAGGTTCCAATCCTTTCATTATTACTGTTGTCATTTTATTAGTGTTATCATTATCTTTATTAGTTTCTTCTTTTCTGTTCTATTAAACTGATCTTCTCTCAACCCACGAGTTTTACTTCTTTTCCTGATTTCCTCCCCCATCCCACTGGGTGGGTGGGGCATGAGTGAGTGGCTGCGTGGTGCTTAGTTGCTGGCTGGGGTTAAACCATGACAGAATTCCACCTACTATATAAGGCCAAATGCTGAAAGTATATGCTTCATATCAAACTTGAAAAGTACATCTTTTATCTTAAAATATATGGCACACTGATAGATCCATAAAAACATCACCTGTGAAGACTTGCAGAATGACAGAACGAGACAAAGTCTCTTCTGTACTGCATGGAACAATCCTATGCTAGTTCAAGAAGGTGACTCTTACATCGTATCATGTAATGGGATTGCAATAAATCCTTTCTAGGACGTGATAACCAAGGTATTTTCCTTTTTGTGTGTTTCTATACCTGACAATGACTCCAGGCCGAAGATCAAAGTTTTTGTGCACAATGTCCAGCAGCTCTTTCTCTGTTTTTTGGGAAGTTCCATAAGTGAACAGTGAAATGGACAGTGGATGAGCAACTCCAATGGCATAGGAAACCTATGGCAAAAAGACACCCCGGTTAGCAAATAAACACAGCATCTTGGTGGGCAACAGTATGCAACAGAACAAAGCATTCATTCATGAATCATCTTAGGAAAACTACGGACTCTCTTTCACTTCCCGTATTTGCACAATCTGTATTGAGAGAAAAAAAGAGAAAACTTTTAAAATGCTGAGGTGTCTGGATAACTTTCTTCCCCATTATCCAGTCACCTCATGCTCATTTCCAGTGTCAGAAGGTTGAGGGATCAATAAATGTCCAGAAAAACAGCCAATAAAATGAAAGCTAAATGAAAATTTCCATCTTCAGGAAGCTGATGGGCTACCAGTGATCTACACTCGTCTTGAACCTTGAATCAAAGTCTTCTTTCTTTCTTCAACCCCAAGTCATCACCAGGACTCTTTCTACTACAATGTCTCGTACAAAGTGTATGGAAAAGCTGAAAAAGAAAAATCGTTTTGAGAGAAGCAACATTCATAGCAAACCATACCTGAACGAGAACACGACGACAGAGCCCAGCTTTCACAAGAGACTTGGCTACCCAACGGGCTGCGTATGCAGCTGATCGGTCCACCTTTGTGTAGTCTTTGCCAGAAAAGGCACCACCTCCATGGGCTCCCCAGCCACCGTAAGTATCCACAATGATTTTTCGACCAGTAACACCAGCATCACCCTGAATCAGCAAAAGAATTTGTCCATTTTACAATCAATTTTAATATAAGTCTCAAAGAATGCTCTGCATCCTTCAGAAGACTACAACAACGTGTAAATTCATCATGAATGGATTGCTGCGGGATAGCTGAAGGAATGGGCTTGTCTCACTAAGCTACAGCAGTGGCTATAAACGTTGCTTAAAGCCAGATTCATAAGACAAGGCATTCATGAATTGTGTTTGATACTCAAGCAGACAGGTTTACAGCTAGGTAGCTAGAGCATGCACTGCCTGTTTCAAAAGTAAATATTCTAGACAATGTGGAAACTTTGGTTTAGAGGTGACCTATCTATCACATCCAAACTGAATACAGAATATTGCTAACAAAATATGTGCCATATAAGAACCAGTTGCAGATTTTACACCATTAAAAAAAAATCAGGATTTTACATCTTTTGGTCAAAATCTGAAGTATTAAATAGTATATGTCTTTTTTGGTATATACCATGGAAAGGTATGTCAGTGCTACCTTATACATCATTACATGTAGGCTGGCACCCAACACTTCCAGTGCAGTATCATAACAGAGACTGCCATACGGATATGTGCTAAAAAACATATTTCCAGCCCAATTTAAACTATGCATAACAGGTATGGAGCAGTAAGCAGTTATAGATAATTGAGAAAGAAGGATTACTTCTTTCTAAGAACAGATACTTACAGATAAATATTCTAAAATATTAAATAAGGCAGATAACCTTCTAGCTGCCTACACAGCTATCCTGATTGCTCTTCACAAGTACTTGATATATTCATTTGATCCTGGTTATCTGATCAGTATGTGAGTCTAACCCCCCAGTTTTCTAAATTCATACGTTTTCTGTTGTGAATGGAATCATGCTCAAATTTGAAATTCAGTCTCCACCTGTGCAGGCAGGTTTGAAGTTCTTTCTCTACAAAATATCATGTCAGTAAAATGCAACTGCTGGAATGTTTGCACGGCAAACACAAGCAGAGAGTCAAAGTTTTTCTTAGAAAGACTGTGCATATACACAGAAGAAAACCTTTGGCACTGTTTGTTCCATTCTGCTAAGAAAGCAGCAAGATTTTAAACTGAAATTTAGATAGCTGAACTTGTTTAAAAGATCCCGTACTCCTGGGGTTCTCCCTCTTGACTCAAACCTTAATGTGATGGCACAGACAGTTGCCGTAACATCTTGCTTGCCATCGTGACTTGACTGCAGAAATGAGGGAGACGAAGAGAAATGGGCAAGTGCAAGAAAAAACCCCAAACCCGCACACCCCTCTTTTGGAAGGTGCTGAAAGAGCACAGATTCATTTGTAAAGCATGTGGAAGTCACTTTTGCAACGAGCTTTAATGTCCTCACAGTACCAGCGCATGTTGCTGTTGGGAAAATGGTGATAGCAAAATTACCAATTTTGCCGTAGCCGGAATTCAAGGTACCACCGGGCTCAAAAACATAAGGTGAAAATCCCAGGTGAAATACGTGTCTTCCTTAGATGAACTAGGTATAACTAGTGTTGTTAAAGATAAAGCTGAGTAATACTTTTATGAAAAGTAATCAGAAAGTTGAAAACATAAAAGACACGGAACAGTTATTTTCTGGTTGCCACAATGCTATTGTAAATTGCACTAGCGATGATAGCTGTTGTAAAGCCATGGAAACACAGGCAGATTTACCCATATTAAGCAAACTTATCCCAGGTTTTAAAAGCAGCAAGTGTATACTGCAACATGCCTGTCTTTGTATGTGCAAACATAAGCATTATAGTTCCACCACAAGAGTTGAAAAGGTATTCCTGGTTGGCTTACCAAATGTAATTATTTGGCATTTTTAAGTGGGTGCAATGAAGTCATTGCACACCTAAAACATCTACATTTTTAATGTAATGTGCAGTTCTGTGCACACCTGAAAATTTTTGTATGTGTAGCCTTCTGCATTGCTTCATTTGCACCAAGTTACAGCTCAGGTTTGCCTCTCCATTTGTCCATAGTCTAGGATGTCAGTGATACACAAAATTACAGTGATACAACCAACTTAACTACACAAAAATAACTTTTTTGGTATAATCATTATTAAAATGACTAATCTCAACACCTTACTACCTGTTCCATGGCACTGATGTAGAAAAGACACAGCACCTTAGAAATAATTCTGGCAAATTCCAGTAAATTAATGAATTTGAACAGTAAAGGAAAACCGATGTCTACTTGGATTTGTTGTAAAAATTGACCTAATTTCAGGAAGGAGCTTTGAAATTTTGCTGTGATAGTTCTGAAGGGAACTGAAGACTAAAACACTGGGAATGGTGAATTTGTTTTCAAAAACTAAATTTCAAAAGTCCTGATCCTACAGAGAACGGAAGTTCTGTCTGACTTCTGTGAGTGCAGGATGACATTTATAAATGCCAGCTCTTGCATTGCCTAGATAAAGCAAAAGCAACATCTATTTTCGCACCAGCAGAAGTCTATCAAGGGCTGATTTTCAGAACAGATACACCTTCAGCTCTCATTGGTGTCAGGCATAACAGTGCAAGCGGGACAGATCTGAAAACCAGGTTCCACTCTAGGAGAGGTAAACCTTCTGTTGTCCAGCTCTCTGTAAGGAGCGCTTTCCATGAGAAAGGATTGCTTGTCTCACTCTGTGCCAGACTCGAGAGGCTTTGAGGAAACCCAGAGCTGGGCTGTACATTCCACGCACAATGTAAGATTCATCTCAACTTGCCTGCCTTGTCACAACACATGTATGTTATAACCATGCCCTCAGAGGTTACTTTGGCATACAGCACATGAAATCCTGAGTGCTTCTTCCACATACAACCGCAATTAAAACTTCCACTAGGCAGCTTGCTTCTTACACCCTAGGACAGACATGCCAAAAAGCTGAGCATTTCTTTTGAGACACACACTCAATGACAAAAGCAAGTTGATAAAAGGACCAACATAATACAACACAAACCTGAGGCCCTCCAATAACAAAACGTCCACTAGGCTGAAGGTGATAAATAGTTTTCTCATCCAAGTATTTTGCAGGGACAACAGCTTGGATCACACGATCCTTCAGGGTTCTGCGCATATTCTCCAGCGAAATGGTTTCATCATGCTGCACAGATATCACAATGGTGTGAACACGCACTGGGATGACTGCTCCGTTCTCCTGGATATACTGAACAGTGACCTGAATAGAACAGGGAAAAGGAAGAAGAAAAAGACAAAGTTGCTATAATATGTATAACTGGTCTACACCAAACATCATGCTATGCTATCCCAAGAGCAAAACTGTAGAAAAATGTCAATGCTGACGTGCTAATGATCGTTGCTCATGTTGTTGCCAAGGTATGAGAAATTAAGCCTATTTTCTCACTCTTCATTTTGCTGTGCTGGGGGGAGGGAGACTCAGTAGGGACAATCTGATTTTCTATGAAATGTCACAAAATGTGCCTTTTGGTTCAAATTTCCAGTGAAACTCACAAGCTTCAGAAATTTTTGTTCTCAGTGCATCTTTGAAAAGGCCAGCCTGAACCCCTAAGTACAAATAAATGCTTTGGATCTTATGTCACTTTTTCGACGAACACAGATGGCTTAGGTCTGAAGAGTTAAATGTTTCTTCACTGGTAGGTGGTTAAGTGCTGCTCCTAGCACTCTGATACAGGTTAACCATTTTCCAACAGTCAAGGAGACAGTATCGTAAGTGGTGGCTATGCTTTACCTGCTACTTGTAGGTTATATATCTGCTATTTGTAGGTTATCCTGATACACTGAACACCATCAACTGCTGTCTTTAAAAATATTTAAGATTCCTGGAAAGAAAAATTGTTAGTTTTCAACTATCTGGACTATCCATAGCAGCATTTACCTGTGTCTTAGAGTCAGGCCTCAGCCAAGGAAGTTCTCCGTTACGCCTCAGCTCTGCTAACCTGGCATTCAGTTTATGAGCAAGAATGATTGTTAGAGGCATACATTCTTCTGTCTCATCTGTTGCATAACCAAACATCAAACCCTACAGGAGAAGAAGATATACTTCAGTCACTGTTAAAAGCACCACAACCAAAGGCAATGAGATTTCATCTGAAGCAAAGAGTAAACTGTACCCTCAGGATTACTTTCTGTTGCTTTACATTACAGTGCAAGAACCGTAAACTTAGGTCAGGCTCCAACATGTTACAGTGTGATGAGAAACAAACCACATTCCTAGAATTTTTCACTGAAAGCCTGAAGGTTCACATGTTGGTCTGGAAACCTGGAGAAAAATGGAGATGTTTCTGTGAAAAAATCATGTTCTTTCACAGAAAAAAAAACTATTGGAGCAAAACACTTTGAGGACTATTCTGTCATTGGAAAGGTGTTATCATTAGCCTGGAAAGGTTTTAGAGGCTTTTATGTACAAATACAGACACACATATTCTGCAGCTCACATCTCAAATTTTAGTGAAATGGGATGTGAATATTCCATAAAGGCCATACTAGTCAACAGTTTAAGGCACCTGCCTCAGTCTTTCAATGCCACATGCTTCTAGTCACAGCTTCTGCTGTTATTCAGTCACGTGCCCTGCATCAGATTATCATTTGTTAAAGAGTTAGCAGCATTTTCTTTCTCGTCATCAAGTGTATGTTGTGATAAAAAAGGAAAAAAGACAGGAAGGTACTTTGATACAATGGGAAGGGAGGCCGTTAAAGTGCCAAAGAAAGTCAGATATCTTTTCATCTTATGTAGTATTTTGGCCCCATGACAGCATAAAAGCATTTTAATTTAGTCCTCAAGGGACTTTTGAACAATATTAGCTTGGCTCCCAGACTCTGATATCTCCATTTATAGTTCTCAACAGCATTGTTATAAACTGGATATTACTACCAATGATAACTACTGTAAATGCTAAACTCACTCATACTGACATCAGTCAGATTATGAAGTTTTTATGTTAGCATCTTTCTCTTGGGAACACACCATAATTATCTACATGTGTTATTTAGCTCATATAACTGCAGCTTGGATAGCCTTAATTATGTGGAACACCTATTACAATAGATGCCTCTGGGAAATAAGTGAGAATTAAAAGTACGCTGGTGTATTTGCCTTCATTGTACTAATACTGAAGACAGTCGAAACATTGCCTAATTTTTTTCTGTGTAAAATCTCAAGAGCTCTGTGAAAGTAAAAAAGACCCCTTTGTTTATTCCATCTTAGAAGACAAGTCTGCCTGCAAGATTTATGGTCTAAGGAATCTAAAGCTACTCAACAAAAACATGAAATGCATAAGCAAAAAAACTTTGCTAAGTTCTAAAGGACACATCCTCAGCTACTACAAAGAAACAAAGAAAGGTGCTATAAGAAACACCAGGCAAAAGTCTGCCCTCAAAGAACTTCCAACTGTTTTAACAAAAAATATGGTTTTTATTCTGGGAATGCCCAAGATGGAAGTGTGGAAATTTTCACGTGTGTTTTCATTTAGAAAACAGGGTGATAAGATGGGGTAAACTTTTTTCCATTCAGATGGATGTTTTAAGATGTGATGTTATGGCTACCTGATCTCCAGCACCAACATCCTCTTCATCCCTGTGTAGATGAACACCTTGGGCAATATCAGGTGACTGCTGTTCCAGTGCCACTAAAACATTACAAGTCTTGTAGTCAAAGCCTATTTGGAAAAAAGAATAGTGTCGAATTAAGGAAAGTAACACGGAACCATATGACAAAATTTTCATTCTGAATGATACCACATCCAGAACTCAAAACCTAACTTCTATTTTTAGTTAAATACAACACTTGTAACCTTTTTTGGGAGGGGGTGGGGTATATAGGGTTGCCTTTATTTCTTGTTTGCTCTTGCATTGGCATCCTGTGCCAAGTAAATTCAGGTTATGACTGTTTAACTGCAGAAAACTAGTCAAAAAAGTAAATAATGAGCCTCTCCCAAATAAATAGTATTCAAAACCTCTACATAAATTCCTAGGAGCTGATGTTTTTCAGCAACTGAAGGCTCTGCTGTGCTCTCCCTCTCTCTTAGTGTCTGTACCTAACTATCTCCTGAGAGTTTGTGTGAGAACCACAGAGAAAAAACCACAGATTGAAGTCTCACAGCAAATCTGGAAGAGGGAATTTACTTTACATTACTTTCAGAAACCAAAAGAAAGGTTTTAAGAAGAAATTGAAAGACTTACAGAAGATTGTGGCAAAATTTTCCACCTCTTCATAGCTGTATTAACAGTAACTTGCTTCTCTCCTAATCCAACATTTCCTAGAACTGTAGCTACTGGCAGCTGCTGACCAATACACGTTAAGCCAACACAACATATATACATATCCGTGTGCATATTATCCACTTGAAGAATGCTCTTCATCCTCTTTTAAGTAGGCTATGTATAGAAGAAAATTATATCTCTGTGTGCAATTGTTAGTTTTAGCTTTTTGTTTTACTTCTGCATCGAAATTGTTTTTTACTTGGTCACTGCATCTCCCCTTATCATTTTTGGCAGTTAGGATAAAAAGGAGATTTATGACCTACTAGATTTACCAGTGTTTTCTGAAAGCACTGCTGTTATGTGATGGTGGACGTAACCTGCAGATGTGCTGCTATAATATTCTCCCATCAAAATCTCCCTGTAAATTAAATAGCAATTAAAGGACTGCAGGAAACAACTTTTTTTTTAACCAAAACCTCTTAAAACATACACTTCACTGTAACAGCATACTTGGAATATTTGTAATGTAGAAACAGATACGTGGCAAATCAGAAAGTGAAATGTGTGTGGTATATAAAGCATTTTGTCTTTTTTATCATTTGGACATTAAACAAACTGGATTTGGACTGCACACTCCCCAGTGTAGATGGAGTTGTTCAGAGCTAACAGAGCACTTTTTGCACAGAGAGATCCTGCTTTACACCTGGGAATTCTAGATGCTACCACAGTACAAATATATAATGGTACAACAAAATGAACTAGGTTTCTTCCCTCTCTTTTGCACCAAGATGCGTCAGTCAGCTTGCCAAATGAATAACCAGGATTCGCGTTCTGGCAGGTTTGGAGGAGTGGTAGATTCTGTTGCTCAAATTGCAGTTAACTGTTCTAGCCTAATACCACAGTTTAAAGTATATTCTGCCTACTGCCTTTCAGTTTTAACTAATATATGATGTTTTTTCTACTTACTGGGATAAAGCCAGAAAGTGTATCACGTACCACCATGTAAGCAGCTTTCACAAAGGACATTCAGTTTTTATCAGGCTTGCTAAAAGCCCACATACAGAAGTAATGTCAGACTTGTTTTGCAGTTGCTTGCTCTTCAAGGATTTAATGAGTTTTTCCACCAACCTTTAGCTGAATCATCATAGCCGATATGTCTAATTGCATCTCTGACAACTCGTTGATAATCCACAATAGCATGAGATGTGATCTCCCCACAGAGCAACACCATTCCTGTCTTACACACTGTCTCTGAAAAGAGAGATGGAAACAGGATTACAACAGCAGAATAACCCCGCCCACTAAGACAAATAACTAAGACAAATAACTATGTTTGTGACGATGGCGATTTTGACAGGTCTACTGTGTACATACAGTGTAAGTCCTTTCTACCTGTATTTTTAGCATTATTAGCTCCTACTACAACAAATTCTTTTAATATTCACCATATGTCTGAAAGTAAGGAGAAGACTAATGTGTCCAATTTACAAAAGGGAGAGTCAAAGCACTAAGCACGATTGAGGCTAAAAAAAACCCCTCATCAGTGATCAACTATTTTGAAAACTCTTGTCCTAGAAGGAAGAATGTGAAGATGGGGTTTAGTTACATAATACATGAACAGGGTTAATGACCTGAGAGTGGATGGTACAACTCTTCTGAAGAGATTTCAAAAACCAACCAGTTATGGGGACTTAGACTGAAAAAATAGTACTTTATTTAAAATAGTAAGTGAACTTTTCAACCAAACAATATTCAAATATTCTTTCAAAAATCCATTGTAATGAAGCCAAATCTGTTTCTCCCAGGAAAATTCAGTCCACACACAAAATTAACTATCCTACCCTTCTACAGCCTGCTTAGGCTTCGGTCTTTATAAAAACTTTTACTGTTTCTTCTCATCTGTCCTTCTCTTCAAGACTGTAATTCCTAAGTAATTTTTTGAGAGCAAAGTGAGTTAGCAAATAATAGCATTAAACTCTTTGCAAACATAATAAAAAAATAACAGTGACCAGGTGATGACTTAAAGCAGCAGACAACTTACCGCAAGCAACCTTGGCATTTGGGTCCTGTTTGAGATGGGCATCTAGTACAGAATCACTGATTTGATCACAGATTTTATCTGCAAGACATCAAAGCTGTGATTCAAAACAATAGCACTCAATACAAAACATGGACAGTCTGCCTCACTTTGAATAGGCAGGTATTTCAGCAAGGAATTTTTTTATTGCTTCTTACTGGAGTATTTAAGCTAGCAAAACAGAAAGACATATGAAACATCCTGCAAGCAAAGTCAGTAGATACAATAGGGAATTTACTTACTGGTGTAAACTAATACTGACTACAACTTTACCTGTAGTTTTCTGCACTGAAGTGTGAAACAAGTATGTTATGCATAGAATTACCTGAGAGGCTAAGAGGCTTTACTCCCAGCCTTCTCCTTCTCTTAACACCATAAGTCAACACAGCATGCACTCCATATCAGTAGTATTCTCACAGGAAGGTGATATTCCAACATCAGCTTCCATCTCCCCAGCAGAAAGTTAGACTGTACCTGACCAACACTGCTGGTAAAGCCTTAGAAGGTGTTTAGATTAATACGGATAATGCACAGCTCAGAGTCAAGTGGCTGTTTCGGGTTTGCTCCTTCTTACTGCTTCCCACCATCCTGCAATGCCAGCTCCTAATAATCCCTGCAGCCCAGCTAGGCAGGGCAGCGAGTAACACACAAAGAAACAAGAAGGGGTTACCAAGTGAAGTTTGCCCGAGGTAAATCTTGAGTATATTTTCAGTTACATCCCAAACACAAAGTTTTCAGCTGAGCTTTATCATAATAATACTATGTTTTTCTTTCTTTTCTTACCATTTTAACGAATAATGACTTTTCATCAAATAATGTAGCTAATCTAATGAACTCAAAAGGGCAGCACCCATAACAATGTCTTCCACATGAAGATGGTAATTTTTCTCATATAATTTAATTTTATCATCCTTAAAAAAGTCTAGTATTGCACACTATGTTTAGAAGTTGCCATAACGTGCTGTGTGGCAAAGTAAATTAATCTCCTGCCTTGCCATTTGCAGCACAATCTGTTGGAAAGCAATATTTTGTAAGAGTATGTCATTAGAGACTTTTAATACATTTAACCTTGAGTCAAATTCTCATTTATTTTCATGAGGAATATGTACATTTAGCTAAGGAGGACAAATCAAAGACTAGAGAACTAATGTGGTTCTGACACTCTTACCTCCCTTATTAACCACTTCAACACAAAAAGAATGAACACAAAAGACAATTAGCAAATGTAGGCTGCGTTGGAACTTTCAGCCTTGCAAGAACTGTAGAGGGATTACTAAATTTGGGAAAATTATTGCCAAACAAGAATCAGATACCATTCTTGCAATTTAGTTAGAAGTCCAAACGAACCTTGTTTAGAAAGACAGGGGACATAGGTGGCAGGTGTGATTAAAATGTATCTCTGCTTGCTCCCTTCAAAGTTTCCATTTTTCTAAGGAAATATAGCCATATTTTCAAGCATAAACCCAAACATTGTTGATTGAAATATGTAATTTTTTTATTACCTGGGTGGGACAACAGAGTAACTGGGATATGATGACCTTCTTAGTGCAGGTCCAATGCCCTGCAGTAAACTCCTAGTGATTGGAATTGCTTTGTAGTCTTTTTTTCACCACCCAGAGTTTCTATGCCAGGAACAACCTTTATCCCTGTCCTCACTCCACGTGAACCATGTCTCACCTGCATTAAATGCCAGTGTCCCATGTTTGGCTAAGTTCCCCATACGGCACATACAGGGATATTGCATGCATTCTTTCCAAAACATTCAAGAAGAGTACAGGTAATTCTGTATGACTAATTCATCCTCATTTCTCCTTGTGGCACTCATCAGGTACAAAGAACATCATTGTTGGTTTTGCGTTGTTGTGGTTGAAATTAATTTATGAACTAAAACTTTCATGAAATGTCTCAAGGGAGCATTAACCATTGTATGCAGTGAAATCAGTAAGTGAAGGTTTAACGGGATGTTTTCATGTTTGACTTTTTTTTATGAACTCTATCATTCGGATCTACAGTATTTCATGGATATTGGTAGATAGAAAAACATCTCTTTTGCTTCCCTCTCAGAGCAATAACACAGCAAATATTCATGAACAAAAAGCAGAGTCCACATTTACAGAAGGGGAGAGTTTTTCTTACAAAACTGTTACACTGAAAAGATAATGACAGAAACTAGATGAACAGTCATCCGTAGAAATGAAATTATCTCCATACAATAGCATTAGTGAGACTGCTACAGAAATACTAGATTTTGTTGGTGGTATTCCTAAGGTGACCTTAAGAAGCTGCAGGAAGGTCTAGGACACACTGAGAAGAATGTCCCAAAATCAGAAAAGTCTATATCTTACAGGATGAAGTCAATCAAGCTCAATCTAGTTTTGAAAGGCTGAAGGAAAGGCAACCTGCCAGATGAAAATCCTTACAGGCATTGGGATCACAGGCTCTAAAAAAACCTGAAAACAATACGCTGAGAGAAAAGTTTGTCTGATGTACAATAATGTAAGTACAGTTGATAGCTGAAAGTTAAAGAAAGATAAAGATTCAAAAAGGAAAATTTTAAAAAGGTGAGAGCCATTGAAACCATTCATCTAGAGATATGCAGGATTCCTTGTTCCTTCAAATCTCTAGATGAAAATTGGATATCTTTTTAAAAGGCATGAATGAAATTTAGCCACCATTTACTAGCATGTTTGAAGAATTCTTGCACAAAATATTATTACCTGTGTATGAAGGTTAGACCAGGTTATATGTCAGAGGTCCCTTCTGGTCTCTAAAATCTATGTGAGAATTTAATCAATTAAAATGATAATTTAGAATAAATTAATCTACTATGCTGATAGCACACCTTTAGATTAAAATAAGCTGAGACAAATCACTTTGACAATTCATGTCATATCTGATTGTTGGTTCAAAAAGCAGCAGTTCTAGTGCAACTAGATCCAAATACAGATATAGATATATCTATCAAGACTGGAAAGAGAAATCTAGCCAGATGATTGGCTGTTTAATGCATTAAATTAAAGGCATGCCTATTAATAAAGGTCTCTAGTGTAAAATAAAACCAGGCATTCTATTTTTAGCAACGCTTAGCAGGCTTTGTGCACCCTTCATTCTGTTATTTAGATTTCTCATCTCAACAATCCCATTTCTCTTATAAGCTGCTAAATGTGGCAGGATATGTTTGTCCATTATTTCCTTCCTTTTTTTGTTCCTTCTTTTTGGGAAGCAGGGAAAGCATAATGGACCACCTCTGGTGAAGCATTATCATCTAAAAAAAAATGATGTAACATGTATGAATTCAGTTCATGCATACCTTCATGTAGTGAATTACTATCCGATAGGATGAATATTGCAAATGGATGTCTAGGCTGAGGATTCCTTGACTGAGCAGGAAAGTAGTAGCTAACAATGACTTCTTTTCATGAAATCCAATCATCCCACAGACTCAGCCTTATGGCAGAGATGTCAATTAGCTGTAAAACAGCTCTTGCTTACTAAAAAAGGAGTGAATGAGTCTAGGGGACCTGATGATAAATCCTACTGAAATGCCCAGTTGACAAGTTATGAAGCAAAGGAGGCATTCAACAACAAAAGTGATCTCCAATAATTACAAGGAGCTTCACAGTTTTCCAGATAGTTGGACGTAAGTTTGTTATTTGAATCTAGACTATGTAAGAGCCTAACACAAGCTGTTTCATCTGCAAGTTCTCAGGACCTCCCCAAGAATTCTGTTTCATGGATTCACCACACACAAAGAAAGATCTATGAACAGCAGTAACAATTGAAAATTTAATTCAAAAAAGCTCCACCCCCTGAACAGCAACAAACAGGTACAACCACAATTCTGGCTTTGATGGTATAGTAAATATAATAAACACTGAACATTTCAAAAGGTAAGGTTGATTTTCTTAAAAATCTGTGATCAGCAAAATAAAATTTGGTATTTTTAATGATACGTTATTTGTATCAACAGAAAAAAAATTATTTTAAACTAGAAGCTGAAATTATATATTCAAATTTGATGAACTGAGCAAGTCTCAGTTTTCTGGTGAACAATTAAAACAGCCAAGAAACACAGATACTTATCATGAGCACTTCATCAAAAAATAAGCCTTTCACCAAAAAAGTTTCACTAGAAAGACTTCACATAGCTGAACTGTGCTGTTTTACATTTTTCCTGTTTAAAAGATTCTTGAGGAGTGCTAATTGATAATTGCAGTTGTACTTCAGTATTAACACTATACTGTTTAAATATCTTGTACAACTGTTCTCTTTGTTCAATACACAGTTTACTGAAGTATTATGTATGTTGTTAAGTATATAAAATGTTAGATATTGTTAAGCATATGTAATATTAGATATGACATGCAAGCATCAACTTGCTGAAAAGATCTGCATTTTCTGTTTGTTTGTTTTTCTGTTTGTGATTCTTTTTCTATGAATATCCAAAAGATAAAACATATGCTTTTAATACGGTTGAAAAATCTGACGGTGCTTTTAGCAGATGTTTTCTCTTATATTTTTAAAGAGATTCCTTGATACTTACTGGGAAACTGAATGACATTCTGTTTGCAGGCAATTCCACCTGAAGTCACACCAGATAGGGGAAGGAATTAATCCTAAGTGGTTTGGCACCTGTAAGACATTGTGGGTCAGAGAAACACACAATGCCTTTCAAAGCACAGTGAAACCTTTGTGCAGCATGGACAGACACTACTGGACAAAGCAAAATGGAGCAGTGACAGAAAAAAGCTATCTAAAAAAAATCTTTTTCTTCCCCATGCTACTATCTATGTGCTTTTATTATATTGAAATGAAGCAGTCACATGTAAGCCTACAGAGAGTTTGGAATTTACCCCACTAAATGCCAAGATTAAATACCTGGAAGGAAATCCCAAATTTTATACCCAACTGATTTTGAAGAATTTGGACTGAGAAGATGGGTTAAACGGAGTCTTCTATAAAGTCTTTGGGGATCATAGGTAATACCTGTATGTTAATGATTGCCAGCCATTACTTGCTTCTATGGAATTTGGGCTTCTTAGTGACACGCAACTCTTAGGCATTGCACAGGTATGAGGTGGTTCTTTGTATAGCCAAATAAGTAACCATGCAATTTCTCCTGCTTTGTTTATTAAGAAGGAGGTCTCCATTAAAGCATTCAGTCCTCAGTTAATATAATCAGAACAATTCAAATTATCACCAGACAAAGATCTGGTTTAGGATCTTTACTTCACATAATGCCCTCTAGCAAAATTATACTATCATTTACAGAAGAGAAAGAATCAAGAACACGCAAATTATCCATTTGGTATCAAACAGAGGAACTCAAAACTCACAACAAAATGCTAGTGCTACTGATAATGTCAGAAGCCCAGCTACAGCGTCAGAAGACTGGGACCCATTTTAAGAAATAGCCAAGATTTACCTGCGTGATAAAAAAACCTAATGGCATGTCTACACCTCTCATGTAAAACCACAGACAGGGAAAAGGGGTGTTGGACGGGATGTAAGGGTGATCAATTTGCTGTCAGGAACTAGAGCTATCGCTGAGATGATTAAGACCTATTGCTGGGCTGTGTTCAGGAACAAGAATCTGCAGGACAACCCAGAGTTACGTACTGTCAGTCTGTCCTCCCTTGACCTGGAACATCTGTATCTTTCCTTTGTCACAGGTGTTTGGGTTTTCAGTACCCTACATGAAGACCTAGGCTGTTTAAGAAAGTATAAGCATCACAGTGTCGAAAATGTAATTTCAGTTTCCCACTCTCTCTACAATAAGCCTCTGGGGTTGCCACTTTGCACCTCACAGTACCCAGAGATCAGCCAGACAAGAGGCTGTACACAAACCTAACAAGTGGTAATGTTGTTTCTCAATGGCCTGTGGAGTATTTCAGAGCAGGAGGAAAATAATGCTCATGGGCCTTAAAGGAAGGCCTACTGAGGGCTAATAGAGTTTTGGGAAATAAAGACAGGAATGTGAATAAGAACTAAAAAATAGGCCAAATTCTAAAACAAGACAAAAAGAGAATTGGTAAAGGAAGGAAACCATGGGACAAAGCTAAACCTGGGGACTCAGTTAAATTCCTCCTGTTCTGAGACTTGCCTATTATTGCCCCAGGGGGATTAAAAATAATGATTTGACTTGCATAAATTGTGACCTGTCATTTCTGGAAATACCATCATCAATTTAAAATTACCGTATTGTATAATGTTATTTTTCTTATGAAACTACATTGCGCTACAGACATTGGACGTAACTATATATAAGTTTGAGATGGGACCTATGTCCCAAGGACCGAATGTGGTTTTCATTTTCTGATCGTTACATCAGAAAGAACCCCAACTGGCTTAACCTGCTGTAGCTGCCTTGACAGTGGCAGAGGTGTACTCAATTGCATCAGCCATGGATTTGATCTGCAGTAGTAAGTTAATGTTATAGAAGAGTATCAGAATTATAGACATAAAACTCTCACAGATTACCTTTTTATTCTCTGCTATGTCATTCCACCTATTTATGATTTAATCACAAAACACGAGTACAGACCTCAAAAAGCCTTATTATAGCAAAAGGTACAGGATGCTAAATCAGCTTCTAAAATAAATACACTTTTCAGGACATCAAACAGTCTATTGTCCCCTGGCCTCATTTGGGGGAACACTTGCTGTTGACATAAGGTGCATATTTATGGTGGATGAACATTTGTTTTCAATTAAAATGAACTAAGCTCTGCTGACCATATATAAAGTTTAGCAAATAACTGTCCTATTTGCTTAAGCAATTCCATATATTGCATTAGATGATGACGGAATGAGGGGGGGAAGTTACCAACTTTGCCATGTACAGCTGCTGGGACCATTGATTTTTAGAGGCTTCAAAATAGCCTGCTTAGAGATATTCTTGTCGTGGGTGAGTTTTAGAGCATATATATATGCAGGACAGTTCCACAGGGCCCATAAAGATACAGAACTTGAGAAGCAAGCTATGCATTCTTATCCATATGTGAAACTTGAGTCTATCAATCAGAGATATGGTAGTGTCTCCACAGTAGTACTGAAAGAAATTCAGATGAAAAGAGCAGCAACCATAAACCCCACTGCCCTCCTCGGTGTAACGCACACCCTGCAAAAGCATGTAAACTCCTGTTGGAAGCATCCTAGTTATAGTGGTTCTATAGTTTATATGGACAAGGTCCAGTAGAAATGAAGTAAAAAACACCTCGTTACAAATAACTTCTATAATAAGATTAATAGCAGATGAATTCTTCTTCAGGCTTTTAAAACATTTTAAGTGAAACTATTGTTCTTTTTACACATATGCCAGAGCTGGTTTCTTACCTGGATGTCCTTCTCCCACTGACTCTGATGTGAACATGAAAGCCCCTTCATCATCCAGCGTGTAATCACATAAACCATCCACCGGCCCATTCATGATTGTGATGCTTTTCCTGATGGATTACTACAAACAATGGTTGAAGAGCCCTACCTTTAGTGCCTTTTCGTAAAGGAGAAAGTTGTTTATCAGCAGGACTGTTGCTGTCTTCACTTATTACCTCTTATACTAACTTGAATTTCAGTGTGTGAAATCAGCATGTGCTTGCATCTGTGTATGCATGCAAGGAGCATGCATTTGCCTGAAGTCTGTATCCCTACCTAGTCTGTTCTGTCAGTCCCTGAGCTGCTCCTATATATGGAAAAGTGAAAGTGCCTAGATAATCATGTGAGGAAAATGGAAGAGCCCATTTCTTGGCAGGGGAGTTAGTTAACTTTAGGATATTTCACTAATTAACCCAATTCTTGGAAACATTCTGGATTCAACCTGTGCAAGACTGGTTATCTTAGCAACTCAATTGAGCATGAAGTAATGCAGGAGTAATGGTGATGGTTCAGGTCAGCTGCTTCTTCAGTTTGTGTCTCCCCTTATTCTGGGATCTGTGTTGTGGTTGTGGGTTTACAGGGATAGATAAAAAAAAATCTGTAAATGCATGTCTTTCCTAGCAAGAGACTGGAAGAAGTTTGCTTTGCATCACATAACTGTATTTTCCTTTTACTTTTTCATCTCTTGAAAAGCAGAATTCTCTCCTGAAATATTTTTTTTCATTTTCATTCACTTCATGCACATTTGAGAGATGAAACATTTGATAAGATCTGGCATGACGAGTGCTTCGCATTTATGCAGACATCTCCCTTCAGCCTTTGATTTTCTTTTCCCCTGTCCTCTCCTCTATTAAGATCCATCTTAATTCTCTTTTTGTATCATATTCTCATATTATATTCCATAACCCTCAGACATACAGTAACCGCCACATTTGAGTATTCAGTGCTCAGTTCTGCTACTGAAAATTTCTTCTAGTCAGATGGCTCATGTCTAGAATATGCTGATGGTATGACAGGTATGAAGACAGATGGTATTTTGTGGGTGTTCATGTCTTTAAGTTAGTATACAAAAAACAAGTAAACATACCCATGGGGCAGATCCAGAAAATGCCCAGCACTACTGCACCATTATAAAAAAGTGCAAGTATTCTTCTTTCCTTTACAGAAACCATTCTAGTCTCAATCTCAAACTAAATCATTGACCTACCAAAATAAAAATTTCCCTTTACTTCAATGAACTCTGAATCCTGCTCTCTTAATCATTCAAAGTGTACCTGATACTTGGATTGGAATGAGTAACACACTGCTTGTTCCATAGCCCTTGCAATTTTGACAGCAATTAAATCATTATCGCTCTTCAGTTTAAAAACTGACTTAGTTTACTTCAAATCCTTATGTTAAAATTCATTAGAATTTTCACTTACTGCCTACATTCCTGAAAACAATAACTAATGCCTATAATGTTCACCACTAATCTGCTGTAGCATTGGCCCCTCTCCAATTATTGTCGACATGGAATCATTAATTTCAAAGACATTTTCTTGGTTTTCTGTTGTACAGAATTCATTTCATGGAGTGAAAAGCACTCATTACACTTAAAAATGCAGAATTCACACATCAGATACACATTATGAGGCATAGGTTTCTCTGGAATAAACTGTCATCACCCCACTGACACAAAGATCCTATCCTAGCATGAATAAATGATGCATTAACACAACCTAGAAAAACAGAATTTGTAAAAAATTTAGAAGATCAAAGAGTAACTAATTATATTAACCCTAGTTAATGGGTAACATTCAAAAATTATATTAACTTTTAAAGTAAAATAACACCAGTGATAAACATTCATTCTTAAATGCAAATGTTTTTTCCTTTGTGGAAGCACAGAAAGACACCATCAGAATGGATGAAACACCTCTGACAAAAAATCTTTTAGTACATGTAAGAGTTTTCATTCTAATTCTACAAACAATCCTCCAGCAAAAGCAGACAAGATTGAATATTGTCAGTCTGTGAGTTCCACTCTTTCTTGCTTCTGGTTTTGCTTTTTCTTGGTTTTCAATGCCACTTAAGGACACAAATTGTAGTTTAGGAATCAGCATTCTTCTTTTAAGGTAATACTTAAGCAGAATGCAGAAACAGGCCTCTCACATAATCCTCTTATCCCATATAAAAATAAAACCCACAAGCTCTACAAATGCTGAAGAGTGCAAGTAATTTGACATACATGAGTAATGACTTTACAGGCCCATTGTTTATTTTGCCTTTGCAGTTCCTCTTTTTGGACTCACTTCTGGCTCGTTAAATGCGTTGGTCCTTGAGACGTTTGAAGGGTCACCCTTTATTAAAATAGCCTTTCTGGTAATAGTATTCTAGAAATGCTGCACACCTGCATTTCACATAACTTGTGTAAAACCTCCAGTTTGAACTGCTTCCAGTTGTAGTTTTACTATCAAGAGCAACACATTTGCTTTATGGCCATGAAGCATCTCAGCATGTTCTCTTCTAGGACATCTGTGACCAGCTCTAAACCACTGTAGCGTTAGGTAATGTTTAATTTGGCTTCTCTTACCAGACAATTTGACTTGTTAAATATTTGTAAAAAGGTAAGATAGTGCTCTACCATCATGTCTTTTTGGCACATCATGGCTCTACCATCATGTCTCCTGCCTATGTGGGGGAAAAAAAAAAAAAAAAAGATGATAGTAAAATAATGGTTGATATCAGCATTTTTCCCTATTCCATTCTAGTGATAATGACTCGTCAGTCAATGTAATAGGCTTCCAAATTTTCTGTTAACTTTATTACCATACTCAACAGCTTCATGGGACTGAGCCTTAAGATAGTAAATTTCTCTGCACATCTCTTTATAATTCATATATTGCCCAGCAGTGTATTAAGTATCTTTTTTCTATATTCTATGATGTTTACTCAGAAGATACCTAATAGCAAAATCCTCTCAATCAGTATGACTCCTGTGCTTTGAAATGAGGCTAAAGACAGGAAAATCATGATGTAAGAATAACACTGTCCTTCTATATTGCTCTAAGTATTTATTCATATTGACTATAATGTCAATCACAACCACTGGAATAGCAATCTTTCCATTAACTGTAGGAATCTTCATATTTGGCACCATCCCATGGTTTTGCTACTTTTACTCATAGCAGTTCTGCAAAAGTAACCCCTTCTACTTCATATAACACTTAACAGCTGTCAGAAGGCATGGTTTTACTGAAGCCTTGAGAAAGCCCTGAAAATAATGAAGTGAACAACATTTAAGTGAAAAAAGAATTTTATGAATGATTGCTATTGATGCTGCTGATTCTCTAGACAAATATGACTGATAAATTGTCTTGACCCTAGACCTCTCATGACATTCTCATCAGATTGTTTCACTTGCTCACCTTCTCCTTTCCTACCCTTATCTGCTTTTCTCCTCTACTCCTCTCATTTTGTCTTGCTTATATCCTTTCAGTTAAAACACATTTCCCTTTCTTTTTTTTTTTCCTTTTACTTACTCCTTTCCATCTCCCTACCTGTCTCTACTGCTGTCCCATTTATGTTATAAACCACTGAGAATGGAGCCTACGTGGATGAACGGTATCTGTAGAAATGAGAAAACAAGTTTGAGCTAACAGCTTACTTCTATCACAGCAGAAGGGGAAGGAAGAAAGTAGGTACCCTTAAGACCTGGTCATCCTCACTTCAGCTGCAGAAGAGTCATGTTTTCACTGGAAGCAGTACAGGTTTAGACCCATTTACTCATACTGTTTCACCACCATGGTAACTTTTAGGTGACTCCTTTTGAGTAAGGAGGAAATCGTATCAAGAACTCTGAAGCTTCTACATGACTAGTCAGTCATGGGAAAACCATTGCTTAAGCTATGCGATATGTCTCACCATAACTTCCAAATGCAAGGGACAATGACTTGATTTGTAGAGAGCACACACTACACAGCAACTTAAAGCTACCATTCCATTATCATTAACAGAGCCAAACATGCTTAACTAACAACATACAGAAATACTTAATGCATACATATAACACATAGGAAAATGTTTTCCTAAATACTTCTATCTTGTTGTCTCAACTTTAGTAAAATAAAGTCTTACATGATGATAAAGTTAACTGTTTAACAGGCTAATAGTTTCTTATCTTGCTATTTTATTCTTTATTCTACATTTACAAAATCATGCAAGGAATTTACTCCTTATTTATGCCTGTGGAAATAAAACAGTTCTCCAGGTGTTTACAAAACCAACTTTAACACTAGTTTCATTTGTGCTATTTACTAGGAGTAGTTCATGTAATACAAATAGTGTTTTTTCAAGAAGTTACTGCAGTTAATATTTTTTCCTGTTGGAAATAACCACTAAATTATGCAAGCCTCACAGGGATGTCTTTGAGGGCTTTTTGGTTTGTTGGTGAAAAGACTTGATTTAGCCTGTACATATTGGTGTGTGGGAGGTGGATGTTTTGTTTTGTTTTTAAAGTTAACGTAAGGAAGATTTGTTTAGCTGGGTTTAATTCTTTTGCACAAAGAATGACAAGTCTGGTCAGAGCAATAGAGCTTGAACATCAGGAACTCAACACAGAACTCCCACCTGCCTCAGAACTTTCACCTCTATTATTACCTGAAAATGAGAGTGGCTCAAGGTCTCTCAGATGTGCAGGTGTAGAATTTCACTGGCCCGTCAACATTCAGGGTAAAATAAATTTTGTGGGGCAGAAAAAGCATTTGTGATTGTAGAAGGAAAGGAGGTAGTTCATACTCTGAGATGGGTGTTTATCATCCAGCATTTGTTCTTTCAAATCATCTTTCTCCTTCTCTGGACTATGGGACCTCCTGCAACCTCTGCACACTACCGTAAGCAATTCAGCTCTTTCATTCTTGAGTTTTCTTATAACTTTTTGAGTGAATACCAATTCCACTCACAGCAATTTCTTAGTGTGCATTCTATGTAACTTAGTCCACAGTTGCTTCAGCTTCAGAGAGATCCTCTGCTGTGTCTCCCATCTGCCTTCCCTTCCACTCCCTATGAAGTTTTTCCAGGTTCTTCCATTACTAACATCAAAGAAAATAATTTTGCTCCTTTCCCATGTGCTTGTCCTCTTTGCATCTGTTTGACCTCAAATTCTCTGACACATCACTGAATCATAGAATGTTTGAGGTTGGACAGTCTCTAGTCCAAGACTCTGCTCAAAGCAGGACCAACTTGAACAGGTTGCTCATGGCCATGTCATGAAGTAATATGTATCAGGGCCTTATACATGAAGTAGCAACTCTGAGTTGCTGCTTAGGAAATAATTAAAGCTACTTTGGGGGCTAAATTCTGCTTTCATTAAAGTCAGCTGTAGTCTTGGTACTAATTTCACTGGGAGCATTATCTCCTCAGAACTGGGACACTATGTGGAACTGAACACAACTTAATTTTCTGTTTATTTTCTTAAAAAAATCCTTGCTGTTTATGTCTCAACACCGAGATCATTCCTCAACGCTCTGTGAACTAGACACCTGTTGTCGTGGTTTAACCCCAGCCAGCAACTAAACACCACCCAGCTGCTCACTCACTCCTGCCCCAGTGGGATGGGGGAGGAAATCAGGAAAAGAAGTAAAACTCGTGGGTTGAGATAAGAACAGTTTAATAGAACA
>JAVJGG010000094.1:13938977-13955988 GCA_035590195.1 Aviceda cuculoides | reverse complement strand
TAAACACTACTGAGCAACAACTGAAAACATCAGGGTGTTATCAACATTCTTCGCATACTGAACTCAAAACACAGCGCTGTACCAGCTACTAGGAAGACAATTAACTCTATCCCTGCTGAAACCGGGACACCTGTTTACAAACACAGGCATTTTTAACACCTCATAGAGACACCTCAGTTTCCTGCATAACAATGATAAAGAAAAAAAGTCTCTGTTTTCTAATCAGTCTTCATAAATTAGCACTGTTGTACCAGAAATGGTGGAAAAATAGCAAGATTAGTTAAAGTTTAAGGTCTCCATTACACTGATTGTTTTTTATTGCTTCATTTAAACAGCATTAAACCATACTGGTATATAATTAGTTCTGCCCTTAGTCTTCAGCAGTTTTTCCTGTTTAGTTATAAGCTCTACAGAGCAATGTACAAGCATTTGTTTGTGTTATGTCCTTATGTGGAGCCGTGTTACAATAGAATCACAAATTCTCTGGGTCCTCTGTAAATGATGAGCAGGTAGATGAGAAAGAATGGTGCCCTATTCCATCTTTGCCTCACACAGCAAAAAGTTTTTTCAGTTTGCAAACATAACAGTGTATAACTTACAGATTTAGCATTTTGCTCATAAGCTATTATGCTAAATTTAATAAATTAATCCATTAATTGTTAAAATTATGCCTTGGACAGAATGGAGAAGTCTTCAATTAGAAATGGTCTCCCTTTAACCTTACAGTAAGCCATCTATGTATTTTCCCTGGATGTTTTTCTCAGTTGCTACGGTCAGTTGTTTGGCTAGGGAAAGATTGTCATCTGACGTGTAACAAAGCACAACCCTTAATTTCAATTGTGCAGGGTGTGACCACACATCAGATAGATACACAGAGCCACAGTTCCTTTCTGGGGGAATAGTTAGGACTCCTTGCTGTTAATGACAGGTCTGATCACCTGTCCAGACTAAAGCCCATTACAGCCATAGATGTGTATCTCAAAAACAATTTGGCTAGGGAAATTCAGCTGTCTTCCAGCAGCTTGGGATCTGCATGATCTTCTGCTTTCATATCCTGTGACATTATTAGTGTATATATGTAAACCATTAGGATTTCCTCAGTACCTTAGGAAACAGACTGATGCATTTAAACAGCCATTACCCAAGAGTTTTCGCTGCAGTGTTTCATAGATGTTTACAGACCAGGTGGTCTTTGGACTTTGAAACAAATATTGACTCTAGTACATTAAGTCAGGTTTCAGGAACCTATCTGCAAGAACAGTTGTGGAATTCGTAAATTCTGGCTTCCTGACAAGGAACATTAGGTTAAATTCAGACACTTTTTGACTTTTTCTAGATATATAATGCCAGAAGAGACTTTTCTTTACCGCAGTATAGGACTGCAATTACTTTTCTGAAACATTTAGTGATCAAAAACGTTCATAAGTCTACCCTATATGCACAGTGTATGTGAAACAATAACCAATATTTACAGATGTACCTCTTCTATGCTTGCAATGAAAATACTTACGTACTTGAACATTAACTAATCTAGTAAATAATGCATAGTAGAATTTCACATTTATTTTGCATGACTGAAAATGACTGAACAATGCTGTGAGCTCCAGAATTAGGCTTGTATGGCTATCTGGAGAAAAAGATAAAACACACATCCAGCAACTTTTTTAGTCATGATTCCTGTCCATGGGTTATTCACAGCCTTTTCAGAAATGCTCTGACCATCATAGTTACAGTGCTCAAATACACTACTAGTGCTCTGAGGTCTGCGGGAAACTGCTAACTAAATAATCTGATTGGTCACATCTTTCAGAAGTCCCCCAACCTGACCTTGTTACCACAGTTGGTTCAGCCAGGGAAGGCTGCCATTCAAGTAGCAATTTCACATACTTCACCTGGGCAAATATATTAGCAAACAGCAAACATCATTATCTTTCATCTAGGTCTGAAAGATTTCAGTGCAACTAGTCATTTAGCAGTTTCAGATAAACAAGTCTGAAATAAAACACAGCCAAAAATATTCTTAGATATCTGTCTAAACAGGGGACATTAGATAATGGATGAAGGGTATGTAGCATCAACCAACACAAGTATATAAATGGTACTGGACAAAAATGCGTACAGTAACCAGAAAACACAAACTTTTCTACAGATTCCTATTCATAGATAGAATATGGAATGGAAAACGTCAATCTCACCAAAAGGTCTTCAGGCTTATAGACATAATTGCAATCTCACAGTTTCATTATGATACTCATTTTTATTTTCCAAGTTCTCTACCCTGAAACAAACTAAAAAAATAGGAATCTTTTCCAGATCTGTAAATAAATAAATTTGGTTTCTTAAGACAAGGCAATTAAGAGATCAACATCTATTACTGTGTGCTACTGAAATTTTAAATAGCATTACAGAAATGCTGCCTTGCAATTTTTTAAATGAGTTTTGAAACTTTGTGTTCAGAGGAAACTCTGTGGAGTGTCAGCAAAAATTCACAAGATGTGCAGTGCAGGATATCACTACACCCCCCTCCCCCATCTTTCTTTTGGCTTTATTTTCCAAAAGTTATTAAAATTATTATGCTAATAATTGATTCATAACCATCTAGAAACAAACAATAAGGGTAAGAGGTGTCTGCAAACATTTTTTTCATATGCATAAATATATATATGTCCACATACTTTTTCTATAGCATAAAGAATTTTTTCCATTACTTTCTCCATCTCTAAAGAAGTATTTTGACATCACAGAATGCTTGAAAGCACCTCATCATGACAATACCTTGAAGTGAGATAGATGAAGGTGCTTGGAATAATTAGGCTCTAAACTTTCAAGATAGTATCGTGGAGCTAGTTACAACTATTGTTATAAACTTTCATATAAACTGAGCTAAGTGCACAACTGAGTCATGTTATCTATGCCATTGTTTTTCCGACACAATGCTTATCATGAGAGTGAAATGCAAGTAATATACTTTTAAAAAGCAATTTTTAAAAAGTCACATGCAGGATTATCAAAGTTCAAAAACAGAAAAAAAGAGAATGAATTTGCAGGCTTTGAATTAACAAATATCTGAACATATTCAAAGCTGTGGGTTTCATTTTTACAGTGTTTATAACATTGAAATACTGTAAGCAATAAAATTTTATTTTACTTAATACTAGGAATTTACTTACCCTGCCAAACAAAGCAAAATACAGAATAGTCAATGGCACTTTTTTTTAAAGATTAGACGATCCTTTGATTTAAAGAAGTGTGAAAAAGAATATTGATGTATTGCTCCCAGCTGCATGAGCTTACCACACACACAAGTGGCAACTTTCTTCTAGTCACAGAATAGTGAGACAGTTGTAGCTGCTGGAAAGACATTTGAAGAAACTGCAGCAAAAGAAAGGAAACCTGCCTCTACGGTACTCTATGTCAAGAGCCAGGCCAAGTACATAGAAATATATAGGTAGGTCTGTATTCTTCTGAGGTTTTTGTGCCAAGCAAAGCTTGGCCAAATTCTAAGACAGATTCATACATCATGTAACTATGCTGAGTTTCCAAGTGATGGTTCAAAAAAACCCCAAACCTAGAGAAGTCACATGAGAAGGGTAAGGGGAAAATGTGTTTGAGTTAACAGTGGCCTACATCTGAGCAGTGGTGAAAACATTTATCCTAAACATATTAAGAGATCAGTGTCTATAAAAAACATGATCTATTGAGATAAGAGAATAGTTCATGTTTCAGAGGGATGACTGATCATAGTTCTTGTCAGGAAACCTAAGTAGTTTTAAAATACAAGCAAATACAATAACCCTTAACTCAAGCCCAAGTGAGAAACAAAATAGTGACGCATTTTTTCTATAGGCTCCACTTAGCTACATATGGCCACTGAAAAACTGTTGAAGAACAGCTGCCTCAGAACTTCACAGCAGTTCTAGCCCCCCAAATTTTCAGCTGTCAGTGCCTAAGGGTAACTTTTCAGTGCAGCTAAGTTTACAATGAAACAAACAACAGATCCTGTTTCCAGGGTTGCAATTATCGGCTAAATAAATAGCATTTTTTTAAACTTATCTACAAAACACATCAGTGGCAAAACCGCAATTGCTTAAGATAATAATGAACCAAATACAGGTGTGTCTGCATGCAGCCAGTCATTTCTGGAAGAAAGTACATTTAGGAGGTGGAGTAGAAATGAAGCAGAATGATTGGAGAAGCCCAACACACTCCCAGGAATGTGACTTGAAACTGAGCAAAGGGGAGCTGCAGTGCCCCTTTGCTGCAAAGGGAATGATTTATTATCTGAATGTTTCCTCTCTCCCATCCCCTCCACAATTAATCTCTTTTTATTTCTGCAGTATCTTTCCCTACATGTAGCTTGAGTCAATCAATTCTCACATGTTTTAATATTAAGTATATTAAAAGTTTAATAAATAGGAGACGGCTTCTCAGAGGTAGAACTGCTGCTCATGCTAGTAGAGAACTCAATCCTCTTACAATTTCAACCACAGGATTTTCAGCAACTTCAATGAGAACAAAATTGAGATCCTTGGAAGACTACTTCCTCAGTGCAACGAAAAATGTTTTGCTTCAAAATTTGTTTTGAAACAAAACAACAAAAATAATCAGCTCTATTATAGAGCTGAAAATATGGTTCAGTTTGTTAAGAAAAACAGACTGACCAAGATACTGCCTCCTCCTCCCCCAGAAAAAGCTAATTTCTTTATCTGGAGTCTGCTAGACTACATCTAAATTATAGAAAAATCACTGAGTAAAATAATTTATTTTGTCCAGAAAACAATTTGCTGAACTCAAACACCAATGGGTTCTTGCATCAAACTAAAAATAACATATTTTCCACACTTACTTTCCCAAGATTAGGGTGGGTGGGGGAATCCTTTGTAATAGCAACTTCTGTTGAGATCCATGAACTACATGCAGAAAGTGGCAAAATCTCCTTGGAGAGTTTGTTAAAAGATTCCTAAAACTGCTAAATACTCCTTAGAGAGAGTGAAATTATTCAGATAACTTTGGTGCGATATTCCTAAATATCAATTTTTTTTTCTAGATCAAACCCAAGCTTCACATCATCATTTAGAGTACATTGAAATTTTAAATTATGCCAGATGCAAAATTGGGAAGAGTTTTGATTTTTAGTGAAGTATATATTTCTGTGTCAGTACAGAGACATCAATCCAGCCTTTGCAATAGATAACAACTCAGCTAAGATTAACCAAGAAGCAAAAGGCAACTGTCTCTACTTACTACATTACTTGACTGTTTGCCTCTGGATTTACTTTCAGGTGATAATACAAACATGCTTAGTATGAATAATAAAATGGTTTAACATAAGCACTTTTTTTTTACCTCCCCCTCAATTAACTCATGTTGTTATAGTCAAAATACTAACTAAGGAACTGGTCATCTCGATTTTTTTCAAAATGGCCATTGATTTTATGTGGCCTACAAGTAAATATAAAATGGAAGCACTCAGCATCTCCACACAGGCCCTAGTGAACGTAATTTTTTATGATGTAGCATTGTCTAGAATAACTTATTTCAAATAAAATATAGCAGTATAAATGACAACAATTCTGATCTCTGATCTAAGTTAAACACTGATTTTGGTTTATGACAATAATTCTGTGAGGTGCAGCTTAACAGGGAAGACCCACAGCATTTAAGTGGGATATACATCTGAGAGCTCTCAAATTCTGTGAATCAGTCTTCGGCTTCTTTTAAAAAGTTTTCTACACTGTGACAGCTTGATTAAATGCCACATTCCTCTACCTTGCCTTTCTTCCACTACTGTTAGCCCAATAATACCTATATAAATGTTTATAATAGTATAGCTTCTTCCATCATATGAATTGAAACAAATATACAAGTATAAAGCACAAAGGCTGCATGAAGGTTTATAAAGGTAATGCCAGAAAACAAACAAAAGTAAAAAAACATCAAACAAGTGTACTGGTAAGATAATTTAAAAAGTAGATTAGTCCTTATCAGCAAATAACAGGCTTAGACTCTCTTTTCTAGCTGTAGTCAATAGACAACACTGTTCTTTATCTAACCTAAGTACAGAAAAACTTCACAGAAATACAGCAATTAATAGCTGACTTCAAATATGAGTAAATGGTATTAGCAAAGTTCAGAGGAATTCAATTTTATATTTAATCCACACTAATTCATCCAACTCTCATTACCATTAGCAAATTACTGTATAAAGCTTTTGCTTACAAAAAGATAAGTTAGTTACTTTAGACTTTGAAGGAAAAATAATCCATCATAAGAGAGGGACTGCAGACTTAATAAAGCCTATTCATGTTAAAAGATAACATTAAAACATGCTTGCTGCAACATGTATTTCTCCTTCTAGGATAAAAGCTTCTCCCATTGCAGAGGTGAGTTTCCATCTTTGTGAGCAGACTGATAGTTAATCTGATTCATTTTGTCCTATTCTGGGCTTCATATCTGTTTTCATCCTTGTGCTTCAGTATTGCTGGAATGAGAACAGCTGTGAATGGGCATGTTACTATCAGCACGTTCTTTGGAGGATCTGTACATGGGGTCTGATAGCAGCCTAAATAAGTCTGATCCTATTCTGAAGAAAGGAAAAATGACAACTTCATAAATCTTCTGTCAGTATATAGCACCTTATTTTCAGCAACATTTTCCATCATCTGCCTCTGAATTCCACCTTCTTCATTCCACAAAAGTGTATTCAAAGGGAGTGTAAGCTGTAGCTGAAGTTACATTAGGTAATTGCATTTTTTTTTTCAATATGTGACTTCAGATTTTATGCAGAGGTTAAATTGTATTAACACTTCTGAAATCACATCACATGCAGTAACAATAAAATAGTATCTTCTCCTCCGTTCTCTTCCTGTTCCAGGCTCTAGCTTGCTATACTCCAAAGAAGGTTAAAGTTCAGGAGGAGAAGGCAAAGATGGTTTTAAGCTGCCTTAATTTCCCTCCAGGCTTAGACACCCAAGCAGAAGTCATCTCTGTTGTGAACTATGTTTCCAAGTTACTTACAGACTGCTTTGCACCTTAAGAAAGCACTGAGCCAAGAATTGTTTACCCTCTGGTCCCATATCCAACATAAGAATTCCTACAAAGCTGTAGAAGGTGATCAATGCACCGGGTCTATGCACATTAAATCCTGAAAAAATGGGAATTCCTATAAATAACATTTGAACAATTTATGTCTTCTGTACATAATGTAACAGCAAAGGAACAGGTAAATTGGAATCTACCATTTTATTTTGACCCTTGCTAAGCAATTTTCTGATAGAAGTTTCCATCCAAAAATTCAATTCCTAGAAAGAGAATGGGGAATATGAACTGCAGGATCACAAAGAAAAAGTCACAGTTAAAAAGTAAGCTGAAACAAAATGACAAACAGAAGTTGTAGTTTTCATGGGTTGTAACTGACAGAGCCACCAGTGTGTTTATTTAGGATGCACTCTGGTGGACAAACATATAACAAAAGCAAAGAAAGATACAAATGTTACAAAAAGATAGACAATGAAAGCCACATGTTGGAAGTAGTAATTAGAATTATTTACTAGCATGTTTTAAAATACTGCCTTATAATTTGAACGTATTTTCTAATTAAATATGAAGGCTGTGTGAAGGCTGAAATTTTCATAGTCAACATGATTGTCCAATCATGTAAAATGTAAATGGACACAAGTTACTTATCAATTTTTGAAAATTTTAATCCAAATAACAAGATCCAGTTATACATACTGGCCCAAAAGGGAAACTCCATCTAGTTATCCAGTCACTCCATCCCTTTGAGATTGTCACAAGAAGCTGCTGTGCATACAGTGTTAATAGGTGTAACTAGAATTGTAGTACCTTAAAATGCTGCCTGAAAATGACACTGTTTTAACGGTTACTAATAAATATAATCATAAACTGTCACAAAATCGGTTTACTGGAATATCAACCACAAGGGTATATTCATTCCACAGAAAAGGTTCTTGACTGCCATGGAAATTGCAAACCTATACCAATGCAGAATAAATGTAGATAGCAAATGCTGACCACCTAGTCACAAAAGCAGTTCCATTTTTCATTACTTAAAAAGTTACACAAACATTTCTAAGTATTCATACCTGGAAAGTGACATTTTTCTCTTTTGATTTTAAGGATATTTGTATAAGCCACACCAATTAACAATGTCTAAAAAGCAATATGGCAATAAAGAGGGCAACAGGATGTTTTTAATAAAGGTACTTAATCATTTTTAAGGGAAAAATAATATATTACTATACTAGAAATCAACAGTGCTTACCTTTTTAAAAATTGGTTGGATTATGCCTAGTATGAGCTACATGAACAGAACAAGTTAAAGCATAAAAATATTTATTACATGATTGACCTTTGCCTGTTGGGTATGTAGATATTTTTAAGTTTGCCAAAGACAGCAAAACCCCTAAAGCTAACTATAATAGAAACATAAGTGAAATTATCCCCAAAATCTCTTTCATCCCAAAACTGAAGAATGCAGTGAATGCACTAACTATGCACTGAATTTGTAATGAAGAGTATTTTCGTTATACAATATTGGCAATGACTTAGTGATAATTGTCCAACTAACCTTTATTATTGGAAGACACTGAGATGCAAAGGCCTGTTTTAGCCAAGAAGTGTAGGATATCTTAATGCTTGTGTCTTTTCTATTTATAACGAACAGACAGAACATTCTTGACAACCCGTACCAAGATATCAGTGATTACAGAAATTTGTTCTTATAAAAATTAATGCAGTCTTTAAGAATTATAAAACTTATTTTAATAGATAAATATGGATCAAGTTAAATATCCTTCCGCTTTTTTTAGAAGCGAAGCTTTGAGAACTTATGATGGTGGTTAGTGAAGACAACACAGATGTAATTTATTGATTTCCAAATTCAAGGCAAAAGCAGAAAAGATTATTTTAAGATTTGACTAATTAAAACTCATATGCAGACACTTGCAGCTCATCTAATATCACACAACAATGAGAAAAGCTTCTTATAAAGCCTAGAGCAAACACCTAGTTTTACAGAAAGCATGTCATGATTTCCAAGATAGACAAGATCTTTTAGTACATCTGTCTATGCAGCCACACAGAGTTAAATTTATCTCTTCCAGATAAACTGGAAAATCTTCTGATTTGATTTTGCATCTAGTTTGATGTGCAGAACTTTCTCCACACATTCTAATCTGTAGAGCATTCCCTCTTTCTATCAGAAATCATTCAAATTTTTGGAAAATCCTTTTTCAATAATCTTTCATTCTTTCAATATTGATTAAAATTATCATATTGTAGCCTGTACTCCAAAATAATCTTGACACATTAATTATAATTATTACGGTTACATGTCAAGAATCAATGGACAATAAGTAGAAAATATATTTACTGCTTTCATTTCAGTTGCAGTTTTCTTCCTCTGCGTCAGCTGTGCTAGCTACAATGGTTTAAGAACAAAGAGGAAGCATCACATGCCAGAATTAACAGACTTTATACAAACACTCAGAAAGCACAGAAACTGAAACAAAAGGTATGTAAATCAGTTCTATATATAAAATACATAAATTAAGATATTACACTCAGGACCAGCAAGTAATGAGTAGAAAATATATTTACTGCTTTCAGATCAGTTGGGAACTTTCTTGTTCTGCTTCTGCCATGAGATCTGTTGTACTCTAAAAAACCAAAAAAGAAATTCTATCAGTTGCCAGCATTAACTGAACTTTGCAAAAAGTGAAAAAGAGGAGAAAAGAAAAAGAAAAAAACTCAGTGACAGACAAGTCAGTATTCATCAGTATAATTATGTATTCTTCCATTCAGTGAAACGCTATGAAGTTTATCGCCAGATTTTATTATAAAATCCAGCAAGTCTGGATAAAGTACTATGATTCTGAGAGCAGTATAGCTTCAATAGTACAAGTCTATACAATTTAATTTTATTGACCTGTTCTTAATTTGTAATTTAATTCAACAAACATTGCCGTAAAACCTGAAATAACAACACCAAAGGCCAATGTAATCCAACTTTAAATGACTTTAGGCATGAAAACTTGGAAGCTGGCACATATAAGAAGAAGCAGGTAAGTTTACTACTCATGTTCACTTCTGGTTTTGCAATTCACTTATTTAAGAACATATAAAATATGCCTGAAGCCTCAAGAATAGTTTTTAATATGTAATTATCAGAAAACTGTAAATTGGGGCTATATGAGATTTTGAGAACTCATCTGAGTTACCTTGGTGAAAAAAACACCTGTGAAAACCTGACCTTAAGTTCAGTCATAATTATGATCATAAATATATTTAAAGAACACTTATAAAACAGGCTGCTATTAAAGTAACCTTAAGCATAAAGCACATCAATATCACAATACAAATTATGAGCTAGAATTACAGTACTGATACCAGAAATTAAGTGAGCAAATTATGAAGGCTAATAAAGGAAAAAGGGTTCTGATAATGACGTACTAAAACTAGCATATCAAAATCTCAAGTCATACCACTTTGAATACCCTAACTGGAAAAAGTCAGACCATACCAATATCTTTATGACCAGTGAATACTCATAAAGCTGATTTCACAGAAGTTGGCATCATCTGTTAAATGTACTGACATGCCTTACAATAAATGAAGGCTGATTCATGTTCTCTCATTTCCCTGGACTGTCAAGGATAAAAGGAATAATAATTAAAAAAAAAAAAAAAAAAAGGAAAAAAAGCTGGGCATAGAAGATAGCTGAGAATGACAGCATAGAGCCATAGGTGTAGTACTGAAAGCAGTACATTCATCTTGGCACAGGGCTCACACAACCTGATTCTCAGCAGGCCCCAGCCTTAGTGAGCACTGTGTGTCCTTAGTATCTGGTGTTATAATTTAAATGTTTGCTCAGATATCTCTGCACAAGAGTGCATTCTTCTGCACAAAAAATATACTTCACACCAACCAGAAAAATCTGAATTACTTCAATCACTCAAAAGCGAGTTATCTTTTGTGATTTAGTACATGTTGTACATGACTATCTGTTCACATGGCAAAGAAAGGCTGCCTCCTCTCTGAGCATATTCATATTTTCATTTGTAATGCACCTGCATACAAAAGGGCATTTTAAATCTTGAAGATTTAGTCAGCCAACACCACACAGTCTTTTAGGATGGCTTAACTTGTACCAGAGAACAGGCTATGGGCAGTTAAGAGGTTGTGGCCAAAATACCATCCTTTAAAACCATAGGAAAGAACCAGCACAGTCTTAACTGCATCAGTTTTAACCTTTGATATGTCATTGCAGAAAAGCAAATCTGTGAGAATCAATCATTTATAATCTCCCTGTTCTTTCTAAACATTTACCTCAAACTATCCATTCTCATCTAGCTCCTCAACTCTGGTCAAATCAGGCGCTCCAAGTCTATCTGTAAGTTCAGCTATTGTCTTTTCATTTCCCTATGGTGATGAAAACCAGTTTTCAGTTAAAAGTATTCCATGTCATGAATAATTATCTACAGAGAATATTTCAGACATGTTAATATGACATTATGTATTAATATAAAGAGGTACTTTAGATGCATGCTATACAAATGTGTTAGTATGTGAGTATGGTCTTTGTATGCTTGTTAAGACTATTTTTATCAGTTTTTTTTAAATAACAGAATGTTAGTTTAAATTTATATATATTCATTTTTTCTGTCACTTCAATACTGTCATCTTTCTACAATTATGTCCTGTTGGTATTTTAACAGTGCTCTAAAAATGTACATATCTCTAAAATATGATGTGCTCCATGTAAATGTAAGAGATATTCACATTTAAAAGGTTTAGTGAGATAAGCTTGCCAATTATCAGTGTCTGTTTTTACTGAAATAGCATTAAAAGACCATACATTTACACAGACATCTGTATACGCACTCTTCTGTTAGTATAAATTCCTGTGCGCCAGGAAGATCTCAGAATCAAGAGGCATCCCAATTCCAGTCCACAGTTCCTTTTCCAGGCACAGCAAATGGACTTTGTGCTGACACACCGTTAAGCATTATTGTCTAGACACTTAAATTAGACATGCTTAAGTTATAATACTTTCTCATAAATACCATCAAGGAATGTGAAAGCATCAACTAAGCTGACCTTAGGCTAAATTTTTCAATAAATTCATGCTCTGTTCTGAATATAAACTAAATAAACCTAATAGAACAGACCAAAACTCAAGTATAAAACCCAGACTGGAAGCAAGGTGTTAGACATTCTTCCCCCATTATAACTTTTTTTTTTTTTTAAATTATGTGTTAGTTCAACACCCATGGGCTTCTGCCTTGTGTTTCATATTTAGTGCTTCCACCTGGCAAAGACAGCTGATTAACAATATTTTCAAACCTCTGACTAAGCTTTGGCTTAAACCTCTTGATCTTTCCACTGCAACAGCATTTCGTCTTCTTCATTCTGCAGTTTCAACTCCTCACGTTCTTGTTCCAGCTGACCCTGCAGACAATTTAAGAAATGACAAATTAGAAGGAAACAAAACACATTCATCTTCCCTACCCCATTGCTTACAATGTATTTTATGGTTGAAATCTTAAATAAAATAAAAAAGGAAGTAGAAAACATAACTGCAATGTTAATAACATAAAGCCCCTTCAGTATTACCTAACTCAACGTTTTCATAGGTTTTAGACACACATGGATAGAAAGGCTTTACTGCCAAAAGGAAGAAGAAATAGACAACTGAAGTTAGTGTACACACTTAAGATACTGTCTCATTCTGCGTGCTCTTTATCAGTCTATATTCATTATCTCCTGTACTTCGGACTAAGTTCTTTGATACTTCATATAGTATCTAGCACAGATAGCTGAATCCATATAGAATCAGACTTATAGAAAAGGTTGGCAAGCAATGTCATTAACATTATTATCACCTTCATCAGCAACCTTTAATATTTCCAATTGGAAATATCTAATACAAAATGTTTACTCTTTGTCAGCCTAAGTCCTATTGCATCAAAACTTCAGAAACTGCATAATCTAACTGTTCACATTCAACAGCACTAAGGCCTAGAGAATACTGTTTGCTACAGCATTTTGTGAGCAGTCGCTATGGTCATATTGTAGCAACTAGTTTTCACATTCATTTTTGGTACATATAATCAAACCACGCCTGAGTATGTGACCAAAGCCAAAATTGTGAGTTAGGTTAAAAAATGTGTCTAATGTGAGTATCGTTCAACATCTTTCCTGCAGTTTACATGAAATAATTTATTTATTTCTCAGTGAATTATCTCATATTCTTGTTTCCATTTACTATTTTAAATGACTCATGAAATCCTTAAGCACATAACTTTTGGTCTGCAAATTTGTAAAGTCCAAATTTAAAAAGTGCAAGTGAAATAGAATGAATGCACCTTACACTAGAACTGGGCTTAACAAGATCAGCACAGATTTAAAATTACTTTTGATTTTAATGTCGTGAAAGTCAGCCATGTAAATAATCCACTCAGATAATGTCAACATTATCACAGCAACACTAAGGCTGTTACACATGTGCTCAAATTCATATTCTCCTTTATAAAGAATAGCTAGAAACACAGATATTATCTTTATTTCTCACATTCAAAGTCCATATAGCATAGGATTCAAATTGCTTTATACCAAGAGAATGCTCAGATAGCTAAGGAAAGAAAAAGGGACCTCATTGGATCAGGCTATACATACTGCTTACATATGCAGTCTTCATTCATTGATTACCAACCATTTTCAGGACTCTATAATTGTGTATGTATTCTCATTACCTTTTTTTGTGTTACTGATACTACATGGCAGTAGCTTCAGACAATGATTGGCTATTACTCCCAGGCCTCTTAGCAGGCCCGTCAAAAATTTTTGCAATGATTTCTAGCTTTATTTGCACCAGCTCTTGTTCATTATTAACTACAGATGATAGGCTACTTAAAGTTACTTCTCATGTAAATCTTAAATTGGTTGCTTTTTACCTTAGGCTCCTTCATTTTTTTTATAACATTTTACTGCATAGTATGTAAGTTTTTCTTCCCATGTGCTGACTAATCATTACAGTTATTATTTAGAAAAATTAGATTAAAATACTTGTTTTATGCTACCATCTATCAAAATCATTATACAGAGATTAAAGTATGCAGAGAGCTACAAGATGCCACAGCATCATATACTATTTATAATTATCTATTATTAAGTATTATTAACCTGGCATTGTTCTTCAAGTTTCTGCTGAATCATTAGCTCTTCTTCCTTCATTTTTCTTAACATTTCAAGTTCTACCAGGGCCGCCTCCTGTTGTTGTTCCAGCTCAATTCTCTCCAGCATTCTCTATTTCAGAGGTAACACAGAATCAATTAAAAAAATAAAAAGACCTTAAATAGCATCAATTATATTGTCATGAATTTTTTTGCCCAAGATGGATCCACCTTTTTTTCTTCATCTAAGAGTCTTCTATAATTGTAAATCCAATGTGCCAGATACTCTATTGGATCTGCCGGCCGACGCTCTACAACCTCTGCCAGTCCCTTTTTCAAGCAACTTCCCAGGCATCTTTTCAGATACTGAGACTCCATTCACATCTACTGACAACAGACAGAGATTAGCCATCAATGTCAGAATTAAATTAGAGTTTTTAAGAATTATTGCCTCAGGCACCAAATACTGAATATGATGTTACTCTTTTTATTAACCTGGCAATTAATAGAAGAAAGTTATTTAAATTTAATATTGGTTTAGTTCTTAAAAACTCCAACGATAGATCAGTTTCACCAAGCACTACAGAAAAAGTACTCAGTGTCGTGTGTCCCCTCCCTTACTGTTTAGGCACGTATAATTCAGAAACTGCTTGGAAATATGCTGGTAGTTCTAGGTCAGCATGATAGCAAAAAAACCACAACAGGACATAGGAAACTTCTATACAGATATTTGAAGAACAGCGAAGTAGTTCTGTGAATGATTAAGGACAGGTTTTAGTATGAACTAACACAGCTATCTTTAGGATATGTGTAGAAGACCAGGGCCTGAAGCATTCACTCTATACAGTTAAGAAAGGCACAAATCTCTGTGCACACACAAGGTTTTACTCGTCCTGCGCCAGTAGACACTTAACACGTCTGAAACGCGACTTCTGCGATGCCGAAACCACCCTTCGCTGGCTGCCAGCGGGACTGAGTCCGCGTCGCGCAGCCCTAGCCCGGAGAAGGCAGTGAAACGGATCCCTCGCTAGGAAGGGCGCCCGCCGAGCAGCGGGTGCCTCTCCAGACGCCGCACAGCCCGACGGCAGGAGGGAAGCCGGGGCCTTTCACGCTGCCCTGTGTGAAACGCCGCGGATATAAAACCTCTCTCACCCCCCGAGTCCGCACCGGCTCCTGAGGTGGCGGGTCCCGAGCTGGCTGTCAGGGCCCCGAGAGCACTAGCAAGACCTTAATTGTCCCGACCGTTTTCACCTGGAGCCTCCAGCCACGTCCTCTGCCCCCGGGCTCCATTTAAGCTCAGGCTGGCGCCTTTACTTCACCCCCCTCCCGCCCTGAGCTACGCGCTGGGCGGGCCTGGTCCTAGCCCTACTCCTGTGGTGCTGTTCGGCTTTCCTAGTGGACCTGGCGCGCCACCCTGCCTCGCCCGGTGCTCCGTGGACTGTCACTAGAACCTGGTGCTGTCACCCCCCTGCCTCTGGCGCGGTGGGGCTGCGCGCTGTCGCTGAGGTAATTACCCGACCGCCCTTCGGCTCCTCCCGCTCGCCTTCCCTCAGAGAGCGGCCCCGCTCCCGCTGCTCCCGGAGCTCCGGGACAGCAGACCCTCCCCGGCTACCGACCGCCTGCCTCCGGCCCAGCGGCGGCTGGGCACCTCTCCACCCGCTCCGGGGCGGCGGCAGCCGCGACGCCGCCCTGCAGCAGAGAGGCTGTGGCGAGGCGCGCGCCGTCCCACAACGCGCTGAGTTGCTAAGCAACGCCGCTCGCGCGCGCACCGCGACCGCTACGTCACCGGCGGCAGGCAACGCGATTGGAGGAAAGGTGGGGCGCGGCGGTGCCGGGTGCCTCCGTCGCGGGAGCCCTGCGAGCACCTGCGGGAGGGAGGCACCGACGGGCGGCAGAGCGATACAGCCGAAACGGGGCGTCCTTGGGGTCTTCCTAGGGACAAACCCACTTGAAATGCGTTTAAGGCCATCTATCCGTGAAGGGTTTCCTCCCGTAACAGACGGGGTGTCCACAAAACCGAAAACCTGCCGTCAGTCAGTCCTGGATGCAGCCAAATGGCAAGGTACAGATCCCTCCTGATGAACTTGGAGATTAAATCAGTCTGTGTGCATGTGAGTATAAATACACGCACACAGGTAGAAAGCAATTTAGGGGAGAAAGATACCGTTGGAATTTTAGCAGAAGGAACCTGAGCTAACACTGAATACGGGTTTTGCGGCCAAGCGGAGGGCACCTTTTCAAACAAAGCGGTGGTCTCCCACGCTTGAAGTTAAGACTTCCAGCTTTACAGCCGAGAGATCTTTTCTCCTCGTGGACAAAATTCTCGGCTGACGCTCACCTCGGACTTGGCCAGCTGTTTGTTTCACTGGCCACTCATAATCGGGGATTAAAAAACCCTGCAAGTGATTGCAGCCGAAAGCGTTAATTCGGTGTCCCTATTCATCCTGAACTCAGCTGCGCTAACGTTACCGTGGTCTTCCCCTAGCAGAAACGAAAGGCTGCAGAAGGAATTCCTTCCAGCACGAAGGGCTGCCCGGGAGTAGCGAAGCACGCGGCTGCTAAAGCCGACTTCTGAGCGGCGAGAAGCCGCAGTACCTCCTGCAGGTGACCCGGTAGGTCGAGAGGACGCGCCGGGAGCGGGTGTTCCTGTTCTGGCCAGAGGATGTCGCTGGCGCCCCGCGAACGCGTCTCCCAGGGCGGCAAAGGCGCCGCCGCTGCCTTCGTCCCGGGGCTGGGGGGAAGCCCACCCCCGAGCCGCGGCTGGCCGCCTAACCGCGGCCCGTAGACCTGCGCCGCCGCGGGACAGCCCCGCCTCG
>JAVJGG010000094.1:13928249-13938569 GCA_035590195.1 Aviceda cuculoides | reverse complement strand
CCCCCCCCTTTTTTTTTGTGTTTTTTTTTTTTTTTTTTTGCAGTATGTTCCGGTCAAGGGCGACCACGTCATAGGAATAGTGACGGCGAAAGCGGGAGACGTGTTTAAGCTGGACGTCGGTGGGAGCGAGCAGGCGTCACTGTCCTACTTGGCCTTTGAAGGCGCCACGAAGAGGAACAGGCCGAACGTGCAGGTTAATGCTTTTGTTCCTCGGTAGTGACACTCCTCTTAACGTTTTAGCAGTCTTGCATAGTAAAAGTGTTCTTACAAGCCGCAGGTGAAAGGAGGAGTGCACGTTCGTCTGCAGTGATTTTTGCCTTGGTCCTCCTCGGAGTTTTTCGTGTGACTAGGCTGTGGGCTTTCTGAGGCATCTTAAGAGAACGTGTAACTAGTGTGGCTCGAGATCTGTCAGGTGGCACTCTGTATTTTTTTATTTTTTGCTAGCCGTAGGTGCAGTTCATGAGTAACATGCATCCAAGGGGGCATTCTGAACTTAGGGCTCTAAAATGAGCTTTTACACCACCTGATACTGGTAGAAAACAGGTCTTTAATAACACTGTTATAACAGTTGTGTGGCACATGCGTGCCATGGTTTCTGCATTCAACTGAAACACCATCACCAGAATGTACAAGTGGGCTGTAAAGAAAACCAAAGTATCTTAGTGTGAGATTTGTTGTTTTTGTCCTCCAATGATTACAAGAGCAGGTTGCTTAGACTTTAAATACTTGTGAAGTTTCAAGACAGAAATTCATGGTATTTAAAAAAGAAAAGAGGAATACTCTGTGCAATAAAATTCTATAGTTTTTAAAATATCTTTCAAGTTCCAGTAGTGATACAAGATAATCGTTCCCAGAGGTTGGTGCTTTTAGTAGAAGAGAAAATGAAAATTCTTATTATACCAGTTTGTTTTTCTACCACCAATAATTTAAAACTATTTTGTGACCTCATGAGAGCATCTTTATCAACTGAGTGTTTCTTGCAAATGTGCAGTATGATCTTCTCTACTACTTCTGCTCTTTGACACTGTTTTGTTTAGGTGGGAGAGCTTATTTATGGTCAGTTCCTTGTAGCAAATAAAGACATGGAACCAGAGATGGTCTGTATTGACAGCAGTGGAAGATCAAGTGGAATGGGAGTAATTGGACAAGATGGCTTCCTCTTTAAAGTTTCCTTAGGTCTAATAAGAAAGTAAGTACTAAGAAAAGGAAGTAGTCACTCATAACACGTAATATGGTGGGTAGGATTCGCACAACTGTTTCCTCTGAGCAGTGTGGGCAACTTGGTAATTAGTGCGTAATTGTTTTAGTGCATTTATACCAGTTCTACTGAATAGAGTATGGATGTTGACCTAGAAGGAGCGTTTATTTTCCCCCTTAAGAGATTTAGATGCTTTTTTATGTGGTGTTATATAATCTGTTTTAAAACAAAAGTGATGTGGTTGCCAAGGCAGCATGGCAAATACAACTAGTGATCTGGGGAAATCAAACATTCAGGCTAGGGTTTCAGGTATGTACCTATTACCTTGGAGTTAAAAAATGGGAATGCTTACTGTCCTTTTTCTGCTTAATGGGATAGTGAGGGATGTACATTTGGCTGACTGCTGATTAAAGGAGTCTTTCCACATCAATACACATTTTCTTACTTCCAAAGCAAAATTTGTGGGATTTCATTTAAAACTGACATGTTAATCCAGGAACCATTTCATAAGCTTTTCAATGAATTGTGAACTTTGGAGTTACTTATACTGATGTAAAGATGATATTTTTGTGACTATCAAAGAATACCGGATTAAATGGATAAATGGTAGTCAAGCTTTGTTGTTGCTTTTGGGTGGGGTTTTTTCTTTGATTTCGTTCTTTGGAAAAGCAACCTGGAGATGCAGAGCAGCTATTTCATACCTGGTTTTTTTAAGTAATGTTTTGTCTGATTTACATGTCCCATCAGAAGTCAGTGTGAACTGATACAAATGTTTTTGCATCCATTCTGCTTGTTTTCCAAATCTTGTCTGTATGTAAATGGAGAAATAACAGTATATATACAAGCAAACTGCTAAATCCTGGTATATTCGTCTCTTCTTTGAGATAGCCTGTTGAAGCTTGATTTAGTCCTAGATATATTGCAGTGTTTTTGACACACCTCTTTTTCAGTATGCTGTCACCTAATAAGAACAAAATACTCTCTTTACTGCTGTTAAGGTTGTCTCCTGAAGGAGAAGGGAAGTTGTGTGTTTAAAGACACATCTTTAACTCTGGTGTCAAATTTATAAGTAGCAGCACTTTAAAACGTCACTTTGTCAAGGAGTGCAGTTTTAGAATTTATTAAACCATAGAATTGTTCTAAAAGTATCAACTCACTTGAAATTTGTCAGGTGTTACTTCTGAATCTAATTAGAAAAAAACAACTAAATTCACAAGTGATGTATTTTTTTAGGTGCATATATTTCATATGAAAGGAGAATTTAAAATCTGATATTGTATTGCTAATAGGTCCCATAACACCAGTGTTGTGGTTTAGTTATTGAGTGATAATAGTGCGGTGTCTATCAAATGTGAGCGCTTACTACTTCCTCTGACTTTTTTTAATGTTGTTTACAGACTCTTGGCTCCCAAATGTGAAATAATTCAGGAGTTGTCACAATTGTACCCGTTTGAGCTGGTGCTGGGAATGAATGGAAGAATATGGGTAAAAGCAAAAACAGTTCAACAGACTTTAATTATAGTAAATATTTTGGAAGCCTGTGAGTATATGACTGCAGAACAGAGAAAACAAGCTCTTGCCAAATTTTCAGGGAATTGATAAGAGAAAAAAACATTGAGGATTTGCTTGAGGTGACTGTAGGGTGTTTTGGTTATTTTTGTATTCAGATTCATATTAAAAGCCATTTTTTAAATCAAGTACTAGACTGTTGTTCTTCAGTTTCCTTTATCCGCTCAGCTTGTTCTTGTCTTGTTTAGGAACTTTGTTTTTACTCTTATGATTATGAAACCCTGTTTATGCTTATGAATTTTCTGACTGATGTGCAGACAGTCTTTAAAATCTTCCATTAGCTGTGAGTTTTGAGGTGTAACTAAAGTCTTCTGTAAGAAAATTGGTCAATTTGTAAACTGCATATATTTGCTTCTTTAGTCATTATTAACATTAAAACTTCAAACAATGTGTGTTTACTTGGGGTAGCGGAAAGTAGCCTGCAGCTCATTCATTCTGGTCAGGTGCTCTATTTATACAGTGACAAGAAGTGATTATTTAATATTTTACAAAATTTTGGCTTAGAAATGCAGGTGGAGAATACCAGAAAATAATTACCACAGGGTGTAGCATAAAATAATCATAGGGTGGTTAAGGCAGATGATCAGGTAAGACCCAACATATGCTCATAGTGATGTTGCCACTTTCCCTAAAAGACTACCTGGCTAGTAGTATTAAGGAAATAGTATGAACATTCAGGTAGCTTGATGGTTTACTGGAGGTAAAGAATATAGTTGACACCAATGCTATTTGAAGTCACTTGCAGCTTTTCCTAAGTGCTTTTTAACTAGAGATTAGGTAAAGACCACTGCAGCAATAGCCATGTATTTCTCAGTTTTAGACATTTTAGATTTATTTTCTTTAGCTACAGCATGAAGATTCCATATAGCTTTGCTTCATGTTTAACAAACTCAGCATTTCTGAAAAAAGCTGTGTTAGGCTTCATTGTGTAGTAGTTCCTCACATGCATATAGAGGAAATGCTGTCCTAAGAAGGATAAGCTGTCAGTCTGTTTTAGTATGTGAATAGTTTGCTGCTGTTCTTTTGGAAGAGAGCCTTGGAGTAATGGAAGAGAAATTACTGATGCCTGCTTCCTGTGGGAGAAGAATTTGACTGTATGTACCCAGTGAACTGCATTGGAGCTGTTTAAACAGTTACTTAGATCTATGATGGTTTTGGTTCTTAATAAGCTGAATAGTTTGATAGCAATAGTTAAATGAAATTTGAAAAAATGGACTAACTAGAGTGAGCCTGAATACTGTCTTAATTCCAAATGGAAACAAAATTCTTCCTATTCTGTATTTCAGCTGAAGTTCATCCTGTGGTATTTGATGATGCGGTTTTCTTTGGCATCTCTCCAATTTAGAAATTGCTTCAATTCAGAGTAACTCCTCTGGGTCATCTTTAATATGCTTAACTAGGACTTCCCCTGATTCAATAAAAACACAACCATTACAGAATGGTTTCCATGTGAGTCTAATGGCTACAATTCAGAATTCCTTCTGGGTTTCACTGGCCTCTGTATTTAGTGTTTAGGATATTGCTCATCTGGCTTGGTAGATCTTCAGTCATTTTTTTTCACCTGTCTTCTCCCAGCTGAAGTGACTTTAATTCACATCCCATAAATCTTTTCGGCCTATAACCTCTCTCTTACTACACGTGAAAAGCTGTAATTTAATAAGGATTTCACTAACTCTGCTCTTCTCCAGTGTTTTTTTTTCAACTTTAGTTAACTAGAGGCCCTGCAGGTTGTCTGTTGTTAGAACAATAGCTGGCATAAGCAGAAAAGCACTCGCCAAATCATCTCAGGGTGCTAACTTTGTTTTCTGTGAATGTTCTTGGATCATAGTAAAACCACAGGTATGGGGAATGACATGGATCATTTCCTGAAGAGTTGTGGCTTGAAATGCAATTAGCCTTACCACTCCCCCTTTTACTTGTCTAAGCAGCCTCCCTTCCCTCCCAAAAGTTTGAGTTTTAAGCCTAACCTGCAAGATATGTGAATGATCCATGATTTAAAAATGCTGTTTTGGTAGTGCAGCATAGCAAGTGGTGACCTTGAAAGTTTTCAACATCATCAGTGCCCCATTTCACACCACCTGTTATTCTGTCCTATTGTCAACTGCTTATCACCCAAGTAGAACCTTGATTAAATCAGGAGCAAGGAGCAAAACGCATTAAAACTATGCTTGTGTTTAATACACAGTCATTTTAAGTATGTACTACACTAAGTTTGACAACTTACGCAGTGGCAGAAATGACAGTGGATGTCAGTAAAATGGGTGTGGGGAAAAATGCTTGAAAGCAAATACATTTAAACACATTACTAAAAGAAGGCAGTATTGGTGTGTTGTTTTCTTCTTAACTGGAGAAAAGAAAACTCTCCTTAATTCCTTAAACAAATTACTAGCTTTGACAAGTTTTATCTAATGAACAAAATGTTCAGGTAAAATCTATATGATGTCTTTGTGAACTTTTAGTTGTGGCTCAGTGACTAAACCAGTATCATCAAGAAGAGCAGTGTAGAATATAACTTTGTTCTAGGAAGAAAGACTGATCATGAGTGAATCCTTCACATTCCCATTAGAAGCACATAAACACATACATTTCAGGAAATGGAACTTGCAGAAGCGATGCTGCGGACTTGAAATGTGCCTTGATTAGTAGAATGTCTTTCTGTTGCATTTGTGTGATGTATGCCCTTGTCAGTTTAAGTCATTTAGTCATTTCAGATACTCGGTAATTGTGCATTGTATTGCTTTGCTACATTGCTTTTCTTTCAGGTTGTAATGAAAGTTAAAAAGTGAAGATTGTAGATGTCAACATGGACATAGTCCTTATCTCCAGAGATGAGCACAACCCCTTAAAAAGAAAGCTTGCAAAGAATTAGATGGAAACGGTACATTGAAAATATTAAATATGTAGTTTGTGGCCCTTCCGAGATTGACGTGTTGTATAAAGACCAAGAATAAATGCTAACAAAGTACAGATATGCAGTGTTGAAATTGTGTGACAGTAAAACATTAGTGTTTTGCTCCAGAAGAAAGTTGCACAGACAAATAGTTTAATAAGAGGATTAAGAGCTTAACTGTAAGGTTATGGTTAGAGCGTGACTGTAACTTTGCTAGATTAGAAGTTTATTGTGCCCAACTACTTATTACCACCTTACCACCGGAAGTTGCAACTGGGGTTTGCTGGCACGTGTATTTGATTCCTAGCCAAGTTCTGTCAAAATGACCCACACTGGCATCAACACTTTTAATAGCAGGATTATTTCGTTCTTCTAACCCAGATGTTCTTCTAGCAGAAGAGATCATGGAATTTTTCTCTGGGATTTTAAATATTGAGAGCAGCTCATCTACTACTGGAGAAGCTCAAATTTGTTAGAGAAAGCCCAGTTTTCTTAATGTTTGAGCGAATGATCCTGAGTAACAGCTAAATCAACCAGTAAATCAACATGTTATTTTAAACCTTACAAATCGGTCATCTCCAAGCTTTACATACTTACATTAAAAAATACTTACACTGTTTTTTCTAGCTACATACAATCAACTTGGTGAGGTATGTTGAGTATAGAAAGTAGCTGTCTTAAGGACAATGTAGGACACTTTAGTTGTATTAGTAACGCAGGCAGCCTTGTGCTTACTAATGACTTGTATAGATTGCAAGATGCATAACTACTATTGAAGCCTATAGTAAGGAATTAAACACGTACATTTTGTTCCAACAACTTGAAAGAGAAACAGCCTAGAAAAGTGTTGGCTGCCTGGATTTTAATAGAAACTATGTAGTAGTTCTGGGCGGTTAACCAGGACTGCTGCAGAGCGACTTTTCCTCTGATGTCCTGATCTCGCAGAAGTGCAGTTACTGCCTTTTTGGTCGTGTCAATATGGGTATTTTGGGATGTTCAAGAGCCTGTTTCTGCTTATAGAGCCTGAAGCTTGACCACTATTCTAGTGGCTTCAATAGTCATTAAAAATAACTCTTTACTAGGCCTCAGTGTCTGACCTAGTATAAGAAAAACTGAAATAAAATAACAGTATAGGTAGCACTGCAGTAAATGGGACAAAGAAAAAACTATAGGCCACCGAGAGATTCAATTTTGCTTTAATTACGCTTACCTGACTTAAAGATATTAAAGAGTGAAAGACAGACAGAAGGACTAATGACCTCATCCGCAGTTTCCAAAGGCATTGGTAATCTATTGTATTGTAAATGGTAGGCTTTTCTGTGATTCAGTGTTTATTAGGCTATTGCCAAAAGACATTTGTATAAGCATCTGTATACCCATTAAAAAGACTTGCTAATTCTTTCTTCCTGTTCTTGTCCAGATGGAGGGTGTTGCACCAATCTCTTCTTGGTGTTCCACTGTGAACTGCTCATGTGGGTGAAACTGATTTCAAAAGGCCTGTAGGTCCTTGGGTTTATTTCATGACTGCTGCACCCTGATGTTAACTTTTAAGATAAATCTAAGATCCTGTGTCCAGGCTGGCTATAGACAATGGTGCTTTTATTTCCTGAGAATCAGGATGAGGTTGCAAGCACCACCACGTGAGTACATATCCCTGTACGGTCTTCAAACAAGAGAAGGCTTTTGCCTGGTCTAGTTGAAACTTATGTCAGTCTGCATCTGGGTGCATATGCCTTTAGAAGCAAGTGGGTGAAAAGTTCAAGCTGTATTTTTTTATATCTACATCTACTCTTATTGGCTCAGTATCGAAAATCTTAATTAGTGTGGAAATCCTTCTACAGACATAGTGCCTAGATCTTGCCTTAGCCCACCAGTGCCTGTTTCCTTGTTGCTTTTGAGATCTCCTGTTTCCTGATATATTAAACAAACTGACTTTTCTAAGCCATTTGTCTAACAATGCCCTTGGTCTAAAGCTGCTCTACAGAAGCATGATCCAACAAGAAATAGAAATAATTAACTTCTGAAATAACGCACAGCTTTGTCATTATGTATGTGAATTGAAAGTTTCGTAATGCTAAATCATGTTTTAGCATAGATACTGATACAGTGCATGCTGGGTGACTTATGCACAGGCATGCTAGGGAAATTTAATTAACTGATATACAAGTAGTTTGCAGACTGTTACTCTTCATTCAGTTTAACCACTATAAAAGTGAATTATGAAAGGAGGAAGGAAGAGAAGGGCTCAATGTGCTTTTTAAGAGCACTATTCAAAACCTGAGAACTAGAAGATTAGATGTTGGTGCCTGTTTCTCTGTGAAACGTTCTTTTCATGTGTGTTAGGGACTTTATTAGTCTCTTTAACAGGAAAAATGTGTGAATAACATCTGGATAGGTGTATGGAAAAGCTAAAACTATTACAGATCAATCATAATACAATTTTATCAAGAGGGAAAAACAGAAGACCAAAGTTGTCAAATTCCCATTCAGCTTTCCTGCCAAAATCTCCCTACCTTTCTAAAGCGGTCAAGGCAAAGGTAGCCTAATAAGGAAGTCCAGTAAGGACAAAGTAGTCCTTGCTGCAACTCCACTTAAGCAACACAGTAGCTTTTCATGGAAAGCAAGCCTTTCTAGAGAGGTAGGCAGGGAAGGTTAGATTCCAGTATTTTCATGACACCATTTTTCTTTGGGTTCTGTCTCAACTGGAAGTGTGCATGCATTCAAGGGATTTCATGGCTTTGTCAAGTAGGAAGATATTCTTGGGTGGAATCCAGATGTGCGGGCTCAGATTTTTCTGCATTTTTCTTTTTTACAGTAGGGACAAATGAAGTCAGAGTCACTTCTGTGATTATTGTTCTTGCCTGATGCCTTGTCATGGACTCCTACGCAGAGCAAAGAATAAATAAAAAGAAGTTTTCATCTTGTGATAGGTGGTGGTTTTTTTCCCCCTCAGGAACACTGGCTAACTTTGAATTGTGAAGGCCAACTGCCAGATTAGAGGTGTAATGTGCAAAAGTATCATTAAGAGAAAAGGTTTTTTTATTTTGTGTGCTTACCATGGCAACAAAAAAATAGAACTGCAATTCTACCATTGCCAAATGTTGACAGCTGGACCCACAACCATTATAAAATTCAGAAGAAAGGAATGTTGACAGCCTGCAGAAATCAGGGTTTTAATTACATGCTGATGGCTGACAGAAGTTGTCAGTCATTTTTTTTGTCATAATGTTTTTCTGAAGATTGCTGTGTCACAGCGGCAAAGATACATTCTAACACTGACTGCATTTCAAAAACTGTGAGAAAGCCACTTGAGCATATGACATTTGGTGTTGACAGAGAACCTTCGCATACTGGTTAAGGAGAAAAAGTAGAGATATTACTTGGTTTCTTGTATTTCCAAGGACAAAAAGCAGCCTCAAACCCTGCAGTCCTCCCAGATACCCCAGTTTTTTCAGGTAGTGTGGTAATGCTGTTTCTGCCATGAAGTTTCCTTAGGTTATTTTTTTGATTGCTGCTAAGTGTGAGGGACTTCGGTGCTTTTTATAATCCATTTGATTTCTAAAAGCATGTGCACAGATAAAAGCATAGCTACCACAATTTCGGGCAAAAACACCCAAAGTCTGCAACTGCCTGAGACCATGCCATTCTGACATGTACTAAGCACCATGATGCAATGGGACGCGCTCTTGCAAAACAGCTGTTCGGCGTTGCTGTCCTGCACCGCGTGGCCGCTGGGCTCTCCTGCGGGAGTAGGGCTGGCTGATTGGGGGGGCAGCCAGCCTCTGGGAAGCCCCTGTGGTCTTCTTCTCCAAGGGGTCTGCCGGGGTGCCCAGGCAGGCTGCCCCACAATGGTTTCTGGTGTATCCCAGCACAGGGGCGTGTTGCCTCCAGTTTGATCTGTGCTAGAGCGGAACCAGGACGCTGTTGTTGCTTGCAATTAGCAGGGAACTTGTTTTATGGTGAGGTTGCTCAAAAAACCAAGCTCTGCACTAAAGGTAAACAAGCTGCCAGTAAGGGGTAAACTGAGCAGGTCTAACCAGAGTGGCTGGTGACTCCCAGTTGAGAGAGAGAGATAAGAAAAGGCCATTTGTTTGGTCTAGCCAAGTTTGGGACATGCTGAAAACCAGTGGCTCTAGGTGGTTTGGAATGTAGACTCTCCGGTAACATCAAAGAGGTTATGTTCATTCTCCCCAGCTGCTGTTGTGTGACCGACCACACAGCGCTGTCACTGCTACTACCTTTTTTTGGTATTTTAAGTGCCAGCTTAACAGGAGACCCCAGGGAATAGTCCCAAGGTGGTGAAGATGAGTCCTCTCTGAGTTTCTGGCTGGAGTGGTGCCTCATGACCACAAGGAGCTGAAGAGCGTGTTCCTTCAGTGGTGCTGTGACACGTTATTGGCTGGCTTATCTGAGCAAGTATATTCTTGAATGTAATATATATGTAAGTATTTTAAGTGCCTCATTAGTCACATTACTTGAGCTATAAGCTCACTACGTTCTCGGACTTAAGTCCTTAGGGTTTGTTTTTTTTTTTTTTTGCCTTAAATATATTTCAGCACCGTATCTTACAAAACAGTTCGTTTCTTTCCTGGCTTAGCCAGAAGCCAAATGAAGTCCTGGTGAGGGAAGCACAGGCCCCGGGAGGGAACAGAAAGGTTTTTAT
>JAVJGG010000094.1:13912213-13927906 GCA_035590195.1 Aviceda cuculoides | reverse complement strand
AGCGCGGCGGGGAAGAGGCGCGCAGCCGTTAGTGGAGACGTGGGGGGAAGCAGCTGCACGGGAGCCGCCTGAGGGGCGCCGCGTGCGGAGCTGCCCGCCCCCCGCGCTGAAGGGCCGTGGTGGCCTTCTGGCCTGCTGCTCTCGCTGTCGGGGCTCTGCTGCTTCCCCCGATGTTTTGGGGTCCGAAATTCTGCTCCTTCCTGTCCTCGAGATCGGATATTTTGATCGGTAGCTGCTCTCTTACATGACTTAACCAGGGTTAAGCAGGCACAGCAAGATAAACGAGACAGAGACACGCTGTGCTTCGTTCCTCACGCCTTTGGTCTTGGGCATGATCGCGGTACTGATGAAATCCACTAACTGAATGCCCCGTCAGGCTGCTGAAGTTCCAGTTTGGAGCCCTCCCAGCCTTCCTTTCTGGAAGCACGGGGACAATTTCCCTGTCAGACCTGGTTCTGGTTCGTAGCAGACAACAGAAAGGGTAAACCAGGTTGTGGGGAAATTGTTCTCAGCTGGTTGTATCTACTGAGACTAATGTGTTAGTCTCATTTATGCACAGAGCCACCCCTGCCCTATGGGTCCGAGTTGAAACCTATATTGATTATCTCGTGGTTTTGCTTTTTGTAACAAATAATTTTGCTGTTAGGAATTCTGTGACGTGAGGAACGTGAAAGTTAAAATACAACCAAGGTCTAAGAATCCAAAAAGGTCGAAAAATAATTCTTAATTTAAGCTTGAATCTGCAGGAGTTATGGCTGTGTTGGAACAGGAGGGACCATTTGCTGCCTAGCGGGTTGCTGTGTTTTTGGTGAACACTGATTTGCATCATTGCATTATCTGTTGGTATTCCCCTTCTTCCCCCACCTCTGCAGAGTGCTACAGCACGCGTCTTTCGTGCTCTGGATCCCCGGCAGACCCAGCAGTGAGTTTAGCCTGTATTATCTTCACATAAGTCCTTTTGGCAGTTCTGTACTTCCTCCCATCTCCATGGTATTTCCATTTTGCGGATTGAGCAGAGATTCGAATTTACGCATACAAGGTATCTAGCTGCCTCTTCCCTGTGAATACACCTAGAGAGCTGGAAGATTTCCAAAGTGTTGTACCAGAGCTCTTTGCTCTCCCTTGCTCAAAAGGAAAAGGTTGCTGAGATGTTTGTTGGGTTTCTTTAAAACAGTCTCAGAATGGGGGAGATTATTTGGTCTAACAACTAACTTCCTTTCACAGGAAGGAATATGGTTTGCTTGTTTGACACAGCACTTTCTCTTTAGCTAGGGCCAAGTGCAGCGTTGTACTGAATTTAGTAATGAAATATGCACAGACTGGGAAGAAGGCTGAAAAGATGACTGTTATTCTTGACACAAGGAATGGTTTGTTACAGGATCTTTACAATAGCGAAAAGAAAAGAAAAAAATCCCTCGTGTTGTGAAAATTACTTACATTCATGCCATCAGAAGCATTAGGAGGCTTCTTTTTGCATTGATTTTGGCATTTAAAGGACAATCTAGGTTGGAAGGGACCTCTGAAGTTTCCCCAGTCAAATCCACACTTAAAGCAGGGCTAATTTTGAAGATCAGTCAGGGTGCTGTATTTTATAATACTTAATGGTATTTAAAAGCTCGTGAAATCTTGATGAGCATGTTACCAGGTTATTGTGAATTGTAAATTTTCTTTATAGGAGTTAGATTACAAAGATATTTGTAATAATATGACTCATTTTGAGGGGGAATGTCTCATAAAAAAATAATCAGCGCAACTTGTTTGGGATATGCAAGTTGTGACAAAGCTCTGAAATATTTTTAGGCTTGATATGGAATCTCTTGGGGTAGTTGGGAGGGAAGGAAAGAATAAGCAATGGTCAAAGCCATTTTAGGTTAGGGTATATGTGCTAGTGCAGTCCAGCTTGTGAGAGTGCCCACTGAGTGTTTCCACTTTTGCTCAGCTGTCTTCTTAGGAAAATCGTGTAAGTAAATCTGTGTGGTACCCTGAATTTTACTGACAACTTGAAAACTCAGGCTTTCCAGGTTTTTTTGACACAGCTGCAATGGGTCCTGTTTACACTGCTAAAATAAATGTTTAAGGATAGCTATCCTCCTGATGACAATTTTTTCTCTGATTGTGGGTGGGAGGGAAATGAGACATCTAGAAAACCACGTTTTAGCCGGTCGTCTTGACACAAAGTGAAGACCATCAGCTAGCACTTAAAACAGGATTAAGACTAAGCTTGTTTAAATTCTGGTTAGCTGAGTACTGACAGACCATAAAATAACTCACTGTTACCTTGGAGATTTCTTGTGGTCACCACAAAAACACACAAAAAGATTTTTTTTTTCCTTTTTTCTTTGGCCTCTGCTCTCTGTAAAGAGAAGTGCTCATTCTCTTCTGGAGGTTTTAGCAGAGTTGAGAGCTTGCAGATCTGATAGTTCCAGACAAAATGATGGTCTTTAGTGAAGGGATGTTGCCACTAAAGCAGGTAACTGAGCATAGAAATGTTGGGTTAATTCACCAGTGCAGCATCTATATTGAAACTTTTTTCTAACACTGTGTGTTGTGATGGCTTTTTAATTGTTTCCAGGGTTGTTTGTATTGTTTTGCCATGCAGTGTGGGGGAAGGGGGGGGGGTTAGAAGTAGAATAGGCTGAAACATAGAGAAAATACTGTAAAAATGCACAGTTCTTCATTCTGAAGCACAGTTTAGCATGCAGATCTTAAAGTTTAGTGCTGTGATCCCAGCTTCAGAAAAGCTTTCTCTTAATTCCTGTTCCCTGAACCCACCCACCCCATAAAGAGGGTAACGATGTGTTCAGTTTAAAAAAAAAAAAAAAAGTTGAATGATTAAGATACCTTTAAAACAATCTTGCTGTGGATTGGACAGCTGTTCTTTCGTAACCGCCGCAGGGTGGCTGTGGCAGCGTATTTCTCAAAGACTCTCAGAGCCAGGTCCTGGCGGCAAGGCAAAGGCTCCAGCGCTGGACTCCTGCCTAGTCCTGCCCACTTGCCACCCGTGGCAGCAGTTTGTCTCTTCTCCTGCCCACACTTGCATTCAGGGGGAGCTGGTGGTGGCTGATGCTTGTGCAGGCTGTGTGGGTTCTGGTGAGTGCATGCACCTAAGTTTAAAGGCTTACAGGATGCTCTGTTTTGTCTTCTCCTCCTGGGTTATGGCTTATGGGATTCATTTGTTGTATCTTCTTACTGTGGATTGTCTTTGATGTTTAAAAACTCACAGAGTTTGATCACAAGGCAGTAGTGTTTGTATTTTAAGGTGGGGTGGAGGGTTGTGAAGTTATTGTGAGCTTCAGATCTTAATAAACAGCAGCTAAATAGAACTGAAGCTGCTAGTTGCAAAATGTTCAGCTGTTTTCTGTTTAGTCTCTTCGCTTGGAGTTCAATGACATAGATGTGTCAGGGCTCAGCCTGTCTCATTAGCAAATGTTTTAATAATCCTGGCTGCTGTTTCCCATACATATTTTTCAGAGTGGCTCACTGGTGTTTGCTCAGCAGGGGAGGAATTTTGGTACCACCATGTAGAGCTGCTTCTTCCATTCCCCTATTTTTTTAAATAGCAAAAGATTCGTATATTTGAATAGGGGTTTTTTTGTCACTGACTGGAAACCAAAGAGTCCCAACTAAACTAAAGAGATGTGTTGACTAAGCTTAATACTATCCTCTCTATCAACTACCACTGGCTGGAAGCTGGCTTTTAGTCATGCTAATGATGATGATGATGATAATAATAATAATAAAATAAAAGCTATGTGAGAACTATTCATTAAGCAGTTAGTTGCCACAAATTTGGCAACATCTTTGTACACAAATGACGTGCACAAGGGATAAATACTTGGATTTTACCCCCCCCCTCCTCTTGTAACTAAGATTTAAGAGAAGAACAGTTCTTGACCAGACAAGATTAAAGTCTAAAGAACAGTTGGATAATCAAACTCTGGGAAGGGAGCAGCGCTATAGCCTTTTGGATATGCCACAGAGATTTTAAGTCTTAACACGGATATTGCTGCATTACGGCAATACATTTTGAGTTACATTTTGGTCATTCCAAAGACTGAGGTCAGAATGGTCTCTGATATGAGTCAGAGGCAGATATCAAAAAATTGTCATTACGGTATGACTTTATGTTTGGAAAAAAGTATCTAGAGAAAGCAGATGTGGTCAAGGAAGGTTTCCCTTGGTTAGAAATAAGTGGTGAAATGGGGGAGAATGTATTCTCTTATCTGTGTTATGTTTGTGTAAACTAGCCTTGTTTCCTGCTCGTGATCATGAATTACTCATGTTTCTAGATACTGTGATACTGTCTTCCTTGGAACCAAGTATGCTGTTAGAAGAACAAAGCGATCTTTTTTTCAAAATGTTTTCTAGCTATTTCTCCAGGTAGGCGGTTGGTTGTATTTGTTTGTTGGTAGTATTCTGGAGCTAGTTTTAAGGATGGAAAGGGATTTTTCCCCAGAAAATTCTGGGCACAAAAGCAAGGAGCTGCTTCTGGTTCTTACTTTCTGAATTCTGGCAACAGCTAACTGTGGGGTTAAAGATAATGTGTGTCTCTGGTTTATTGCCAGTCACAGTTCAAAACAGTAATGTTTTCCTATATTTATGAGGGGAAAAAAACCTCTCTCATACAAAAGTATATACAGAGAGCAATATTTACCAAAACAATCTATCAGGGAATAGGGTTTTGCAGATGGGTCTGGAAAAATTCAGTTCTTCTTATTGTATAATACTAAAGTTGGGTGAATGCAAGTCTACACCCCTTTGCAACACATAACTGTTGTGATGTAAGTGTACACTGACTTCTTGTACTGCCAAAACTCTGATGACTCTTGTACCAGTTATTGCTCAGAGCTGGATCTTGAATTTTGTCCATGAGGCAGGGCTAAGTGTGCTTTCCTGCATCCTCATAACTGATAGTGCCTCAGTGGAAGGTCGCTGTCAGCCTTTCCCACACTTGTGAAACATGTGCAAGTGTCAGGATTGGGCTGTGGGGGATTTGTGGATAGATGGTGGTTAAATAAAATTGCCACCGAACTAGAGTCACTGGTGTTTGTACTTTAAGACTTGAGCATGCATATGTAATGGCTTCCATTGCAATGTTATCTATCAGTTCTAACTGATGGGTGTGAGTTTAAGTTGTTTGTTCCTGATGTCATTTCTGCTTTAGCCAGAGTGGAAATTGGTTAGCATATAGAAGGTCCTGTCCAGGGCATGTTTGTAATGTTGGATCACTGTGTCTAATAAAATGGTTGCAAATCTATATATTTCTGCCTGCAGGCATGACTGATGAGCTCTAATTTTGGCTTGGTGCCTGCTTTGGTTCTAGTGTGGAACTGTAAGGAACAGGAAAGGTTACCAGTTATGGTGAACCAGATACAGGTGTTTTTGTTTTTTTTTTTTTTTTAAAGTTTTCTGTGGTATATTTGTGAAGTTCACTGTTTAATATAGATTAGTGGGGGGAAAAAACATTTAATCTACAAACGCTTCTTTTTTGAAAGAAACCACTGTCTTACTGTAATAATTTAAGTTACTGGCTAACATAGAGATTATCTTGTTAGAGGCTTTTTATTACACACATATACTTCAATCATCTTTCTCTCCGTTGCATCTGAGCACTTTAATCATGAATGTTTTTGTCAGTCTGGTAACAGGAAAAGGTAAGAATACCTTGTTAAAAGTTTTAATGTGAGTCAGGCACAGAGCTGGAATGTAATCTAGGTCTTCTAAAACCCAGTTCAGTACATTAATAAATATACAGATCATCTCCAGTTAAACCAAAAATATCTGTGTGAGCTTTTAGTTGTTGTTTTAATCCAGTTCCTCCTTGTCTGGCATCATTGATGTCCAGTGTTAGATCTGCCTTCTCCTTTCTCTTTCCAGAGATGTCCTTCCTGCCTGACTTCGGCATCTTCACCATGGGCATGTGGTCTGTTGGTCTTGGAGCCATTGGTGCAGCTGTGACAGGGATTGTCCTTGCTAACACTGACTTATTTTTATCCAAGCCAGAAAAGGCTACATTGGAGTTTTTAGAGGAGATAGAGCTAAAAACTTTGGGATCAGGTAAGATTCTGGGTGTTTCAGCCCACATTCTTCGATAATTGGGCTTTTATAAGAGCCTTTGTAAAGCCAGGGTTGGAAGAGTTTTTCTTAGTCTTTCCTAGTTATAACACGTAGTTGGGTGTCATCGATAGCCGATAATTCTAGTGAAGGAAAAGCAACCAAAACTGGTGTTTCTGGATGAAACATGACACACTTCTAAAAATCAATAAAGCAATAATAACCTGTTAGGCATATAGATTTTCTGATAAAACTGTATTTGAATGTGGAATTCTTTGCAGTGCTTTATGTTGGTTCTTAAAGCATTAATCGATATAAACAAGAATGGCTGATATTATTGTTGATGCTGTTTCTCCTGTATAAACAGAACTAAGAACATTCAAAGCAGGTGAACTATGGAAGAAGAATGGTGCAGTGATCATGGCTGTGCGAAGACCTGGATGATTTTTGTGCAGAGAGGTACTTACTGGGCTTGGGGATTAATAAGGAAGAGTTAAGCTCTACTTGCATAGATTCCCTTTAAATAAATGATTTTTCACGTCTGCCAGGGACCTAGCCCGTTGCAATTAGAAAGGGAGATTACACAAAATCCAATTGGTAATGAGTCTTATGAGCTAGTTGTATTCCATATGTCCAGAATAAATCTCTGTGATTGGGTAGTCTCTGGTCAAAAGCAGCCCAAGACTGGACTGGCAGAAAGCCATCAGATAAAGCTCATCAGCGAAAAAGAGGTGTGCATAAAGGGGAGTCCCTTGCTGTTCTAGATGCTGAACGTGAGTCAGGAAGGTAAGGAGTCTGAAGACAAGGAGTTACTGTTGCATAATAAGGCAGGTGGGGGAAATAAAATTTGATCCTTAAGCTGGCATTAGGCTCCTTGGATGGAGGTGGGAGTAGATACTTAAAAAAAGATTCGAATGTACTGTGTGCCTGGGAACAGCCATAACTTACACCTTGGCCATTATTTTTCTCATAGCTATGGGGAAAAATAGTTATTATGTTGTTACTCACTACTTTATAACATGGAGTAATTAATATTGCAACCACTTAATTAAGGGATCTGTTCCCATCAGTAGTAACTGCTTAAGTATGTGTAGAATTCATGGAAGGTTAAAGATTAAAGTACTTTGCTCTCTGAACAGGTGTAGCATAGGCAGGAGGAGATAGCGCTGCATGCCTGACTCTGTGCCTTTCCAATACAGGCAGACAGGAATTCATTAATGATTTTTTTTTTTTTTTTAATGCTAACTTCCTAAGTAGAAATAAAGAACCTAATTCAAAGAATTGTGGGTTTGAGGAGAGAGAAATTTAGTTTTCTAAATCTTATTTTTGCTTCAAAACTTCAAATTTTTAACAGGGGCAGTCACACTACTGATCAGCTAATTAGGGCAAAGAATTGTTTTGTATTTTAATTGTGAAAGTGTTTGAAAAAGCTTTTGAATTGTATGAACTAAAGTTATTTTTGGTTGTTGTACACTCAGTGCATTTTTGTGAGTTCTCCTAAGAACATTTCAGTTTCCCGTTTTTTTTTTTTTTGCCTATTAATGTTTCTCTGTAATATGAAAGCTGCTTCTTTCCCCAGTGTCTCTGACTCTGGGCTGGTGGAATGGTTCAACACAGGTGACTTGCCATATCTGTCAACTTGCAGGCAGTAGTTTTTGGGTTTGTTTTTGGTTTTTTTTTTTTTGCAAGAGACAAAATACACTTGGTTCCCACTATCTTACACCTTGGAAAGGATGTTGAATTTTGTCCTCGTTGACAGCATCAAGAAGGAATATATACTTCCAGGAATATATACTTCCCTGGACACAGTGGTGGTGGTGAAAAGTAGCCATTCTGCCTTATAGATCACTGACCTGCTATCAGTGGTGAGGACACACTTCCATTATCCACTGCAGAGGATGTCACAAATCCTACTGGAATGATGCCTTTGGATCCTTGAGAATTGAGGTCTGTAGGCTTAATAAATACGGACTTTTTAATCTTTATCATCTGCATCCTAAACCATCAGTTTCCCTTCTTGTTATTTAAGATAGACTATCTTTAACAGGACTGCACTTCTACATCTCATAGTCTGGATCTGGCCATGTAGTGATCCAGTGCTCCAGTCATTGTGAAAGTGTCATGGGCTTGCTAAATATTGTAGGTATCAACTCAAGCAGTCTAAAATAGCAGAAGAGCCATAGTATCAGAGGGACAAACTGAAATGGGAATTGTTCTTTTGGGTTGTGCCTACCTTGGTGGAGAGAGGAGGTATTCTGCTAGAGTGTGCTTGTCTGCTTTTTACAAAAGCAAGAAAACAGTTTCACAGACTAGATGAAATGGTCACAGCCCCATGATAAATCTGTACAGCTGTTATGTGATATGATTTGCCCACAAAAATAGACTTTTTTGTTTTCTCTTGTATAATTTTTAACTTCCGGTAAAGCAAAGCACATCAGGTCTAGTGCCAAGATGCTGCTTGAAGTCTAATGTCTTGAGAATTTTAAAAGTTAATTATGCTTTTACATCATTCCTGCTCTCTCCCCTCCCAAAAGCTGAGCAAGGAGACACAAAATAAACCCCACCAAACTGCTGAAGTGCCTTTCTCCAAAAGGCTAATCAAGGTTTGATGGTATTGCTGTCTCTCCAGAGACAGTGATTTCTGTCTTTACAGGGTACCCCACTGCACTAGCATCAGTTCTCAGACATGTTAGGTCGCAATACAAATCTTTTTTGTTTTGTTTTTGTTGGTTATGAGAGTTTTGAACTGTATAGAAAATCCCAGATAAAATTGTTATTAACCCCCCTTTTAGGAAGATCATAAGGCATTTTGTTGAGGGAAAACAGAAAATAATTACCAGATCTTTAAGAACAGAAAAGAGGGGGAAAATCTAACAAGTGTAAGCTATGATCCTTTAACTCTCTGTCATGGTTTAATCCCAGCCAGCAACTAAGCACCACGCAGCTGCTCATTCACTTCCCCCTACCCAGTGGAATGGGGGAGAGAATCGGAAGGAAAAAGGTAAAACTCATGGATTGAGATAAGAACAATTTAATAGAACAGAAAGGAAGAAACTAATAATGATAATAACAATAATAAAATGACAATACTAATAAAAGGATTGGAATATACAAACAAGTGATGCACAGCGCAATTGCTCACCACTCGCTGACCAATGCCCAGTTAGTTCCCAAGCAGCGATCCGCAGCCCCAGGCCAACTCCCCCCAGTTTATATACTGGGAATGACATCACATGGTCTGGAATGCCAGTTTGGGTCAGCTGCCCTGGCTGTATCCCCTCCCAACTTCTTGTGCCCCTCCAGCCTTCTGCTGGCTGGGCATGAGAAGCTGAAAAAAAATCCTTGACTTAGTATAAACATTGCTTAGCAACAACTGAAAACATCAGCGTTATCAACATTCTTCTCATACTGAATCCAAGACATAACACTATACCAGCTACTGGAAAGAAAATTAACTCTATCCCAGCTGAAACCAGGACGCTCTCACTGCTCGCTACTCTGTGTCTGCTTGTGATGCTGATTCATCCTTTTTCATTTCCTCTGAAAAAGATGGAGTAATGAACTGGAAAGCTGCCCTTACCCTTTCACCTACTGATGTCTTTCTCTAATGTCTTTTCTGCTCTCTGTTCACCCCTATCTGTCTGCTACTTGATACTCAGTAAATTCTAGATGTCCTGCAAGCCTTTGAGTTAAAGCATTTTGATTAGGTGGCTGAGGGTGTTCATGTAAACTGTGTCCATTTTTTAAAGCATGGAGTTCTTTGCAGGAGTTTTGTCCAGTAAAAATGACATTTCTCCATTGGAGATGAGAAGAAACATATTTAAGTGTGCACTCTGATCTGTTGGAAACCTCAGAGGTCTTTGCACAAACTGTGGGAGCTGGGATTCCTTCAGCAGACCAAAAAGCCCAGCTGATAAGTGGTGACACCTTACACTCTTACACACCACAAAAAGCAGTATTGCTTCTGGAATGCTGAAGGTGTGTGAAGAAATTCCCTGATTATTTTCACTGGGGGATCTAGGAAGGAGAATGCATCTTCACTCCATTACTTGTTATGGACTAGTATAGCCTGCTGCTGCACAGAGCCCTCAAAATATTTTGCAGAAGGGCTTATAATGATTTGTTTCTACTTGGAAAAAAGAATTAGAAATTCTGGCCTGGGCAAGTTAAGTGATGTGCAGGCAATATCTTTGTACAGTTCTGTGAACACTTTAAAAGATAGTTGAAGCCCTAGCACAGGCAAGGTATATCTACAGCTCTGAGTTAAGAATATGTTTTCTACAGGATTGTAATATTTTATCCAGTAAATGCTCAAAAAATCTTCTTCCTCTGTACTTAGTGAAGAAAATTCTAGTAAATCCAATGAAGACCTGCCTAGGAGTAGAGCTAGCTTAAATGTCTGATTTACAGGTCTGTTTCTGTTTTGCAGCTCAAGCTAGAATTTATGTATGTTTCTGACACTCTTGAAATTCAAGGTGAAGCTTTCCAACCTCCATTTACTGCCTGAAATGTTTGGTTTTTTTTTTCCTTTCTTAGGAGGCTTCTGAGCTCTCCTCTCTGAAACCTCAGCTGTCCAAGCTGGGTGTCCCTCTCTATGCTGTTGTGAAAGAGAAGATAGGGACTGAAGTGGAGGATTTTCAGCGTTATTTCAAAGGAGAAATCTTTCTGGATGAAAAGGTATAGTGAAGTCGGTGTTCTTTTAATTAAAAACAAGCTTATGAATGTCCTCTTTGAAGAGCTTGTATAAATAATACAGCTAGAACATGGTCTGAATGAAAAAGGTTTTAGTAGCATTGTAGTTTAAGAAGTTAATTAGCTTTGCGTTTCTATATATATCTATATATATCTATCTCTCCTGCTCAGCTTACAAACTGCTCTGTAGCTATGCACTGATAACATGCTGTTGCAGGATTATTCCTGCCCTCCCCTTTAACAGGTAAACAATATGGCCTATTAATATTTATTCCTTTTTTCCACTGGCCGTGTGACTTGCTGATGTTTATGATGTATGAATCAAGGTGTGAAGGCGACAGACATAATTAATTCATGATGTACAGGCCAGATTGCAGTGATGTGGCTTGTCCCAGTACACTGTCACATGCTGTATTGCCAGTCTCATCTCTTACAAAACCACGGCTCTGGCTTACTTCTTAACCCAGAAGATGCCTTTAGAAATCATTTGGCTTCTGAAGGAAAAAGAATACATAATACTCAAAATCAACTAGAAGATACCTTTATTTTCCCTCCTCACTCTGCCTGTGTGAAAGAATCGGGCTGATTTGAAAAAAACACAAACCAACCCTCCCCCCCAAAAAAACCAGAACAGATTGCTGGTAAAGTTTCAGGACTTGGCACCACTGTTACCTCTTTACCAGCATTTTTATTGCCATACTTCAAAAATAAGAAAAAATATCTGTATCACAAAGGACCGTTGTTATCAGCAATAGGGATGTAGATGTACATGGGGCTTGAATACCTGTGGATCAGCTTAAAATCCACATGAATGGTGGCAGTACCACTAGTTGGCTGTGTGGATGTAAGTGGTTAGGTAATGCCTTAAAGAGGATATTTCAGGTGCAATTTCTTTTTAGTTCTGCCTGGTTAGCTTTTGTGTGTTGTGACCTTTCTTGGATACAGGGTTGGCTGGTTTCCTAAATTTCATTTGGGAGGAAAAGTCCTTTTCACTTTGTTTGCTGAGGTATTTTCTGTTTCCCTGCAGAAAGGCTTCTATGGACCACGTAGACGAAAAATGATGATGTCAGGCTTCTTCCGCTTTGGAGTCTGGCAAAATTTCTTCCGTGCTTGGAAAAGTGGATATAGTGGTAACCTGGAAGGAGAAGGATTCACTCTGGGAGGAGTCTACGTGATTGGGGCAGGAACACAGGTACTGCAGGACATCTAGGAGGCTTTTATGTCTCCTGTGAGACCAAAAGTTTCTTTTCTGGAATTGTTCAGTTGCTGGTCAGTTGATCTCCTGTGGGGAGACTAGTGTATGAATTTCTCTCTTGTGTCTTTGACTAGGGTGTTTTACTGGAGCATCGTGAGAGAGAATTTGGAGACAAAGTCAGCTTTCCATCTGTTCTTGAAGCTGCTGAGAAGATAAAACCACAAGCTTCATAAGCGGAAAAATAGTTGCGCATATTTCTGATCACAGCTTGAAATGTAGAATGCATCTGTTTCTTGAACATGCGTTTTAATTGCTTCTTAACTATTTAGTGATCAACTAAAGAAGTTAGTTGATCAGAAGAAGATTCTCTATTCAAACATAGAAAATGATGAAAATCCTCCTGCAGGCTTTGCAGCCTGTCAGGTGGTCAGGATTTTAACTGTTCTTTTGTGTCTGACTATTAATGAAAGGCTGGGTCTAAAATCTGACCTAGCCTAGATGTTTCCAGTCAGAGACAGTCAGTTGAAAACCTGTCTACCTAGGGGAGCAGAACTCTAAGGCTGGAGTAATGGAGTACCAGCTGAGGTTGATGGTTAATAAAACTTTATGTAAATGAAATGCCTTTGCTTTTTGCTTTTTCATTAACATGTAAACACATCTGTGTTTCTAGAAGACTAAATTCTGTCTAGAGTATTCTGAGATTCTACATTCAAGATGTGCCACTATGTCTACCTAGTAAGTTTCTTGTTAGTTAACTACTGGCTCTAGATCTTGCAGCTCTTCGTGTGATTCGTTGCAATGAAGATTGAAGACATCTAATGTTCACTTCAGAAGATAATTGTGGCATGAGGGCAAGTTCCTTCTCGTGTTTAAGATTATAAAAGAAAAGGGAACAATATCAGAGAGCAGATTATGTAGAGTTTCCACCCTGGCTTGTGTTCTGCAGTAGAATGGCTGGGCTGTTACTCCTAAAAATAGATGTAGTGTTGCACAATATGATCCATGAGACCCAGTACCATACATAGCCAAATATACGTGCCTAGACTGAAGTATGAGCAGGACAGCATGAATTTTCCAAATGTGCTGATGTTTCAAAGTCTAAACAAAATTTTAACATTGCATCTAGAGAGGACTATCAAGTGTTGCGTATCCTTCATTAGCTGGTGTATATAAAAGGTTAGGTGACTTCGGAAAAATGCGCAGGCTAGAGCATACTAAGCCAGCAGAAGAGTTAAAGGGAAGGATTCTTTTGTCCTGGCAGCATGTCAGTCTGAACTGTCATTCTGCTTTCTTCTGACCTTAAAATTAATGAAACCTTCATGTATCGTTGCTACTGAGGGCAGGGATACTTTGCACTTTTGAAACTTTGGTAATATGCCTATTTTTGCTCTGTGTGCCAGTGCCTATCCGGCTGTATTGTTGAGCTGTGTGAAAAAAAATGGTCATACATGATGCTTACTGTATGAAACCTAAATGCCAAAACCTCTTAAAACTTCACAAACACTGAGGCCTGGCCTTGGTCTGTGTTAAATCAGTTATTCAGGCTTTAAAATCGCATCATTATGGATGAAATTCTGACTTTTTTTTTTTTCTTTTTTTAAGTATTTATGTTCACGCAGAACTAATTTTAACTAAAAGTATTTACGTGCTCTTCAGAGTCTGTTCTTCACAGTTCCCTGAAACAACACTAGCAATGAGGAATTTGACTGATTCATATGTTAACCGAGATGTTTCATTTGAAAACTAAATGGAAATTGGATTCACATATGCTACTATTAGGTGAAATTTCTGTTTGACTGTTTTGGGGGATCGAGGAAGGAACAGGAGTTTGGAGAGTAGAGCAGTAAAGTCTACAGCAAATTGACTACATGATACAGACTTTATAAAAGGCTCTCTGAGGAGTCATGGACAGGTGCGGAGGACCGTGTATTGTCTCCATGTGTATTGTCTCCATGTTCTGAGCTGCCTGGGTAAGTATGCCTGTAAGATGGTGTCAAAAAGCTATTGGGTGCTCAAAGGCATAAAATGACTGGCTGGAGGTGGGCTCCTCTGAATGGCATCCAGAGCAGCCAGACAGCTGTCAAAAGTTTGCTCCATGAAATGAAGAGTTTCATGTGCTTGAGGGCTTTTTGTCCTGGGTTTTACCACTGAAAGGAAGTACCTGTATCATGAGTGCTTGCCTGACACAAGGCACCTAAAACTCTTCCTCTACAAATCTGTAAAGTTCAAAGCATTGTGTAAGTGGCCACTTGTCTGCAGTAGGCGTATTGTTACTTTGGAGTGCAAGTGGTAGGAAGCACGAAAGATGCTAAAAGAAATGAGTGTGAGCTGCTCTTTCTTACAGTTGCAAGATGGTACTAACAGCAAAGATCTTTCTTACAACAGGATGAGAATTCTGGAGCATGGCTCCTGTAGAGTTTTGAGTTTTCTTTCCAGTGGGAACTGGAAAGCTTTGCCATTTGCGGAGAACAGATCTTGCACAGAGACAGGCAAAGAAGGTGCTGATCTTAGACCTGGATTTCAGGCCTTTTTCCGAGGGCTGTTTGAGCATTTCGTTATAAACATGAAATGTGAAAGGCATAAACAGTCCTTGGGAGAATGGGATGGAACCCAAATAAATTCCAAGATATTTAAGATAAAGTGAAGTTCTGCTAGAACCTGCTAAATCTGCAGAGCATCTACTTAACAATTTTGTGTATATGCAATTGAATTCCACCCACTCTGTCAGATCCAGCTGCTGGTTCTTTTGTCAGACTGCAGGAAATCCTAGATGATGATGAGGATGGCACAGTGTTGCAGCCCTGCTGTTAGCCCACCCAAAGGGACTGTTTGGTGATCTTGGAAACAGAAGCAGGAAGCCATCATGTTCAGCATTTAGAATGTTTAGCTGAAGTACAATGGCTGTTAAACATACAAATCACTAATGCTACAACATGATGAAATGGTCCTTTAGTGTAGAAACATTTTTAGAAAGACCTATGAAGTCCTTTTGAGGGTGTTTATTAAAATACTCATGGAGACTGAAAGTTCTCTGCTCTTGTCAGCTTCATATATATGGTAACCACGTCAGACCTAGGTCTGGGAGAGTGTTTTCCTACTGTTAACAGTGATAGTTCCCGTAAACAGCTAGCAGGATAGTGTACCCCATTGCTGGTTTTGCATGTTGGCAGCGATGAGATTACAGAGAGAAATCCAAAGGCAATCGAAAGGGACTTCAGCGCACTGGGACGATTAGTGGAAGGATCGTGAGCACAGGTAGTGTTTTCCTCAATCCCTTTGGTGGCAGGGAAATAATGCTGAAAGGAACAGGAAAACACACCTGGTTAATACGTGGCTCAGAGGCTGGTGCCATCGGTGGAATTTGGGGTTTTTTGATCGTGGGGAGGTTTACACAGCACCGGGCTTGCTGGCAACAGATGGTATCCAGCTGTCTCAAAGCGGTAAAAGGATCCTTGCTCATGAGATGGCGGGGCTCATTGAGAGGGCTTTAAACTAGGTTTGAAGGGGGTAGGGGATAAAACTAGGTGCACCAGACATGAGCCTGGAGGCAGCATGCTGATGTTAGGGGTGGATTCGATAGGCCAGCTCAAATGCATCTATGCTGATGCACGCAGCATGGGCAATAAACGGGAGGAGCTGGAAGCCATCGTGCAGCAGGATAGATACGATTTAGTCGCCATCATGGAAACATGGTGGGATGACTCCCATGACTGGAGTGCTGCAATGGATGGCTATAAGCTCTTCAGAAGGGA
>JAVJGG010000094.1:13889155-13906665 GCA_035590195.1 Aviceda cuculoides | reverse complement strand
CTCTAGCTAATGACACTGGAAGAAGGTACTTCTAGGGTGTGATGTGTGTCCTTTTATAAAGCTCTGTTCTTGTGGGGACGGAAGAACATATTGATGTTGCCTGTCCTTAGAATATTTTCATGTTCAAAATTACAATGCCACTGAAAACAGCAGTTTTTAAAAATAGCTTCCCAGAAGTTTGGAAATGCTTTTATAATAATGTTGAAGAACAACATGCGAGTAAGTTATGTGGTTGGCATTTTGCTTTATTTTTGTTGATATCGCTCATAGATAGACTTGCTAAAGGTGAAGCCTAGAACTAGATCAAAATCACTGAAAGTTGCTCATCTGTGTCTGGAAAAACCTATGATTTTTCTTTAGTGTAAGTTGATCTAGTTAGCTTTCTTTGTAGCTTCCTTTGTGTTGAAGCGTCCCCAGCAAAGAAGACCAAATCAGGAGAAACCTCACTTGAGTCTTAATTGTGTTTTATTCTTGTCTGTGGGCATAGGCTTTGCCTGACATTTAGTGCATTGTAGAATAATTAATCCTATGCTGTTTTCCTGTTTAAAGCCTCCTTCCTGTCCTCCATGCCCCCTTGGTGGGGGGAGGGGGGCACGGGTGTGTGACAGAAAAGAAAGAAAAAAATTACTTGTTAGGAGCGGTGTCTGTGCAAGAGCCTTCAACATACCTGACAGGACTGCAGGGAAGTATGTTCTGGGCTACCTTTTGCTAGCTTCAGGCCTTGCAATACTTAATGGAAGGATCATAAAAAGCTCTTGCAGCCCTTGCTGTGAGCCCTAAAATGCTATCTAGTTGGGGCATTTTCTTTGGTATTGAAGATGTAACTTTTTGCTCTTAGATGTAGCAAGAAAATTGTCATGATGTCTTATGAATTTGATCGTGTCTGGATGCAAATGTGTAGATAATCTGGATGAAGAAGTTTTTAGTTGTAGGCTAACTTCTAATGAATAACTGAGGAATATACTTTTTGATCCCTTATAGGTTGTTTGGTCTTGAGCCTGACCTCTGATTTTCTTAGAGGGTAGTTATATTTAATTTATGAAGCTTTGGTTTGTGGCTACCAGTCAGCCATTACCTGTAAATTGATGTTTGGGGAAAAAAAAAAAAGTGGTGATGGGGGTGGAAATTTTTCTGCTGACAAACTCCTACAATGAATTCTCATAGTCTTCTATGAAGTTTCCCATCATGTATCAGGTGTGGTATAGTCTGAGTACTGCTGAGCGTGAATAAATTAAACTCTTCTTCTAATACCACTGTGTTGGATTAGAAATCTCATTGAGGTGGAGCGGGGGAGGGAAGTGGAGTTCACTGAGCTATTGTCAAAACTGTTCCCACAGATCCTCCCTTTATGTCATTTTCTGCTTTTACAAAAAAAATTTCCACTTGAGTTGGGGTCTGGTGAAAAATGTGGGTTTCAGACACCAGACAAAGGAGGCATTTATGCCTCACCTGTGAATCAAGAATGTTTTTACTTGTGGGCTTTTTGTGTCATGCTGCTTTGCATTGTGGCTTCCTGGGTCAAAACTTCCTGTTTGTGATAGAACGAACTTTTGTACTTTGGCATCTGTGGTGTGTTTCCAAGGCTAACAGGCTACAGTTCACAAAATCCATGAACATGCTATGGTTCTCATGTTGCTTTAAGCTGAAGTACCTTAAAGTAAATCAAACCCTCAAACAAGAATTTTCTTTACTTCAGAGTAAATGTTGCAGGCTATCACTAAGGGGGAATTAATAAATGGTCCTTTTCCAGGTGGCTTCTGATTGTATGTCCAAAGGATGGTCATGTGTCTTCCTCACTAGTATTGCACAGTCCTTAAAACCTATGGCTTTTCTAGAGCTATAGTGTTGGTAGCTTGTGTGTGGGTACTGAAGCATCCTTCCAGCCCTTAGCACAGCTTGGGCAGGAGCAGGATCCTTTTCCTTGACCCTTTGGCTCATGCTCAGCCAAAAGCATCTGATAAAGGAAAGGTTAAGAACGATGTCAGAGATGATCAGAGTAAGATCTAAGAGTAAAGCTTATCAAGGTTAGATATGTGTGGCTTTTAAAGTTTAATAGTTTGGCTGTTCCCCTGCCCCTAATTTAGCAATCAAAAACGGGGGGAAAACTGGAGTGTCTAGGTTCAGATTACTTCATTTTGAAAATAGCCACAATTTAGTTACTTATACTTGAAGGTCTCATATTTGAATTTTTTGCATTGTAAAGCAGCTTTTCTTTTTTCTGGATGCCTGAACAAAACCTGTTTTCAGTATGGTCAGTGAGCTTGAAGAATCTATTTTAGGCATGTCACAGGTGAGGATTATGGCAAAGGATTTAACCTGCAGAAGATGGTGATCCTCAAATATTGACAGGATAAGGGATTGCAATGTTTGCAGTTGAAACCACTGACTTCAGTGGGCAGGCTTTTGCTGACTTTCTTTACCAATCTGACGTAAATCTTAGAATTGAAGCCCTTTGAGAGAGGAGAGGTATCATTCTGCTTGATTATTCACACTTGAATTCTGTTATCACTTATGCAGAAAACTTTTGGCAAATGAAAATAAAATATGCTAAACAAGAGGAATGGTATCTGAAAAGTAAGTTTATTTTCTGTTCTGGTTCAAAGTGTGCCTCAGCTCCTGTTTGGAAGGGGACACCAGCACTTGTTTTGCTTCAGTGTTTCCTGTCTCTCTTCCTTTTTTGGAGCAAAGCAATAGTGTTTTATCCCTTTCCTTGTAGTAAAGCTCATACGTGATATGTGTAAGTGAATAAATTTCTGTTCTTATCCAGAGTGCCTGCTTACATGTGTTTCTTCTGAGAGCTGTTTCTGTGTCCTTGTCTTTAGAAGTCTGTGCAAAAGCTGAAAATCTTAGGACTTGTCTTCATCCCTAATCTGAACCTGAATGTGAAAGGCAATGGTGTAATAAACATAGGCCTTTGCTTCCTCTTGACATTTGCAGTCAGTGTTGTTGAATGTCGTTCTGGTATTACCAAGGAGCTTCTCTGTTTTACACTCCCAGTCTAGAGAGCAGGGGTTTATAACAAATTGATACGGGTCTTCTGCGTGAAGACCTGTGCTGAAGCCCCCAATGTAGTTGGGACTCTTCCTGTGGCACTAACTTGCTGAGCTTGTGCGTGCATATGAGCTTTTGGGTTTTTTATGGGTTGTTTTATTTTGGCTTTTTCACTTCGTTTCAGACAGGTTGCTAGTGTACAAAACCAAATTTGTTCATGCGGCGCAACAGCCCTTTCCAGAAATCTTTTTTCCCCGTTTTAAAGGTTTTTGTTTCCTGCTCAAAGACTAAATAATTGATACTTGAGTCTCTCTGGAAAGGCAGCTTCCAGTTGCTGCAGTTGGAGCTACAGGAAGCAGAATGAAGTACAGTATTCAAAGGCAGCTGAATGCTGTGAATTTTAATATTTCAAAAAGAATGTGATTTGTTCTGCTTGGTGAGAGCTGTCTGCTCTTGCTTTGGGGTATAAAATCAGTGCTGAAGCATGTACACTGACATCTAGAAACTCCTGGAATAGAAACTAAAGTTGAATAGCCTCAAGTAACTTGCATATGAAGGAAGACACCTGAGATGTTGGACTTTTGTCCCTACGCGACAGCAGCCTTCCGACTGCCAGGATATGGAACTGATTCTCTTGATGCATGTTTCTTTCCCCTCAACAATTTGTTATTAAATGGTTCTCAGGGAAGTACTTAATGTTGTGTGGAATATGAATGCAGTGGTATAGCTGCATATAATAAAGGGTATGAAACAGCAAAGCTTTCTACCCTGCCCTGAGTATTACTTCAGTTTGTCTGCATGGTAAGCCTGTGGAGAGGGAAGGTTCATCTAAAAAGTTATCTGACTTGAAACTGATGGGTAGGCAGTTAGTGAGATGACTCTCGGAAGACAGCAAGGTGGCTTTCTTTGCAAAGTGTACAATGTGCTGAGTTTGCAAAGGGTATTTTGATGAAGTGGTCATAGCAGTCATCTGCTTCTGCAAAGCAGAAGGGAGTTCAACTGAAAGACTTTGTCCAGCTGGGAGAAGTGAGAAGGGAAGGTGTTGTTCAGCTCTGTTGGGTTGGTTTGTTGTTTTTTTGTTTGTTTGTTTGTTTGGGGGGTTTTTTTGGGTTTTTTTTGTTTTTGGTTTTTTTTTTTTGAGCTGTTCTGCTCGTGTAACCAGTCATACTGTCAGCCTGTTAAGATGGCAGTTTCCTGTGTTCTTGCTTTTTTTTTTTTGAAGGTATTTGTTTTTTCCCTTTTATTAAAGGCACAGATTAGGAAGTGTTTGTGTCTAACCACTGCACCTTCTAATTCTGCTGATGCATTTGCTGTTAGCTATTGCAGGGACTGACATCTGCATTGGAAGGAGCTCCGACAGTGTCACTTCGTGGCCTTTGCTGTCTTGATCTCTTAATGGCACCGTGTTGTTCTTGATATAATCTTGAGAGGTGGAAAGCCTGTTTTTCTTCCTTCCCATGGGGCGGATGCAGAGTCTTCCAGTGAGACAGTCGAGAGTTTCTCATAACCTGACCCGCCTTGCCTGAGCACTGGCTTTTGGGGGAAGGGCTGGAGCTGTTCAAGCATGGTCTTGGCCTGGAGCAGCTTTGGTCTTCGCCTTTTTAGTTCTCTTCCCTTGTGTTGCGGTAGCATGTGCAGGGTGCTCTGTGAACCTGCCTACTGCGTCTCCTGAAGCATTAGCTTATTTCTGTGTCTTTGGGTTGAGACATCTACTCTGCTGAAGAGCTGGCAGTGGTTAGGATCGTGAGGTGTTTGCTGAATGCCGTTTTGTCACATCTCAAATGTTTTCCAGTATTGTGTTAGAGGCTTACCTGCTAGTTGATTTTTGAAAGTTGCAGAAGTGTGTTTCTTTACCAGAAAGTCAGTTGATAGGGAGAATAATTACACTGTTTTTCAGCTGTCAACATGGCCACAAAGAGCTATTTTCTGTTGCGGCCTATAAGCTGGTGATGGTCCTGCTCAGCATGAAAAATAAAGTTCTCCTGGGTGTGTTGTGAATGCAATTGGTGTATGAAGTGGAGGGCAGCAAAAGAAAGCAAGCTTTGAAAGCATTGTCCCCAAACCCAACAGGTGTTAACAACCCACCCTCCAATATCTAGCATCCCCTGGTGCTCAGAGGGTGCCTCATTTGGAATGAGTGTTCCTGTGGTGTTTGAAAGCATGGGTCCTGTTACTTGGCGTGGGAATGGAGAAAAAAATTGAGGTTTTATGGATTCAGCTCCCCTTCATGTCTCCGTGACATGGAGACAGCATTGTTTAACCAGAACAAGTGGTGGATGTGACTAGTATTATACAGATACTTAGCATGCTCATTACTGGAGATCAGATGTCAATATTGGAATTCTTTTTTTTTTTCCACTTAAAGATATCTTGATCTGGTTTAAATTGTCAAAATATCTTTTATTATGCATAATATATATTATATAAATACATATATAGGAACACTCAGTGTCAAGGCTAAGAAATGTGGTGTGGGTGTGGACAGACTGCATGTTATACTCAAAGCAAGGAACGTTCTTAAGAAAAAAAAACACAACAGAAAAACCAAACCAAATTATGTGCTTGTCATTTCTTTAGTTTATATTTCTATAATCAGTCTCCTGTTTTTTTTCTCTTATGAAAAAAGAAAAGGGATATCCTTTTTGGCTTAAATGTAACTGGAGACTTGAACAAGTGGCGTTCCTGGAAATGGAGGAAAGCCACAATATGCCTAAAAGTGTAGGATGTTCCCTGAAGAAAGAGTGGATTTGTCAGCAAAGAAAGTTGGTAGCTTCCTGTCTTTTCTCCTCTAAGTTGTGACTTACTGTTGTGATACAAAGTGGTATAGCAAATGGAGGACCCATTTTGTTCTTGAAATATTTTGGTCTGTATGGAGGTATGAGATGGAACAGAAAACGTGTATGGAATATGTTCTGTTACTGTTGGTTCCCTAAATAGAAATAAAGTTATTCCCCGATCAATAAATAGAAATAAAATTGTTCCCCAGCCTGGAAGTTCTGGGTCCTCAAATAAAATATTTACTTTGTAAGGGTTCCAGAACCTTCTGTTGGAAGGAAGAAAAAGTCAAATTACATGCTTGCTTTAATTTGAAAACTTGAGTTTTCCCTTGCTACTATTAATATTATAGGGAGTGGGTATATATCTGCTCTCATGAGAGGTAGTAGAAAGCAGCTGAGAAGTTTTGATCAGCTAAGATTATTCTGGCTACTTGTTCTAAAAGGCTTTGCTCCATGGAGTGAGTAAACTCCTGGTCAGAATGACTGACACACTTCTATGTGTTTCACAATACCTGAACTTTCTGTGAAGTAAATGGAAAACATAGCTTTTGGTTTGTTGTGTATACTATGTTACAACACAGGCAAGCTCTTATTCAGGTGAAACTGCTCAATAGCTTTGTTAAAGAAAATTTTCATAGACATCAAAGATTTTTCCAAGCTTTCCCAATGTGTTAATAAGCCATCCATTGAACTGTAGTGACACGGTCTAGTGTTGGTTTCACTTATCCTGGTGTAATCTGACTGAGTTTTAACTTGCATGTGCATGGGTTATCCCACAGTGCTTTTGAGGATAAGGTCAGTGAATGCCGTACATCCTATATTCCTGCTGTTGCCTGCAATTCTTAAATACTAATAAAGAGCCTGACAGCTTACGAAAAGATCCTTCTCTCTTCTACTGTCTTTCACTCTTCTGGTCATGTTTGGAAAATCGCTGGCTTTTGGACTAACTAAGTTTACTTATGACATTTCCTTTTCTTTCTACTTCCTGTGCTATCCCTTGCTTTAAGTCAGAATATGGATTGTACCCTTTTTTTGCATTTGGCTACTTTGAGCAGATTTCCCTTGAACTTTGTAAGAGGTCTGTGTCTTTTAGTTAGTGCCTTTGTCAAGTGCTGCTGTATGTTGGAGCAGAAAGTCTCTTAACTGTTCACTTATTACTTCAGTGGGCAGACCTGTAGCATAAACCTAGTAAAATTCCGTTGATAGCTGAGTAGAGTTGTATCTCTTCACATTGGCAATAACTAAAAATATTTGCAGTTTGAATTTACATGGTCAGTACTTGCAGTGTCATTGGCTTTCATTCTGACCAGTTTGTATAAATGGAAATATGGAAATTTTGGAGCTGCTTTTGGTTTATATATATATATATTTATATATATATATAAATTATTTTTTTTAGCATTACTGGTAGCTTTTACAGCTAAGTAGGAATAAAGACTTTAATATGTGAAAGCAAGGCCAGCCAACTATATCTTTTGGTAACTTCCGTGTGAAGAGCAGTGAAAAGTGAAATTGTTAGAACTGACATTGTCTTCTGTTACTGCTTTTTAATTGCTGTGGGAGTGATCCCTAATTCTGCTTTTCTTTTTCAGGTCTTCCTTTGGTGTCTTTCTGTTTGTTTGAGAAATCAGGTGGAGCTGAAAACATCACATGAATGATAGTGTGAATAGCTCCTTGAATGCAGAGCTATTATATGGAAGTATTTGTGATGTTAGTTAGGTGGGCAGTTGAGAAGAGGTTAAAAGATGATGCTTCTTGATGCCCATGTAGATTATTTTTCAGCATTTGAGGTGTCTACATTCTGAATGTTAGTTTAAGTTCAAAGTGCTTTTACATGGTATTTCAGATGCAACTCATCCACGTAAAAGTAGTGGCTTGACCAAAAGCACATGCATAAACTTCAGTGTGAGTTGTCTGTAGAGCTGGAGTGGAGCTCTTCTGAATTGCTGTTTCCTTGGTTTGGATTTGGGAACACTGGGGTATGTTCCTTACAAGTTTTCCTAAGTTGCAATTTGTGCTGTAGTGAATAAAGTCTGATCACTGAAACCTGAAACTCTTCCCATTTACAGGGTATTGAATCTGCTCTGAGATTGTTTTGTAGAGTGTGTTGGAGCAACTTGTGCTTGAAATAGTCTTCGAATACTTTGAGGACTTAGAGGCTTCAGCACACTACAAAAATAAGAGCCCCAAAAGATAATGTCTTAAGAAATATGTCTGGCTTTGGTCATGTTTCCCATTGAGTTGAGAGATCTGTTATCTGCCATTATTTTTCTAGTAAAACAGGGATAACCTATTAGCAGTGTCTGTCTTGCATAATGAGTCTTTTGGGTTAAAAAATACCCTTTTGTAATAATAATCCACAGGTTTCCTTTAAGAACAAGCAAATATTTCTCTGCTCTTCTGAACTGCAGCAGAAGTAAATACACTATACTTGTATTCCTTAAGAGAAGCTTGTATTTCTTTGTGAGACCCTAGTCAGAGTTCCTTGGAGACAAAAATTACAAAAATAAAGATGACACATGCTTGCAGGGAGTTCCTGAATCATCAGCAGGGCTACTCTCTCTGTTTGCAGGAACAGATTAGTTGGTAAGAGCTCTAAATCCTGTCAGCGTGCACACATCCCCCCCCGCCCCCCCCTTGATAGAGGACCAAAGAAAATGGCACCATGTCTTGAATGAACTGATGCTTTTTCATATAGATTTGGTGTTGATGAAGTAATGAAAGTAGTCGTATCAAAACAAACAATAGGCCAAAGTGCATATCTTGTTTTAAAAATTCTTGCTCTTCAGTGTGTTCTTCTTTTGACTTTGTTGATTTGCTTCACCAGCTTCATATAGACTTGATGCTTTGTATTGATGAATGATGGGGGAGCAGCCAATAGCTTACAAAATTAAATTTTTTTTCTTTGTTTTCTCTTGTCTTAGTTCTGTCCCTGTTCCCCCAGCTTCATCCACTTCAGTGAGTTAGCTTCAAGTGTTGTGTAGCCTGTGGTGCTGGTTCAGGCTGGCATTGCAGTGGTGCTGTGTTTCCATGAGCACTCTCAGAAGCTAGCATTGCTTCTGGCCTCCCATCCCTGTTCTCCTGCCACCTCCTGACTGAACCCACACTGGCGTTTGTATGAGCTCTGGGAGACAGATTGGAAGACTTAAAACTGTTTTCTTCTTGGCACGTGGTACAAGATCACAGGATTGATCTGAAGATTTGCTACATAATTTGCTGTATGATTGTTTGCTCCACTGAGTAGGATGTTTAATGGTTGTGGATTTTAGGAGAGGACAGGGAAGGGGATCAGGACTACATATGGTGGCAGTGCTGTCTGAACCTGGAACTTCAATGTGACTTAAGTCTCCCTTATAAAGTTAATGGCTCCTGAGGGTCAAAAGAATTTGTGGACCTAGATCTAGAGATGTGCATTAGTGTTCCAGATTTGTTCTAGATTTAACATCTTATCTGTGAGGTTTTCCCTGCATACACGAATTGAATTAATATATCACAGTTTCTGTTTTATGAGAGTTAAAAATCTATAGACTATGTATGTCACTACTGTAGCATTTTGAAGGTAAGAGTGGAATCTGCGGGTGTAGAAATGCTTTGGAAATGGCAGTAGTCTCTTGGTGAACCACTATATTTTTTTCCCCTCACTAAAGCTGTAAAAAACAGGACAAAATTATGTATTCTACCAAAGCAGCACTGCTGTGTTGTCATGAGTGGGTGATAACTGTCAGCTGACACAACGTGACTTGCTTTGTCTGAAACACTGCAGAGAAAGTTACTAGTCTATGCTGCCCACATACTACTTTAATATTTCAAGTGTTTTGTAGTATTGCCTAACTTAGTTATGTAGCCTGTGATGTAAATCAAATGAAATACTGATGTAGCAGATTTCTGGACTGGTAACAGATGCCTCCTACATTAGGAAACATGACTACTTTTAGGATAAACATGGGGAAGGTGGCTGTGTGGCCTTGAGTGGATTGCTTGGTTTGTTTATTTGTAGGGTTAGTGGAAAAAGTCAGACACACCTACACTTTAGATTTATTATGTCAGAATGTCACTCCCACACCAGTAGTGATTATACTGTGCCATATGGTGTTCAGTGGTCTGTCAAGAAGAACCAAAAGACTCCTGATGAGGATAAGCAAAGAGAATAAGTAAAATCTGCTCTTAATATAGAGGCAGGTGTTTCAGAAGGTAACATCTGTCTGGGGAGCCATGTGCTGTTATAGGACAGCTTCTTGGAACAAGGAACCAGTATTGGTAGTACTAGGCCCCCAGTCACTTCAGAGCATTAAAAAAAAAAAAAAAGTCTATTAAAAAATTTTGCTTTTTCATTCTGTGGAAATATTCCGATTGGAATCGGCTGGGGCATCTTGCTAGTTGTATGGGAAAGCAGGGGCGGATGTCTTTATAGGCTGGTGGTCAAAACGATGAGGTACGTGGGGAATGGTGCTTATCAGTAAGGGTGCTTTTGATGCTCTTATTCCTGTGAGTAGTTTCACTGAAGTTGGGACTTGAACAGTTGGATGTAAGTCCCAATGCCAGGGAGGGCAACCTAACAAAAAGTAAGACTTCAGACTTATATTTTAGGTCCTGAAATGGTATGCTTGCCTTTCTGCCCAGATTATATTTTAAGCCTTTTTGTCTAGTAGAACCCCATTTTTGTGGAACTTAATGATGTGCTAGCTAAATGCCGCTTGCTGCCTCCTCTTGTAGTAGTAGCAGCAGCAACAGCAGTGTTTTTTATTAGTGGTATTTGCATTTTACAGTTGCTGCTCCTGTCTTTTGCCAGGATCCTGATTTTCATGGGGAGGGAGGCAGAATAGTGACAGAGGCCTTAATGTGCCTGCATCTGGAGAATGTGTTTGCACTGGCAGCTAGTGTATTGCTGTAATACAGGCTTACACTGGTGCAAATGGAGTCTTGGAGTGTGCTTGGATTAGTGGGGTTCTGCTGTTGTCTCCCGCTTTTCCCTCTCTTCCCCTGACCCATCAGACTTACTGACTTGGACAAGTCTATGAGTATTGATTGTTGAAATATAAATTGCCTTTTGGAGCTAGAGACTGAAATGAAGTTGGGAAAACCAAGTGTTCATTCCTTCTCTTTTATTCTCTCAGCTGCAGGCTTAGAAAAGCATGTCAGAAGAGTGGTGTTTTAAACAATTTTCTTTACCATGTCTCATAATAGTAAGATTCCTAACTGTTGTCTGTGAAGCTGGGTGGGTTGAAAAGGTCAGTAACTAAAGCTGAACCAGGGCATGAGGAAACAAGACTGTACTTCTTAGGAATGTATATTGCAAAACTCAGTTTATGTATATGACTGGGTCACATACATCTAGGAAGGTCCTTTCCAGTCACTGCCTGTACTGCCATAAAGTACAATTTTCTTTGTTTTAACAAAGGTCAAGTGCTTTTTTTGCTATAACTGAACTGTGAGCATTAGAACCTAGTTATAAGGTGAGGTTTTAGAAGGCAAAAAAACTTGTTTTCAGTGTTTGTTTAAACCTGTCTGGAAATCAACACCTGAACTGTGGAAATATCAAGCTCAGGTGTTAATGGTGAATGTTCATGCTCTCTGGCCTCACAAATTTTGCAGGTATTGTTTCTGTAAGAATGTGCAGTATATCCTTTAATCTTTCTCCAGATTCTGCCATTTCTCTGAAACCAGCTAAGTAGTTCATTCTGTGTGTTCAGTCCCTTTACTGGGGCTATTCAGGAAAAAATGTTTTTAGTTCTGACTTAACTCAGTTTTACTTTGTCTCATGGAATTTTTTACTCCATCTCATATGGAATCAGGAGGATTAATTCCTTCTTTTACTGATTTTTCTGTTGCTACTGTGTCTGTCCAGATGCGGTAATCTGGAGTTGCCTGTGGGTGATGTATCTTAAACCTGCATAGGAAGCGTATGCATGAAGGCTACTTGGGTGATGTCTGGCTTTATTTTATGCAAATTAATCTACTTGATATCAAGTGGATCAGTATGACTTGTATAATACCTACCAACTTTCAGTAGGATCTGAAAATTCCTTTTATGCGCATGCAGGCCGTCTTAGCTTGAAAAAACCAGAAATTATTCTCTGTCCACAAGTCTTGCAGTCTTACTTCAGTATGCCAAATCACATGATTTTGCAATTGTTTTTTCTATAACTGCTTAAAGGTATGGAGTATTCTATCAAAATTTACCTTTGCTAGATTTTTCTACATGGTTTCTGTATTTCTGAAAACTATTTCCATTTGGTTGTGCAGCAAAGAAACTTCCTGGCTGGGCTTGAAGAGGGACAGGGGATGTGTCTGGACCAAGGAGGGATTCTCAGTCTGCTTCCAGATGGAAGCCAAGCCTGGCATGGGGAGACCTATGGAAGGAAAATAAAAGTCTGTTTAGGATCTCTGTCCATAGTCTTGTGGGCTGGAGATGCCAGTTGTTTGTCCTCGATCTGTTTGTGCGTGTGTAGTTCTAGTTTCAGGGGAGAAAAAAAAAATTAAGGCAAGGCATGAAATATTTGTGTTGAGATTTCAAAAAATAAGCTCCTCCAGTGAGACACTGATGGTAGTACTCCATAACTGTCCTGGAAAATAATGGGTATTTTACTTAAAAGCTAAAGCAAGCTGTTTGTTGTATTGAATGGGATTCTCAGCTGACAAGTGTTTGCTTCTGTTCTTTCTTTCAGTGGGAATGGTTTTTAAAACCAGGTGCAGATTGCCTTCTAAAAAAAAAAAAATTAGTTTCCCTTCTCATAGCTGTGGATGTCATGGAGATCTTCAGTTCTCTGCTCCATGGTGCTTGGTTTCAGACTTTGGTGGGTAGTCTTGGTTTTTGCATGCTGTCTGTGAATGTCCAGGTCAGCATAGTCCTTGAAGTCTTTTCCTTAGTTATGAGGTGTTTGAAAATTCTCTGTGCTTGCATCCCTGTTACAAGCCTTTCACTGCTGTCTTATGGGAGGAAAACATTTACCTCAAGCAAGCGGAGGGTTGAAATGTGGAACCGCTTCTTGTCTATCATAAGCAGCACTTGTGCAGTCAGCCTTCTAGAATGTGAGGGCTATGCGAGTGCTTTGTATTTCCTGCTCCAGCTCTCGCTTTAACAGCTTGTCCTCTGTTTGTTTTCCTATGCATGGCATTTCTGCAGAGGTGGTTTAGTTATGTCACTCTGAAGAGCTGTAGTTCTCTGAAATATTTGAGCACCAGTTGCAGTTGAACCTTATCTCTAGTGTATGTAAGGAAGCAAGGAAAATGAACTCTGCAGAGCAGATCAGCTGTTTAATGGTGGGGCTTTTGTTCTTGAGAATAAAACCTTTTACAGGGTATTGATTTGGTAAAGAAACATTGAAGTATAGAAAAGACAGAGTACAACTGCCTATTTTATGTAGCAATCTGTAGACACTGTGATTTTCCTGGTAACCACTTCTAACATCTTGCTAGCTGAGTTGGAAGTGCAATCCACAGGGTATGTGTTTAAACTTTTGTGTAAGTCCAAGGAGCCATCTGTATAAGTAAAATGGTTTTGAAGGAATGAGAAAGCGGATGAATGTCAGCTTGCAGATCTTCCTAGGCTAACTGTATAACTAGTTTCCTTTTTGGGTGTCCCTCCCTGTTACCACATAAGGGTGCTTAAAGAAGATAGGATTATTAAGCAACAAATACTTGGAGGGAGTTTAGGGTCAGCAGAAGTTTCTGAGCTGACTTTGAAAATGCCTCTGAATGGCATACGGTACAAGTTACTATAGTCCTGTTCTCAACAGAGCAAGAGAGCTGGAAAGAAATTCTTTAGTCTTAAAATATTTCACTCATTATTTCTCATTCTTTCTTTTGTGTGCAGACGCTCTGCTATAGAAGATGCACTATTACCGATATTCTAATGCAGAAGTCAGCTGTTGGTACAAATACCTGCTCTTCAGCTACAACATTGTCTTCTGGGTGAGTATAAAATGTAGAGACTGAAGTAGTTTAGGCATACCTCAGTGTCATGGTTTAAGCCCAGCCGGTAACAAAGCACCACAAAGCCACTCGGTCAGTCCTCCCGCCAGCCATGGTGGGATGAGGAGAAAATACAATGAAAAGCTCATGGGTTGAGACAAGGACGGGGAGGGATCACGCACCACTTATGGTCACGGGCAAGAGATGGACTCAACTTGGGTGAAAAAAACAAAGTAAATTTAACTTACTACCAATCAAATCAAAACAAGGATACTGAGAAGTAAAACCAAACCTTAAAACACCTTCCCCCCACCCCTCCCTCCTTCCCAGCTCAACTCCACTCCCGATTTCTCTGCTTCCTTGCCCCCAGTGGCGCAGCAGGACTGGGGAATGGGGGTTGGGATCAGTTCATCACATGTTGTCTCTGCCACTCCTTCCTCTTCAGGGGGAGGAGGACTCCTCACTCTTCCCCTGCTCCAGTGTGGGTTCCCTCCCACAGGCTGCAGTCCTTCAGTCACAGGGTGCTCCAGCATGGGCTTTGCCATGGAGTTCCGGCCATCTTGGGGGGCCTCCCCCGGCTCCAGTGTGGGCTCCTCTCTCCCTGGGCTGCGGGTGGGGGGGGACAGCCTGCCCTCTCACCACAGGCTGCAGGGGCATCCCGTCCTCCCCTGCTCTCCTCCTCCCCTCCTTCTGCACTGACCTCGGTATCTGCACAGGGGTTCCTCTCACATTCCAATCCCCCTACTCACTGCAGGTTCCCCTCCTTAAATAGGTTATCCCAGAGGTGATACCACTGTCACTGATGGGCTCGGCCTGGGCCAGCGGCGGGTCTGACTTGGAGCTGGGGAAGCTTTGAGCAGCTTCTCACAGGAGCCACCCCTGCAGCCCCTCCCCTGCTACCAAAAAACCCCGCCACACAAATCCAAACCACTCTGTTTTGTTAACTTCCTTCCTCTGTTTGAGAGGACAGGCTGAAATATTTACCTGAAAGCAGGAAGCTGATATGTGGTATGTCCCAAGTGTTTTGGAGTTGAAGAAGCCTATCCCATGTGAAAAAGTAATTCTTACTGAAAATTATATGGATACTGATTCCTCACAATCTTTCCCTTCCTTGCCACTTCCTCCTATCTTACCTTCTGAGCGAAGATAAAGGAATGAAGCAGATAAAGCTGGTTTTCTCATTTGTTTTTAATGGAGAAAGGAAAGATCTGTGGTACAGTCTCTGCTGTTGCTGACAAGGCCTCTGTCTTTTGTGTGGTGGAGGCCATTAAATGCTGGTTGTGTTTGGGCAAAGGTTAAAGCTACCTCTAAGTGCACTTAAGTGGTATGTGAAGTTGCTTCCCTGTTAAGAGAAGTCTCTTCTAATATCTCCTTCCAGATCATCTTTGATACCTATGTTGGGGTGGTGTAGCTGTAAATACACTATGCAGAAGAGAAGAAAGGAACTGCCCCAAAGATGTGTCCCACCTGGCGTTACACCATAGTCAAGATCTTAAGTGTCATGCTCTGTTGGCAGCAAAATTGTCTGATGCTGTCTTGAAATACTTAGCTAGGGACTAGCCTGCCTATAATGTTTGTTTAGAATTGTGAATGTGAAAAGGGTGCAAAAACAAGTGTGTGGTTTTAGGTGTGTATGGTGGTCAAGATCACTGAAGCACAACTACCTTGGAAAAAAAGGCTATTCAAAGGTTAGTGCATAGCGTTGCATTAGAAATAGTTAACATGTCTGTGAGGGGAAGGTGAAGCTAAGGATGCAGTTCAGATAAACTTGATAATTCTTTTCAGAACTTACAGGTCAAATGTTAGGAGTTTGCACCTGAAGTCATGGAAAGTGTAGTCCTAGATAGAAAGGCAGGGTAGTCATGGGGAAGTGCAGATATGATGTCTTGCCTGGTGCTAGTAGCTTGCGTTAATGTTCTGATTCAGAGTTGAAACATTTCTTAGTACGGATAGCCTCTTCTAAAGACGTTTAGATCTTTTCAGAGCTGAAAGGATCAGATAGTAAGAATGAAGATATGGTATGTGGTTGAAGCAACTTATTTAAGAGTAAAAATTGATTCTCCTGATCCTGACTAGTCTGAGATCAGTAGACGTGTTAGAGAAGACTATATTCCATTTGTTTACTGGGTTCCTTAAACCATGTCAACTTTTTATTACCTAAAACTTAAGATACACATAATTATTACCCAAATCTGTATTTAACTTCAGTAAAAAAAAAGGGGTTTGTGTCTGAACATAAGTTGCAGGCTGTGGAATCTTGTTCGTACTTCTCAGTAATGACTCAGTAATTTTGCTTGATTAACCCACATAAACTTCTGGTAAAGTAGGTTGGTGTTTCTGCCCATTTCAGCTGCTTTGGCAGTATTTAAGGTAGAAAATAAGCTTTTTTGAAAGCTGCATGTATGATGGACAGAACTCTGAATTAATGTATATTCATAGAAAAGCCTAGGTTTGATAGAACTTCTGGAGGTCATCAGGCCCAACTTTCTGTTGAAAGCAAGACCCTTAGGGTAGGAAATCACTGCTCGAAGAGAAGAGCTGGGAGTCTTGTGAGTTTATTACTCATCAATTTTCTGCTGTCTTCAGCCTAATAAAAATGTTAGAAGGCTAGGTCATACTGAGACTGCAATGTTTAGGTATCCTTGAAAACCACAGAACTTTTTGCTGCTGTTACCAGCTCTTGTTTATTAGTGCAATGTTTTAACATGATACTGTACTATTAAGCCACAGGGGAGTTTATCCTTGTGTGGGTAACAGGGCAGAAAAGATGTGTGTGGTTTGTGTAGAAACTTTTTTCCAGTAAGGGTTAATTGGCCACAATATTGCCATAGTGCAAATGTTTGTTAGTGATGATTTTTTTCCCCTCTAGCAGTTGACAATTCCCATTATGGCCTTGTATCAAAATGTAGGCACTCGAAGGCCACCAGCTCTGTAGTTATTTTTCTTCTTCCATATAGTACAACTCCCATGTACCTGTAGTAGAGTGTGGTGCAATGAGAAGTGATTTTTGTCAAGCTGTTCTGGTTTTCAGAGAAATCACTTTAACTGGGTGGATGCTCTTCAGCAGATAGTGTGGGAGTATGTGAGAAACTGACACACTTTTTTTTTCATGAATGTATTAGGATTGTTCTGGTCCTCTTTCTTTCTAGTGAGTGGCTCATGAAGTGAGTCAATTACTGCTTTTGATGGGTAAACAACCTTTGAAAAACTGAAAATTTTTGTTTACTGGGAAGACTATCAAGAATTTGCCTCTGCTTTTTCACAGGAATTAATTTTGTCTCTTTCTATTTTCTTTTTCATTCCCTGTAGAGTCATTACATTTAACTTTTTTCAAATTTCTTTTTTTACTGTATTCTCTTGAAATTGGTGATGAAGATCGAATGATTTTTCTTAAAGGATCATCTTAAGGAGATACAGAAAAATTGAGGAGAATTTGAAATACAGTTTGTATGTTTCAGCTCATCTGTTGGCTGGAAGCATTGGTTTTCTGGACAGGTAGAACCTTGCTCAACAAATGGTCTTGTTGCCGAAAACTCAGAATAAAGAACTTATCAACACCAATTTAGTGCAGACGAGCAGACACTACTTTATTGACGACCGGGTGCGCGAGTGAGTCCTCTCACTAACAATGCACACCGTGCACCAAAACCATACATCTTATATAAGACTTATGCATATTCACTAGATTTCCGAGAAATGTTATACGTATTCAATAGTTTTCCAGGAAACTATTAACATATGCTAATGTCCTTCGCGCAGGCACATTGAAAGTCTCTGGTGGTCTTCTGGAGTCCTCTAGTGGTCTTCCATAGTCTTCCTCACTTGTCCGCT
>JAVJGG010000094.1:13857410-13877022 GCA_035590195.1 Aviceda cuculoides | reverse complement strand
CCCCCCCCCCCCCCCCAAGTCTGGGCTGCTGAATAATAGGTAACAGTGGTGCTTTTCTCTCTATTGTTAATGCAAAGCCATGAAAAAGTGAAGAGCTGCAGAATGGTGTAGAGAAATTATTAAATCTGTAACTGCTGTTTGCACTTTGCCATTATCCACAGTTATTGCTACTGTGATTTGCACAGTCTATGGTTTGTCATGTCTGAGCAATGTTCCTGAAACTATTAAGATTGCAGAAGTGAAGTAACTTCCAGGTTTGAAGATGTGACTTGCAGAAATAGGTTTGTTTATGCTTTTTTGACCATTTCAATATTTTTTAATGCATTAAAACCTGATTTTAGTTTTAATGAGGTTAGAGAAACATCTAGCCAATAGGTAGTGGCTATATTAGAATAAAGCAGTATCTGGAATTTGAAACTGTAGAATGTTAAGGCTTAGTTAACTTCTAATAAGAATGACTTAACTTGAATGTGGCTATTTGGTGTGTGTATATATAGAACTTGTAATAGATTCTGATATATCTCATACTAATGCCTGGTTTAGGCAGATCTTATTCTGAAGTTGAGTCTGAAGCTATTTCTCATTTTGACATTGGAAATGTGTAGGATGTCTATATCACTGTGTGCTTTAAGCTAGAGGAAACTGCACATGCTTCAGCTCTTGTTTTTCTTTTCTCCTACTACGTGGTCAAAACCTGCTTGTGTGTTGCCAAGCGACTTGTCTGGGGTGGTTTTATGAAATTCCCTTTTGAGAAAGAGTACTCCTGAAAGTGATATTTGGTGGTGAATGTAGTGGGCTAAATAGTGTTAACAAGTTTTGCAAGTGGGAAAGCTTTTGCAGGAGCAAAGCTGTAATGTTTATTCACAGATGCAAGCCAGTTATACTTGAACTGTTTGACAACAGGAGGCCTTGTTGACTTTTAAACATTACCTGGTTTATAACAACTTTTTAAAGGTCAGGTCAGTACTTTTCTTTTTTCTTTTTTTTTTTTTTCTCAATAACTTCTACTGCTGGCTAAAACAACCCCACCATTGTTCTCTAGCTCTTCAATATCCACCACTACAGCATTTTGAATTTGATCTCCTAGGTCTTGGCAATGTGTCTCTGTAGCATACGAGCAACTGCTTAAAAAAGCTCTATAAGAACAAGTTGTGCAATAGATCCTGTTACCGTTTTTTTTAATCAAGTGACCATTTTTAAATATGACAGGTTTCTGTAGAAATGTTCAGAGACATTTGTTTTACTACAGTTTTTCATAAACTAAAGTTAAACCCAGGTTCTCTTACTGGAGATAATTTAATGAAATGCCAGCTCTCTTAAAATCTTCACACATGCCCACTTATAATTTCTAACTAGCTTTAATTGGTGTCTTGTCCAACCACTCTATGGACATTGACTGCAGTTTCTTGTAAACTACTGAGTCTTATTCTGCATTACAGTAGCTGCAACTCTGAAATTAGGATGAGAGTGTGACCTCACATACTTAGTAATATAGCTTGAGACACTGGCAGGTAAAACCTCAGAGATGAACTCTGGGATTGGAAATTGAAGAGGGAGTTGGTTTAAAGGTACAGTTTTGTGGTGGTTTTAACATGTTCAGTTAACAGGTGGGCTCACAGGTCGATTCACAATGTGCAGAGGTTGAATTGGTGCCAATTAGCCCTTTGCATTGTTTAAGCTACAGCTCTTGTCTAATCTAAACCCCCATTGTTTCAGGTTGCACAATATAAGCTTGACACTTTTTTGATAATTTAAAGTCCCATTGATCCAAGAAAAAGTTGCAAGTGATATCCTGATTTGACAAAACCAAGTAGCTTAAAAATGTATTGTGGAAGTGGTAATTGCCTGATGCTTCTCATGTGATGTTTTCTAAGACCACTTGCTTGACAGGCCTTATTCCTACTGCTGTGTTAGTAGCTCAGTGAAGAGCAGCAGTGAGGAAGGTAACTGTAGGCCAAATAGATGAGCAAATGAGTATTTTTTTTTTCTTTTTTTGTATGTACAGCTTTGAAAGCAGGAGCTGTACCTGGGCTTAGTTGTATTGGTTATGTGGCATCATGACAAATGCAAGGCAGTGTTGGCAAAGCTGGCATTGTATTGCATTTGCCTCAGCAGCAGTGCAGGGTTGCTATGGGGAAGAGGGGAGGCTAGTGGGGTGTCTCTCCTCTCAAAACCTGTAATGTTGTGATAGCTTCCTTGACCACATTTGCATTGCTGTGACTACAGAGTTGTTCGATGGTTTCTTTAATCTTATTCTCTTCTATTTCTTGTCTCAGATCACCTGAATGGGAGATGAAATGCTGACTTTTAGTGACATGCCATGGCATAGTGGCTCCCAACAATTGTAAGATAAAAGTTTGAAGTATTTGCTGTTTAAAATGAACTGCTTTAATTTAAATACATTTCTCTCAATAGATACCGTTTCAGCCATTGAAAGTATTGAACAGGTTAAGATTTTTTTTTTCCTCTCCTGTTTGACTTCCAAGAACTGATTGAACAGGAGAAAAGTACTTCATTGAAAGTATAATAGAGGACAAGTTCTAGCATTATTTTGCCTGTATACTTTTTAATTAGCTTTTCATGTTAGTAAGACTCAACCCTTAGTGTTACAGTTAGTCTATGAAGTTCTAAGTACATACACCTCTGGAAGAAAGTCTTATAGGTCACATCCGTTGTGTCAGTACTCCGTAGTAGCACTGAAGGATGCAAATGCTTGTCCCTATTCCAACAACTGTGTGGCTACAGGTAAAAAATAGTCTACTGCAAAATCCAACTTGGCTGCCAATATAGGGTGACTCCCTGATTTGAAAGGCAGCTCCCCTTGTGGCAGATCTTGCCTGGGCACAATCATTATTTTCAATTTACATGGTTTTTGTATTAAGATATGAGAAACTGGCACAAGATCTTTGGACTCCTGGTTTCAAGGTGGTGGTTTTCAGTTAGTGCCACACATGCAGGATGAGTCTGATCTTTCTCAAAGCATTTTAAGTCTTCCCTAACCACAGAGTGAGAGAAACTGAAATTATATCCTTCATATGTTTTACTGGAAGTTGCTGTGCAAAGGCAGCATTGCTAAAATTGGTGTTTTCTCTCAGCTTCTGGTTTGCTTACAGCATAAGCAGAACAAATGTATGCCTGCCTATGAAGATGATACAGTCTATTTTTCAACACAAAAATGCAGTGGTACATACAGGACCTGGGATTGTCAGACATTTGTGCATGGTGAATTTGTACAAAGATGCCTTTATTCCAGGGCTCTAATTTTGCTAGTTCAGGACTTGATTATGCCACTGACTCACTGCAATAAAGCCTTTTTTCACTCAACTGATGGTTTAATCAACTTTTCATAAAGAAAGAAGCTGCTTTACTGGGATTTTTGGTGATCAATAAAGAATGAACCTCTTTAATATCCTTTACTACTCACTGACTAACATTACAAGCAGTACATTTCAGTAACAGAAAACACTTGTGTTTTCGTCACAAACATCTGTTCTTTCATCACAGACAACTTAAAATGAAGTTACCTGAATTAAGAAGACTGCACAGAAGACCCATTGAATTATATATCACCTCAGGACTCGTATTATCGTCTTGTAGAAGTTTGTGTAAGCTTTGAACTAGCTGTGATTCCTTAAATGATTCTTCAAGGGTTTCTGAAAAATAAGTAAACAAATACCTGAGACGTACCTGAAAAGAAGCTAGAAAGTGAACATGCTTGCTTTTTAAAAATAAAATTCCTGACTGGCTTAATTTCAAATTGGCTGTACAGGGATGTCTTGGGCATCTGTTTTTTTGTACTGGAAAATTTCTGTATTTTCTTCACTGGCCTCATTATGGAAGACAGAACCTGTATACTATAGATTGTATAAAATAACCTCATCATAGATTAAAATTTGCAATGATCAGTGTGAGGAATGTTGATTCATGTTAGTTTGCTGGTTGAGTTTGAGAGCCTTAATGGTGGACCAAGCAGTAAAATTGGCTCTTTACTGTCTTGCTTGTTGGTATACAAAATTCAAAATTTCAGGTTGATTATTACTTTCCAATTTATCTCTTGATGTATGTAGATTTCTATGGTGACTGTCTTTATTGTAATAAATTGAGACACATTTTCAAATGTGATCAGTCATACAGGAAGTACCTGGAAAAAAAAATATACTCAATCTCGGTGAAAATGAGCTCAGTAAAAGTAGTTAGAACCAGTTTTCTCACTTGTTTAATTTGCAACTTCTACAAGGCCCTTTTGTCTATGTTTCTGCTTTATTCTCAGCTGCATTCAATTGTCTGCTGAAGAATATTTCCTCAATTTATAGTCTTCATTGACCATTCCAGTCCATAATTTGTCCTTAATTTTGTCTTCATTTAGACTTTCTCGTCTTTTTTTTTAGTCTTCATTACCTTTTCTTTCATTCTGTTTTTTTTATACAAGTTTCTAGCATTGTACCATGCTCCTCAACAGATTATGCCTATCCACACAACCTGATCATTTGACACTACCCTAAACAAAAACCCAAAATCTTTGGGCAGTTCCTGAAGCCTGTTGCTTTTGTGATCTTTTGGATGGCTGACCTCCTTTATTTCATGCTGAAGAGCTAAATCTAGACAAGAAACATGATTTTTCGTACATGTTATGTAGAATTAACAGCATGATGCTGTTTCTTAATGATTGAGGATCTTGCACAGATAAATGCTTTTAGGAGAAAAATACCTAAATTGATTGCAGCTGCTATTGCCAAGGCATTCAGAGCCTCAATCTGCATGGCAGCATGCTTGCTTGTTGTCATGGAAACCAGATGCTTCACTCCTTGTGCCTCCTGGATGGCTTTGACCACTTCCTGTTAAAGCAAAGGTAAAATATCATAGACGGAAATCTGACTTACGAATTAAATGGAATGAAGAGAGAAATGAGGTTGCACTCTTCAGCCTCTGAATAGATGGAAATGATTTGCCTGCTGCAATGCAAACTGATATTTGAAGATTAGACATAACATTGCTTTTGTCACTGATCATATGTGTCTGCTTAGGGCTGGTCTAATTTACTTGGAATACCAATACTTACAATTATGTATATGCATATCTACAAGATAAAAATACATATATTTTGTCTTGAGTTTTAGTTTGACCTTATTCCGATTTTTCATTTCAAACCTTCAAACTAGTAAAGATTAGTTTTACTTTATCAAAGCCTGTGCAGATAGTATCTACTTTTTTTTATCACTACCTCAAAGTGTGGTTGGGATGCCTGTGTATAATAGCATAATTTACAAGAAACAGAAGCCTGTTCTAATATGCCAGCAGATACAGATCACACCAGATTGATCCATCACTAGATAGATAAGTGGGCTCTTTGGAGCTCCAGGAGGACTGATGTTTGGAACAGGTCTGGGTTATCTTTGCCATTTTAATTAGAAACAAATATTTATGGAAATAGAAGAGCTTTACCTACTTGCTATTTGTCAAGCCTTATTCAAGCAGGGTAAAAGTTGACAAATGACAGTAGATAGCCATGTTGCTCGTTTCTGTGCAGTATGTGTGGCTATGGAGAGCACCACTTTCCTGCTCACACCCTTATTGGTATTGAGGCAGAGTAGAGGGGTTTTCACTGTGAACTTTCATGTTTTTAATGATAAAGCTGTATGTGCTGTTTTAACACTTGACCCTCAGCTATATTGACAAGCTATAAAAATAGTTGAGAAGGATCTAGTAGAAACATATCAGAACAATAGCTCTCATACTTGGGATCTGTTGTGATGCAAGATTGATGCTAGCAGACGATTTGCTTCTCCATGAACGCCGGTGTGGTCATTAGCATTGCACCGCTGTACAAGTCTGTTGAGCAGCATGGGGTCTTGGCCCAAGATTTCAGCTGCATCAGCTGAAAAGAAAAGCATTGGGAGACATTCAAGATCAGACTTCACAGTCTTTCTGTCACAGAAGTGAATGCGGAAGTAGCCAGGACCACAGGCCTGAGCTCAGTATCATTTAAAAGCTGTAACTAGAGCACTGGGCTTTTAAGGGATCTTGGAGATCTTGAGGAATGACGGTTGTGTTAGGACAACTCTTAGAAGTAAAGAACAAAATAAGCTGTTCTGATAGACCTATCCTTTTTAAAAGGCTGCTGAAGCAGGGCTTAAAATGAGCAGCTTCATATCTTTGAAAGCAAATACTCTGCTATACTGAAATCTTCCTGAGGACTGTCTCTTTACAATTTGGTTTCTTGCACTTGCTCTTTGAGTCCTGCACAAATGTAATCGTGGGCTCTTCAGAGTCTGTCTGAAACAGAGCTGTTTCAGTGCTCCCAGTAATGGTGATAATTACTGTTGGTAGCATTTGGGAAGCCAAGTCTTAGTACAGAATTGCAGCGTGTCTGTAACGGCATGTCTCAAATTCTAAGAATGTGTGTTTGAACTGTGTATTAGGCATCACCAAAACTTCCCGTCGAGTTTGGAAGAGCCTTTTAATTTGTGTTTCCCTGTGTTTCAGGAACCCTATCTTAAGACATGCTAGCAGTATTATTTCTGTGTTTGACATTTGGAAAAAACCTCACTAGATAACTTTTCCTAAGAAGTGAAACTCTAATGATACGCTATGGTTTAAGGCTTGTTGCCACTAAGGGAGACTACTCCCAAAGCTCTTAGAAGTTCAGTAGCAAAAGGAACTTTACTCATCCTCTTTCAATGTTGCATCAGTCTAACACATGGTTCCACATGAGTCTTACTGCAGTTTAATAACATATCTTTAAAGTGCTGTGGATCAAAAATTACTAACTGGTGGAAAGTGATTTCCTAAGCAAAGGAAAAACGCAGATATAAGGGTGCTGAGGACTGTGAAATACTCCATTTTAACCAAATATGTTAAGCAGGGGTTCATCCCTGAGGGGATCCTGGTAAATACTGCTTCAGTATTTCAGTTAGTTGATTCTGTTCAGTACTTAAGACACTGAAATTCTACATCTTGGTTCAACTGGAATTTTCTTCTAAGTGAAGGGTACCAGGAGAAAGATAAAGTAGTAATGTACACAACTTAGGTTGCCTCTTTGTAGGAATTGAGTGCTTGCCCATTTGGCTTTGAGCACATGAGCTGTTTTGTAAACTGCCAAACTGCTGTTCCCATGTGTTCCAGTTGATTGTGAACTGAGGATATAAATGCACAGCACTTCCAATTTAGCACCAGATGTATTACCTGAGAGCTAAGAGCAGTCACAGGACAGATGCTCACTTTCGGTGCAGAATTACTGTATTTGCAAAAATATACTGTGGTTATAAGACTTAATTCAAATTTAGGAGTCTCATGTAGTTATTTGTAATAAAGGGTTTTTCTTGTTGACTTCATTTTGGTTGAATCCTGTCCCATGCCTGCCCCTCACCCCTCGATGCTGGAGGACCAGAGCAGGTGAGCATGATATGTGCGTTGTGTGCTCTGCAGGAAAGATGTGGTAAAGGTCTTAATAGGAAGTGTACATTCCCTAAGAAGGGCCATAAAGGGTTTGTGAGCTTTTCCCAATCTTTTTCTGCTTTTCCAGTCTTTTGAAAGAGGCCTGAAAGAAGGTAACCAGGGAGATCCCTTCTCCTTTGGAAGCAAATTTAGAAAGGAAAAAATGTGGGGAAAAGTCTGTGTGGTTTTAAGATACTGGGAAGTTTGTCTCTTGGAGCTTTGCTGAAGCAAAGACTTGAGGAAGAACCGATGTTAACATCCAGAAGAGAAGGGATAGGTTTGGCTGACAGGGGTATCACCCTACTCCTGTTTCTTTACCTGTCCCTTTCTCTGTTGCATTTGTTTTGAGAGATTCTGGAAAGGATCAAGTAGAGTGTGCACTGGAAGATCAGTGTCAATAAACCACGTAATTAGTCTGGATATTTTGCAGAAACTGTTAAGTCAACCTATACTGTTTCTATTTTGGGGAGGGAGATGAGGAAGGATGGACACTTCCTTTTTTTTTTTTTATTTGTCCAGTACACTAAGGAACAATCCAGAGGGCAAAATCCCATAAGGAATCTGGGAGCTTCTAGCCTAGCTGAACATACCTTTTTGAGGTAAGAGTTATTTGTTGTTGCATACCACTTGCATATTACATGCTGTAAGAGAAAGGCTTTTGCTTCTAGGTCAGGTGTTACATGTTAGTCTGAGGAGATCATGGTAATCCAGTTTAGTACAGAAAGCTGAAAGAGGTAGGAGGGTGGAGATTGTAACCAGTTTAAGAGGCTTGTTCAAAGGAGGTGTCTTGACACAGTTTGACAGGGACCTCCTGATGTCTCCCAGCAGTAGAGCTCTTTGAGATAAAACCCAATTAGTTATTCTTAACCGGAACAGGAGGACGTTTTAACTTACAAAATACCAGATTTGAATAAATTGTGTGTTTGACTGAACTTTCAATTGAGCTGAAAGTCCTTTGGCTGTTGAAGCGCAGAAATTCTGCTCCTCTGAAGTAAAAAAGCAGAACTGTAAAAACCAGTTAATGTTAACATCTCTAGTGTAATGAAGCTGACAGATCTGACTGCAGTTTTCTGTAGTTAGAAAGAAACTCTTCTAGTCTGTAGGCCTTAGCATGCCCAGTGATTATCAGAATAATGAATTTATACTAGATAATGCAATTAACTAATTTAGTGTGCACTTCTTAGTAGATGTGTATTCAAAGAGTTTCAGGCTGAGTTAATTAAGGGCAATGTTGTCTCTTGGGTAAACAATAGAAAGTAATTAAAGGTGGGAGAATTGCGTGTTCATAGGCAGGAATCAGTAAACATTGAATAATCCTCTACATCTTTTTTTCTACTCTACACCTTGATATCTGTATTGTTTCAGATTTTGAAGTTGTACCATTTTGTGCCAAATTCCAACTTCATACTAGAGCTGGTAAATAGCATTGAGTAAAAAAAAATAAATAATAATTTAGATCTGTGTTGTTATGATGTCTCAATTTTAAAAGCTAAATGGTCTCCCCTGTTGGAATTCCGATATAGCTTTGGAGAAATGACCTTTTAATGACTTCCTGCAAAGCCTGAGAGGAAGAAGAGGCTAAGTTTCTGTATATCTTGCAATGTCCATTTCCTACCATGGTGAAATATAGGCGAAAGCAGCTATTTACTGGATTGGAATCAGAGCAAATTAATGATTGCTAGATGTAAATTTTATGTCATGCATACTAATTTGAGAAAGGATGCAAGTAGCTGCCATATCAAAGTGCTGTCTGCAGTGGTGTAAATGAAAATGAGTGCAGCATGGAGTATAGGAGTGAGGTTTTTTCCACTTCCATATAACTAATGAAGTTGTGATTGTAATTGTTCCATACCAGCTCTCAATTCCCATTGCAAAATGGTCACAATACTTCTGATTCTGGTTTTGACCTATTTCTTGTTATTCCTGCACATTAAGGTAGTTGGTACTAATTAGGGTTCTAGAGCAGCTGCTCTGGTGATATGAAAGAATTAGAACACTTATTTAAAAAAAAAAAAAACCAAACCCCACACCACTTGTTTTTGTGTTATACTCTGGTAAGAATCTAGTAAGTCTAAGAATAAATTATGGTACCGTATTAGATCTTAACACAATTCTAACATTATGCATGTTTCTCAAAATGCAACTATATGCACAGGTGAGTATTGTTGCCTTTGCATATCCACCTCTGTAAAACTGAATGAAGTGCAAGTAGATAATCCCACATTTCAACATGCAAACTAAATTCAACATTTGAGCTACACCAGCAAGATAAACCTGGCAACAAATGTATAGAGAGACTGTGTGAGTGATAGAAATTTGTTTCTCCTCCCTCTGTCTACCCCAGCTCCCTTTGATCCTTTTATATTCTCCAGTTCTTCTATTGATTTGCTTTCCTGTGATTTGGCACTGTAAATCCTTAGCCTGATGCTTTTCCATGATACTTGTGCCTTGCTGGTATATCTCTGGTGGAGAACATCTTCCTTTTAGGCCTTTGCCATTTCTCACTGACTGCAGCAGATTCTTCTGTTTGGTTTATTTCTCATCTACCTCTGAGGCTGATCGGAGCCTTCAGCAATCATCTTTGTTGGAATCTCTCCAGATGAGCAGAATTAGGTTAGCTGGACACTTAGCCTGTAGTCTCCTTGCATATCCATTGTCTTGCAGGGGGAGGGGAGGGGGAGGGTGTACAGCTGACATCATTAAATACTAGCAATTCCCTACCTTGACCATCTGCTAACTTGCGTAGTGTTCCAAGAAGTTTAGACTGCACGGGAGGCATCTCTGACCTTAGAAGTGCCTGAATCCGTTCTGCCACACCTTCTTCCAGCACTTGAATCTTGTTAACAACTAGAAAATGAAAAAAAAAAAAAAAAAAGCAGCCGTTGATGTGAAGCTCAGTAACTACACAAACATCTGAAAATGTAGATATGACGTAACTGTTCTGAATTTTATGCTCCATTATGCTCTTAGCAAAACGTCCAACTTGTTAGAGCACTCAGAAATGAAGTCAGGACTACCTGGCTGTTTAGGTATTTTGAGCTAAAAACTTCCTAGGAATTGCTGTTACAATATTTTGGTTACTTTTGATCTCAGCCCTGCCTGGAATGAAGTACATAAATAAAAGAGGTTAAACACAGCATTGTTGTTTCTCTTCCTTTTTCTGGTTGTAATAGATTATCCATCCACTCACCCACTGACATGAGCAAGCCTTTCCTATGCTTGCTAATCTTAACTGGGTGGCAGAAGTGATTTATGTAGCCATATTGCTTGAGAATGGATTTTCTTTTTGTATTTGAGCTCACTGATCCCCTGTTGTTCATGCCTTTGTTTCTGTGCTTTCCTAATTGTTGGGTCTTTGCTTTAGTGGTTAGTGCAGTAATCCCTGGTAATAATCAGAAGCTTGCCTGGAAGGAGTCCTAATGCTGCTTAACTGTGCTACCAGAAGCTGCATGCCTTTTTTTTTTTTGGGGGGGGGGGCGGTATGGGGAACAGTGAAATTAGGGAGATATCTGTTCTCTTTCTCCTTCTATTGGGCAAATCGAGAAGTAGACACTGTTAAGCACTTGCTCTTAATGTCCTTGTTTTTCAGTGGCACAGACTGACTCCATTCACTAGAGCATAATGACTTTTTGCAGTTTTTTTATAAGCACCTGTTCTTTTTTAAGATCACTACGTGAATTTAAGACTTCCCCTGTGCCTATTTGCAAGTGTTAGCCCAGATTTAATTTTTATTTTACAAGTTATTTGGATTTGCACTCAGTCTTTTTTTTTTTTTTTTTTTTTTTTCCCCCTCTGGGTAGCAGACTATGTTGTTGAAAGTGATAGAGTTTGTGTGTTTCTGGAAGTGATGAATTGTGAGGGAATGTCTTATAGCTTCCATATTCTGATATTTTTACAAATTGATGAAGAAAAGTACAATGTAGTAGTACGTTTTAAGTGCTATGCATTGCCCCCATACTTGGAAAGTTCTAAAATGTAGACTTAAACAGAACAGATAATCAAAATATCAACGTGTCAATACAGAGTCTATTTTATAATTTAGAGTTGAGCCTTTTAAAATACAGCTGCAAAGAACATTAGGACCTACTGGTACTGTGTGTAGCAGGCAGTTACAGAGGGGTGAAGTTGTAGGTTGTAACCATGTTTTTCTGGATTTGTAGATCCTGTAATCTTTGCAAGATAGCTGTGTTCGTTGCTTTAAGGAACTGTCAAGCAATGCCTGTGGGCTTGGCAATGCAAAAAGTGGGCCTTGGCATTCGTTAAGGAGCGGATTCTGTTGTGAGTTAGAATGTGATCATCTGTGTTGTCAAGGGAAATTACATCAAAATTGCTATCTTTCAAATGAGATTAATTGGTATCTTTTCTGCTTGTAATGATTAAATACGATTGTACATATTGCAGAGTGAAATCAATGAGAACTAAGCATGGGACGCCTCTATAGAAAAAGACTTATAGAAAAAAATCCACCTTTTCATTCTCAAAGATAGTCACATTTTGCCTACTAAATTACTCTCTTAATTATAGCTGGATGGCTCACCATGATTTTTCATGATTCTATGATTATCTTCTGGTAGCTCTGTGTTAAGTTGTAACTGATTTAAGGTAGCTAGTATGCATGGTGGAAATACTGTATTCTTTGTTAGCACCAAAAAGCAATTTGCACAGCACTCTGTCTGCTGATGTGAATGGTGGTAGAAAATCTCTTCACAGAGAAATAAAATTTACATACAAGCAGTGAGAGGCTTATGGTGTGAGATGTATTTGTTAAAATACTGAATAGGCAGACATGACTGACTATTATGATCCAGAGAGTGTGATAATACTATAAGCCAAACTAAGTAAATTACTTGAGAGCATATAAAAAATAAGTTGAAAGAAATAGGTGAAGTTCTGAAGAGAGCTATCTGCAAGAAGAGATGAGAGTGCATTAGGCTTTAAAAGGAAGTAGGGGAGGCAAAGTAGCAACCATTATATTCTGGGGCTCCCTTGTTCAAAGCAATGATTATGTATAAAATTTAAACCACGCATGCTGGCTTGCTTACATCATAAAATTGGGAGACAACTTCAAGTTCTTTTATTTTCAGAAAATAGTGTTGGTGTCGTGCTCTTCTCTGGAGTACTGCATAGCAGTATAAGAACTGTGTTGCAGGGTGCTGTACTGTTAAGTCTCTAGGAATTTTTTTTTTTCTTGCACTTTCACATGGAAGCAGCAAATTTGAGATGAGAAGTAGCACGATTTTATGATGTGTATTAACAAAAGATCACAAGAATAGAATCGTTTGGGTTGGAAGGGACCTTTAAAGCTCATCTAGTCCAACCCCCCTGCATTGAGCAAGGACGATCTTCAACTAGATCAGGTTGCTCAGAGCCCTGTCCAACTTCACCTTGAATGTTTCCAGGGATGGGGCACCTACCATCTTTCTGGGCAACCTGTTCCAGTGTTTCACCCCCCTCATTGTAAAAAATTTCTTCCTTATCTAATCTAAATCTACCCCTTTTTTTAGTTTAAAATGCTTACCTTTTGTCCTATCACAACAAGCCCTCCTAAAAAGTCTGTCCCCATCTTATATGCCCCCTTTAGGTATTGTAATTGTGTTACAAAGGCTGAATTTGCAATGAATATTGGCTTTATAGAAGAGGAGCAGATTTATGAAATCTCTACCAGCTGTGATGCGATAGCTCTACCCCATACTCTCTATTTTAAGCTATAAACTGTGTTCTGCATTTTTGTGTTGAACTGCTGTATGCCGTTAATATGAAACCATTTCAGCAGCTGGCAATAAGATATCACACTTTATTATATTTAGACCCTTTGTGATGAATTATTCAAATATATTTGTCTCTGCAGGGGGGAAAAGGTTAATTGCCCCTCAGTATACAAGGGAGTGGAATTGGTGACTTGGACAGAGCTGCACAGATCTCCATTAAGTGACCCATCTTTACAAAGAATCATCATTGTATGTCAGTTGTCTTCAAACTCTACCTGGAATAGCAAGGTTTCGAAGTGCACTGAGTGCAGCATGTTGAACAGAGACGTCCCCACTCTCTACGTGTTTCTCCAAAAGATCCAGAAGCTGATGTATGACTCCCAGCTGTACCATTCGTACACAGTTGCCATCTGAAGAAAGAAGCAAAACCAAGCAGGTGAAAGAGATAAGAAACACAGTGACAGAAATTAATCATGCAAATTGAGAATTCAGGGAGTCTTTGCCTTGATTGTTTCCATGTCTTGATAAGATTGAGACTATAGCTTTTGGGTTGTTTTTTATGACCTTCAACTCTAGAGATAAGTGGGCATCAGCCACTTGTGAACTGATGCTGAGACACCCTCTAGTAAAGCTTAGCTTGAGAGCGCTTTCTAGGGACAGTCATAGTCAAATTCAAAATCATATGTTCTCTAGTCAATTTCTTCTTCAATACTGCTTTATTTTCTACTACATATGTGGCGGAATACTTGTGGCATTTTCCATTTCTCCACAGGATAGCTTTAATACTCCAATTTTGCTATTCTACTGGCTTAAGATATTATTGTGACACCAGGGGTCTTATCCAGCAATGGTGAGTCTGATTACTAGTTTTGTACTGCTGTTACTCCTTGTATTCAATCAAATAATTTGTCATTAACTAATCATTGAAAGAATCAGGCCTAGGTTTTTCTTACCTTTTTTGGGAAACCCACTTTCTGAAATGAGAAGTCTAATTGTGTTGCAGTCATGAAACTAGGAAAAATATGAGTTGACCTAGAGAGTTCTGATCTGTTTAATGCTGGTGAAAGAGCAGATCTGTACATTCCAAAGAACTACCATTTTGCCCAGTACATGCTCTGCAATATTTTGTCAGTGTGTGTCTGTATGTCTCCCTCTCTCTTTGAGAACTTGCTCTGCAGCAGTGACAGCCCTTTTATTATCAGAAGCTACTTAGCTTACCTTGATAGGAAATGAGAAAGTGTTCTCCTAAAGACCAAAAGGAAACCCTCCATGTTACGGTCTGCATCCTTCCTGAAGGAAGTGTTTTGAAGATGCAATTTGGCAAATATTTTTCTGTATTTTATTTTAGGCAGTTTATTATACCTTGAGAGGCATATTCCTGACACCAGTCAACATTTCCTTACTGCTGTGCTGTTATAGAATGCTGTTTGTTAAAATGTGGCAAAACAGTGTGAACGCTATGTAGGAAGACCACGTCTTCATCTGGAGTAAACAATTTTCTGTGGAACTATAGAATTCATGCAAATACAGGATCTGGCCAAAAGTAGCTTTAGGTGCTTCTCATGGTACTAACTGCATGCCTAAAATGTACAGACTTCTAATATTTGTGTGTATACCACTTAAAAATGGCTCTAGTAATTTTAACATCTTTTCTGGTTTGAATGATGTTTCTACCCCAAAGTAGTAGAAACTCCTCCATGTTGTGATTTGAACCAATGCCTACTATTCCTTTAATCTCTTAGCATTTCAGTTAGTAGCATGTTTCCCCCCTCTATTACTATATATGTTAAATAAGAATTTGTCAAATGCTTAAAATGTAAGTAGATGTTTTCATGAGAGGACTGTCAGTCTGTGGAATGTTTTGAATTCTACTCATGCAAAAATATTTTGGTATCAATTTATACATACATTCTCTAAAGCTGATGTTTTTGCTTGTGATTCTTCAAATGTTCTCTTGCCTAATCTTTGTAGATCAGAGTATATGAGGAAAATTGCCCTGTCCTCTCTAGGAACAGGTTCTCTAGGAATACACCATCTCTTTTGGTCTGCCAGTATTCTACAGGCAAAATACTTTGATCTTCATATAGGCTAACCTTAATTGAATTTAATTTCTCTCCTCCACCCACCTTTCAAACCAAAGAATGGCAGAGCATTCTTTTCTCATGTAGTAAAGTGCGAATAGGCAGAACCCATTAGTGGTTGCCTTGCTTTGAGAGCTCCAAACTGGTGTTCTCTCCCATGGATTTTTGGCTGGATAGCAGCAGAACCTTCAATTTAATGGCTCATAGTTAAAGTCTGATAGGAACAGCCACTTTCATAGCTGCAAAAGCTGTCTGTCATCTTTTCACTGCCTCAGAAGTAATTTGATGCTGAGATCAGATTCCCATAGGATTTTTTTTCTCTTAGATTAAAGGCTGCGCATACATCAGTGGCACACACTGGGTCCTGAGAGGGATTATTCGTTTTTTCCACAGGAAACATCTAATGGGGTTGCGGGGGAGATGGAGGGAGAAGAGCAAGTGACAAAGCAAGCCATTCAGCTGAATAAATTGAAGATAGCCAGTTTAAAGGCACCAAGGGCATTTCTGTGGCCTTTGTAGAACTGTGATGCACAATGGCTAATTCAGAGCAAGGTGTAAAACAAAAAAGGGAGTCTAGAAGGGGGGGGGGGGGCGGGGGAGATTTGTGTGTGTGATAACTTGCTTTAAAAAAAAAAAAACAACCAAACAGATGAGACTGACTAGCTAAACAGTCAGACAGATCTGAGGGAATCTTTTATGATAATTAAGCACATGTTAATGCAGAAGGTTGAGCAATGTTGTTAATTGAGTTTGAACCTAATACAGTAGCTGTCAGTGAGAAAGGACAGAAAACATGGTGGGTTATCTTCTGCTGACTGATTCAGCACAGCATGCATTCTAGGAGTCTGTTCATGAGAGTCTCTCTGTGTTTCTGCATAGTAATAAGGCTCGTTGCTTTCTCTAATAGGAAAGTGCAAAAGGTAAAATGGCTTATCTTGAGATTTCTTTTTCCCCTCTGGTAAGTCTGACTAACCCTACCTTCCTAAAAGTTACTGAAAACCTAAAGCATCAATAATTGTGTGTTGGTTTTTTATATTTCTAACAAATGTATTTGCCATGAAACATTTCCAGAGTCTCCTCTCTAATAGTGTGCGATTTAGGAGAAAAATTGTGAAAGCTTGCATACCTGACCACTCCTTTTTTCACCGTTATGTCCCTTGAACTACTTCAATATCATTAGCACATGTAACTTAAAGGTATGCAAGTCTCCAATCTGCAGAAAAGCAAGAATGTTACTGTTTCAGAGCCAGGGAGCAATTAAATTTAATAGTGTTGCCTTTCTCTCCACTCACAAACAGTGGCTCTCCATCTTCAAAGGGCAGAGAATAACCAACCTTACCATTTTTTGTAAAATTAGCAGTAGCCGTTGCTCCTGTCTCTGTTAGCTGCATGTGTTTCGATGTGATGCGAATACCAGCATTCTGGGAGATGATGCCACATCCCTTAACAAAGCAGCTTCTGCATGTACCTATCTGTGGCATGACAAATAAAGAGAACATCTCATGTCTGTTTATAGTTAGCCCTGAAGTGAACTGTTCTGTCTGTCTTTGGGGAGATTTAAATCAATGATGACTTAGATTATTGTTATAATTATAATTAATAATTTAAGGCCTTTAAATTGTTGATTGCTTTGGGATTGTGGGTGGTGAGATGCAGTATAAATGTCGAGTTCTTGATGTTTTATTCTCTAATCTATATTGCCCAAAATACAACATAGCAAGGCCACGTAAATTAAGTTGCGGTTAAGTCTTTTGCCTTTTCTTGTTGTTCCTGAAATCAACCTAAAGACTTAGAGAAAAATGTAGGTCAGCAGTGTGTGTAGTCTGTTCCTAATAATAGATGCAGAACTTACATTGCAAGAAAGTTCTTACATTTCGTTTGTTAGTCCAAATGTTCAAAGTATGTACACAGGTTTGGAATGAGGAAACATAAGTAGTTCAGTATCATGTGAACTTAATCTGATGATTAGCTTTAAACTTAAAACTGGCTCTTAGGCCAGCTTTGAAAGTTATAGAAGCAGGGTGGGAACTGACAACCACAGGTACAGTTACAGGGGCCTTGAAGTTCTTGTGCTTACATTTGCATTCTGCACAGGAGCAGTCACAGTGGTGTTAGATGACTTGAGGCAACATATGTATATGCTTGAAGGGCAGCATGGCAAGGTGAGCACTAGGCTCCTATAAAAAAATAGAACAGATGGCAACCCCTCTGCTAAGGGGACATTTTGGTGGTGTTTCTTTATCTTTATCTGGACAGTCAGTATTCCTTTTTTTACCTCCAAGAAGCAGAGAGACAATGAGATCTGATGCAGCCTTCACAATGCATGTATCTTCAGCTTGTGAACTACCCTGGAGCCTCAGCAGGATCTCGGACAGCACCTCTTGCACGCCTGCTTCCACCAGCTGCACTTTCAGAGCATCTGTAGAGATCACAGTAAAAGCACACTAAAAGCTTCTTGGTTCTTTGCAGTGTTTCAAACTAGGAAGCTACATTCTTGAACTTCAGCCAGTCTTTTTTCAGGTGCAGTCACTGTTTTGGTTTTCTTTGTAACAGACATTCTGGTGCTAGGATGACACCAAGGCTGAATGAGCAAAATTGCTGCATTGAGCTTTAACATTTCTTGTATTGCCAGTCATGAGTTTTCATTTCTTTAAAATCTGTATCAGGTATCTAGATATTTTTAGTGGATTCTTGTTGGTGCTTGTTACACCACTGTTTAGAGTAGACATCTTCTATGATATTTGGCTGTCATTTTTTTTAAAAATACCAATCTGTCTAGTCTGCTTTCCTGTTGCTCACCATGGAAAATATGAGTTTGAATCTACTATCTTATGGATCTACTGAAATAGAGTGGAATGCTACTTTCTCCCTCCTTTCTTTGTTGCCCCGCCTATTATGCTTCAAAGTCTTGCTCAGGCCAGGATTTCATATGTTCTGGCTTATTTCCACTGAAGGGATTGCTGGTTCCATTAGTAGGATCCCATGGCAAACGCAGGACCTAGAGCTTAAGCTAAGTACCAGTACCCTGTCTCCCCTCATTTCCCAAGCTGAAAGGAGCCTTACCATTTTCTGCAAGTGTTTGCAGGACCTCAAAGACAATTTCTAACCTCTCATGGTTCTCTGCTCTTCTCAGTTGTTTAACAAGCTGTTCGGCAACCTTTGTCTTGCTTAGAGCTTCCTTGGCTGTATCTGTGTATATGATAAAGTCAGGATTTTGAATGGTTCTTTATTGGATTAAATGTTAAAACCATATCTCCATATAATCTGAAGTGATTAGACACAACTTTGTTTTTTTTAATGCTTTTTCTGTTTTTATAGACGCTTCTGTCCCTTTGGACAGCACTGAGGCAGCAAAACTCTGCTCCACCCGTTCTCCCCCCTACTTCTTTCTTTAACACTATTTTTGTCTAATGCCTGTAGCTATGACCTTATAATAGCTGTCAAATGAATCCTGGCTTAATTCCACTGACTCTTATAAATCCATGTGTAGTATGATTATTTAATATATCAAATTGGCACATGCCAGTTTGCTGTAGTAGTATATTTTCTGCTTTGATTAGATGGTTTTAGTCTTGCTGGGATCCTAAACATCTACAACATGCATGTTAACAAAGATCAGATTTTTTTGTAAAGCTTCCTGCTGTCTGACATAGAACACATTTGAATGGAATTAAGTAATATAAAAGATCTAGAATGGAATAGGGTATTAAGTAATATAAGAGATCTTTAAAGGACAGACCTCACTACAGGATGATGTGACAGTGTGTGTGATACCATACCCCCTTCCCTGCCTCTACCCCTAAATGCAGGAAGCAGTAGATCAAATGGTAGTCAGACCATATACAAAGTGTGTTACTAATTTTCTAGTTGGTCTTTTTCTTCCGTCACTGATTACAACTTGTGTAAAGTAGGGCAGATGTAATTTAAATCAGTGGAGATGCCTTTGGTTTGAAAATTGTGTAAATGAAAAGGGAAGCTGTTTCATTAAGGTATATAAACTTAATTATTAACTAGAAATACATTTTAAATAAATGAGTATTTAATGTACCATATCTGAAGTAGTTGAAACTGTCAATTTACCACATGAAGTTATGCCCTCTATACTTTTTTTCTGGGTCAAAAGCTGTCTATTGAATCTTAATTGTTTTAATATAGTACCAGCAATTGCTGATACTCCAGGAAAGAGTAGTTACTTCTCCAACACAGATACTGTGTCCAGTCCCTCATTAGGTATCAGCAGTGTTTAAAAAACAAAACCCAAACCAAACAACCCGCCACCTCCCCCCCAAACCAACACCCTCTCATAACCAACAAAACCGAATTCCCAGAAAAAAAGCCCCAAACCTACCCGCCCGGCCCGGGCGGGGGGGGGGGGGGGGGGGGGGGGGG
>JAVJGG010000094.1:13837396-13857310 GCA_035590195.1 Aviceda cuculoides | reverse complement strand
ATCCCCAAAAAAAAACCCCAAACCCACCCCGCCCCGCCCGCCCCCCCCCCCCCCCCCCCGCAAACCTGTGGATGTTGTGCATGTACATGGAAAGGCAGTGACAGTGTGAAGATGATATTTTGCTCTAAGATACAAAAACATGTACTTACCAAGGTCTGCAAGATTGCATAAGGCTAATAAATCAACATGGACAAGTGCTTCACTCTCTGCATAATCAGTTAATATTCGGACTAGTGATGTGATTATTCCTGCCTTCACCAGCTCTTCCTGAAGATCCCCTGGTTAATAGTAAGCATAAAAATTAAAGGTGATTAAATAGGGACTAATTAAGTCAGTAAAAAATGTCCAATTGAGATGTTTTGCAGCAAGATAGTCTGGTCCTTTCTCACACTTAGAATTTGTACAGCTTTTGTGCTGAGGGTTCAGGCTAATAATGTGTGTGTGTGAGAAATGCAGCACAGAGTTTTGCTGAACCTCATGGTTCTACTTTGACTTGAGGAATTAAGCCACTGTAAAAATATGTAAGGGTAATTGCATGAGCATCTCTACTACTAGTACAGCTTCTAAAGCGAGTTCTGATGGACTGTATCTCTTCATATGTATCTGAAAATTGAGTGAGGAAAAGATAGTTGGTTTATTTCTCTCAGGGAATGGGAATCTCAGCCTTATTATCCAATGGCTTCTTTTGTTCTGAAGGGCAGGGAGATGGAAGGGACTGGAAACCCAAGATAAAGCATAGTCCAGTGACGAATCTGCTTTCAGGGATCAGCAGTGTTCTGACTCATACAGCAAATATCTGTATGTCTGCTTTTTGCATGTTAGAATAATGATTCTTTTTTTCTTTAAAAAAAAGAAAAATATTCTTTGTAAAACAAGACACTTTACCAATACCTGGGCTATTATAAGATACCACTGAGACAGACTGCTTTAAAGTTGATCTGGGGGAATCATTCTCTTCCATTTTTTTGAATGTTAGTTGCTCAGCATGTAGGGAGTCTTGGAGTACTTGAATTCAAGGTATCTTTGGAATTTTTATAGGCTGAGTAAGGTTCTCAAGCAGGTGTAAATTTGTGTGACTTAAGGGAATTCAATAAATTGATTTGGTCCAAGTTCTAATATACTAACTAAAGTTTTCTCTATCCACCTGCAGAATTGCTGAGGAAAACACTGGTAACTCTTTTCTTTTTTTTTTGTAGTTTGTCTTGTAATGAATGAAAGCTGAATATCTGAAATGATTTTGAGAATACCGAGAACTATGAAATACAAAGCTGGACAGCAATGGTTCCTTAACAGTACAACGACACTGCTTTTGCAGTAGTGTCTTGCTGAGGGCTAGGCTGCAGCTTGGATGACAGCATATATGACAGACAGCAGAAAGTGGGTGCTATTGTAGCTTATACAATTGTAATTCAATCAGGAAATCACTGAAGTTAATTTTTCTGTGATGTGTTTATTGCTGTGTTAGTAATAGGAAATATTAAAGCATGTATCTTATAGTCACAGTCCTCTTGTCAAATCTATGCTGGGCCTGTGCTCTGACAGAAGTGAAGCAGATTTGCAGTATGGCCATATGCTGTAGTAATGCTATACAGTAGTTGCATGAGCCCTGCATGTAATCATATAGAATAGAATGGAGAAGTGTTTTCTAAACTAGTATGTGGCATTCCTTGGCAAATACATATAATTTGCAGGGGGCTAGTAGAATCTATACCAGATACCTATCATGCTTGGATTTTGTAGGAACAATGCAGGGAGGCAAACCCATAGCTTTCTAGATAAAGCTGCGCAGGTCCACACTAGAAAAACAAGAGAAGGTGGGTTGAAGGCAGAGGGAAATGGATAGAAGATGCTGGGTGAAAAGTTCCATATTGCCTTCAGTATGCATTAAATATTTTTGGTCAGTCTGGAAATTAAAGGTAAAGAAAAATCTTAAACTGTTGGAGCAAGTAAATGAAAAGGGTTTTAATTTGTGAGATCAGCAGGCAAGCTAGTGTACTGACTTTATGGAGAAATCTGGAGCACAAAGATCTCTTACATGCAAGCGATGGTCCTCAGAGAAGGCCATTCCTTGCACAGGTAAATGTCAGTATTTTTTGTTTTTTAGAGTATGTTTTTTCTGACATACTTTTTAAACGTGTGCTTTGCTTTATAGATGCTCTTATTACTTTGGAAGAAGACAAAGCCAAGGCAGTTCTGCAAAATTGATTGATATATGTATGAGGCTCTGCTACTTTTGTATTTGCAGAGCAGTTCTGACAAAGGTGTGTCACCTTGAAGTCAAAAATAAGGGGGAAACCCAGAGTTGAGGAGGTGTTTGAGATACTTTCAGCATGGTGTCTGTGACCTGTGTGAATTGTATATCTAACTGGAGGCTGAAGTGCATTGTGTGCTCAGGTCTCATAAAATTATTATTAGTTACAGGTTACAATGCCTTATAAAATAATGCCTTACAGCTAAGGAAAATAGGATTTTCTCAAGTTGATACTTACGATTATCATAACAGATACAGCCAATAGCCCTCCCAGCATGAAGCAGCATTTCTTGGTCTGTGCTCTCCAGTAAAGGTATCAAAGTTAGGACCAAATCTGCTTCAATACATGGTTTCTTCATTTCCTCTGTGTAGGTAAAGGAGAGGGACTTGTGCTTTTTTACCATGTTGAAATAAAACAATTGCAATTGCAAGACCAGTAGCTGGTAGCCATGAAACAAAACTCAAGAGTGGAAACATACAGCTAATGTACTGTAATATGCCTTGTAGTAACACTTTAGTACAACGTACCATTCTTGGCTATCTCTGAAAGCACCTGGGCTGCTTTCACTGCACATCGTGGGTTGCCCTTCAGGATTTTTGCCAAGGTTAGGAAGATTCCACTCTCTCCGAGTAGGCTGAAGGATCTCTGCTCTGTAATGATAAAAGAGTGTTAACAGTACCTGCAGTGGGTCTGCAACTGTTTTATTTACATGTTGCTTTGTTTCCTAGAGGCCTGAGTGGATATCTGTGGGATCCAAGGTTCTGATTTAACAAGGTACTTAAAGGCTATCTCAGTCTAAATATATGGGAACAGTCATCTGCTTGAATTGCAGCAAGTATAGTTGCAGCTGATTATTCTGCTTCATGCTGAATTGAAGCACAGGTGGCAAAGCAAAGGGGGAAGCAGATTCATCTTCTGTGACTATAAAAGGATGCTTGCGTAAGGCATGGGAAGTCAGGGATTAAGATTCTATTCCTGAGGTATGGCCTAGCAATTAATTTTGTAGGTAGGCACAACATCTTTTAGTAGACTAGCAATTAGAACAGTAAATTCCCTTAGCCTTTTTTCATCAAAAATATGGCCAATTGTCCTTAAGGTAGTAAATCACCATCTGCCAGGAGATTCAAACAAAAGCAGATTTATGTCATTTCAGGATCACGTGTAGAGACCTTAAAGACTTTCTTATGAGACTGGGAATTAATTTTTAAATTCGTGACCTGATATGGTCACCCCAATTTAATCCTAGGAGTGTGTAGTAAATAGAATATTAAATATGGAATTTCTCTGCAGCTTCAGGTGATTCAGTGACCAGTAGCTTTATCTAGTCACAGGTGGATTTGCAAGTATATAAAGAGAAAGGAAAACAACAAAACAGGCTCAGGACAGCTATAGTTCCAGCAGCAATCACTTCCTGTAATACGGATTATCACAATAGACAAAAACCTTCAATGAATGCTTTTGGATTGTGCAGATGGTTAAATAGCGATCTGGAGTGATACTTAGCTATCTTCAGTAAGAGCCAGGAGAATGCCATTCAGACTTCCAAGAATCTGATCTTCAGCTTCTGTGTCATCTCCGCAGAACCCAAGGTACTCCAGGTGCTGATTCAGAGTTTCTAAACAGAATGGGATAGAAAACTGTGGTGAGCCAATATGGAAAATATTTTGAATTCTTTCTGGTATTTCTTTTCAGTGACAATGGCTGACCAATGGCTGATCATCTCCTGAAGTGTCCAGATCTAAATATGCTCATTAAATAACTCATTTAATCCAAAAGCATGAGGGCAGAGGCTTGGTCCACTTCCCAGACGGCACATAGCTCTTGTGGAGGAATAAACATGCAGAGATAAATTCTATGTGGAAAAAGAAATAAATTTCTAGTAACTGTGGCAGAGTTTGAGGTGAGGAGGAGAGAGGAATAGTTAGAGAACCCAAATCAAGCCTGTTATTTCTAAATATGTCTTTATCATAAAGATAGTACTTGCAGTTCAACTAGCTGTATATCTACTCTGATAGTGGCCAGTAGCAGGCATTGAAAGAGTGCAGAATGAAAAAGTATGGTAACATACTTCTCCCTTAGTTTCTGGCAACCTTGGCCTTTAGAAACGTACCTTATATTTACATCAATGTATTTAATACACTTTGATGGACTTTTATTTTATAATTTTTTTTAATTACCTAAGATAATTCATACCTTTTATCTCCACAGCACACTGTGACATTAAGTTCCACAGTTTCACTGTTGTAAGAGGAAGATACTTCCCTTTGTTTTAAAATATCTACCAAAAAGCTCAAAGCTAATGGCCCTTGAGTTTCTGTAGTAAGAGAAAGGAATGATCCTTCACTAGTTGCTCTTCCCATGCTTGTCATGATTAGATGGATTTTTATTATATCTATCCCTCATTTGAAATTCTTCTGCCAATTCATTTAATATTTCCTCTACAGAAGCTTTGATGATTTGCCTCAATCTTTTTCCTGTTCACTTTTATTCTATTTTTTTAGGTGAGGAACTAGAATTTGAAAGTGTTTTCAAGATACAGGTGGACTGGGATTAAGACGGAGATTGTAATGTTTTGTTTTCTACTCTTTTAATTGTTTGCCTACTTGAGAATGTGTTTTCTGCAGTTACTCAAAATTATTTGATCTCTTCTGGGCAGAGGGAATTAATTTAAACCCCACCATTATTCATAATTAGGTCATCTTTTCCCCATGTATGTTGTTCTACATTTATAGACACTGAACTTGATGTGCCTCTTTCTCCCAAGTCATACAGGATGGTAAGATTTTTCTGCAACCCTCTATGGTTGGTTTTAATTTTGAGTACTCCAGATAATCCCAAAACTCTTTTCCATTCTGCTATTTCTAGATTGTTTATGAATATATTGAATGACACAGGTTCCAGCGAAGGTAACTTCTAATAATTATGGCACTCTATTGTGAAAGCAGTCTTTATTCTGCCCTTCAGACTTCATCAGATAACCTTCTCTTGTATCCCAAAATAGCTTAGATGATAAACCTTATTGAAAGTTTTGTAGAAATCAAAATGCATTGTTAACAGTATCTCCTTTATTCACCTTCTTGCTCCTTAAAAATATATTTAAAGAGAGATTGAGCATTGCTTGCCTCCACAAAAGTCATATAGACTCTCTCCTTTTTTATCGTGTCTGTGTTGAGTAATTCTGTGCTTTACTATAATCTTACAATTTACCTATGCAGAGATCAGATTGCTGTACTTTAATTCCCTGCATTCCTTGCAACTGTTTTTCTAAACTCATGCCACTCTTACTGTTTTGCACCCTATTAATCCTGTAGTTGATTTAAATGTCATTCTGCATGTCACAGATAATGATTTGATGTTTCATTTTTTTTTAATTCCTTATAAACTCTGGGGAATAACATCCAGTCCTGACAATTGGTTACCATTTATTTTATTGATTTGTTCTAAATCATCTGCTCTTTCAATCTGAAGGTTTCTCTATCTACTTCCTGAAAACAAAAAGATCTAAAGTGGTTGAAATGAATGTAAGAAATAACACCATCAGAAAACTGATGACTGAAGTATTTCACTTGTAGCAGAATATAACTTAAAGTGTTACCAAAACTGTAGTAAAATAGCATTTCTATTTCACTGAAAAAGATGAGTCACGAGTCTTGGCCTAGAAGTTCTTCAGCCGAGGATTAATAATTCATCATTTATTTCTGTTGTTTGATGGATTGGCTATTTTCTCTTTCCTTAATATGTCCATTAGTTATTGTGAGGTTTTTTTTTTTAATTAGGATGCATGAATTCAGTGCGTAAAAGAATTTACTTCAGAGGAACCAGAAGTGTCTCGAGCTGTTTTGAAGAGAGGATGAATTAAAGGGAGGGGAAGTAGAATGTAGTTAAAGGCTGTTATAGTCCTTTGATAAGAAAAATTCTTTGGCTTTAAAAATTAAAAGCTGTTATTTAAGACCAGCAACAATTTTGGTTTTGTGCTTTAAACAAGATGCCACCTTTAGAAAAATGGCTGGATCCAGCAGGTTAAAAATATAGGTGGGGGAACCTCAATATTTTTTATTCTGAGTAAGAAACTGAGGCTGTATGTATTGATGTCTCCTGGAAGGGCTTTGTAGTTTAAAGTACATGCTTGTCTTTTTGTGGCCTCTTCAAAATCATGTGCTAAAGGGACACAGGCATAAAATTGATAGGAGATCGTTGTTTTTTTAAAAAAAATAGATTACTTTGGATTTGTTACCTTTTTTATTAACAAAAACAGGCTGAAAACTCCTGGAATAAATGGATGTACAACAAGAATGAATTCCTCTGACCTGCTTAAAAAAATTAACATTAGTCACTGGTTTCCATTTCTGCCCAGTTCTGCCACAATTTGCTGAATAAATGATTTTGTATGGAAGTAGTACAGGTAGAATGCAATTTTGGGGGGGGGGAATCATCTGAGCAACCTGACAGTTGAATCAGCTTTGATCTTAAACTATATCTAGTGGGAGTGGGCAGAAGGTTACAACTACTGATAGAGCAACATGAAATAAATTAGGAGCCTGTGAGAATGGATTATCTATTGAACTCTGACTTCATCCTTATCAACACCCGAAATGTGTTGGCATGAGGTAATGCATTTCACTTCTAGTACTCTGTCCTCTAATTAGAGCAATAGTGATATTTGCAACTACATTTCTAATATGGTTAGAATATATAGAAAGATGAAAAGGTGACCATATCTTTTAATTTGGAGGAGGTTGTTTTACAAATAGCAGGGAACAGTCTACATTACTGGTCACTCATTAGGTTGGTATAGTGGTAATTAGAAATCCAGGTGCTTTGTTATTTCTCCAGTAGAATAATACTATATGCACGATGACAAATTCCTTGCAAAACATCCCTCTGGTTACAGTCTGTAGTGTTGTGGAATTAGTACTATAAGCAGCAGAATTGACCAAGTAGCTGACTAAAGAGTTATTTTTATAGAAGTCTTGCAGAAGGCAATATTTAACTGTAACAGCCTTAAAATACTGAACCTTTTTCTCAAATACTCAGAATTTTATTGCGTTGTACTTTATTAATAGAAACTTGATTAATCAACATGGGACTAATTCCTCAATATTCATTGTCTTTAAGTCTATGCTTTTGAAGTGGAATTGAAGCAGACACTGTAAGACACAGTTATTTTTGTGGAGAGGCAATAATAACAGCACATGTACAGATCGTGACTAAAATTGGCCAGAAAAGGGTATTTCTGTTCTGTGGAAAAATCTGTATTGCTGACATTTTGTTGTATCCTATGCTGGAACAGAACCTAGACATGGTGGAACTTCAGGCAAAACGGAACAATTTGTTTCAGGTTTTTTGCAAATGTGGTCCTTCCCCAGCTGGGGGCTGCCTGGCACATTGGCCTGCTGCCTGGCTGGCTGGTAGGCAAGCTGGAAAGAAGCCAGCCAGGCCAGCCAGCTGGTTGGGCAGCGAGGAGTGCCTGCCCGCCTGGCTTCTAAGGAGGGTTTTAGCAGAATAAACACGTTCTCAAGGAATATTTTCCATTTTCTTGAATCATCATTTTTATCAGAATATTGTTGATCAGCTTTAGTAATTCCCTGTAGAAGTAGGGGAAATGGACTTGGGCTCTCTGGTCTGGAAAGCTCTAATTTTACTCTCTCACTGATTACCTGCAAGGTCTGAATTTAGAAATCTCTGGAGATTGAGGTGCAAAAGGCTTTTTTCCTGAGCTGAAGGGCTAGATTATTAATTCACGCATAAATCTGTGCATAAGGTACTGAGTAGAGGCATAGGAACCAGACTGTTGCTGTGGGAGTTGGTGTTTGATCATCCTAATGAGAGCAGAAACAATAATGCAGAAAACAGGCTGCACCATGGAGATTTCATCTGTCTTCTGCAGTGGGGAAAGAGCCATGAGGTGTGAGCTCTTTTGGATCCCTTGGACCATTGCTATGTCAATTCCTGGCACAAGTTTTGACCTATAAAATCCTTGGGGAGTGAGAAAGAAGGAATCCCACACATCTTTCTCTTTTTCAGTGACTGATTATGCCCCCCCTAAAATGGCAATGCCTTACCTCATTTTTTTTCCCCTTATTTTATAGCCTTTCACATGTGTAGGAACTATATTCTATTTTTTCTAGAGGAAATATAGACCCTATCTTGCAATACCAAATGCTACATTTGGTATCATTTATTACCGTGTGAATCCTGAGCAGTGTGAAGTCAGTATGATCAAATTTGTTTGAGGACTTGAAACAACTCATTCCAGTTGAATGCGTAGCCTTGTGTCTCTGCTGCTTCCCCTTCCTTCAGTAATTTCACTTACTAAACTTATTCTTCTGCCACTTATCAAAGTCCATAGAAGTATACTAAAGGTGATGATGATGGTTATTATTATTCAAAGCTGGAAAACAAGTTAATGTATTTTTTCCAGAACATAAAGATGTGGTAATTGTTTGCAACAGAGGTCCATTTAGCTCACTGTAATATCTCCCGTAATAGATGGTTAAAGAACAGTAAAAGAAGACAGTACGTATCCTTTCCCAACTTTTCTACTTTGTCAACTTTTAGGAATTAACTCCTTAAGGATTTTCTTTGCTGGAAGTTTCATCTTGTTTAATTGCACTTAAATTCATGAAACTATTTATTTTGAACTTGTTTGTAATTTAGTTTCCAGAACATAGACTGGTGATGAATTCCACAAAGTAATTTTGGGTTGAGAGAGAAAATAACGCATTCTTGTTTTCTCTTGTGTTCCCTGCCCTGGTGATTATTTCAACAAGTCTCTATTAAATGCATCCTGTGTAACAGTTGAGGGATAAGAGTCCATGTTGATAAACTGCTAGAGTTCTGTAGGTCAAGAGTAGCTGGAAGACATAAGAAGAGTCCTGAAAAAACTAAAATTTCAAGTCATAATACTGGAAAATAGCTGTTGGGTCTGTCTAGCAGAAAAAAATGAAAAGTTGACCTGCATTCTTATTCATGTGGCTGCCGGCAAAATCATGTAGCTGTAAGCCTCCACTTGATCACAGTATTTTTAAATGCTCTTCCCTAAAATAACAAAAATAATTCCTGGTCCATGGCATCTCCCATATAGACCTATGGTAACAAATATGCCTGCATGCCGAGTAGAAGAATTAATAATAGTAGTAGAAGGTAAGGCTCCAGGTCTCCTTGTCTAGGAATGTGATATATTTAATTGGAGATGCAGAAATCTAGAAGGGCTGGTGAGTGTATATGTGTTAGGAACAATAAATCCTATAAGGTCGAATACATTCCTGCTGACACTGAATGGTACAGCTATATGATTATAGCAGTTTTGCTATCAAAAAAAGTAGCTTTTGCTTCCCTTGGTTACTTCAGTGTCCCTACAGGGAAGGGAGGATAAAGGTGCAATTCAACTTGAGGAAAGGTTTTTTAATTTCTCCAGTGGTGAGTTATTATATTCCATCTCTAGAAAGGCATGCAGCTGTTTTGGGACTGGGATGACTTATATTGTTTCCAATAGAACTATCTTATCTTGATGCATAAAGTAAAGTATCGGAGGAACAGATCCTCCATCTCTTCAGACTTTCAAACCAATGGCAAGAAAATTGTCATATAAATCAGATAAACTGTTATCTATGTCTCCATGAAAAGCCACTTATGGCCATGTTAAAAAGATATGTTTTGTGTCTTTGTCACTGCACTCGAGGGTGATGAGATGGAGAAAAATCATTAGATTAAAAAGGAGCTGGAGAGAGAATTTAAAGCCAATATTCCTCTTGTTTCTCTATAAAGTGTTTTGGATTACTCATGTCTATTCTGTAGCCATAAAGAATTCACAGTAAAAGTAAATTTTAAGGGTTCCTTTGACTGGGGCTTTTTAACTTTTTCTGCATGGAAGTTACTTGACAGAAAATGTCTGTGGACAGAAAGTAAATTCTGCTTTGTGGACATGTTTGCTTTATTAAAATTAGAAAAGGGGGAAGAAATATTTTGAAACATTTTTGAAACCTTGAGACAGCATTTTAATTTGCAGTTCTCTTAGTGGACGTTCACTGGAATGTCCTTGGTTTTATTAAGCTGAACTGAGCTTAAGGCCTGATCCAATGTCTATGGCAGGATGGTGTCAAAAGCTAAGATGTTGTCTGGAATGGCACCCAACACTACTCTGAATTAATTCAGCCTGGGCAGTCCTGTAGTTTATGATCATGTGGGCATATATAGCCTTGGTATTCTTGCCCCTGCATCCTTCAGTAACCCACTTCAAGGAGGAAAGGAGTAGGAATGGTTAGTATAGGTTGTCCTAGAAGGCTGGAGCCATGTCATTACCTGAAATTGAAATCTCTCCTTCTACCCACTTCCAGAATCTGAAAAGGGCCATACTTTCCTCAATATTATTTTCTCCTGGTCTAGACTATTGGTAAATATTCTCAGCGTTAATGGCCAAATACATACAGTTTCTAAGCATGCTTTAAAAACACCTGTTGCCAAGAACTGGAAAGTAGAGGAAAGCTCACTGTGTTGTCCACAAAAACTAGCCTTTGCCCATTGCTTTTGCAGCCTTTCTGGATTGCATTGACCCATTCTGAACCCTTTAGAGCATTGTTCAGTACCTATAATCCTGTGGGATGCACCTTTGAACATTTTATTATTCAAAGAACATGCAAATGCAGTGGGTTTTTAAGGAGATTTTTACTGTTTAGCCTGAGCTGCAGGTTGAAAGGATGATGAAAACAGGAATTTAAGCCTGACTGGCTAGTACTTACGTTAATATTCTCTATTAATTGCAGGGATTTAAGAAAACTTTCTCTAATCCATGTCTAAAGTTATCTTAATTGTTATAGATCAGCCAGGACAGCCACAAATACTTATTCTTTGATGTGGTGTTATGTGTGGCATTAATTTTTGTCAAAAAATGAGGTAAAGAATAATATGAATCACCTAGCAGTAAAGTAGAAAAAGAAAACAGATACAGAACACAAATGGGTCAGCATCTGGTTGCCATGGCTGGATACTGAGTGTTGAATTTTTAATGCCCGAACACCAACCATGAGACAGAAGAGCACTGCAAGGGGATGGGGAGCAGAAAGTGTTAGAGGGAGTTTACTATGATGTTGGTATGTTTACAATATGTGCATCAGCAGGCCTTGGACTTATTCCTTAATCTCTCAGCTGTTGATCACTGCCACTCAGCTTTTACTTCTGAAGGGTTTCCTACCATTCATCTGCTGTTTGGCTTGCAGTTTGTTTCAGAAAGCGTAGTTCTTCTTTGGCCTTTGATGCCAGGCATATTCAGAGTGGGTATTGGAGAACAGATGGGGGGACAGGGTGGTTCGGTTCTGAGCAAGAGTTCTACTAACTATATGAATGCCCTGTGTGGTGAAAGATGACTTCGTTATATGGCTGAGAGATTTAAAAAAAGAGTGTGCTGATGGAGGAAGGTGTTTTAATCGATAACATTTATCCTTTGAAAACCTGTGCATAGTTTTAACTTGAGCAAAACATGAGTGAAGAAGTTGAAAAATGTAAGCAGTTAAGGGAGATGTAGAAATGTTGCATTATTTGGGTGGGAATTATATGGCTGAAGGTTGGAGTTTCACAGTGCGATAACTGAAGTACAAAGTTCTAAGTGTGTGAACAAAGACTTTTTTCTTTGTTAATGGTAAGACTCAGCTATGATTCACATGATCAGAAGATGATACTTGCAGAAAACTAGTAGAGAATTCAGGCTCAGAGGAAGAGGTCTTGGAAGAAGGTGATACTGAAATTCCTTGTGGTAGCACAAATTGATACATTGTCACCGGTCAGAAAAATTGCAATTGATTTTGAAATGGAGATTGATTGGGAGGGGGAAAACAACCTTTCTCTCTCTTTTTTTTTTTGGCAAATTATTTTTGGATAATTGAATTCTACGAAGGAGGGAATACAGGAAAGAGTGTGTGTGTGTGTAAAGCTAGAGGTAGAAAGCAGATCCTACTGGCCTGTGGCTGATGCTGTGCAGTCAATAAGAAAAACGGCTGCAGAACCCTGACTGAAAACAGAGAAGAGGAAAAATATGATTATCATAGGATAACCTAAAACAGGTCAGTGAGATAAGTCAGAAGAAAGCCAGTGAGTGCTGTCAGGGAGAGCATATGTGCTGAAGAGATGACCCATAGCATGAAAAGCTGCTTAATTGTACTCTGCTAAACTTACTCCTTTTTTGAGGGATGGAGAATAGGAATAAAATTAATTTTAGTGTAAAGGAATCAAAATGTTGTAAATTCATGTACAAATATGCGCCTTTTTACGTGCCTGATAATTTAACTCTGACACTCAATGCTTACGGAATAGGTCTGTTTAACATACGCCAGCTTCATAGGCTAATGCCAAGCATGAGCTCCCAGGTGCTTTTAATTCCTCACACAAGGTAAGGGGAACACCGGGTTTTGGGTTCAGAAATCAGACTTGCAGGAATAGCAAGATGTACTATGCTCAAAAGCAATGAGTAACACACCTAAAAATTACTTTCTTCCTCCATGAACAATGATTTGTGTTTGGGTCATATTTTCAGGTTTTTCTTTGTAAACATGAGGTTAGGAAACTTGCTGGTTTAAATCAAAGTTCAGCTTTTTTCCATAGTTGTTTAGTTGTAGGAGGTGTTGATTTCAGCAAGTATTGTGAAACACGGGTAAATTGTCAGAGCTGGCGAAGCTACATGCTGACTACAGCAATGTGAGCAGATAAGTAACTGGACAAATTATGACAGCTGGGTATAAATTGACTGACTTCATTTATGGAAATGAATGAAATCCCTCTGTCTTGCTTGCTTGCTTACTGGATATCTAGTTTCCTCCATTTGTTGAGTGGTGTTGGTCTCTAAAGGTACCTTTGATCACACAGTTAATATACATCTTAAGTAGTTATCTTTTATATGATGGGCTTGCTATTTGCTCATATTCTGTAGTTTTGCAGCACAAGGTGAATTAAAGGAACCCTTCCCTTTGGTCATGTGTGTATGGGAAGTAGGCCATAGTCTCAGCCAAATAGCATTCGGTCTAATTTCCCTGGCTCCCTAAACTTAGCTTGAAGAGCTGTCAGTGGAGGAAAAACCAATTAGACTCCATAGCAGAGAAAACACTAATTTCCTTTGGCTGACAACTCCTACAAGGGGTTTTTTAGCCAAGTAAAAGAACAGCTGTGAAAAAATAAGCCTTTGTGCTTGATATCAAAGCATCAACCCAGTCCTCAACCATCCCTGCTAGACACTCTGTTGGGAGTGTAGGTGGATGTTAAAGACTGTAGACAGTGACAATAAAGTTGGTGGTGTCCAGACCCCAGCATGTGTTGTCATAAGAAAAGTTGTTGACAGGAGTTAGAGGTAGAGCACTGAATGGTGGGCTGGAGAGCTGGGAAGATGTGCCATCCGTGATCTCCAGCTGTCTGCTGCCTCTGCAGTGAAGCAGAGAAGTCTCATCCCTGGCCATGGCAGTGTGTGTAATCTGGTTCTTCACAAGGACTTGTTGCAAAGCCATCTGGTTGGTTGTAGGCGTTCTGGTTGATGTATAGGTATTGCTGGAGCATGGCAGTGCGCAACTGAAGCCAGAATGTGTGTTGGCAGTAAAGAGAGCATCAGCAGGTGGAGAACAGGACTGGCTGCACTGGGAAACCCAGCCATGTGGCATGGCTGACAGAGCAAGGAGGCCCCACCAGGGAGCCTGGTAGTGTCGGAGCTACACGGACAGATGACCAGTAATGAGGCAAATGCAATTATTGACCTTTTGTGCCTGGACTCCACCTAAATAGGCACAGCGCAAAGGTCCCACAGTCCAGTCTAGCACTCCTGAAGTTCTGGGGTTTAATTAATGTTTGTTGTCTGTGCAACGGAACTCATAGGCCTGAGCATTTGTCTGTTCCACTTGTGTGTGACAGATGCTGTTTGAGGTAGGTGTATCATGTAGATTTAGGAGGCTATAGTACAAAGCTCTGTTGTCACACTGGAAAGGACATTCCTTTCTTCTACTTCTCTGGTACAATGCCCACCCCTAAAAAGTGTATTTCTTGAAAGGACACAGCTTTTGTCTGCAACTCATCCTGTACCGGCACCTGTCTTGTCCTTACTAATTGCTTGTATGACTCCACGCAAGACCTGGAAAAAGCCACTGAGACAGGAGGATCTTGTCTCCCCTCTGTTGAGAGAGATAAGGGTGTCACATGATCTATGGTGCAGTTAGCGGGTTCGTTATTAATCTTAGAGGTTTCCAGAATAAAGCAGACTGTAGTGGGAACTTGCATGAATTCTGGCATTTTTTCTGTGGGCACTGTCTGAAGCTTTTGTAGTCCTCAGTATTATAGTATTATAATCCTGACATGTATTTGACCCATTTTATAACTTTGTAGGGATGTGAAGAAGATCCTTGGAAGACAACCTCAAAGTTGATTGCATAATGGATGTGCTAGAGATATTTTTTCCTAGTTAGTGGGGGGGTGTGTTTGTCTAATTTTTTGCAGTATAAGATACCTCATACTGAAAAAAGGATCATTCTGAGGTCACACACACATTTTAAAAATTACAGCCTTACAAGATCTGCTAGTGTTTAATACAAGTATCATGCTGCTGTAATATATGACCTATGTTTTGGAGCTCTGCTCCAAAACGTGAGTTGCTCATCAGAATCTGCTTATTGGTACATAACTTCGATACTTATGAAATGTTACTTTTGTGCTCGTTCCCAGTGGAGCAAGAAGGATCAGATTTTAAAGGTATGTAGACAGGCACAGGTGTCCTAACATTTTTGAAAATTTAGTTTGGGTAATTTATTTTTTGTTTTAACTTAATTATGTTGACCGAGTGCTACCTGTGCTGTACGAATAGGTTTGAGGTCTGCTGCACAAGTGGGTTGGCGCTGCCTGGGCATTGAAGGGGGAGCACGCAGGGAGAACTGGAATGCAGCGTGAGCTCTGCAGAGGACTTGCTTCTGGGACCTGCCAGTGGTGGTTCTCTGTTGCCAGTGTAAGAGGGTGATTATATCAAACAGTACTGGGAGCAGGCTTATACAGATTGACATCTTGAGAACAGCCTGGTTGTATTAATGAAATAAATTCAGTAAAGCGGTTAGCACATATTCAATTGTAAAGCATTTTAGATAGAATTCATGTCTACAATAGCTCCAGCCTATGCAAAATAACATGAATAACTTCTATCTTGGGTATCTTTTCCTGGGCTGAATATCGCAATAAGGTTTTCATGCACAACCTTGTGTTTGCATAATGCTATACAAGCTTTTTTGAGAGTACCTAGAACTATCAGGTTCAGAAGTCTTTGCAGATTCTCTCACTTTTATTTGCCTGGAAGAAATGCTTACAATCATTAGAAATTATATAAGTCAGTTTTTTAATATCAAAACATATATCAAAGTGTATGGGAGGGGATCTGGAGAAAGGAAAAAAAGGAAACATTTAATCAAGGGGGAAGGAAGTGTCTGTGAAAAAGTCATAAGATTCTTTCACTGTGGTGAACTTGTACATTTTGGTCTAAGTACTTTGTAACTAGATTTCTTCATATTGTTCTACTTTTCTTGCACAGATAAGTTAAAGAATGACAAAATGCTTTTGATCAAATAGTTTTGGAGTGCTCAGTGTTTCAACAAATGGGTTGCACAGTGCTGATTCCAAATACTTGTGGTATTTCTTAGCATCTTAAAAGTAAAATATTCTCTTATTTGTAATATGGGCTAATTTCTCTTAAGTGGATAAGCATTTACTTTTTTTTTTTTTTTCTGGCATTGGTGTCTTTGAAGGAGTTTGTAGAGGTCTTCAGTAAAGCTGAGCAGCTTTTATCCACAAATATTTTTAGACTAAACAGGACGGTAATTTTACACTCCAGTCTACAAAGGACCCTAGCAAAGTCCCTCTACCAGTCATAAATAGGAATACATTGTCACTATACTTTTGCTGGACTGAGTCCTGAATGAAGTACTTTTTCTGTATAGATTTTATCTTAAATCAGCTCTTCATTAGAAAAAAAGCTCCCCATAAAATTGGATTTTGATATTAGAATAGTGAAAAGATAATTCAGCTCTTTCCGAGTGGCACTATATTTTATTTATTTAATTTAGCTTTTTTTAATGAAGGTGGGGGGATCCCAAAGCACAGGAACAGTGGTTTTAGGTGAGCATATATTAAAAGTTACTTGGGTTGTCACAGAGCAAAAAGACATTTTTTTCAGATTGTTGGTGATCTTGTGACGCAAACAAGTGTTTAGAAACAGAGGAGGAAAGATGGAAACACAGATGTTGAAGGCCCATACCCAGTACCACTTCACTAACTGTCTTTCCTCAAGTGCAAGAGCTTTGTTTCACAAAGAACATCTAGCTGAAATGATGCTGAGAGACTTTGAGGAGTTTGGACCCTGTCTCCCCTTCTTCAGCCCATACAGGTCAGGATAGCTTTATTGACTTTGCAGTCTAGATTCTAATTCTACAGAACAAGAGTGGCTGAATTTCCATCAGGTACTGGAAAGCAACAAGCTTTGTTGACTCCAATTTATTTAAGTGCATCTGACACAATGCTTTAAAAATCTATAAGAAAAAAAAAAGCTTGAATTAAAAGCAGCAGCTGTGGGATTTCCCTATGGTATTGATGTATTAAGGGTATAATGCTTTTGAAGCAAATGGCAAGATGGTGGGGAATGTTGGGAACCGTGCACACAAGGAATTTGTAATTTTGTCCAGGCTGGTTTTAATATTTTTAGTTGTAAGGAAGACAACACAGCTTACATCTAAAAATTGCCTGAATTATTACATGGGTTTACATGAATAAATGTTTCTTTTGAAAAGGAAAGTTTGACAAATCTGTACTTAGAAGTGTATGGATTGGTTTGTCATTTACTATTCTCCTGTCCAAAGTTTCATACTTGGGGAGCAGAAACAGTGCTTTGTGACCAAATGCATGGTGTAAAGAGCACTTACAAAAAGTGTGAATAAAAACTTTGAGCCACGATCAGCAAATACCTCAAAAGAATAAGCCTTCTGAACAGAACATTTGGAAAGTAGGACACATACACATAACCAATGTAGGAATAGGAAAAGAAACAATCCACCAAGTTCAGTTATCTCTACCTGAATTGCAATAGGAAGTCCTACAGAAATAATTCTGTATGAATATAGCTGGTTTAGCCAGAAGCAATACCTGTGTAATACTGGTTTAGTCCACCTATATTTTGTGTCCATCTCTCTGTTTAAGGTGCTTATAAATTAAATTTTAACCTGCTTTTTTATCAGTGTCCCAAAACTACTGAGATGTTTAACTTCACTTGAATAATTATTTAATTGACTAGGAAGGTAATTACTCTAAATGGCTGCTCAGTTGTCATACCCTACTTAGAGACAGATTATTTCCCCTTTAAACATTTTGAGTAATACTAAGATTAGTTCCACTGATGTCATGAAGTCTAATTGTGGAGTAAGTTACTATCATGTGAATGAAGGTGGAAGGCTGAACCCTTTGATCCAGTTACCTGGTACCTTTGAATGATCTGGAGAATAATGGAAGTTAAAATCTCGAAGGTGTATTTTAAATCCAGTATGAATGTTATTCGTTTCACATGGAACAATCATAGCTAAGGGCTTACACTCCAGCTTTACCTAGGCTAAGAGTTGAGTCATAGTGGAACACATTCAAAGGCTGGACCACTTAAATGCAGCTCCAGTCTTTTCAGTAGCGCTTGACAAAGCGGAATAAGTATGCAGAGGCATATGTGAGCAGCTTTGCTTTGATGTATATTGTACTGTCAATAGAGAGCAATGAATTTTAGTTCCCTTCAAAATACTTACATTCATAAGAACTCATAATTTTCCAATGCTTTAAGTTAATTTGTCATTGTCTTTCTCATAATTTGCTAGTGTTCTTTAAACAAACCTTAGTTTTCATGTGATGTTAAGTGTTAAGTATTGTTTAAAATAGGACACACAAGAATTTCAGGTCACCTATAGTACTGCATTTAGCATAGAACTACATTGCTATATTTAAATGATCCTAAATTAGTTTTCTATTTCTATCACAGATATTTGCAATTCCTATATGAGAGAAAATTAATCACATATTAGAGATCATATCTATCTATAGTTAACAAGAGCTTTACTTACCCATAAAAGCAGTAGCTCTCCAGAATGGGGAAAATGAAGAATAGCTGATCTGTACTGTGAGCCTTTGTCCTTTACAGCTAGCAAGCTTTGAATAAGGGGGGATATTTTATAGCTTTCAAGCTGATGAGCAGCCCACAGCATGCTCACTCTCTTTTCTCCTGTCTTTTTCTGTGACCCTGCTCTTCAAATGTATCTAATACTCCGTAATTACTTAATCCTCAGCCGCTGCTTGTGTTTCCAGTTCTTAGATGTCATTAACAGAAATGGAAACACAGTAATTATCATGCTGGGAGAGAACTTTTCAGATCTTCAGGATAATTTATATTGAATTTCCCTCTACTGTCATTCAGAAGAGTGATTATTCAATCTAATAAGGAACAAATTTCCAAGAGACACTAGATCCCTCATTGACATCTAGGTATACCAGACAGGTTTAGAAAGTGTTTGGCTCCTAGAAGGTACTTCTAAAGTCTAGCCAAACTATATTAATGCCTGAATCTTACCTGATGGGTACTAAGTGCTTGAGAAAGCATGTTCCAGAATCATCTTATGCCACTTCTCACTTGCCTTTCAAGTTTGTGTCCGAAACATATGGGAGTATTCTTTTCTCTTTCATAAAGGTAACATTACAGCCTGAAGCTGCCATCTCTGGCTTACTGTTTTTGATCAAGTGGAATATATATTTTTTTAATATTCTCCATTTTTTTGGTAATTGTTATAAAAAAATGCTGTCTTTCAAGCAATAGTTTCAAAAATGTACATTTTTTTTTTTCTGTTGCCTTTTTCAGCCCACTTTTTTGGGGAGTCGAACCTATAACAAATAAGAGCCAGTTATAGGATGGCTTACAAAGTATGTGCTGTGTTCTATTCAGGATGCATTACAACCCCCTAGTGTTGCTGCAGTGTGAGTTAGCGGAAACGCTGTCTGCCAGTTAACACTATTTAAAGATTGTTCCAGTAAGCAGATTGAGCTTCCCAGTATGGTGCTGCCTGATGGTGGCTGTGTGTCGCGGTGTTTTTGGTAGTAGCAGTGGGCTCCAAGTCTGTAGCATTCTAAAACTTTGCTGCACTGTGGAGCCATAATTGTTGTGGTGATTATAACACTGGAGGGAGTTTAAATTGCTGACTTTTAAAGATAAAAAGCGATCTGATAATGAGTTTGTAGCCTGAGTATCCTGTTAAGGAGGTTAGGACGTTTTACTGATTCTCTTGCTAGATAATTAAAAAGCTGGTCCCTTTGGCTGGACTTATGGGGAGGGAGGGTGAGCTGAATGCTTTCTGGTGTTTTTTTTTTTAAATTGTAATGGTGTTTTGCAAAGTTGCAAATTAATTGGAAAATAAAAGTCTGAAGATAAAGATTGCTACATTACATCCTGTAATGGGGAAAATTGCTTGTATGTTGTCGTGGTTTAACCCCAGCCAGCAACTAAGCACCACGCAGCTGCTCACTCATTCCTTATTCACACAAGAAGAAACTAATAATGATAGTAACACTAATAAAATGACAACAGTAATAATAAAAGGATTGGAATATACAAATGATGCACAGTGCAATTGCTCACCAC